>OY992530.1:171185626-171927684 GCA_963921185.1 Dasysyrphus tricinctus | reverse complement strand
TGAACCAACACAACATACAAGTCGGAAAACTAAGGCAATATTTCAACGAGAGTCAAAACATCAATGTCAGGTATCAAGTCATCATACAAATGGATACAAACTATACGCCGTTAAAACTAGGAGAACCAGAATATCAGCCGCAAGTTTTGCCAATAACACAGCAGATTGAGCAATGGAAGGCCAAAGCTATTCATGGAAAATATCCATTCCAGCTAAATTCAATTGAAATTGATAAAAATATGTCAACTGTATGGCTTCAAAGAGGTCAGCTGTTTCCCGAAACTGAAGGCTTTATCATAGCTATCCAAGATGGAGTTATTGCAACCAGTGGCGGACTAAGCTTGTTAGAGGCCCGGGGCGGCTATGCTAAATGGGGCCCCTTATGTAATCAGATAAGAGAACGAGTATTTTGATGTTTATAAAATAAAAACTAGTTTTTTTATTTTAAAATTTTAGGCAAACTAGCAGCAGAACAGGGATGAAAAATTGTGTTTCCGCAATGTATCGAAAGTAAAAAATAAAGTCTATCAAATTGTAATTTTTGCTTCAAAAACATAATATTTTATCCACATTTGTTGATGTATGTTTGGAGGCATTTATTGTAAAAAAAATTGGATTTCCCCCACCACCTAAGAGCGAAAATGTGTGCAATTTTTTTTAGATCGGTTAACGTTAACACGTGCCGGCAAGCACTTGAAATTTCTCATACAAGATACATACAAATTTCTCATTCAAAATTATGGAAAAAGTGTGAAAGTGGATTGAAAATCTTTAAACTTGGCACATATATTAAGCACCATAAGGAGTAGGTATACAAAACAAATTATTAAAATTTTTTTTTAATATTTACCCCGTTAAAAATAACAGTTAATATAGTTGTTTTAGTGAATTTATTGTTATTTTATTTTATTTATTTTCTGTTTTAAAAAATGGCTTGAAAAATAGGAGATAAACTATATTTTGAAAAAAGGTATATTTTGATATAAATATCACCCAATTGTCCTTAATTCACCCTTTTCTGGAGTAGTAAGAATTATTCAAACATTTCAGATTCCTTAGAGGTTTTTTAATCCATCGACATCGTAGCCATCCTTCAATAGAACTTGACAGTTGATGTCTTGACGGACTATACCGAACTATATTATACTTTCACATAAAAAGTGAATTTCGATCCAAATGTCAACCAATTGACATAATTTCTTATTTTTCCAGAGCAGTAAGAACTGTGAAAATTATTTTTTCGGATTTTTCAATCCATCCAAATCGTATTGTTTTTAAATTTGGATCAAATTGAATTCGATCAAAATCAATATATTATTGAATTGAATTCGTTAAAATCGGAGAGATTTAGTTCCATCGAAATCGAAATGAAAATTGAATCGGAAATAAATTCAGTGAAATGAAAATGATCGAAAGATCCATTGATTGAAATGATCGAATCATTTTGGGTATCGATTCCTAAACGATTCGATCATTTGAAATGAACGATTTACACAGCTCTAATTAAAAATTGAATTGAGCACTGAATATTGAAAACAAAAACTAGTAGGTACTTACTGACGTAAATTTTTGAGAAAAGGTAGTTTGAACAAAATAATTCATTTTTCAAAATTTTGAGTTCGAGGATGATTTTTTAATAAATTATTTTACATACAAATTTGTTTTAAACATAAAATTAACGAAATTCTGGACTCAATAGCTATTTTCTTTTTATCTAAATTCTTTAAAAACCAAACAAATAACATCATCACCTTATAGACGCTGCCGTTGTTTTCGAAATATATACTTATGTACCTACCTATATTTTCATTGAATACATCTTTTGAAAATATCGTTTTTGGGGGCCCTATACAATTTTGTTACTTGCGTAATGTACATTATGAGTACCCATTTTTTGCAAAATCGATACTTTTGCCTAGTATTTTAACATTTATGTAGCAAAATACATTAAAGCCAAAATTCTTAGTTCTGAAATACCTAAACTTTAAAAAATGTGTCATTTTCTGCTTGAATCCCAAATTAAATAGTATTTAAGATCGATTAAAGATGCAAAATATGTAAAAAAAAAAGTGGGTTACATCACTTTTGCACCTCACAGCCTCATATATTTCTTAAAATATACATACATCCAATCTAAACATATCGTGTTTGAATTGGATTTGGGGGCCCCGGACACCGGGGGCCCGGGGCGGACCCCCCCCCCCCCCCGCCCCTACCTTAGTCCGCCAGTGATTGCAACGAAACAGTTCCGGCGGGCAATTCTTCATGAGGATATTGATTATATGTGTAGGCGATGCCAACACACCATATAATCCATTGAACACATTTTGAATGGATGTTCAATGTTGGCAAACCACGAATATCTCAAACGGCACAATGATGTTGCAAAGATTATTCACCAATAACTGGGTTTGAGGTCAAAATTAATAAGTGGTAAAAAACCATACTATCAATATGAACCGGCTGAGGTTCTCGCAAACAATAATTTTAAACTGTTTTGGGACCGTCAAATGAATACTGACCACACAATCTTAGCAAATCGACCAGACATAGTATGGATAAACAAAACTAATCGGAGTGGATTCATAATAGATATCGCGATCCCACTGACAGCAAACATAAACCGAACATTTGGTGAAAAAATATCGAAATACGCTGATCTCGCTCATGAAGTAAAGCAAAGGGAAAGATTGAGTAGCATACGAGTTGTGCCAATTGTTGTATCCAGTACGGGAATGATTGGAAAAAATGTAGTTGAAGAACTAAAAAATGTGCAGTGTGACCAACTTTTACATGAAATATCGAAATCTATCATTCTTAATACATGCAGGACTGTACGCAAGTTTTTACAACACCCTTAACGAAAATATCATCAGAGCCTAATCCCTTGGCATAGCCCGGGATAGGTAATTTCCAACTTCATCGAAGTTGAGAAGTATTGCAATTCGATAACAATAATAATAATAATAATAATAATAATAATAATAATAATAATAATAATAATAATAATAATAATAATAAATAAAATAATAATAATAATAATAATAATAATAATAATAATAATAATAATAATAATAATAATAATAATAATAATAATGATAATAATAATAATAATAACCCCCCCCGGGGATAAACCTTGAAGCGGTGGGGGGGCTTTCATACTTGTTTCTGCGAAACCGAGAGCTTTGTTGACTCAGGGCCTCCTATGTCAAACAGGTCAAAGTGGAGAAACAATGTATAACTGTATAACCAATTATCCCAACCCAACACATCGAGTGGGGATATACACTCAAACGTCGGTAGAAGCCACGGCTACCGGCGCGGGCTTGGCTCCGACAGGAGATGAGTCGCCAGTGGCAGAGCTTAACCTTACACCTACACCACAAACACATCAAGAGGAAAACCAACAACCTTTCCATCCTGTTAGAAGTGTTTCAGTGACTACACAGCCTCTGACCACCCTAACAGGACTCCCCAGGCGGAGAATACAATGGAGCAATGAAATGAATGAATTCATAATTAGAGCTTACTTCCGCACGACCCGTTGTGAAATATCCACTTCAGGATATAGACAGCGATTACATATGATGTTTGTGGAAAAATTCCCAAACCTAGCACATGTCACGAAACAGAATATAGCTGACAGGAGACTAGCTATTACTCGGAGAAACCTGATAGCCAGGCCTTTAATTGACGCGATTAAGGAATAAGTGGCTGCTGAAATTAGCAGGGAAAATCATCAAATAACCAGTCCTTTAACGCTCTTTTAATTGGAAAGGATTGGAAATAATTATGGGATTCAAAGCCCAACCAACAACACCGATGAAAATAACAATATTGACTTGAACATAGATCAGGATATCCAAAAACTGCAATTGAGCTCAGTAGTGCACTTACAAAATACGCCTCGATAGACCCGACATTGAGGCCAAAACTTCCAAAACAACAACAACAAAACCATAACCTTAGTTCCAAAATCCAGAAAATGAACAACATTGTACTTCCCGAAATTGTTTCCCAGATCAATAGCTATGAGCAATTAGATCTTTATCTTTATTGCAGTGCTTATACAGTTATAAAAGCATGTGGAAATAGCATACCATCTGAATGCCGCAGCGAACACCCCCAAAAAGAAAAGATCCGCCATGGATGAGACGGCTCAGTAACAAAATCGAGGCCCTATGTAGAGATGCTGGCATACTTACAGCCTTCAGTATTCAGCCAAATGCTAATCTAAAAAGAAAAGCTATGAAAATTAAACGAAAGTATCTTCTACATGCCCCATATAATGAAGCAAACACTACTTTTGTACAAGCACTTCACACCGTAAAGCAGAAAATAAACTTATATGCAAAAAGACTGAGACGATATAAGGAGTCGAGACAGAGGAAAGAGGACAACCGCCTTTTCAAAAGATCACAAAAAAGGTTATTTGAGAGACTAAGAGGTGATAATGGGAATACTGACAGCCAACTCCCAAATATGCAAATCCTGGAAGATTTTTGGTCGGGTATATGGTCAACTAACTCGCACCAACACTCTGAACTGCTGCTTCAAAATGTAGACCGCACATGTAACATTAATGCAATGCAAGACGGCTACATTTCAGCAGAAGATTTTTCTACGGTGATAAAAAGACTTCATAACTGGAAGGCTACTGGTACTGACGGTCTGCACAGCTACTGGTTAAAATCTTTCGTAGCTTTTCATGACATCATGAGGCGCGAAATCAACAAGTTTATCCAAGACCCCAGTCAAATACCTAATTACCTTTGTGAGGGAATCACCTATCTAATACCAAAAGACAACACCACCCAGGATCCCTCAAAGTTCCGGCCAATAACCTGCCTCAATACTTTTTATAAATTAACAACGTCATGTGTCGCTGAACTTATATATAGGCACTGTAAATATAACCAATAACATCCTAGCTGAACAGCAAAAAGGTTGTAGCAGAGGATCACTTGGATGCAAAGAACAGCTTGCCATTAATGCAGTGGTCACCGGTCAAGCGTGTACGAAACAAAGAAATCTATTTGCGGCGTTTATTGACTACAAGAAGGCTTTCGACATGGTCCCACTAGTCCCACATTCCTGGCTGATGGAAACTCTTAAGCTCTACAAAATCAACCCAAGGCTTGTAACTTTTTTCAAAAGTATCATGTCAAAATGGTGCACAAAGCTTCGAACCAAAAAAACAACATCAGGGTCAATATCAATAAGAAGAGGTATTTTCCAAGGAGATAGTCTGAGCCCACTGTGGTTCTGTCTTTGTCTTAACCCTCTATCATCCTTGTTAAATAAGAGCAAACACGGTTTTGAGATTAAGTCGTCCGATACCCAATCCGTTAGGCTTACTCACCTAATGTATATGGATGATATTAAAATCTATGCCAGCACTGCCAACAGTTTAGAGCAACTCCTACAAAATTGTCGAGAAATTCTCAAATGATATAAACATGGAATTTGGTATAGAAAATTGTAGAACAATCCACATCATAAGAGGAAGGATGACTAAGGGTCTGGATTATACAACGTCCGCTGGAAGAGCTATCAAACCAATTGAGGAAGGAGAACTTTATAAGTACCTAGGAATGGAACAGTCATGCAAGATAAATCACACATCAATTAAAACGCGACTGACTGAAACGTTCAAAGTCCGCCTGGAACAGCTTCTGAAAACACTTCTGAATTCCAGAAATCTAACAACAGCAATAAATACCTATGCTATCCCCATAATTAAGTATTCAGCAGGCATTATAAAATGGAGCTGCACTGATCTTGATGGGTTGGACAGAAAAGTAAGAACGCTGATGACGAAGTACCGTAAACACCATCCCAAAGCGGCAACTGAACGACTGGTTATCTCAAGGAATAATGGAGGGAGAGGATTGATCTCAATCCGTGATCTAGCCATAAAGCAAAATAACAACCTTTTGAGCTACTTCACAGCCAAATCGTCAACTTCAGTACTTCATAATGCTATCCTTCATGCAGATGATAACTTTACCCCAGCTAATATGAAAAACTCCACCCAACAGTTACCAATATATTCTCCCCAACAGCTCATTAGTAACTGGAAAAGTAAACCTCTCCATGGAAGACACCCCAATGAGCTTTTTGGAACAAATATGGACGTTCTCCAGTCAAACTCCTGGTTGCGGATTGGAAGTTCATTCCCTGAAACGGAGGGATTTATGGTAGCAATTCAAGACCACGTCGCGTCGTGCCCACTAAAAACTACCTTAAGTTCATAGTAAAAAGATCCGAAAATTGAAACGGACAATTGTCGCCGTTGTGGAGCCTTACACGAGACGGTGCATCATATTCTTGCAGGATGTACTGTCCTTGCTGGCGATGTCTATAAACGCAGACATGATAATATTGGTAAAATCCTCCACCAAGAATTGCTGAGGAAATATGGCCTCTTAAGAACTTTCTCTCCATATTATAAATATGTTCCTGAAACAGTATTAGATGATCCTCAATACCGTATCTATTGGGATCGCTCAATATTGACGGATACAACTGTACCTTCTAATCGGCCTGACATGGTGATCTTCAACAAAAATACAAAAAACATCATCCTTATTGACTTTGCTGTTGTAAATAACAATAATATGGACTCAACATATAGCACGAAGATTCAAAAGTACACCTCACTATGTCATGAGCTGAAGGAGCTGTGGAGAGCGGAATCAGCTATAATTTTACCAATCATCGTTTCAACTACAGGACTCATCCCAAAAACAACAGTTTCAGCTATAGAAAAACTTGCCATCCCGAAGAAAATAGTTTCTGACATGCAAAAATCTGTAATCCTCGACAGCTGCCGTTTGGTTAGGGAGTTTCTAGCCCTTTAATAAAATGATACCTTGTATCGTGCTTGGTTAACTGATAACCCGCACGTACGTCCGAGCCTAGCCCCTTTGGCAGGTGAATTGTATCCTACACATTGTAGAGATAGTGCAAAAAGCCAAAAATCGATAGTAATAATGCTCGATAGATATATCGGGTAGGTGGGAAATTAAATTTAATTAAAATTAAATACCACCCGCGGACCAAACAACAACTAAAAATCCTACATCCTAAACTGGTATCCAGACAGCATATAGGTGGGCGTCTGCCCTTCATGTTAGAAGCGGCCTTTAACAAAACCTTCCAGAAGGTTAAAAATGGAAACAAAGTGATCATGAATAATTACAATCAACAAACAAACCTGGGGAACTCGGATAACCCCACCGCGTCGGGATCGCATACTAACTCCCGCGCACTTGGCTTGGTACCTGGGCCGAGGGTGACAAGTGAGCCACAGAACACACAAAACAATAGAACTAACTCCCAGCATCCAAGGGAACAGCAGGCACCGCCTGATGCAGCTCTCACGTCTGGGAACAACAGACAACGCAGGAAATGGACCACGAATATCAACGAAGCCCGATTGCGTCTTAGTCGAGAACCGGAACTTAAACCAACCTCAAATCATTAATGAACAAGACACCGCTATTGAACATCTCATCCCTGAGGATATAAACGACAATATAGATAACCAGCAGGAAATCCAACAAAGAAATATAGACATCTAGGAAGCTGAACAAGAAGCTCATTTGATATTTGGTCAACAGCAAGCCCTGTTTTGTGGAATGGAACCACTGAGTAGACCGTGTATACCGAAAATAAATACATCCAAACGGGTAAGCCGGATCATTAGCATTATGAACCAATCTGTATTGACAGCATCCTTGGAGCAAGTATCAACCCTAGAAAGTTTCCATACAATGATATACTGTGCTGCTGCCACTGTAGCAATAATGTGTGGTAAAAAACTAATAACGAGGACAAACAGAATAAGAGATAAGCCACCATGCAACGCAGCCCTTAATCGAATCAAAGAAAAATCAGGGACCTGCGAACTTTAATCGAGAGAATCAAAGCTTTCATAGCTGGGAATCAATCGAGAACATTAAAGTCCAAAGTAAACGCGATTTGCATTAAACACCGTAATCACTCGAGGTACGAATCCAACTACAACATTATTCCCTACGTTCTGGACACCCTCAAGCAAAAAACTTTCAGTACAAATCTCGAAACAGAGAAAATTGAAAAAATCACTAACAAGGAAACAAAACAATGAAGCATTTAACACCAAAGAGAAATTTTTCTACCGAAACTTAAGAAATTCCAATGGAGAAACAAACGATGAAATACCTGATATCAAAGACGTCGAGCATTTCTGGTCAGAAATTTGGTCTACCCCAAAACAGCATGACCTAAGTGCCGACTGGTTCAGCTTAGAGAAAGAAAAACGTGAAAGTATACCAGAGATGACAACTGATGAAATATCATTTAACACTCTCGCAGAAGTACTTGCAAAGGCTCATAACTGGAAAGCCCCGGGAGCTGATAAAATCCAAAACTTTTGGTACAAACGCTTTGAAAGCACACAATGTAAGCTACTGGAGCTTTTGAACGGAGCGTTGAGAAATCCCTCGGCGTTCCCAGACTACCTGGTCAAAGGAAAAACTTATCTCTTACCAAAAAATAATGGCTTTAATAGAGCTGCTAATCGAAGACCTATCACCTGTCTCCCTACGCTATACATATACTAACAGCATGCATAAACAATATGGTATATGATCATCTAAACCTAAACAAAATATTACATGAAGAACAGAAAGGGTGCATTAAAGGTTCCCGAGGCTGTAATCATCGACCAGGTCATTATAGAAGAAACAACTAAAAACAAAAGAAACCTTTACGTAAGCTACATTGATTACAAGAAAGCCTTTGATAGTGGCTCATTGAGATACTTAAAATATACTAAATCAACCCAAGAATCATAGAATTTCTTAAACAGAGCATGTATAAATGGAAGACTTGTATTGAAATTGCCAAGAACGGTGCAATGATGAAAACAAAGGATATCCCAATTAAATCAGGCATCTTTCAAGGAGACTGCTTTAGTGCCTTGTGGTTTTGCATTGCTATCAACCCCTTGAGCAGCATGCTTAATTCAAGCAAATATGGCTTTAAAATTAAATCAAATGACTTTGAACTAAAAATCAATCACCTCCTATACATGGATGATTTGAAGACAATCGCATCGACAAAGGCTCACCTTAATTTCTTATTAGATATAGTTAAATTGTTCAGCATAGACATAAGAATGGAGAATGCAAAACACTCAGCATTGTGAGAAGAAATATATCACCATCAACGCAAACGGAATACCTTGGAATTAAAGAAATGCAAGAGAATGAGATCTACACTTATCTAGGACCAGCTGAAAGCAAAAGAATGGAAATAAAAATCATTAAAAATAATCTAACATCTGAGTTCAAAGGCAGAATCAAGACAATAAAAACCTACGCCATACCTGTGCTGACTTACAGTTTTGGTATAATCAACTGGTCGACAACAGAGCTTGTAGATCTTCAAAGAAAAATTCGCACTCTTATGACAAAATACAACATCCATCATCCGAAATCTTCTAAGGAAAGAATGACACTGCCACGAAAAGAAGGAGGAAGAGGTATTATAGACCTTCAAGCCATGAGCTCGAAGCAAATTTATTCGTTAAGAAAATATTTCAACGAGAAAAGTCTTACCTTAGAAATTGTTAGAGCAACAGTTAAGGCTGATGATAACCTCACCCCTCTCAACCTGAAAAATCAACCCGACACTCGGAGACAGGCATGGGCAGAAAAACCTTTACACGGAAAACACTACCAAGCGTTACGGAACGAATACGTTGACTCAGAAATGTCAAACTTATGGCTTCAGACAGGGGGACTGTTTTCCGAAACCGAAGGTTTTATGATTGCCATACAAGACGGTGTCATTGCAACACGAAATTACAGCAGGTTTATTATGAGGGATAATACCGTTCAAGACGTATGCCGAATATGTGGGAAACCTAACGAAACAATAGAGCATATTATCTCAGGATGCACCAATCTGGCACAAACAGAATATCTCCGCAGGCACAACTACATCGCAAAGATTTTTCACCAGCAACTATGCAAAAATGCAGGTTTTGTGCAAGTAAATGAGCCCTATTATCGATATCAACCAGAGGCTGTTTTAGAAAACCAAACAGTCAAAATTTTGTATGACCGAACGCTCCACACTGCGAACCGCGTGGAGCACAACAGGCCAGATATCACGGTAATAAATAAAAATAAAGATACGGCGATACTTTTGGACTTTGCAGTCCCCAACAACAACAATATAAAGAAGACCTACGATGAGAAAATAAGGAGATATGAAAACCTAGCCACCGAGATAAAAACCCATTGACATTTCAACTGTCAAAAGTGAAAGTCTAAAATTTAAAGTCTGGTGAATTTTTCAAATTTAAATTAAATTATAAGTTGTTTTTTTTTTTTTACAAAAATCACATAAATCAACTCTTGTAACGTTGTTTAAACTCAGCAATTTAACTTTTCACCAATTTCAACAAAAGGTACCAAGTTTTATATAATTTTAGTTTTCGCATAAATCCAACTTCGTTACTACGGTAAACTACTTATGAAAAACTACCGTAAAAAGCGAAATTTATCCGAAACTTCACCCGAGACTACTAAGAATAGCAAAAAACACTCGCTGTCCGAAAACGAACTTAAGATGGAAGTAGTTTCTATGGAGAATTTAAAAACCATCCTAAATGACATCCTATCCGAAAAATTAAAGGATCTTGCCACAAGGGATGAACTAAAAAATCTCTATAGCGAACTTTCTTCTCTTAAAGCAGTAAACACTCAACTTAACCACAATCTTTATATGATGACTGAGAGATGTGATCTTTTGGAAAATCAGTTGGAGATAATTTCGCGGAAGAATAACGAATGCTCTATTGTCGTACACCTTCCTTTAAACGCAGAAACCAATGCAACTCAATTCGCCATACAAACTTGCAAGGGGCTTCTTAAGCTAAATGAAGGTGACAATATACACATAAAACGATCCCGTGAAATTCACAACAAAAATGCACAGCGCGGAACTGTAATCATAGAGCTTCTCTCGGCAGAAATTGTTGACAAGATTATATCCGCGGCACACCAGCTGAAGGACTCTGGAATCAGTATCTTTCGAGAACAGTCACTTCTATACAGGAAAAAGAGACAAACACTTTTGCAATTCCGAAGCAAACTTCTTGAAATTAATCCGAACACGAAAATAATTGTAAAAGGCGACAAAGTGCAAATAAATAGCCATACATTTGTTTACAAATATGCACGAGGACTAATTGTCAAAACCTCGACGGAACTGACATTTATCAAGCAGATGTTCGGTGACAGATCGTCTGAATTCTTTGACTGCAGCGAGGGAGTGAAGTTAGCTTCAATTTCTAATCCGCCATCTTCTTTCGCTTCATACTCCCAACCGATGACAGCGCCACCTGTGGGTCAACTTTTACAAGTAGAAAGGGTGGGAACACAATAGGGGGAATCTGTCGTCTGCCACAATACAAGTAATTTTCATAATTTAACAATTTTATCATATAATATTACAGGTCTTAAAAGTAAACTTTTACTGCCTGAATTTTTTTAACTATATTCAAAATTTCGATATCATTATTTTATTAGAAACTTTTTTGGAAGAAAAAAATGAAAAAGATTATTTAAAATATTTTACAAATTTCAAAATTATGTTTTCACCGGTAACTAGATTAAATGTCCATGGCAGGGCCAGTGGTGGGATTATATGTGGGGTCAAAAAGACTTTAAATTGTAATTTTATGAAACTTAATTGTATAGAAAACCGAATTATTTTTCAAATCTCCAGCTTTAACTTTCAATATTCAATTATTCCGGTGTATTTAAATTGTAACAACTGGCAAAATGATTTTGATTGTTTAGTAGACTTCGTGAATAATTCTAATTTGCAAAATATAATGATCATTGGAGACTTAAATGCCCGAATCGGTACATACCAAAATCCTTCAGCTGATAACCTACATTCGCAAGACACTCTTAACCCTACCAGAAGCTCAAAAGATGAAATTATAAACAGAAGTGGAAGACTCCTTACCGAATTCTTAGAAAATTTTGGACTATTTGTGCTGAACGGGTCGACTAAAGGGGATACCCATGGAGAGTGGACTTTTATAACCGGCCAAGGACAATCAGTAATTGACTTTTGCGCAGTATCGGCAGAGTGGCTTAACTCATTTGCAGACTTAAAAGTGGGCACAGCGAACTTTTCAGCGCACTTTCCATTAGAAATCAAAGTTCAGTTTTTTAGTGAAGCTATACAAAGAAATTCAAATAATTTTCTCAAATTAAAATGGAAGGAGAATTGTGCTTCTCTTTATAAAGAACTTTTGAACCGCCACTGTGGTTCACTCCCCTCACAACCAGCAACCAGTATAGAACAATTAGATGAAGAAATAATAAGAGTCATTAAAATCTCAGCTCCCTTTGTTCAAAGCTACAATAATAATTACTCCTTCAAACCTAAGAACATTTGGTTCGATAATGAGTGTAAAAATCTCCGTACTATCTTTTGTGTATCTCAAACTATTTCGATCGACAAATGCCTTGTTTTTTAAAAATATTTACCTATGTGTTAATAAACAATACAAACTACTCTGTGCAGTGAAAAGAAACTATTATCTTAAAAATTTAGCTAAAAAACTAGCTGAATCTAAGAATTCAAAGACTTTTTGGGATAATGTCCGGGAACTTGGGGGGCGTAGTCAAAGTATGGTAAATACTCTCGGAAGTGAGGCACTAGCAGCACATTTTAAAACTCTTTTGTCAGCGGACGAGAGTAACCATACTTTTTCTTACGCTCTACCAAACATTACCGTCAGCGATCTGGATAACCCAATAACTTTGTGTGAACTGGAATCAACATTTCATAAGATGAAAAATAACAAAGCACCGGGAATTGATGGAATTCCAGTAGAATTTTACAAAAATAGCACTGTTCAATTAAAAAATTATCTTTTGATATTGTTGAATAATGTACCTGTTATACATACCAAAATAAATTGTAAATATTTAATCATTCTGTTACGACCTTAGCTAAAAATTTGTTAGCCCTTCTGGCAATACCTAATACTATTGTCAAAGAACCCAGCTTGCCTTAAACCCCTTTTTTACAACATCAAAATTTCTTCTTATAATAAAGTACTCGCTCATCTTGGCTGTCACGTCAATTACAAGTTAAAGATAAATTTTAATCGCCTTTTATTTCAATCATCGTAAAAGCTTAAAAATAATCGCTAACATTCTGGTGACCCCGACGTGATTTGCCAGAACTCAGTATTGTTATTAGAAAAAAAAGCAATTTTACTAATTTTTGCATTTAACGTGGAAGACAAACACATAAAGGTTAAGATGTCTAAAACTGAAGAGGTTAAGATGTCTAAGGCTGACGAACTTCGGAACAAGAGACACGTGTCTAAAACAACTGGATCGGATTAAAGAATTCGCAACTCTTAAAGCTGAAACAGCAACCCCAGCAGATCTGAACATCCGACTGCAAGCTCTGGATGCTTGTTTCAAAGCATTTTCCAGCTTGCAGGCTAAGTTAGAAGATGTTGACCCGGAAGAACTTGACAAGGATGAGCGTTCAACAATTCACAATTCGCCCGGCGTTGCAGACATATCTAGCTAAAGCTGAGAAACATTCACCATCGGATGAGGGAACTTTAAAAACAACCTCTGCCATATCTGACATCATTAAACTACCCAAAGCTCATATTCCTACATTTACAGGTACAATCACTGAATGGATGTCATTTTTTGATGCTTTCAATTCGCTCGTTCACTCCCAGCCAAACTTGAGTAATGTCAGCAAATTTCATCATCTACGTGGCTCGCTGGACGGTAGCGCCGCATTGATCGTCAAGTCTTTGGAAGTTACTGACACGAATTATCACGTGGCCATTAAGATGTTACAGGACAGGTACGAGAATAAGAAAGTTATTGCTCATGAGCACTTGAAGCAGCTGTTTGATGCACCGCCAACTCAGAGAAGTTCCGCGTCATCACTTCGAAACTTGCTTGATACCTTCAATGTTCATTTGCGAGCTCTTACATCATTAGGACACTCTACTCAGCATTGGGATGACCTCATAGTTTACATCATTACCTCTAAATTGGATGCAGCAACATTGACCAAGTGGCAGGAAGAGGCACCTGTGGATCGATTAGCTAGCTACGAAGAGATAACCAAATATCTAATCAAACGCAGTCAAATATTGGAAGGGATGGTAAGCCAAATACCAACACCGAAGTGTGCCCACTGCTCTAAGACTGGTCATGTTATTACTAGATGCTATCGATTCCTTCGCCTATCACCTGAGGAGCGTAAACAACAAATAACCTCACTTAAATTGTGTCACAATTGTCTTAAACTCGATCATGCTTTGGAAAGCTGCACTTCTTCTAACTGTCGAAGTTGTGGTCAGAAGCATCACTCCTTACTCCATCGAGACGTTCCAAAACCAACATCTGCATTTAATCCACATGCTACTGAATACACTCCTCAGTCATCTCCTCACAATCCAGCCGTACATTCCGTGTTTGACACCACTCGCACTGAGACTACGACTATCTTAGCAACAGCAATAATCTATGCTCTCGACTATCAAGGCTCTCCAGTTGCGTGCCGCGTGCTTTTGGACTCAGGCTCACAAATAAACTTTGTAAATGAACAATTTACTCAACGCATAGGTTCCATTCGCACCAAAACAAACCAGTCCTACTCTGGTATCTCTTCTGTCACGAAACAAGCATTTTATAAAGCTTTTTTCAAAATAAAATCTCGTTTGACCAGTTTCTTATCATCAATTGAAGCCGTTATACTTCCGAGAATAACCGGTTATCTTCCTACTGAGAAAATAAACACAAATGTTCTTGGTATACCATCCAACATAAGCTTAGCAGATCCAAACTTTCAATCTCCTCAAAAAATAGATCTCCTACTTGGAGCTGAACTTTTCTTTTCCCTTTTATTGGAAGGTCAAATACGACTGGAAAATAATTCAACAATTCTACAAAATACGCTTCTTGGATGGGTAGTTAGTGGCAAGTGTTCAGCGATGCCCAACACAGATATGCAATGCAACTTGGTTATAGAGAATCATTTCGAGGACAATCTTTTAGACCAACGCTTGAAAAGTTTTTGGGAAATTGAAAATCACTCTTCACCAGCCTATAATTTCTCGGAAAGTGAAAATGCATGCGAACAACATTTTATTGACAATTTTCACCGTCTTGATTGTGGCAGATATCAAGTAAGATTACCCTTTAAATTGGATCCTTCGAGTTTAGGTATTTCATACAACACAGCTTTGAGACGTTTTAGCTGTTTGGAGAAAAAACTACAGCAGCACACTGACCTACGCCAACAGTATACTGATTTCATAAATGAGTATATACAACTGAATCATATGGAACTTGTTGATTTTGTTGATCAATCTAGGCCTCATTTCTACCTTCCTCACCACTGCATTCTTAAACCAGGCAGCAGCACGACAAAATTAAGAGTTGTCTTTGATGGTTCTGCCAAATCCGACAGTGGAAAATCTATTAATGAAATCCTTATGGTAGGACCTGTTGTTCAGCCTGATTTATTTTCTATTGCACTTAGATTTCGCATGTATCGCTATGTTTTCACCAGTGACATTACGAAAATGTATCGCCAAGTTATTGTAGATCCACGCGATCGCAATTTTCAATTGATCCTATGGAGAAAATCAGAAGATGAACCTATTAAAACCTATCGTTTATGCACAGTTAATTATGGAACCTCCTCGGCTTCTTACTTAGCGACTCGTGCATTAAATCAACTCGGCAAAGACGAACAAAAAGAATTTCCTTATGCTGCCAAGGTCATCAAATCTGACTTTTATGTGGATGATGTACTAACCGGATCAGATTCCCTTGACGAAGCAAAACAAATTCAAGCTGAATTAATAGAAGTATTAAAAAAGGGCAAATTTGAACTGATGAAGTGGTGTTCCAACTTAGTCACTCTTTTAGAAAATATTCCTGCTGATCAAAGAGAGTCTTGTTTTCAAATGCAAAGCAGCAACGTTGTCAAGACATTGGGTATTGTTTGGGACCCAAACGCAGATGCTTTCATGTATAAAAGCGACAATATACATCGGGCTTCACAGCATACAAAAAGATCCGTACTTTCAGACATTGCTCAGCTATTTGATCCGCTTGGACTAGTCAATCCAGTTATTGTGCTTGCCAAAATTTTCATGAAACAGTTATGGCAAACGAAGTTTTCTTGGGATGAGCCACTGCCCGAGGAATACTCAAAAAGGTGGACCGACTTTCGTCAGGAATTTGGCCTTCTTCAGCAGCTGAGAATACCAAGGATGGTCATATCCACTCAAAAGATGAATGCGCAAATTCATACATTTGCCGATAGCTCAGAACTAGCATATGGCACCTGCATATATATTCGTTCATATTTGGAAGACGGAAGTGTTCAAACTAGGCTCTTAGCAGCAAAATCAAAGGTTGCTCCCACCAAGATCACATGCTTGCCGCGCCTAGAGCTATGTGCTGCCGAGATGGCAGCCCAATTCACACATCGTGTGATGCAAGTATTAGGCATAGATTTCGAAAATATTTTTTATTGGACTGACTCATCAATTGTACTTTCATGGTTGTCTGCAGAGTCATCAACATGGAAAACATTCGTAGCTAATCGCATAGCCACCATTCAAGAAACCACGACCTTGCAACAATGGCGACATATCGATTCGAAACTGAACCCAGCAGATATCATTTCACGAGGAGCACGACCTTCTACACTGATTCAATCAAACTTATGGTTTTTTGGACCTGAATTTTTAAGGGAAACCGAAGAAAATTGGAAATGTTCAAAACCGCCTCCTACAAACATTGATGAAAACATTTTAGAACGACGAAAGGTTAAAATTGTGCTGTCGGCACAGATAGAATCCGACTTCATTGCCGATATAAAATACCATACTGCGTATATCCGATTACTGCGAGTCATGTCTTATGTAAACCGCTTCAAATATAATGTTTTTGCTAAAATTGTAGAGAAGAAGATTCGTGCTGGTATTATCACAGTTGCTCCAGGAGAAACACCTCCAAACACTGAGCTCCTTTCCGGTCCTATCGCCGCAGATGAAATGAAAAATGCCTTGAGGAAAATCTTAACCATAGTCCAAGAACGTTCCTTCTCTGCTGAGCTCACATCATTACGCAAAAGCTCTGACGTTCACAAAAGAAGCAGTCTACGATCACTCGCACCCTTCTTGGATTCAGATGGATTAATAAGAGTGGGTGGTAGGATTAGAAACTCGAAGCTATTATTCGATGCCAAGCATCCTATTTTGCTGCCCTCTTCGCATGTCTTCACGCATTTCGCTATTCGATATCTTCACTATAAAAATGGTCATTTGGGTCCACAAAATCTTTTAGCTGCAGTTCGTCAACAATTTTGGCCAGTAAATGGAAAAATCCTCACGAAGAAAATTGTACGTAAATGCGTCTTGTGCACCCGTTGTCAACCAAAGCCCCTTGATCAGCTAATGGGAGACTTACCAGCATCTCGTGTCCTGCCAGCAAGACCCTTCTCGACAGTGGGTGTTGACTTTTGCGGTCCCTTTCTGGTACACTACCGCAGGAGAGGCGTAGCGCCTGCAAAGGCATACGTGTCAGTCTTCAAATGTTTTATAACGCGTGCAATTCATCTTGAGCTCGTCGAAGACCTCACTGCTGCTGCCTTCATAGCAGCTCTTAAGCGTTTTAAAGGCAGACGGGGTCTATGCTCAACTATATATAGCGATAATGGACTTAATTTTATTGGAGCAAGGAATGAGCTCCACGATATATATCAGCTTTTCATGAAAAGAGAAAATAGGGAAGACATCCTAAACATGTGTGCCGAAGATGGAATACAATGGAAGACTATACCACCCAGATCTCCTCACATGGGAGGAATCTGGGAAGCTGCGGTGAAGTCTGCTAAATTCCATATGAAAAGACTGTTGCATTTAATTTCACCTACTTATGTCGAGTTTACTACAATTCTCATACAAATAGAGGCCATATTAAATTCACGACCTCTTACACCGATTTCTGATGATCCTAATGATTATAATTTTTTAACTCCTGGTCATTTTTTAATAGGTGGGCCCCTCACAGCAATCTTGGAAGGTAGTCTTAAAGATGATCAGCTCAACAGACTTTCACGATGGCAACGAATGCAATGGATAACTCAAACATTCTGGGCAAGATGTTCGTCGGAGTATCTACAAGGGTTACAAAAACGAAACAATGGAGCACTTTACGCGAAAAAATATCCATTGGCACTCTGGTCATTCTTAAAGATGAAAATCTTCCTCCACTTAAATGGAAGATGGGCCGCATAATTTCATTACATCCTGGAAAAGATGACATCGTCCGAGTAGTAACCGTCAAGACATCTACTGCAATTCTAAAAAGAGCTATTACTCAGATTTGTGTGTTGCCAGTTGAATCGCCTTTGCCTCTTCAAGGTGGGGAGCATGTTGAATAATGTACCTGTTATACATACCAAAATAAATTGTAAATATTTAATCATTCTGTTACGACCTTAGCTAAAAATTTGTAAGCCCTTCTGGCAATACTATTGTCAAAAAACCCAGCTTGCCTTAAACCCCTTTTTTACAACATCAAAATTTCTTCTTATAATAAAGTACTCGCTCGTCTTGGCTGTCACGTCAATTACAAGTTAAAGATAAATTTTAATCGCCTTTTATTTCAATCATCTTAAAAGCTTAAAAATAATCGCTAACAGATATACTTGAATAGATTATATAATGAATCGTATGTGCCACAGAACTTCAACAAAGCTGTTATTTTTGCTATATATAAGAGTGGAGACAGAAACCTGCCAGAAAACTATAGAGGAATTTCTATTTTAAATACTTTAAGGAAAATTTTCACGTCGATTCTCTATGAACGACTCACCAAATGGATCGAGGATAGAAATCTACTCAGCATGTTTCAAGCCGGTTTTCGTCCCGGTTTCTCTACAAGTGATCATATTTTCGCACTAACCAGTATTGCAAGGAAGTCAATTGAAAAAATTATACGCCTGTTTCGTAGACTTCAAAGCAGCTTTTGACAAGGTAAACAGACAGGCTTTGGTCTACAAGCTTTCAACACTGGGAATTTCCCAGAAATTCTTGCTGATGTACATTAATTTTCTCGTCTCATCGAGTGCCTCGGTATGGGATGGGTCTGATCTTTCAAACTGGTTTGAAACAACGGCAGGTGTTCCCCAAGGCTGCATTTTAAGTCCAATTCTGTTCGCTTTATTTATTGATGAAATTTGTGATACACTTACTGGAGGAATCCTTTTTGCCACATCCAAGTGAAAGTTCTGCTTTACGCTGACGACTTAGTCTTACTTGCTGACAACCCATTCACCCTGCAGTTGCAAATCAACAAACTGAATACCTTTTGCGAGAAGTGAGGTTACTTATCAATACAAGCAAAACCAAAGTGATGATTTTTGAAGCACATCAAAGAAGAAGGCGTCCCGAAGAGAGCTGGTCCCTTAATGATGTATCAATTGAAGTTGTGCAAGAATTTAAATATCTAGGAGTTCTAATTACACATAACCTAAATTTTTCGAAACACGCTAAACAAAAAAGTAATGATGCTAAACTGGCTTTGAGCTTAATGTGGCCCAAGTTCTTTGCAAACCAAGAAATAGATCTGATGTCTAAATACCGCGTTTTTCAGGCAACTGTGAACACATGCATGTGCTATGGTGTGCAGGAATTTGGGATACTTATTTTTCGAGGCGTTTGAAAAATTGCAGAGATATTTTTTTAAGCGCTTATTCAGATTGCCGAATTCAACCCCTAATTACGCCATCTACTCCTCTATTTATTCAAAACCTCAAATCCAACTCTGAGTATCTTGTAAGAGTAATGGAAAGAAGCGGAAGAAATCTTCACAAATCTATTTTGATAAAATTACTGCAAGTTAATGCCTCCCCATTTAAGGATTGGAATGAAATAGCTCTATCTCATGAAGCTCGGCTGTCGCTAACAGAGTCAAATGTGATGATTGGCGAGGTATGTTTGCAGAGGTTATTGCTAAACTAGATGAGAATATTTACAGACAGCATTTATCCAGAGCGGCTGCTTCATCATCAAGGAATACATATAGGAATTTATTGATAATAATAAATAAATAATAAATAAATAAAATTAAAACTTTAAAAAATGTTTTATTTTGTTTTTACTTTATTTTATTTTATTTGAAATTAAAAAAAAAAAAAAACAATTTTCACAAACTTAATTTTTTTATAATGCGACGCGTTTCGGAGCTAATACTCCATCTTCCGGCGAATTACTGCGATTTGATTGCAGTTGAACTTAAACCCAGCTGCTTCTGCTTCGTTGTAAAAAGTTGAGCTTTTTTTGGTGTTATGTTTGTCTCCTTTCTTCTTGTTGGTATTTTATGGCCGTGTCATATAGTCCGTTCGTTTTTAATGTCAATTTGTCATTTAGTAGTCTGTCTTGTTCTAATTTATTAGCTTTGTAAATTTCGTATTCCTCGGTCGCGTCTAATATTTTTCCTTTCTTGCATATGTGCAATGGTCTCAAGTTTGTTTTGAAATCAGTGTAGTTATGGTTGTTTTCTATTAGGTGTAAAGCGAATGTGGATTTGGTGTTTGGTTTAGGTCTATGTTCTTTAAATCTTTCTTCAAATGTTCTGCCTGTTTGTCCGATGTAGTATTTTTCGCAATCGTTACATTTAAATTTGTAGACTCCAGAGCAGCTATTTGTTTCGGTTTTTGTTTTTGTTTTAATAAATTCTGAATGTTATTGTTTGTTTGAAAGATATGTTAATATTTAGTTTTTTAAATTTGTTTTGTAATATTTGTGGGAGTATGTTGGTGTATGTTATTGATGTATATTTGTTAATTGTATCAGTGTTTATATTGTTTTTGTTGTTGTTAATTTTGTTTTTCTTTTTTGTAAGTAATTTGTCGACTATCGATGTGTTGTATCCATTTGCATTTGCAATGCATTTTATTATGTTGATCTCGTTCTCATAATCTTTTTTGTCCATTGTATGTTTGTCAATCTGTTAATAAATGCATTGTAGGCTGCCATTTTTTGGGAGTATGGGTGGTGAGAATCCTTGTGTATGGTAATGTCAGTTGTTTGTGGGTTTTCTGTATATTTTGTAGTGTAGTTTGTTGTTGTTTTCTGTGATGTTGAGGTCTAGGAAGTTTATGGAATTATGTTTTTCAATTCTGTTGTAACTTTGATTTGTGTGTTTATTTTGTTGATGTATGTTGTTAATAAGTCTATTTGTCTATTTGTTCCATCAAATATTAGGAAAGTGTCGTCACGTATCTTGAATATGTTATGATTTTCTGTTTTTGGGGATTGAGGTTTGATAAAATATATTGGTTTTCGAAGTTGTTAAGATATATGTCAGCCATTAACCCACTTAATGGTGATCCCATTGCTAGTCCTTCTGGTTGTGTATAGTATTCGTTGTTAAAAGTAAAGTAATTTTGTTTTAGAGTTATTTCTAATATATATATTAGCTCGTCTATTTTCTTTTTGTCAATAGTTGCTGTTGTTGTGAGGTTGTCTTTAAGTATTTTGATAGTGTCGTCTATAGGTATATTTGTATACATGTTGGTAACGTCAAATGATATCATTTTATAGTTTGGTTGTATGTGTATGTTTTTTATTTTTTCTATTAAATGTGTGCAGTTTTTAATTGTGTTATTATTGTTTAAATTTATATTGTTTTTAATGATGTTTTGTAGTTTTTTGGCAAGTTTATAACCTGGTGCGGTAGTGTAATTTATCAGGGGTCGGATAGGTGTTCCTTGTTTATGTATTTTGGGGAGTCCGGTAAATTGTGGTGCCTTGGCATTTGGTTGTTTTAATATGTGTTTATTTATGTTAGCGAAAAGATTATTGCATTTATTGATGGCGTTGTTAATTTCTTTGGTATATGTTTTGGTGGGGTCGTTCTGTAAGTGTTGTATGTTGTTGTTGTCAAAGAAAGTTTTTGTTTTTGTTATGTATTCTTGTTGGTCAATTATAACTATTGTATTGCCTTTGTCTGCTTTTGTGATTATAGCGTTACTGTCATGTAATTTTTGTTTTATGCTTTTTATATTATTTTTATCTTCTTTGTATTTAGTGTGGAGTTTATTGTTTATTTCATTGTTTTTTAATATTTGTTTAAGTTTTTTGTTAATGACTACTCTAGTTTCGTTTTGTATTTCATTTGTTGGTATTGTTTTTATTGCTGCTTCAGCATTGATGACTTCTTGGTTGATGTTGTTTTTGTTAATTTTTGGGATGTTGAATTTGAGGCCTTTGTTAAGTGTGTTTACTTCTGTATAGGAAAGTGGAATATTTGTTGTGTTTATTATTCTAGGATAGAAAGTATGTGTGCTTATAGGCTTTGTGTTATAAATCTGTTTGTGTATTAGTTTTTGTAGTTTATTGGTTTGCGTTCTTATTGTTTCTATTGCTATTTGTTGTATGTGTTGATTTATTACATGTATGTAAAGATCGGCGGCAATGTGGTGTAAGTTTTTGTATATTTGTAGATGTAGTTCATAAAGCATATTATTTAATTTTGATTTGTGCGTAATTAGGTGTGATTTTCTTTTTGAGACATTTTTTGTTAAATTTTATGTTTATATTAGCTTTAGTTAGTTTAAGTTTGATGTTTTTATATTTGTAGACTATTTTGGCTTGTTCGGCTGTGAGATACATTTTTGACTAAACACCAAAAACATATAGGAATCTCCAGCACCAATTGCCATCACAAACAAACTACTTCAGCAACAAGTTATCGGTCGAAGCTATTAGCTACATTTTTAAAGCACGTGTTGAGCTCTTTAACTTAAACTTTATGCCTCATCGAGCGGATCTGACACAAATCTGTAGTCTATGCAATAGAAGGGAAAACGAAGATGTCTACCACTTCATTGCAATTTGCCCAATATTGCAAGAAATCCGTCGTTTATATTTCGAAGAAAGTTTTCTCTCATCAAGTCGGTTGTACGAAATATTAAACGGAGCTGCAGGATGGTCTACACTATATATGTATTGTAAACATGCCTTAACTTTTCGAAACAGTTTCTAACTTAAAATGTTTCAGTTCAACCAGTTTTTACAGTTTAAAACAACGGAATTATTTATTTTGTGTTTCAAATCACTTGAAAATTGTTTTTTTTTTCTCTTTATGTTTCAAATCATTTAAAAATTGGTATATTTTTGTGTTTCAAATCACTTTAAAATTGTCATTCTTTTAGGTTTCAAATTATATTAAAATTGTTATATATCACCAATTATTTTATTTATACAAAACCTGTGAATCTACTTTTTTTATAAATTGTAAACTTTTGAGTTTAATTAATATTTAATTGATTTATTATTGTACAAAACCAGTTACTTTTCTTTTTATTCTTTATATATTTTTTATTAAACACTTAAATGAAATGTTATATCAGGCAGACGGCAGATAGCCAGGTCCTTATTCTTAATTAATTTATTATGAAACATTTTTAATGAAATAAAGAATTTATAATAATAATAATAATAATAATAAGACCCAATGGAACCTGAGAAACGTCAAAACTATACCAATAATAACACAACTCAACAAAATAAACAATAATTTTTGTGCCTGGGTTTATTTCAACATTTTTTTATTCGTCATGCTCCAAAATGATGGAAAAATACCCACATCTCCCCTAAAGTTTGCTTTTGTAGAGTTGGTAGTCAAAATACAGTTACCATAGTTTTCATAGAAATAATAAATGCTTGCTTTATATTTTTTTTTAAAAGAGGAGAGGGGAGGGCAATTGTTACGCCCATTTGGTATCTCTAAAATATATTTGTGTCACAAACTACACACATTTTTATTTTGAAATTTAAAGACGTTAAAATGTTGTTAAGAATGTGTTAAAGTGATGCTAATGTATTTTGCTATATATGTGGTTATTTTATAAAAATTCACATTAATATCATGCAGGATGTCTCTTAGATTGAATATTCTGCACGGTCATTTAGAAAAAAAAAATTAAAACTTTATTGGGAGCATACTCAGACGAAAAAGGAAAAGGTTTTAACTAGGACTTTATGGACTTCGAGAGTAATCGTCATTACCAAGGTCAATCAAATATATAGTTATAATCTTAGAACAGTACATTCCAAAATCAGTGTGTTTGTTAACAAAAATTACCGTTTTTATTTTGGTACCAAACATTAAGCAAAATAATGAAGAAAAATAGAGTTTTTGTGATTTTCAGTTTTATCAAAATTAAAAATAATAAAATAAAAAAAATTAAATACATACAACCATCTGGTTTTTAAACTTTCACTTAAGATTGGTGAAAGCATTGAATATTGAAAAGAAAAAACTAACTTCTTCACGAAAAATTAAGAATATTTTAATTAAAAAAAAATAATAATAATAATGATTTTTTTCTTCAAAATTCTGTGTTTGAAAATTAATAAAAAAAAAACTATTCATGGAAATTAATTAATTTCTTAATTTAAAAACTAAATTAAAGGATGAAGTCTTAACTTTTAAAAATAAAATATTATTAAATAATAATAATAATAATAATAATAATAATAATAATAATAATAATAATAATAATGATAATAATAATAATAATAATAATAATAATAATAATAATAATAATAATAATAATAATAATAATAATAATAATAATAATAATAATAATGATAATAATAATAATAATAATAATAATAATAATAATAATAATAATAATAATAATAATAATAATAATAATAATAATAATAATAATAATAATAATAATAATAATAATAATAATAATAATAATAATAATAATAATAATAATAATAATAATAATAATAATAATAATAATAATAATAATAATAATAATAATAATAATAATAATAATAATAATAATAATAATAATAATAATAATAATAATAATAATAATAATAATAATAATAATAATAATAATAATAATAATAATAATAATAATAATAATAATAATAATAATAATAATAATAATAATAATAATAATAATAATAATAATAATAATAATAATAATAATAATAATAATAATAATAATAATAATAATAATAATAATAATAATAATAATAATAATAATAATAATAATAATAATAATAATAATAATAATAATAATAATAATAATAATAATAATAATAATAATAATAATAATAATAATAATAATAATAATAATAATAATAATAATAATAATAATAATAATAATAATAATAATAATAATAATAATAATAATAATAATAATAATAATAATAATAATAATAATAATAATAATAATAATAATAATAATAATAATAATAATAATAATAATAATAATAATAATAATAATAATAATAATAATAATAATAATAATAATAATAATAATAATAATAATAATAATAATAATAATAATAATAATAATAATAATAATAATAATAATAATAATAATAATAATAATAATAATAATAATAATAATAATAATAATAATAATAATAATAATAATAATAATAATAATAATAATAATAATAATAATAATAATAATAATAATAATAATAATAATAATAATAATAATAATAATAATAATAATAATAATAATAATAATAATAATAATAATAATAATAATAATAATAATAATAATAATAATAATAATAATAATAATAATAATAATAATAATAATAATAATAATAATAATAATAATAATAATAATAATAATAATAATAATAATAATAATAATAATAATAATAATAATAATAATAATAATAATAATAATAATAATAATAATAATAATAATAATAATAATAATAATAATAATAATAATAATAATAATAATAATAATAATAATAATAATAATAATAATAATAATAATAATAATAATAATAATAATAATAATAATAATAATAATAATAATAATAATAATAATAATAATAATAATAATAATAATAATAATAATAATAATAATAATAATAATAATAATAATAATAATAATAATAATAATAATAATAATAATAATAATAATAATAATAATAATAATAATAATAATAATAATAATAATAATAATAATAATAATAATAATAATAATAATAATAATAATAATAATAATAATAATAATAATAATAATAATAATAATAATAATAATAATAATAATAATAATAATAATAATAATAATAATAATAATAATAATAATAATAATAATCCCTCGGGGGGTGTTGTATCCCTAGAGGGCGCGTCCTCAGGTGGCGGATAGAGGAACGCTCGGTAGATATACCGGGTAGGTGGGAAATAAAATACCACCCGCGGACCAAACAACAACACAAAATCCTACACCCTAAACTGGCAGCCAGAAAGCATGTAGGTGGGCGTCTGTCTTCCTAGTAGGAGCGGCCTTTCTCTTATCTGAAGGAAAACTGCAAACCAACAACCCATATGAAACATGGAGACACAACAAAATATGAATATAGACAATCTACCGCTGCCCGAGGTCGTCGGGGCGTCACCTGGAGCCAGCACTGGGGATGACAGCATACGAACTGTTGGTGGCCAGTTGTTAGATGGGACACTGGCCGGGGAACCCGAAAGAGCAACCATTAACAATAACCCAACCATATCCAGAACCCATGTCCGAAGTGTTTTGAAAACGATACCCGTCTCAACCACCCGTGCAGGATTACAAAGACAGCGAATTCAATGGACAACCCAAATGAATAAAGAAGTCATTCGTTGTTATTTTATCGCCACAAAACTAGAAACCGAGCTACATGTTTACAGACCAGTTTTGAGACAGTTGTTTCTGCAATCGTTCCCAGAACTTGATCGACTTTCAGAACAAAACATTGCAGACCGCCGAAGGGCAATCGTAAACCGAAAATTGCTTAGCAATACCGAACTAAATGATATAGGAACTCAAGTCTTACAGGAGCTAAGACCAACTCCTGAGCCGCTTCCACTAGGGGAAGAAGTACAAGTTCCCAATCATAATAATCCACACTCTCCAACTAACTCGGATATTAACAACAACCAAATCCTTGAAATGGAAAATGAAACAACGAGAATCAGAAGCCCAGGTGCAGAAAGTGCGACCGGAAACTCTACGCTTCAAGGACTTGTTTATAATTTCCGATCAGCACATGAAGAATTCGAAAACTTAGACCCTCAAAGAAGATTAGGTCTACCCAAAGTGAGAAAAACCCAGGAAGTATGCAAACTACTTTCTTGGCTAAATGAAGAAATCTTGCCCACATATCTCGAAATCGGTATAGATTTAAACGAAATCAACAATCTTCTCTATATATCTGCTGTCTCTGTAATAAGAACAATCGGCCTAAAGACATTACCTCAAGAAAATCTAAGACGAGGAACAACGCACCCGCAAATAAAACCCCCGTGGGAAAGGCGGCTTGCAAACAAAATAGAACGCCTAAGAAAAGAAATGGGTCAGCTGACAGAATACGCGAATGGAGCGCCATCTCCCAGACTCACTCATATTATTAGCAGAATCATAACACCGCTTACATATAGAGAATTAACGAAGAATAAGCTTGCAGAAATAAAGGATAAGAAAAGACAGCAGCTCACTGCTTTTTCAAAAAGATTGGCAAGATATAGAAAAAGTCGTACTAGAAAACTAGACAATTTATCATATAAAACAGATCAGAAAAAGTTTTTCCGCAAGCTCAAAGATCAAAACCACGGCACAAGACAACAAACAGTGCCAATGGAACGAGCTTCATCATATTGGGCGGGTATATGGTCTGAGAAGAGAAACTTCAACCAAACCGCGCACTGGCTTATAGACGAACAGGCAGCAGTTAACAACATTGAAGTAATGAGTGAAGAGGAAATCTCTTTGGATGAGATACGCGAAGCAATACTGCAAACGGAGAACTGGAAGGCTCCTGGGCCAGATAAAGTACACAACTTTTGGATAAAAAGCCTCTCTGTACTACATGTCCACATAGCGAGGTGTTTTTCAAACATCTTTCTCCAACCGGAAACTATACCAAGCTTCCTCACAATGGGAAATACATTTTTGCTACCAAAAGGAGGGGATGTGAATGACCCCGCTCAGTACCGCCCAATTACATGCCTAAGCACAACATATAAGCTTTTAACCAAAATAATAGCAAACAGAGTGTATACCCATTGCAGCAGAAATAACATTATAACACCCGAGCAGAAAGGATGTAGCCGAAACACAAAAGGTTGTAAGGACCAACTTATTATAGACTCGGTCATAGTGCAACAAGCACTTAAAAGAAAAAGAAACCTGAGTATGTGTTTCATCGATTATAAGAAAGCGTTCGACTCTCTACCTCATGAGTATCTCATAAAAATATTACAGCTGTATGGAGTAAGCGAGAACATCATCGCCACACTGAAGCATCTCATGTCACTATGGACCGTGAAGTTACACCTAGGAGGCGAAAGTAGTAACGCTATCAAAATCAACAATGGGATACTGCAAGGAGACGCTTTTAGCCCATTATGGTTTTGTTTGGCACTGAATCCATTAAGTAAACTCATCAATGGGACAAACATCGGATATGAGCTAAAAGGAAATACCCAAAACAAGACCATTAGTCACCTGCTGTTTGTCGATGATCTGAAAATCTATGCTCCAAACAAAGAGAAAATACATCGAATCATCAGCATAGTCAAAGCATTCAGCGACGATATAAGTATGGAATTCGGTATTGAAAAATGCAAACTTGCCCATCTTCAGCGGGGAAAGATTATGAGCTCATCTGATGGATGCCCTATAAATGAGAATCAGATTATTGAAGAGTTAGCTGATGGAGATAGCTACAAGTACTTGGCAATGTTGCAGTTGAAAGGCTTGTGCTTGACAAAAATAAAAGAAAATCTAAAACAAGAGTTCAACAACAGGGTAAAGAGAGTTCTGCAGACTGAACTTAACGCCGGGAACAAAATCAGGGCAATCAACACATGGGCAGTCCCAGTCCTTACGTACTCCTTTGGTGTTATAAAATGGTCTGACACGGATCTGGACCAGATTGCCATGTCAGTCAGAACGCAACTCTCTAGGGCCCAATCACACCATCCGAAAAGCGCAGTTGAACGAACGATAGTACCAAGACACCAAGGCGGGAGAGGTTTAATCGATATCATTGCGTTACACCACCGGCAAAAGACAAGCCTTAGAAACTATTTTACAGCGTCGTCCGAAGAATTGATAAGGTTTGTTATACAGGCAGACAACAATTTTACACCGTTGAACTTGAGCGCCAACAGTCTTCCAGTATCCGACAATGTTAAAAATACCATTGAACATATTGAGACGTGGAAATCGAAAGCCTTGCATGGAACGCACCCAAAGGATCTCGCTGAGAGTCATATTGATGGGGAAGCCTCAAATTTATGGCTCAGAAAAGGATTGCTGTACTCAGAAACAGAAGGATTTGCTATTGCAATTCAAGATAAAGTGATCCCGACAAAAAACTATAGAAAACATATCTTAAGGGAAAGCATTCCTAGTGATGAGTGCAGGCGATGCGGCTCTGTGAGAGAAACTATTGAGCATATCATAGCAGGCTGTACCACCTTGACCAGTTTTGACTATACAAATAGACATAATAACGTTGCAAAAATCCTGTACCAAGACCTAGCGCTGCGTTTTAAACTCATCCCCCGGAAAACGGCGTACTATAAATACGAGCCTCCTCCTGTACTAGAAAATTCATCCGCTGTACTCTACTGGGATCGAGCAATCAAAACGGACCGGACCATCTTAGCAAACAGGCCCGATATTGTTTTGTTTAATAAAGAACAAAATAGTATTGAAATATATGACATTGCCATCCCTCTTAACCACAACATCCAAAGTACCATCAGTACAAAAATCAATAAATACACGGATCTTGCAAATGAGCTAAAAAAGATGTATAGAGCCAACAGTGTCAGAATCAATCCCATCGTTATCTCGGCCACAGGTTTAGTCCCAAAAGTACTTGTAGAAAGTCTAAAAAGGTGGAAAATGCAATACAACCTAGAACCAATGCAAAGAGCTGTTATTCTGGCAACTTGTAACATAGTGAGGCGTTTTATGCAATAATAAATACGTGATATTTACCAAACAATAATAGATTAAAATGAAAACATCAGAGCCTAATCCCTTGGCATAGCCCGGGATAGGTATTTTCCAACCCTATAGGGGTTGAGAAATTAAGAAACTCTATAATAATAATAATAATAATAAGCCTGATATAGTTTTGTTTGATAAAACTAAGAATGTGGTCCATCTCTTTGATATAGCCATTCCACTCAACAACAATCTACAAACGACTTACAGCACGAAAATAGAGAAGTATACGGAACTTGCTGATGAACTAAGGATGATGTATCACGCCGATCGAGTAACCATAACACCAATAATACTCTCAGCTACTGGATTGATTCCGAAGAAACTTAACGAACATCTTAGGCAACATAGTCTTGAAAGTGCACTACTAACAATGCAAAAATCTGTGATCCTAAACACGTGTAATATTGTGCGACGATTCCTACAAACAAACTCCAACTAAAGGGATAGAACATGGTCTAAGCCCCAACAGAGCCTAATCCCTTGGCAAAGCCCGGGATAGGTAATTTCCAACTTCACAGAAGTTGAGAAGTATGTATATAATAATAATAATAATAATAATAATAATAATAATAATAATAATAATAATAATTAGCAGTATGGACACCTGACCGAACAAAATATAGCCGATCGAAGAAGAGCTATTACCTCCAGAAAACTTTTGAGTGATTATGAGATAAATGCCCTTAGGCATGAAGTAATTAACCACTTGAATAGAACACCAGAGTTTCCTGTGCACCAAGCACTTAACAATAACGCTGAACAGCCCGAAAACCAATCACCAGCCCCCACATCAAATGTAATCCAGCCGCCGAGTCAACCAACGACAACCCAGTCTTTAACACCTTGAATGAGCACTTCTCGGAGGCTCTTTTGGAATACGAGAATATCAATCCACTAGAAAGAGGAACACTGCCAAGGTTGAATTCCTTCAGGCAAATTGAGCGACTTACCAATATGCTTAATGACCGGATTTTGCCACTCTATATCTCAAACGAAACATCTTTCGCCAAATTACACCTTTTACTGCATGTGTCAGCTGTTGCTGTCGCAAAATCAATGGGGAAAAAAGTAAACCACACCCAGCAAGCAACTCCTGCTAGAACTCCAAAGGTACCATACTGGGAAAGACGACTACAAAATAAAATCGATAGGCTCAGAGCAGAAATAGGTAGAATCACCGCGTTCCAAACTGGATGTAGAACTAAAAAGGTTAAAAAGCAAATAAAAGCTCTTCTATCTCCAACACAATACTTTCCACCAACATCAGCTGAAATTGTTGCGATAAAAGATCAAAAGATACAGCAGCTTGCAGCCTCAGCCAAACGACTTGCTAGATACAGAGAATCCAGGGAACGAAGAAGACAAAACAGGCTTTTTTCAACAGATGAAAGAGGCTTCTATAGGAATGCATCTAAGTCAAGCGCAAACGAAACCAATGGTGAGATTGCAAGCATTGAAGAAGCTACATCTTTCTGGAAAGAGATATGGGGCAACCCGGAAACCCATGAATCTGAAGCACCCTGGTTAGTGAATGAGCGATATAGAAATGAAAACACTCCTGAAATTACCCCATGTTCTATCACTGAAGAGGAAGTAACTACAGCTATTAAATTTGCCAGCAACCGTAAAGCTCCCAGCCCGGACAGAATCCAAAACATCTGGATCAAGATGTTTTGGATTCTTCATAAATGTATAGCTAGGCACTTTACTGTTTGGCTTGAAGATCCTGATGACGTGCCTGGATTTCTTATGCAAGGAAGTACTTTCCTCCTCCCCAAGAGCAGTCCAACTACAAACCCAGCAGGATACCGACCTATCACATGCTTGCCTACTATGTATAAGCTATTCACAAAAATCATAACCAACCGAATATACAAGCATTGCGAAAACAACAACATTGTAATTCAAAGTTAAAAGTTCAAGTGAGCTCAACTCCATGATTGCGTTTCGCCCAGGCACGATAGTTTGGCTCATCAGTTAGATGACTATCGTACCCTTCTAAGACGCAATTTTGAATCGATGTTTACCGACTAATATAAAAATCACAGCATTAAGATACTATGAATTTTATTATTCTAAGGGAATTTGGTTAAATTCAGACACTTAGAATTTCAAATGCCCGCGCTCAGGCTTTTTATAATAATTGAATATGAAGAAAATTTGAAAAGAAATTCTTCTGTTTAAGTGGAGTGACCGAATATATAATTCAAAGTTAAAAGAATTTCTTTTCAAATTTTCTTCATATTCAATTATTATAAAAAGCCTGAGCGCGGGCATTTGAAATTCTAAGTGTCTGAATTTAACCAAATTCCCTTAGAATAATAAAATTCATAGTATCTTAATGCTGTGATTTTTATATTAGTCGGTAAACATCGATACAAAATTGCGTCTTAGAAGGGTACGATAGTCATCTAACTGATGAGCCCAACTATCGTGCCTGGGCGAAACGCAATCATTGAGTTGAGCTCACTTGAACTTTTAACTTTGAATTATATAATCGGTCACTCCACTTAAACAGGGGCCCAACTATGTAACTCGATTCTATAATAAAAACGTTCGAATTCGCAAAATCTCAACTCGCTAATTCCATAGTAATCGCTAATAAACTGAAATAGAACAGCGGTAATTGGAGATTTTGTGGCAAAAAGTCGAAAGCACCAACATTTGATCCTTTTTCATACGTATTATCACTTATTTTAGGCTTTGAAAACAACTTTCGAGTAGATTCGAAAGTAGAATAAAGTTACATAGTAGGGCCCCAGAAGAATTTCTTTTCAAGTTTTCTTCATATTCAACAACATTGTGACAGAAGAACAGAAAGGCTGCGCCAAGGAGTCACAGGGTTGTAAGGAGCAACTAATTGTCGACACAATTGCAGTACGTCAAGCATTACAAGGAAAACGGAACCTAAGTATGGCGTTTGTGGACTACAAGAAAGCATTTGATTCAGTCCCCCACTCTTATCTGCATGAGATCCTGGAGATTTACAAAATTGATTCAAAGATACGAAGATTCCTAAAAGTTATAAGTGAAAAGTGGTGTGTGATTCTTCATCTAGGAGGTAAAACCAGCACAAAAATCAACATCAGAAGAGGAATCCTCCAGGGAGATGCTTTTAGCCCTCTATGGTTTTGCCTCTCATTAAATCCACTAAGTAATCTTCTGAAATCACTTAACATCGGATTCTCCATAAAGGCTGAGTCGGGTGCACAAACAATCAACCACCTGCTTTATGTGGATGATCTGAAACTTTATGCAAATGGTAAAGAAAAAGTCCATAGACTCCTAAATACCGTGAAGTGCTTCAGTGACGACATAAAAATGGAATTCGGATTAGAAAAGTGTAAAATTGTTCACCTTAAGAAAGGAAAAATACAAAACGATGATACTGGCTACCATATCGATGAGCAAAATGTGATAGCCAATTTAACTGATGGGGAATCATACAAATACTTAGGACTCATCCAGCTAAAAGGGATTTGTGACTCAACAATCAAGAAAGCTCTGGTCAACCAATTTACCAAAAGACTTAAAATAGTGCTTGAGTCCAAATTGAATGCTGGTAATACAATCAAGGCCATCAACACCTGGGCAATCCCAATACAGAGTTACTTATTTGGTATAGTTAAATGGTCTGATACAGACCTTAACAACATCATGAGATCGATCAGAACCCACTTAACTAAATACCGATATCACCATCCTAAAAGTGCAATAGAAAGAGTCGTTTTGCCACGGTGCGAGGGAGGCAGAGGACTTATTGATGTCGCTCAACTACACCACACGCAGATTAGCCACCTAAGATCGTATTTCGAAAGAAAAATCCAAACTTCAAGTCTTATTCGAACAATATGTCTGGCAGACAGAAACCACACACCCCTCAACCTCCGCTCACAATCACACGAAAATCCACCAAACGTGCAATCTGAGGCAGTTTTAATTGAGGTTTGGAAAAACAAAGCCCTACATGGAATTCATCGCCAAGTACTGGAACAAGAAAACATCCACCAAGAATATTCTAACCTTTGGCTGAAACGAGGACAGTTGTTTGCGGAAACTGAGGGCTTTATTATTGCAATCCAGGACAGGGTAATACCATAGACTAACTAATAATAAAGACAGGCCGCTTCATATAAAGAAAAAGGACCCGATTTGAGATTGCCTCCACTTAGATTGCCTCCACCTTCAAACATGTTTTGTACTTGGCGAGAAAAGCTTTTGCTGTATATGAAGCTTTCAAGTTGCATCGAACTGAAACTCTTTCACCACTATCGCAAGTGTACCTGTTTTTGTTGTTGGTTTTTGGGTATTTTGTCTGTTTTTTTTGCAATTAATGAAGGTTGTGAAGCAGTGGTGGTAGTTTTTTTGTCTTCATAGTTTGCTCTAACTTAAATTTTGCTTGTGTGTGTGTGTGTACACTTCAGGTATAATTATTTCATTTTTGTCGATCTTGGCAAGAATTTTCGTTTTTAATTTCTTCTGAGGTAGGTTTGAAGGAAAAATTTGTTCTTTGGAGGATTTCTCTGTTTTCACGTTTGGGGTGGAATGGTAGACTTGGTGGCGGTTGTTTGTGTTTGCAATTTTTTGCTCTCATTTATCCTTTTTTGTGCGCTTGCTTGTGTACTCTTGCATATACATTCATAAATATAATATCAATCTTCAAGTAATGATATAAGAATTTTCGTTTTTGGTAGTTTCGAGGATTTCTTTACTGCATCAAAATGTAGGCAGGTGGTATGAAGGAATATTTTGTTAATTTTATGTATTTATTTATTTATTCAGTACCGAAATAAAAACATGTTCAGAAATACAGGTGAATAACATACCTAATTTGTTTAATTGCAAAAATAAACTTACCGAGTCGAGGAGTATGTTCGCAAATGATGTAGGTATATAACATTCCTTTAAATCGAGTAAACTTATTGTAAAGTTAAAATGCTATTTTTTGCATAAATAAAGATTCATTATTTCTATAGGTACATTCATGTTTTTTCTATTAATTTAATAGGAAAATGCGCCCAAAATAGCGATATTTTCACTCTAAACAAATTTGTACTTCTTATAGTAATTTATCATGTTCACTTGAATCATTATAATTTTCTAAAAATATAATCCTTGTTATATTATCATTCATTTCATACCTCAAAAAAGAATCTCAAGTTTCAACTACTCAAAATAAATGCAAATATAATTTTAGCACGCTTTGAAAATTCAAGATTTTTTCAAATTTCTTTAGATACCTAATTTCTGAACAATGAAGTAGCATTTCTCGATTTATATAGAATTTAATGCAGCGGGATCGACATTTTTTGATTTTTTTTTGCTTAACCTCGAAAATGATCAAAATACAAATTTGCTTGCAATTGATTAATAAATTGAAACTTAACTCTGGAGCTTGGGAGCAACACACAAATAAACATACAAACAAAAATTAAAAAAATGCAACAAAAAAAAACAAAAAATTCAACAAAAAAAAAACAAAAAAGGCAAGAAAAAGAAAAGACAAAAATTATCATCACAGTTAAATTGTAATTAAATTAATTGCATTAAATTCTACGTAAGTCGAGAAATGCTGCTTCGATTTTCAGAAACTAGATATCTGTAGAAAGTTGAACAAATCATAAATTTGCAATGCATGCTAAAACTATATTTGCATTTAATTTGAGTAGTTGAGAGGTCTCGAAAGGTTTAAAAGCAAGGCTTACAATAATGTTCTCATTTTAAATACGATTTTAAAAATTTGTATTTTATAATAGTTTTGATTAATAACAGGTTATTTTGGTGTATCAGACATATTTCTAGGTTAACCACATGATTTTATATCGATTTTTGAACATTACTCAACCCATAATTTTGCAAACTAGGTACAAATACAGGATTTGAAATATCACGAATAAGCTCTGCGGAAATGGTTTATAACTTCAGTACCTAATTCTTTTTTGAGGTATGAAATGAATGATGATATAACAAGGATTATATTTTTAGAAAATTATAATGATTCAAGTGAACATGATAAATTACTATAAGAAGTACAAATTTGTTTAAAGTGAAAATATCGCTATTTTCGGGCGCATTTTCCTATAAAATTAATAGAAAAAACATGAATGTACCTATAGAAATAATGAATCTTTATTTATGCAAAAAATAGCATTTTAACTTTACAATAAGTTTACTCGATTTAAAGGAATGTTATATACCTACATCATTTGCGAACATACTCCTCGACTCGGTAAGTTTATTTTTGCAATTAAACAAATTAGGTATGTTATTCACCTGTATTTCTGAACATGTTTTTATTTCGGTACTGAATAAATAAATAAATACATAAAATTAACAAAATATTCCTTCATACAACCTGCCTACATTTTGATGCTGTAAAGAAATCCTCGAAACTACCAAAAACGAAAATTCTTATATCATTACTAGAAGATCGATATTATATTTATGAATGTATATGCAAGAGTACACGAGCAAGCGCACAAAAAAGGATAAATGAGAGCAAAAAATTGCAAACACAAACAACCGCCACCAAGTCTACCATTCCACCCCAAACGTGAAAACAGAGAAATCCTCCAAAGAACAAATTTTTCCTTCAAACCTACCTCAGAAGAAATTAAAAACGAAAATTCTTGCCAAGATCGACAAGAATGAAATAATTATACCTGAAGTGTACATACACACAAGCAAAATTTAAGTTAGAGCAAACTATGAAGACAAAAAAACTACCACCACTGCTTCACAACCTTCATTAATTGCAAAAAAAAACAGACAAAGTACCCAAAAACCAACAACAAAAATAGGTACACTTGCGATAGTGGTGAAAGAGTTTCAGTTCGATGCAACTTGAAAGCTTCATATACAGCAAAAGCTTTTCTCGCCAAGTACAAAACATGTTTGAAGGTGGAGGCAATCTAAGTGGAGGCAATCTCAAATCGGGTCCTTTTCCTTTATATGAAGCGGCCTGTCTTTATTATTAGTTAGTCTATGGTAATACCCACTAAAAACTACAGGAGAACAATTTTAAAGGAAGAAATGGTGAATGATCTCTGCCGACGCTGCCAAGCATCCTCGGAAACCATAGACCATATCGTCGGTTCAAAGGTAAAACTCACTAAGTGCAGAAAAAAATGTTCAAGAAAATGAGAATGAAATGCATTTTGTTAATCCAAAAAGTCTCATTTTGAACGGTTATTATAGAGACATTTAAAGTTATGCCCGGGAACTTTATTTAAAAAATTTCAAAACGTGACTTTTCAGCTTTAAAAAGTATGTTTCAATTAAATTTCCTCCAAAAGTGTAATATGTTAGTTAGTGAGTTTTACCTTTGAACCGACGATATACTTGGGGCGTGCACAAGTTTGGCTGCGCACGAATATACGGCTAGACATAATCAAGTCGCCAAAATTGTGCACCAGAGGATAGCTGCGGACTTAAAGCTAGCAGAAGTAACTGAACCTTACTATCAGTACAACCCCCCTGCTGTATTAGAAAATAGTGAGTTTAAATTGTACTGGGATAGAGCGATAACAACTGACCAGAGCATTAGAGCCAACAGGCCTGACATAACTGTTTTCGAGAAAGTTGCTAACAAGATCACTATCTATGACATCGCGATTCCTCTAAGCCACAATCTGCAAACAGCGTACAGCTCAAAAATAGGCAAATACACTGAACTAGCTAATGAGATGAAAGCAATGTATCGCGCAGAATCGGTCAACATCGTCCCAATAGTGATCTCAGCAACTGGTTTGATAACGAAAGTCCTGGTCTCACAAATGGAGAAAGAAAATCTGAAGGAGGAGCTGGAAAGAATGCAAAAGGCGGTTATTTTAAACACGTGCAATATAGTTCGGCGGTTCCTGCAAGTTTCATAAATACTTACTACAATCTTTATCTAAATAAATAATAACCACAGAGCCTAATCCCTTGGCATAGCCCGGGATAGGTAATTTCCAACTTCTTCGAAGTTGAGAAGTATGACAACTCTATAATAATAATAATAATAATAATAATAATAGAACAACCGACGAACTGATTCTTTCTTGGAAAGCAAAATCACTGCACGGAAGCCACCCGAATGAAGTCTGCCAAGATCACATCAACCAGGATGCGTCTAACTTATGGCTAATACAAGGCAACCTTTTCGCCGAAACTGAAGGTTTCGTAATGGCCATCCAAGATAAAGTTATAGCGACGCGAAACTATAGGAAATTTATTCTTAGAGAAGATGTTGACGATAGATGCAGGCGATGTGGAGAAAACGGAGAAACCATCGAGCATATTCTATCAGGACGCAGCTCCTTAGCTTCACAGGAGTACATGCGCAGACATAACAACGTCGCCAAGCTAATACACCAACAATTAGCGTTGAACTGTGGCCTGATTCAACACCATACCCCCTATTACAAGTACCAGCCCCTACCTGTCTTGGAAAATTCCCACTTCAAACTCTACTGGGATAGAACAATAACAACGGATCAATACATCCCAGCGAACAGACCTGATATCATACTGTTCAACAAAAGGGAAAAAAGGATAGATATCTTTGACATAGCGGTTACCCTTAATCGAAATTTGCAAACTACGTTCTGCACAAAGATATCTAAATACGCTGGTCTGGCCATCGAAAGGCGGGCCATGTACAATATGGAAAGGGTAGATGTGACTCCGATTATTATCTCAACAACGGGACTTGTCCCGCAAAATCTGTGTAGGAACCTAAAAAAACAGAATCTGGAATGTCTTATGTCTCAGGTCCAAAAACCGGTGCTATTGGACACATGTCACATAGTTAGAAAGTTTCTCCAACTGTAAATACATCGAAACACACACCAACGAACATATTCAATAGACGGTTATGGGTTGGGGGGTCACCTCCCCCCCTCATCATCAAATTAACAACGCACAAGGGCTAGAACATGGTCTATGCTCCAACAGAGCCTTATGCTAATAATAAGACCCCCCCCCCAGGGATAAGCCGTGACGTGGGGGGGGGGCTTAGACGCTGCATCTGTGAAACTTAGAACCATACTGGCCCGTACGTCAGAAAGGGCAAAGTAGAGGTGGTATGCGTACCCAATTATCCCAACCCATAACTCAGTTTGGAGAAAAATTATGAATATGTCAAACCAGAACGAAACAAACCGAGTAGGGATATCTACTCAACCGTCGGCAGTTTCCGCGACTATCGGCGTTAGCTCGGCTCCGGAAGGAGATAAGTCGCCAGCGGAACCCCAACATTCAAACATAGCTCAATCAATAGTAAACAATCACCCATTAACAACACCTGCGTCCAGTGTTTTGACGAACACAAGTTTTTCAATCACAAATGCGGGACATCCAAGGCAGCGTATCCAATGGTCCACAGAAATGAATAAATCCGTGATGCGCTGCTACTACATATCAACAAAAATCGAATCGGAACTACATATCTATAGAACTGAGATGAGAAATTTGTTCTTAATTGAGTATCCGCAATATAACCGCCTGATCGAACAAAACTTAGCAGATCGAAGAAGGGCTATTATCTGCAGAAAGCTTCTAAGCGATTTTGAGTTAAATGCACTTAAGCAAGAAGCAGCTCTTCGTCTTCACCTAAATAGAACATCAGAGCATTCTGTGCCGGAAGAAACACAAAACAATAACGCCGAGCTTGAAAATCCACCGCCACTTCCAACAGTGAACGAAAATAACGAAGGTCCAATGCCAATTGGGAGCACGCATGACGAACCTTAAATGAGCACTTCTTGAAGGCCCTGTCGGAGTATGAAACATCAACTCCCTAGATAGAGGAACTATACCAAAGTTGAATTCATATAAGAAAATAGAACAACTTACCAGCATGCTTGACAACAGCTTTGAAAAATTACACCTGCTTCTACACGCATCTGAAGTCGCTGTCGCCAACATCCTAAGAAAGAAGGTAAATCACACTCAACAAGTCATTCCTGCAAGAATCCTAAAAATACCATACTGGGAAAGACGTCTGCAAAATAAAATTCAAAAGCTCCGAGCAGACAAAGGTAGTCTGGCTGCGTTTCTAGCTGGATGCAGATCGAAAAAGATTAAAAAAAAAACAAATAAAAGCTCTACGATCCCCAACACAATATTTTCCACCAACATCTGCTGAAATTATTGAGTTAAAGGGACCGAAAGACACAGCTACTTGCAGCTTCAGCCAAGAAACTGGCCAGGTATAAGGAATCCAGAGATAGAAAGAACCAGAATAGACGTTTTTCCATGGACGAAAGAGGCTTCTATAGGGATGCATCTAAGCCAAACACAAACGAAATAAATTGCGAAATGGCAAGCATGGAGAAGCTATATCTTTCTGGAAAAAAATATGGGACAAGTCGGAAACACATGAACATGAGGCATCCTGGTTGGTAAATGAACGAATGAAAGTGAAAACATTACTGAGATGACACCACGTGCTATTACCACCGAGGAAGTGACAGTAGCTGTAAAATATGTCAGCAACTGGAAATCCCCTGGGCCGGATAAGATCCACAACATTTGGATCAAAAAACTGCTTGTTCTCCACAAACTTATAGCTATGCACTTCACCATTTGGCTCGATGAACCTGAACAAATCCCTGGATTCCTTATGCAAGGGAACAATTTCCTCCTTCCAAAAGGTAGTCCAACTAAAAATACCGCAGGGTTCCGGTCTATCACGGTCTATTGCCTACCATATATAAGCTATTCACGAAAATCCTTACCAACAGAATATACAGTCACTGTGAATACAACAATATTGTGACTGAAGAGCAAAAAGGTTGTGCCAAGGATTTACAGTTTGTGGACTTTAAGAAAGCATTCGACTCAGTCCCTCACTCTTACTTGCATGAGGTGTTGGAGGTATACAAAATTGACCCAAAGGTAAGGAGATTCCTGAAAATTACCAGCGAAAAGTGGTGCGTAACCCTTCATCTGGGAGGTAAAACTAGCTCTATAGTCAACATCAGAAGAGGAATCCTTCAAGGAGATGCTTTCAGTCCTCTAAGGATCTATCTGTCCTTAAACCCACTGAGTAATCTTCTTAAGTCGATGAACATTGGATTTACCATCAAAGCTGAAACGAGCTCACAATCAATCAATCATCTGCTCTATGTGGATGATTTGAAGCTCTACGCAAATGGCAAAGAGAAAGTCCAAAGACTATAAAATACTGTAAGGCGCTTCAGCGATGACATGAACATGGAATTTGGATTGGACAAGTGTAAGATCGTTCACCTTAAGAAAGGAAAATTTAAAAATTACGATATTGGATACCGTATCGATGATCAAAGCGTTATATCCAACCTATCTGATGGGGAATCGTACAAATATTTGGGACTTATCCAGTTAAAAGGAATTTGCGACACAGAAATTGAGCAAGGTTTAGTCAAACAATTCAACCAAAGACTTAAAATTGTACTTGAGTCCAAATTGAATGCTGGAAACATATTTAAGGCCATAAACACCTGGCCAATTCTGAACTTCTCATTTGGAATCGTCAAGTGGTCTGATACCGACTTGAACAACATCATGAGGTCGATAAGAAGCAGTGACATTTATTCAAAGGTGCGCAGGTGTTCTCCGCACACCCTACCAAAATCTTAACATATGACCTTGTCTTTCTTTTTAATATTTTACCTGTATTAATATCCCAAACAAAAGTATGTACACACCCAATACAAAATAAAATCATTCCATCCAGTAAAATTAAACAAAATAAAACACCATGTAGACAAGGTGTTCTCGAAATTCAGCGCACCAAGGCATAGCAAATTCACACAAAAAAATCAAAAACAAAACCAACACGAAGGTTTTTCTCCTATACCTATACCTACCCTTTTTAATCTATGTATGTGAATGTGACTTGTGTTCAACTTCATCAAGCGCTCATTCGATCTTCATTCGGCAACTCGACGCAAATTCATTTCTTCTCAAAGAAACGAAAAATTCACCCATCAGGGTGTTCTCTTAACTTAAGCGCACTGAGGTAAAGCAAATCCACATACAAAACATTAAAAAAAAACAACACAAAGTTTATTCTTCCCTATACAAATTTACATAGCAGGGTGTTCAACTTCATCGAGCGCACCACGGTCCTTCATTCTGCACTTCGTTATGTAGAGAATTCTGTATCTGTTTCGTTTTCGTTGCTTTGCGCCAGTGGTGATGGATGGTGATATTCACATTACAGTGCTGGGGGATCATGACAAAAATTCCTTTGATTGGGAATTTTTACAAAAATTAGAGAAAAAGGGAAGTCTACTGATTTTTTGAACTATAATTTTGTATGTATAAAAAGATGAATACAGAATTATAAAAAAGCTAAATAGCAAATAAAGTGAACAAAATCATAATTGCTTTAAAAATACATATATTGAAATTTATTTAGACTTTTAACACTTTTGATATTTTTTTCGATGCCTATTTCAAGGAATAATATAACTTGGTTAACACCTTCACAGATGAATGTATTAAGTTTTCGTTTTCGATAAAGAGCTTGCAAACACAAAATGTTGAAAAAATGTTCATTTTTATTTGTACTTGATGCGATATCTATGTAACTCTAGTACCTATCTGTGTTCAAACATTATTTTATTTTTTAGATTTTATGAAATGAAAAACGTCCTCCTCCTCTAATAATTGAATTGCAGTTCCAAGGTCCTTCATTTTTTTACAAAACAAACTATGAGTTGAAGTATTGGCTTCGTGGTAACCTATTTTCATTGGCGCTTTTGCTCTGTTGTACTTTTGCTGACCTTGATTACTTTTTTCAATAAACTAATAGTGAGAAAGTAACCCCTTAGAATTGTTGGTTGAAGTATCTGCTTGTTTTTCGCAGCGACTATGTGTCCGAAAACAGGCTCGTTTTGGAACGCTGGTACTGTGTGCAAAGCTTAAAAAATATCTTTTCATTGCAAAATAAGTTAGCGCACACCTAACTGAAATCACCACGGCACGTCCCTAATAAGAAGCCATGTGACCAAGCACCGATATCACCACCTTAAAAGTGCACTCGAAAGAATGGTTTTTTCGCGTTGTGAAGGAGGCAGAGGACTCATTGAGGTCGCCCGGTTGCACCATACTCAGATTTGTAACCTTAGATCCTATTTTCTTTCAAGATCTCAAACTTCGTGCCTCATACGTTCAGTGTGCCTTGCAGACAAACACCACACACCCCTTAACCTCCGTTCAGAAGTGTACGCATCTCACCTAAACGTGCACACCGAGGCAGCTCTAATAGAAGCTTGGAATAATAAAAGCATGCATGGAACGCATCGCAATTATCAACCACCTCTTGTACGTCGATGATCTTAAACATTACACGAGCAACAAAGAGAAGCTTCATAGGATGTTAGAACATGTTAAAAGGTTCAGCGATGATATAGCAATGAAGTTTGGTATTGATAAGTGTAAGACCATCCACATTAAGAAAGGTAGCGTGCAGGAAGATACCGATGGATACCCTAAATATGAAGAAAACATAATCACAAACCTTACAACGGGCGACAACTATAAGTATCTCGGTTTTTTGCAATTGAAAGGAATAGCAAACGGCGAAATCAAGAAGAATGTTCGACATCAATTCGACCAAAGGATGCGAACAATTCTCAAATCACACTTGAATGCTGGAAATAAACGCAAGGCCATTAACACCTGGGCAATCCCCAGGTCCAACACGATTGATCAGATTGCAACGTCAATAAGAAAGAGCTTGTCAAAACATCTATGTCTCCACCCAAGAAGCGCAATTGAACAATACTCGCTACCAAATGAAGTCGGAGGACGAGGACTTCTCGATATTCCAAATCTGCAGTACTCGCAAATCATGAAACTGAGGAATTATTTTAGAGGACAGATTGAAACATCCGGACAATCTGCCTAGCAGATAAAAACTACATCCCCCTTAATCTGAGGACTGAAGACTTCCAGACTCCAGAGAATGTGTTTTCAATAGACCAGCTGCTTGCGACCTGGAAAGCCAAGACATTGCATGGGGTACATCCATGTCAAATGTATCAGCCCCACATCGATTTAACCAATTCGAAGGAGGTAGGAGTTGACAATACGATGAGACACAATCAAGTGGCAAAGATCATACACCAAATTCTAGCCAGTAAATAAATAAAAAATAGTGACGCAAACTTTATTGGGACAGAACAATTATAACAGACCGTACTATAAGAGCTAAAAACCAGATATTGGACTCTTTAACAGATCTCCCAAGTAACAATTTTCCTCTCATAAGATATTCCGAGAGTCTTACTACACTAATTTAAGGGAGCTAAAATCAGTCTCGAACACTACTTCTACATTGTTATGACACTCTAATAAGCGTGGAATGGCCCACTTATGGGAGGCTTTTTTTCTACTTATAGAAAGAGTAAACGTTTCAATAATACTTTTTATCTCCTTAACGAAGCTTTATTATAATTTAATTTTTTAAGAGTAGCTGCTTATGTTATGAAGGAATCAATGTTTTTCACACTATTGGACTAAAATTGGATTGCGGTTGAAAATTTACTATCTAATAATTACATTTTACCTCGAAAAAAATCGAAGCGCTTTCAAAATAATGCATATTTCAATTATTTTATTTGTATTTTTTCTTATCTTTTTTTTTCTTGTGTTCACTTTTTTGGCAATAGAGTATATTTACGCAGGCTCTTTGAAATCTCCCCATGTAAAATATTGAATATTTCATTTGTTCCATTGATTATTGCCATTTTTTTTGAAAATTTTATGTTTTTTTTTAACAACGCAGACATTTTTTATTGTGTGCATTTTGTTTTTATTTCAACTCCTATTAGCTTCTTGTTATGAAAACTAGTAGAGTATAGCATAGCCGCCACGCATAGCCTCTTTTAAGTGTTTTACTATGGGATTATAAGCATTACAATATGGTTACCAGAGATCAAATTTCATAAAAAAATTATAATAGGACTTAAAGTTTATGCACTCCTTCTAAGGGAGAAAAATTGATTTCATAATAGACATAAACGGTTGGAATTTGAATTTGAAAAGAGACGCTATCTTATAATAAAATTACTGTGAGAGTAATTTAACTATCATAACAAGATGTTAGTTATTAGGTATAACTATGGGATCTAAAAGAAGCTTATCAGAGAAGATTTTTGGATTTCGGGAGCTTAACTCTGAAGAGTATGTTAGTTGGGTGCGAAAGTTATTAAGAGTGTTCCGGACTGAAATGGTAATTTCATAAAGAAGATTGTGAAACGTGTACTTGCATTGAATAATTACATATAGAAGTGGACACCGAACATTTCTCAGTTGATTATACGCCCCATAAATTCGGTGGTGGAAATAAGAAGCTCAAATTTCCTGGATGCAAAATGTCTTATTAGATTTTTTTTTAACATGGAGATTCGGAGGGATATTTGAGTCTGGCATAGAATGAAGACAACAACAATAACAACCACTTTGGTTTGGAATACCAGATAGTAAAACTTGTCTGGTATGTCAGGCAAGGTCAAAGCACTTTCGGTAGACATAATGTTTTTCCAAAGTGTTGTTTTTTATTTTGCTTGTTTTTGTTTTTGTTCTCATTCAGAGAATGCAAATATGGTGCCTTATTGGAATCACATGTATTCTCACACAGATACGAAAAATAGATGGTATTAATAAGAAACTCTTAGGAAGGAAAAAGAAAGAATAGGCATGTGCTTTTATTTAAAAGCATATTTACGCAAAGCATGCTCGCACAACTGATAAGAACGAAGTCCGCACACTGATTATATTACAATTTAATTTATTACAATTACAATTTAAACGGTAAATCTGTTTGGCTTAAAATTTGATACAGAGCATTTTAATGTGATTTCCTATATCAAAAATTTTGAATTTTTGTTAAGGTTAACATAGAGCGAGAAGCTGAGATAAATCAATTTAAATTATTTAATTTTTACGTGCGACTATATGTACATATGTAGGTACAATAGGGCAAGTCTTGCATTCGTTAAAATAATCGAACTCAAGATTTTGTCAATCAATTATTGACAGTACCTCTCATAAAACACTTTGTTTTAGTTTCTCATTATCGGTTGAACCAAATTTGATTATTTTTTAATACAGAAGACTTGCAAAGTTTTTTTTTTATTTTTTCAAAAAAACTTCAAAAACGTTTTTTTACGATGCAGCCTTGAACCCTAGGAGCAAGTTTGTTCGATCCAGTCATGCATTTTTTTTGAAAGTAGATCGTTCTATTAAACCTTTTCTGTCCTATTAAGAAAAAATTGTTATTTTAATACTTATTTACAAGTTAACTAATTCCAGGATGAAGAATGTTTTGGACTCAACTGAAACAGTAAACAATATTGCCTGTACGGTGAGTCTGGAAAATTCGTAATCCATGGATTAGTTAACTTGAAAATAAGACTGAAAATTAATTTTTTTTTATTAATTAGGCCACAGTTAACTATCATAGAAACGATAATTTAAATGATTGATTTTGAAAATAAAAATAAATTGGGTGGCGCAACAGCTCATGGAGAACCAGGGCCTAGTGACTTACAACTCACAACCATTCCTGTGTGCGTGTTTGTTGGCAGGAATGGAGGGGACCTACAGTTTTTTGCCGAGTCCGAACGGCTAAATGAGAAGCACTTTTTCATGACAAGTATACTCTTGGAGGATTTGTCAGTTCCTCGCAAGAGGCAGTACCTCGAATAAAACATTTCTGTTTTTAGGTGGCACGGCTGGGAATCGAACCCACACCTTCGGCATGACAGATTGATTTTGAAACGGTTGGAAATCAAAATCAGTGGTTATTTTGATGCCAAAATAAAGGGCAGTTCTTAATTATTATATCTGGCATAAGAAAAAATTAATTTTATTATTTCAGGGATTGAACTACCTTACCAATGATCATTGAAATGTCCACATGAAATTTTTTTTTTGACTAGAAATACTAATTTAGTCTTGAGCTTTATATATTTCTTCATCAAAATAATGAATTATTTTGCTTTCTAAATACCTAAAAATGGAAGGAAAAAATTTTCAATAAAAGTGATCCGATAACTGGCCGCCTAAGGCAACTTATTTGTAGGTCATGGGTATACTTAAAAATTATTGTAATAAAACTATGTACCATTTTTTTGGAAATTATTTAAGGGAAAATACAATGAATCATGCTACGTTGTATTTATATTCTTAAATTATTTATAGGTACCTACAGGGGCGGACTGGGCCACCGGGCAACCGGGATTTGCCCGGTGGGCCCCCGAGCAAGCAAAAATTTTTTTTTTTTTTAATTGGTATAACAAAATTGGACTCACACTAAATATATACATTTTGTGGATCAAAATGGATATTTGGGGCCCTCAAAAACTCGCTTGGTGGCCTCTACGGATCTTTGAAGGCCTCAAAAACTTGGATGGTGGCCTCTAAGGATCTTTGGAGGCCCCCAGAACTCAGTTGGTGGCCTCTACCGATCTTTGGAGGCTTCCAGACCTCGGTTGGTGGCCTCTTCGGACCTCTGGAGGCCTCCAGACCTCGGTTGGTGGCCTCTACGGGTATCTGGAGGCCTCCAGACCTCGGTTGGTGGCCTCTACGGGTATCTGGAGGCCTCCAGACCTCGGTTGGTGGCCTCTACAGATCTCTGGAGGCCCCCAGACCTCGGTTGGTGGCCTCTACGGATCTCTTGAGGCCACTAGAACTCGGTTAGTGGCCTCTTCGGATCTTTGGAGGCCCCCAGATCTGGTTTGGTGGCCTCTACGGATCTCTGGAGGCCTCCAGACCTCGGTTGGTGGCCTCTACGGATCTCTGGAGACCTCCAGACCTCGGTTGGTGACCTTACAGATTTTTGGAGGCCCCCAGACCTCGGTTGGTGGTCTCTACGGATCTCTGGAGGCCACCACAACTTGGTTAGTGGCCTCTACGGATCTTTGGAGGCCCCCGTATTTGCCGTATTTTATCTGATCCGGATCAGATCATGATAAATAAAACAAACAGGATCATAGTGACAGGAGTGTTAAATACCCGTCTCTTTTTGTCTTAAGTTTGTTTATGCTTCATGCATCTGTTGCCTCTTTTCTTTGCGCTAATGAGATAATTCACTCCCTAATACACCCTGTTTGAGCGTATAATCTAACAAGTCCATCAAAATAGCCAAAAATGCCATTTATAAAGCTTTAAAAACTTAACATCAGCCTAGTTTGAACGACTATTTCTCGGTCGATTTTAATCCAAACCGTTTTTTGAATAATTCATTTTACAGGATTTTTCACATTTTTTTGCAATGATTTTTCTGAAAATTAGCTAACTTAAAAATTTTTAATTTTTTTTCTACATCCATTTTGATAGTTAATTTTATTCTCTACAAAAGAGGCTTTGAGAATTATCTATTAGCTATAAAAGGGTGCTTTTGCACCCCTCTTTCCAAAATGCTCCCTCTAATTTAATAGCACTCCGCGGTTTTCTCATCTTCAATGACCCCTTTGAAGATAGTTACAATAAAATTCCATGAACGTCTTACTTCCTTATTGCCCTTTTTTTTAGGACATAATCAAATGCCTTTTATACAGGGTGTCCCGGACCTGAGTGGAAGAATTTAAGGGTGTGGTTCTTGGGGTTATTCTAAAAAAATAATGTAAAGGGGGAAAGTTTAAGCGAATAGTTTTTGAGAAATTAAATTTCAAAGTCCACACAAGTGCAGTATGCTGCAAGTTATACATCTGAGTGGAAGTATTTTAGGGTGTGGTTCTTGAGGTTATTCTAAGAAAAAAATTGTATGGGGGGAAAGTTGTATCTCCCCTCCCTGAGGCAGGGGGGCAGTTTTGTAAAAAAATAACTTTAAATGCAAAAATAAACATTAAAAATCAACGAAAACACATATTTTAATATGCTATAATTTTTTTGAAAGCTAATACTACATTCTTACATTTGGTTTTTAAATCAAATTGCTTAAGCAGATAGTTTTTGAGAAATTAAATTTCAATATCAAAATTTAAAAAAAAAATTGAGATTTTTTTTCTTAAGTTGATATTTTTCAAAATTTTACGTAATAAGTGCTTTTTTTGTGTTCAATATTCCAATGCCCTCATTATTTTTTAGTCCATTACCGAAAACCAAATGTAAAAATCTTTCTTAGTTCTTGAGAAATTAAGAAAAAACAATAAGTTCTTTTACCAAAAATGCCCGAAAAAATTAATTTATTCATGAATTAACCATACTTTAACTCTTTTTTCGGATTTTTTTGGTAAAAGTACCTTTTGCTTTTTCTTTATTTCTCAAAAACTAAGAAAGATTTTTACATTTGCTTTTCGGTAATGGACTAAAAACAATGAGGACATTGAACATTGCACATAAAAAAAAGCACTAAATTACATAAAATTTTGAAAAATATCGACTTCACAAAAAAATATCACATTTTTTTTTTTAATTTTGACTTTGAAATTTTATTTCTCAAAAACTATCCGCTTGAAGAACTTGATTTAAAAACCAAATGCAAGAATAGAGTATTAGCTTTTAAAAAAACTATAGCAAATTATTAGATGCGTTTTCGTTAATATTTGATAAGAGTCCGTGAAAATCAACGAATAATTTAAAAGAAGGTGGAACAGGTACCTTCCTGCATATAATTAAAAATTAATTCACTGTCTATAAATCTCAAGAAATAAAAACAAAAAAAATTCAAAAACTAAAGCAAAAACAAAGCCATCCTCGTAAACATCCCAAATTAGAAGCAAGCACTAACAACAATTTTATTTAATGAATACAAAAGCAAAACAAACCAAAAAAAGAAAATATAATTTTTTGTCTCTACCATTGTATATAAATTCTATAGTATTCTCATGAAGAAAAAAAGCTCGTGGCCATCTATGCGTCCAAATGTCATACTAATTTTTGTTAAGGGATCTCGGTAAGGCGATCACAGCGAACCTATCGACCAAATGTCTACCTAAAAAATCGTGTTTCATGAGAATACTATAGATTGGATATACAATGGTCTCTACCTCAAATTTTGTGTTAACCTTGAGTCCTTGAATGGCATTGAAGAAAATACTTGAAAAAAACAAAACTTAAACGGCTACTCAGTTTGTCGCTGTTGTTCATTTTCATTCTCAATAGGAATGTCTTTTTTTTTACTCTGCCGAAGAAGAAATTTCCCAAAAGAAGTCAATTTCCTAAACGGAACAGATTTCCCAAAAGGAACAAATCTCCAAAAGGAACTAATTTATTAAATGGTTGTTGTATTTGATAGAACGACATATAAAATATTGTCCACCTAGTGGACATTTTGCTGGGTGTCCCTTCTATTTGTAATTATTCAATGGTACTTGTCTGATCAAAACGATTAATGTGTCAATGGATAGATTAACTTGTTTTCTAGGACATCACTGGAAAAAAAATTTAATTTTGTGCTCTTGTTTTTAGTAAAAGCCTCTAAGAAAACGAGAAAATGGCAAAAATAGCTGTTTTTCAAAGCAAATGAAGCCTACACTACAGCGTTTTTTGCAAAACAATGTTTAATAACATAAAATTCCATATTTTTATTATGCCACTATTGGAGAAAATTTTTAATTTTGTACCTAATAAAAATTTTAATAATACAAAATAAAAATGCTTGTAAATTTTGAAAAACACATTTTTGACAGTCAATTTTTTATACCTAACGGTATTTTTTTGACAAATTTTTTTTGCAGTGGTTATAAATTCAATTTATTTTCCACAATTTTCATTAATTATATAATCATAATTGTATCATCTGATATTGAAATTTTTAATTCTTAAAAGGCACTGTTTGACAGAAAATGTATGTAAATTTGGAAGTTGAAATCCGTTACTTTTACAAAATGTTTTTTTTTAGTACAATAATACGCCTATTAGTGACCAATTAGTTAAAATAAAAAGTTTTATAAAACAAAGTATCGGATGAAAGTGAAAAAAACCGGTCTTATATACGCAAAAAAAAGAGTAAGCAAATGACTGGTTTTGTTCAGTTCGGAACACTCTTAACCTCTTTGATATAGCTATTCCTTTTAACAACTACAACTTAACAGCATAGCACTAAAATTGAAAAGTACATAGAGCCCGTTGAGGAGCTGAGGATGATGTATGAGTTAGAGCGAGTGACGATAACGCCAATAGTTATCTCGGCAACCGGAGGCGCCTAGGTGGCGGATAGGGGAACGCTTGTACTTCGACATTTACCGCAAGAAGCAGTAGACATTTATACCACACTGTTTAACAACGGCCCGAATAATGCATATTATCCAGTGCGGTGGAAGACAGCTGTGGTTCATCCTCTCCCGAAAAAGGGAAAGGACAACTCCAATCCGGCGAATCTCCGGTCGATAAGTCTTCTTCCGAGTATCAGCAAGGTATTCGAAAAGGTTATCAATAGAGCTCTGTCTAAGTGGGCAGAGGACAATAATATCATACCGGATAATCAGTTCGGTTTTAAGGCGGGACATGACACCATTCATGCTGCGTCTAAACTCGTTTCTGATGTCCAATGGAACAAATCTAAAAAGCAGTGTACGGGTGCCTGTCTGGTTGATTTGGAGAAGGCCTTCGACACCGTATGGTTAGAGGGTCTTTATCTAAAGCTGACCAGACTGGGCATCAGTAAACCGCTATTGTATATGCTTTATGATATGCTCAAGGGTAGAAAGTTTGTTGTCAAAAGTGGCAATGTGACTTCTACCACAACCTTTAATATTAAAAATGGTCGTCAGCAGGGAGCGGTCAACTCGCCGATTCTATTCAGCATTTACACCAGTGATCTGATAAGTAGCCTAACTCAGGCAATTGCGTATGCAGACGATCTAATTGCGTACAGAACAGCTCCAAAAGTCGAGGTCATCAAAATTCTTTTGCAGCGTGACTTCGACCAGATTCAGCGATATTGTGATGACTGGAAGTTGAAAATCAACTTTCAGAAATCAGAAACTATTTTGTTTAGGACTCCGTTGCGTGGAGCCACAAGGGATACGAGAAAGAACTGGCGCAAGCTGGTGATCGAAGGGCCAAATGGACATCCACTGGCGAGTAAAAGTGTAGTAAAATACCTTGGCATCTGGTTGGATCAGTATTTGTATTTCGACAGACATATAAATGCTGCTTTGACCAGGGCTAGGGGAGCTTTTGCCCTGACAAAGCGGTTGTTTTATAGCAGCCGACTTGACAGCAGGGTGAAAGTGATTTGCTACATGGACCTCATCAGGCCGATGATTGCCTATGGATGCCCGGTTTGGTTCAACGTTGCCCCTTCTCAAATGGAAAAGATTCGGGTGTTTGAGAGGAAGTGTCTTAGATACTGCCTTGGATTACACAGAACACCAGAGTCAGAATACACACGATACTATTCCAACCTGGTTCTATACAACGGCGCCAACATAAACAGAATAGATAATTTTTTGTTAAAACTGATTCGGGGTCACATTGCAAGAGCGATGCTCTCGACCAACAGCTTAATTTTTGGGGCTTACTACCCCAACAACGAATACTACGAGAGTGTGCGTCTTAGCGGTTTTATCCCGCCCGAGGCTTTTCTCCATCTAGACAGTCGAGGGTTGATACAAGATAGAGTGGCGGTTCCGCTAATCTACCACGTCGGCCGAAGAACTGTGGATAGGCGACTCCTCTATAGTCGAGACGTCCTCGCACATGGCGGAGCAGAGCGCCTTCGGTTCAGTAGGGCTGTGTCCGACCGGGACCGGAAAGACAGGGTAAGACAGGAGAACCAGTTTTGGTGGTTGAACTCTGAAAATTCTAGTAATGATATCTAAAGTTGACTATTTGCCTTGGCCGACTTACATAGTTCTAAGTGTATTAGTTTTTAAGCAGGGACAGTCGGGGTGGCACCAAAAAAAAAAAAAAAAAAAAAAACGAAAATGCTTGCTGTGGCTGTTCTAGTTTTAAGTAGCTTTAAGTAGTCGTAAGTAGTTTTAATTAGTTTTAGTATAGTTTTATGTAGTTTCTAAGTTGTATGTAAAAAATAAAAGAAAAAATGATAATGAAACCAAGTTTTTTAAATTCTTCTTGGTAAAAAATAAAACCAATATGAATTTTAGGATTAATATAGTTCTTAGGCCGAAAGGCATAAGTGTTAAGTTATAATAGTTTAACTTAGAGCGCCCGCATGGGGCCAGTAAGTTAGTGGTAAGATATTGATAAGTAGGCTAGTTTTTAATGAATTTTTGTCTAGCTTTAAGTTAGTTATAAGTGGAATGGAAAAATAAAAATGAATTAAAAAAAAAAAAAAAAATAAAACAAAAGGGGAACGCTTGTCAAATATGACTGGCACCGGGGAAATCAAATACCTGGGGTGGACCAAAAAAATAGAAAACCAAAACCCAGAAGCGTCTGATTCAGAATGAGCAGCTCTTTGGTCAGCGTTTCCCTCACATTGAGCGGCTGTGACCTTCTCCCGATGTATCTTGAGGGATCGTCGTCGGCCCTTCCCCAAAGGGACAAAAATGGAAACCCATAATTATGGAGAAATATAAATATGAAATATGGAACATCTAAATGCAGTCAACAGAGTAGGGATATCTACTCAAACGTCGTCGATAGAAGCTGCGGCTACCGGCGGCGGGAGCTTGGCTCTGGAAAGAGATGAGTCGCCAGCGGCACCACATCGCAACCACCAACCTGCGACAAGTGTTTCCCAAGGAAATCTCGGGACCACGAGAGCAGGCCGCCCTAGACAACGCATCCAATGGACAAACGACATGAATGAATATGCCTGCGTTGCTACCTCTCTACAACCAAATGCGAAAACCCTTCATTTATGATGTTTTACCGAAGAGAAATGCTCAGCATGTTTATTTATTTTATTTATTTATTTATTTAGCTACAAATTTACAAATAATTAGCTTTGAGATTGAAGAGATCTATAAAGTTCTTTTTTTAAACAATATTTTGAAACATTAAATTCAATTACATTAATATATTTATTAAAAGCTGAGCATGCAGCAAACAAAGGTTCATGATTTCCATAATTCGTTCTTTTAAATCTTTGATTCAAAAAATCTAAAGATCTTAAGGATCGTGAGTAAATATTTAGGTTGAGTTGTGCTAAAAGATATTCAGAATCCATTGCTCCAATCAAAACATCATACATAAATAATATTTTAGAGACTGTTCTTCGATGAGTCAGTGACGGCAAATTAATTAAAGCTAAGCGCTGGTTGTATGGTGGTAGATGAGTGTTTACGTTCTACGGGAGATGGCGAAGCGCATAAATGAGAAATCATTTTTGCACAGATTCCAGTCTATTTATATTAGTTTGATAACTCGAACCCCAAACGCTGCTACAGTATTCGATTTTTGATCGCACAAGAGAGCAGTATAAAGTTTTTAAAATGTATGGGTCTCGAAATTCTTTTGGAAACCGACAAAGAAATCCCAACATGCATTTGGCTTTATTAATAACGTGATCAATATGTTTGTTAAAGTCTAATTTTGGGTCCATTATAACGCCAAGATCACAAAAACTATCAACCCTTTAAAGTGGTTGACTACATAAGAAATAGACATTAAAGAAGGGCACAAGTTTGCGTGAAAAAGACATACACTTGCACTTTGATACATTTAGTTCCATATCATTTACACTACACCAATGAGAAACACTATTCATTAGTGTTTTTGAAATAGCGCAACATGCCGCAACATAGTAGGGGTATTCATGCAACTGCGTAAAACACTAGATAAGTTTACGATTTGGTTAATTTTATCTTTTGGTTAATGAACTGTCAAATTTTGTATGGGAAATGGTTTACACAATTTGGTTAATTTTATCCAAGGATTTAGTTGCGGAAAATTAACCAAATATTTGGTTAAACTTATCCAAACGTCATTGTGACTTTTAGAGATTGAATTAGGCGTGTTTGTGGCTTTTAGAATGAAGCATGTTTAGAAACATGATATAAATTATATCTCCGAGAACTAAAAAAGCTCTGAATGTGTTCTGTAATTATTACATTAGTTGGTGATAAAAATTGTGAATTAAAGCGTAGTTTACACAAAAAAAATAATTAGAAGGTCTACATTTACTCAACGATTAAAGGCTCTGCCCAACCAACGCGAAATTATAGCGAAGCATTCACAGACAGTTTTTTGTTGTTTTTTAGTATTGAGATCATTCACTTTAATTTCGTGTTGGTTTGGGAGAGCTTTTAGGTAAGCTACTTTTCGTAAATTATTAAGGTATAACTACAAATTCTCACCCAAACCAATGCGAATCTTTCGTTGACGACGAAGAACGTGTTGTTTTCATTTACAACAAAGTGTTGGTATTTATGTTTTTGCTGTGGTCAACGAATGATTGGCACTGGTTAGGAAGATTCTAAATAGTCGGAGCTGTTAGAAACAGATGTCATTAGCCAATGCAAAGTATCTTTCTGAACTGTCAAAATCAGAACTAAGTCATAATTCACTTTTTCTCTTTTTTTCGTTCCTACCTCAACAAATTTCAGTTTCACTTCCGTAAAGTGTACTCGGGGGCGCTCTATTCACTTCCAAAAGCAAAAGTTAACGAAAATGAAGAAAAGTACATTATGGCCGTGACATATGATTTTTTTTGTATTCGCTAATTTTCATCCGACCACTGCCGTGAGCTTGCGACTAATATATTTCTACCTTACAACGTGACTATTGTCATGTATATTAAGGTAGAACTATAATAATTGTTGATAGTTTACTGAAGTGGTCGCTTGAAAATGAGCGAATACATGAAAACCATACTCATCTCACGGGAGTGAAACTGACATTTGGTGAAGTTGGAACGAAAAAAAGAGAGGGATGATTAATTTTATTTAAGTGGAATATTCCTCACTTCTTCTTTTGACTGATTGGAAAGCAACTTTTCGTAGATTTTTAACCCATTGATTTTGACAGGCAAAAGTTTCGTTGTCGTTCCGAATATTTTGCATTGGTTTGAGAAAGCCTTAATAGTTCTAGCTTTACATTTTGTTTTATCCTTCCGAGTTTCCGACTTCACGTTGGTTCGGGAGAGGTTCCCTATTTAAAAATTACTACGTTTACAAGCAGGATCGGGAGCTCCAGGTTTCTTGTCATTTGAGTTGAGTTGAAATGGTATTGAGATTCCAGCAAAATGAATGGCATTGATGTATTTATTCAAATGCAAAACAAATATAATTGAATTAATAGGAATACTTACTACACGTTTCTATTAAAACAACTATATATCTGTACACACACACGCAAATAAACAAACCATAATGCATTATCTGTAAAACCAACTCCTCGACCAAAGCCGAACGCGCCCAAATATTTGACGTTTAACGAACAGCTGATTCAATTACACAGAATTTAACCAAATTAATTAAAAGGTCGTTCATGCAAACTTTTGCGTAAACTTATCATTTTACACAATTTGTAAACTTACAACGTTGCATGAATACCCTTAGTATATCATATATTTTATTAAACTGCTGGATATGTAGAACATTCTTTGCTTTCCAAACCATTCACAAGTTTTCACCTAAGAAAAAACAGAGCCTTTGAAATACTGCTTTAAACCGAAACCCTTAATAATAGATTTTTATGTTATTCCAAATGACTCTAATTCCAGCTTGTCTATGACCAGAAAACAGCTCCATGAGTTGGTTAGAGGAAGCTCACAGAGTCTCCTTGACGATAAACTTGAAGATTTGGATAAAAACTTATGGATACAACAAAGTGTCCCCCAGAGAAAATACACTAGTCAACAATATTAAAGGAACACATTTTTTTTCAATTTTTGTTAGCGTTTTTTGAAGAGCTGTATCTTTGTGACGAGTGGTCGTATTGAGTTGAAATAAAAAGCATTTTACAGCTTTATGTTTTTTGTTTCGAGATTTGTTTGCAAACAAATTTTTTGAAGTACCGTTATTGCGTTATTGCAAAAAATGAGACGAGACAACTAAATTATTTTTTTTTATTTTTTTTGAAGGTCCTCATTTCTATGGATAATTTTTTTTGAGTCGATTAAATGTCATGATCAGATACCTTGTTTATTCAGCTTCAATTCAGTTCTTTTGTTGTTGTCGTACGATTTTTTTTTGACATGGTTTATCTGACTTTGAATGAAAAAAGATACTTTTAGCCTTGATTACCAATATCTCAGCAAATAATGACGTTATAAAAATTTCAAAGACAGTTTTGGAAATTTGAAAAAGCGTTTTACAAGATTTTTTTATGATTTTGTAGAAATTATTTTTTTTACCGTTCACCGTTAGTTTAAAAAAAGTACTAAAAACCGACGTTTTGTGGTCTTTTCGTAAATCTTTTTTTTTCGTTGCAAATATTGATTGCATGGCTTGCGTTGGTATGCAAGTTTATAGACTTTTAAATCATCAATATTCTTGTAAATTTTCAAATTGATTCATCGAACCGTTTTTCCTCACCAAAACTTCAAAGTCTTACAAACCAGGTAAAGGAACAAATTGTGGTGTTCCTAAACAATGCGAAGTTGTCATCAAAATGACAAGAAACCCGCAATTCCAGTGGATTTTTTTCACAGTTTTGCATTAGTTAGATACTTTTTTGAATGGAAATGAAAAAAAAATACATTTTTCAAAAAAAAAAAAATACATTTTTCAAAAAAAAAAAAAATTAAAAAAATTAGGTTTTTTTGTTTGAAATTTTTTTTAAATTAATTTTTTTTCTTTTTTTGTTTAATGTACTTTTTATTTCATTTTAATTCAAAAAAGTATCTAACTAATGCAAAACTGTGAAAAAAATCCACTGGAATTGCGGTTTTCTTGTCATTTTGATGACAACTTCGCATTGTTTAGGAACACCACAATTTGTTCCTTTACCTGGTTTGTAAGACTTTGAAGTTTTGGTGAGGAAAAACGGTTCGATGAATCAATTTGAAAATTTACAAGAATATTGATGATTTAAAAGTCTATAAACTTGCATACCAACGCAAGCCATGCAATCAATATTTGCAACGAAAAAAAAAGATTTACGAAAAGACCACAAAACGTCGGTTTTTAGTACTTTTTTTAAACTAACGGTGAACGGTAAAAAAAAATAATTTCTACAAAATCATAAAAAAAATCTTGTAAAACGCTTTTTCAAATTTCCAAAACTGTCTTTGAAATTTTTATAACATCATTACTTGCTGAGATATTGGTAATCAAGGCTAAAAGTATCTTTTTTCATTCAAAGTCAGATAAACCATGTCAAAAAAAAAATCGTACGACAACAACAAAAAAACTGAATTGAAGCTGAATAAACAAGGTATCTGATCATGACATTTAATTGACTCAAAAAAAAATTATCCATAGAAATGAGGACCTTCAAAAAAAAATAAAAAAAAAATAATTTAGTTGTCTCGTCTCATTTTTTGCAATAACGCAATAACGGTACTTCAAAAAAATTTGTTTGTAAACAAATCTCGAAACAAAAAACATAAAGCTGTAAAATGCTTTTTATTTCAACTCAATACGACCACTCGTCACAAAGATACAGCTCTTCAAAAAACGCTAACAAAAATTGAAAAAAAATTTGTTCCTTTAATATTGTTGACTAGTGTAGATGAACTTCGAAAAATTGCCAAGGCATTCAAACCAAATTATAAACGAAGAGGGCAACTCTGTAATAGCACAGAAAGGCGTTTCTTGGATAAGAATGAAGAGTGGCTAAGTGAAGAAATAACACTACCTGTTGGCATACTTCCCGGAAGGTCTAAAGGTCGCCCAAGCAAAGAATTCGGGGAATCAAGTGACCGAACAAAACGTCGAAAACAGTGGAACTTCGAAAAAGTGTGTCTGTTGATGAACTGACATACGCGGCACAGATGGGGAAAGGGAAATACTGATATAGCCAAAGTGATGAAGGTTGTGACCAAAACTCCAACCAGGGCTATGAAGTTTCGGAAAGCAGCAGCGATTGGCAGTAAAGCCCTAAAAACGAAGAAACACACACCTGAAAACGCTTTGAGGATATTCGTCGAAGCTAATTTAACTGCAAGTCAATACGAAGTGATTCATCACGCCAATAAAGATATATATCCATGCTATACCTACGTGTATAAAGCTAAACCAGACTGTTACCCACCAAAAAGCGTCAGTGAGACAGTTGCCGAAGTCAAGGTCCAAGATTTAGTGGATCACACAACATCGCGATTATGTAAATATTTGGAACCAGAACTCTCACAGTGCCTTTAGTCCAGTAAAATTAAATTAATTAATTCGAAATATCTACAAAAAATACTGCGTCGAATTTTTTTTTTTGTTTCTTCAAGAGTACCTATTGGAGAGTGTAAATCCAAACATTTCGAACAAAAAGCGCCCATGCGTTGTCCGCCATTTTGAAAAAGGCTTTGGAAAGCGTGAACTCGATTTTCTTGGCTCCTATCATATATAGAGCTGTATTTTTTTTAGGTTTGTACGTTCAAATATCTTCTTTAACTTTTGTTGAGAAAAAAATTTTAAACCTCTCTCCAAAAAAAAGTTATCGTCGAAAAACTGTCGAGATTTTGAAGAAAAAAATGGTTTTTAACGTTTATCTCGCCTCATGTTCATCTGATCGAGAAAATACTCAAGTTGCTTTTTATAGATCACTTTATTTCCTACATTTTGGTATATTTAAATTTTATGTGCGACAAAAACTGTAGGAAATATAACCTGTCAAAATGGCCAATATCCTGCGAAAATTAAAAAAACAAGAAATTTACTCACGTTTGAAAATTTTCAAATTTAATTATGTTCATTATGAAATTTAAAGAAACAGTTCAAACTTTTTTCCACACCACCACCGAGGTAGAGTTACGGCGCATTTTTTTGAATGTGGTGTCCCGAGGAGGTATAGACCACGATTCAATCGTTTTCGTTTCTATTGGCGTTTTTCTTTTTTGGCCCTGAGCAAAGCTCTGAGCAGAGGCTGAGCGATCAGAGCAGAGCTCCGAGTAGATTATGATCAGATTCCTCAGATTTAATTACGAAACACACTTGAGCACTGAACTGTCATTTCATAGGTGTTTTTGGTAAATTTCGTGAAATTTCTTGCAATTTTTTAAAAATTGACGGGCGACTGTCCAGGGACTGTCCAGAGAATCAATTTTAAACTATGTATCACTAAAAAATAAGTGAAGTTGGGTACGCTCAGCGTTTCGCTCGATTCGCTCGGTCATTTAACCCTGAGCTAATTGAGCAAGCTCTGAGCTAGCTCCGATGGAAAAAAGAAACATACTTTTTGTGCTCTGATATGTCTGAGCTAAAAAAGAAACAGAATTTTTGTTTGACAGTTCCGTGATCTGCTCTGAGTTAAAAAAGAAAAACGCCATATATCAGCCAATCGATAGCTCAATGTGGCATAGTTTTTTCATGTCGTTCTCCTATTTTTTCATTAATTTATCGGTGGGTGGGTACATATTTGTGTCGTAAGCCTTTGAACGCATATCTTTAACGATAATAGCTGCAGCTTCTCGAATCACGCGCAACCTTTCCTCTTCAGGACTAGATTTTTTTGTATACCAGTCTTCGGCAAGCAACTTATGACCGGTATTTTTGAAGCAAACAATAGTTTCCCGCTTGTTCATTTCCAAAATAAGTATATCGTCTTGGTATTTGTTTTTTAATCGCGTTTTAACGGTACGACGATCTGGTGCATTTTCTTTTCCAATTTGGTCGATTAATTCATTGAGTGTGAATTGGCACTCATCACAATTTTCTTGAAGGAAGGTATAAATGCGTTCCATGGCGGAATCAATACTTTGCAACACTGGTCTCCCTATAATATATATATAATACTTTCCGACACTGGTCTCCCTTATATATATATAAGGGAGGCCAAAGTCTCAAGAAAATTGTGATGAGTGCCAATTCACACTCAATGAATTAATCGACCAAATTGGAAAAGAAAATGCACCAGATCGTCGTACCGTTAAAACGCGATTAAAAAACAATTACCAAGACGTTGTACTTATTTTGGAAATGAACAAGCGGGAAACTATTGTTTGCATCAAAAATACCAGTCATAAGTTGCTTGCCGAAGACTGGTATACAAAAAAATCTAGTCCTGAAGAGGAAAGGTTGCGCGTGATTCGAGAAGCTGCAGCTATTATCGTTGAAGATATGCGTTCAAGTCCTTACGACACAAATATGTACCCACCCACCGATAAATTAATGAAAAAATAGGAGAACGACATGATAAAACTATGCCACATTGAGCTATCGATAAGCTGATATAGAAACGAAAACGATTGAATCGTGGACTATACCTCCTCGGGACACCACATTCAAAAAAATGCGCCGTAACTCTACCTCGGTGGTGGTGTGGAAAAGAGTTTGAACTGTTTCTTTAAATTTCATAATGAACATAATAAAATTTGAAAATTTTCAAACGTGAGTAAATTTCTTGTTTTTTAATTTTCGCAGGATATTGGCCATTTTGACAGGTTATATTTCCTAGTTTTTGTCGCACATACAATTTAAATATACCAAAATGTAGGAAATAAAGTGATCTATAAAAAACAACTTGAGTATTTTTTAGATCAGATGAACATGAGGCGAGATAAACGTTAAAAACCATTTTTTTATTCAAAATCTCGACAGTTTTTCGTCGATAACTTTTTTTTGGAAAGAGGTTTAAAATTTTTTTCTCAACAAAAGTTAAAGAAGATATTTTAACGTACAAACCAAAAAAAAAAAAAATACAGCTCTTTATATGATAGGAGCCGAGAAAATCGAGTTCACGCTTTCCAAAGCCTTTTTCAAAATGGCGGACAACGCATGGGCGCTTTTTGTTCGAACTTTTTGGATTTACACTCTCCAATAGGTACTCTTTAAGAAACAAAAAAAAAATTCGACGCAGTATTTTTTGTAGATATAAAATACTAATTTGACTGGACTTCTTGAGAACACGGATACAGATTTAGAGCTAATATATAAGTGGGGATGCGATGGATCTACTCAAAGCCAATACAAGCAGAAATTTGAAGATGACGACAATAGTGAAGCAAATATTTTTTTGAGTTCCCTTGTGCCTCTTCGTCTCACTCAAGTCAGGGAGTCAAATTATATGGCAAAACATCCACTCTTCATCACCATGATGGTACAGATTAATACGGATTCGTTATGTTAAAGAAGATAAGGACATAACCAATGAAGAAATTCAATACATTGAAAACCAGGCCCAAAATCTTCAAGCAACAACAGTAAGCGACAGTATAAGAATCAACCTTGTACTGCTTCCAACAAAAGTCGATGGAAAGGTGTGTAATGCAGCTACGAGTACTTCATCTACATTACGTTGTTACATATGTGGAAAAACTTCAAAAAGTTTCAACGACTTGGCTTCTACAGAACCAGAGAATCCAGAGACTTTCAGATTTGGGCTATCAATATTACACGCCAGGATTTTTCGAATTTTTGGTGCATCTTTCTTACAAACTTAAAGCAGAAGTGCATAAGGGACGCGTTACAGAAAAAAGTGACCGGGACAAAATTCAAGCGGCCAAGACACAGATACAAAAAGAGTTCCACGATAAATTGAGCTACATGGTGGACGTTCCAAAAGCTGGGTATGGCAACACCAATGACGGATACACCTCGTAGATTTTTTAATAACCAAGAAGAAGCAGCTTCCATTACAAGCGTGGATTTATCATTATTTAATAAATTCAAAATTATATTAGAAGTGATATGCTCTGGTTATGAGATAGATCTTAAAAAATCGAAAAGTAAATACTATGTAAACTTGTATTTTTTTTTTTTTTTTTTGTAATTCATTTTTATTTTTCAATCATCTTACAACTATCTTATAGCTAGACAAAAATTCATAAAAACTAGCCTACTTATAAATATCTTACAACTAACTTACTGGCCCCATTCCGGCGCTCTAAGTTAAACCATAGACTAACTAATAATAAAGACAGGCCGCTTCATATAAAGAAAAAGGACCCGATTTGAGATTGCCTCCACCTAGACTGCCTCCACTTCATACATACATGTTTTGTACTTGGCGAGAAAAGCTTTTGCTTCATATGAAGCTTTCAAGTTGCATCGAACTGAAATTCATTTCACCACTATCGCAAGTGTACCTGTTTTTGTTGTTGGTTTTTGGGTTTTTTGTGTTTTTTTTTTTTTTTTATTTTTTGCAATTAATGAATGTTGTGAAGCAGTGGTGGTAGTTTTTTTGTCTTCATAAACTAACTTAAATTTTGCTTGTGTGTGTGTACACTTCAGGTAGGTATATTTATTTCATTCTTGTCGATCTTGGCAAGAATTCTCGTTTTTGGGTTTTGTTTTGGTAGGTTTGAAGGAAAAAATTGTTCTTTCGAGGATTTCTCTTTTTTCACGTTTGGAGGTGGATGTTGAGAATATATGGCTGTTCTGAAGCAATGGTAGACTTGGTGGCGGTTGTTTCATTTATCCTTTTTTGTGCGCTTGCTTGTGTACTCTTGCATATAGGTACATTCATAAATATAATCTCGATCTTCTAGTAATGACATAGGATTTTCGTTTTTGGTGGTTTCGAGGATTTCTTTACAGCATTATGAAGGAATATTTTTTTTATTTTATGCATTTATTTATTCAGTACCGAAATAAAAAAAATGTTAAGAAATACAGGTGAATAACATACCTTATTTGTTTAATTGCAAAATTAAACTTACCGAGTCGAGGAGTATGTTCGCAAATGATGTGTATAACATTTCTTTAAATCGAGTAAACTTATTGTAAAGTTAAAATGCTATTTTTTACATATTTAAAGCATAAATAAAGATTCATTATTTCTATACATTCATGTGTTTTTCTTAAAGTTTCTAGGGAAATGCGCCCGAAAATAGCCACATTTTCACTCTAAACGAATTTCCACTTCTCATACTTAGTAATTTATCATGTTCATTTCAATCATTATAGTTTTCTAAAAATATAATCCTTGTTATTGTTATATTATTATCATTCATTTCATACCTTAAAAAAGAATTACTGAAGTTATAAACCATTTCCGCAGAGCTTATTCGTGATATTCCAAATACTGTATTTGTACCTAGTTTGCAAAATTTTGGGTTGAGTAATTTTCAAAAATCGATATAACATCATGTGGTTAACCAAGAAATATGTCTGATACACCAAAATAACCTGTTATTAATCAAAATTATTTTTAAATACAAATTTTTAAAATCGTAGCGTTTCTCGACTTATATAGAATTTAATGCAGCGGGATCAAAATGCAAATTTGCTTGCAATTGATTAATATATTGAAACTTAACTGTGGAGCTTGTGAACAACACACATAAACACACTCGTATATGTACGAGTATAATCAAATTTTAGTTAGGTTTTGCAAAATAGAATTTTGGAAAACTGAAATCATTTGGTGGGTGTGGTCAACAGATATGAACTATATAATTCACAGGTTGGGGGATTTATATGGCAGTTTTTGAATGTATGTAAATATCTTTAAGAATCCATTATCTATGCTTTCTGTTTGAAAATGTTATTTATTAAATATTTTAAGCTTATATTAAGAATCTGTATCTTCTCAAAATTCAAGTAAACTATTGATTTTCTAGGCACATGTACTCGAAGAAGTGGTATTTTCTCTATAAACCAAGTTGCACCTTTTACAATAATTTCATATTAATTCGAAATATTACTGGTTTAATAAAAATATAAACTTTTTATATTATCTTTTAGTTGATACCTACCTCATTTGTTAGAAAAAAAATTACTGAAGTTATAAGCCATTTTGGGAGAGCTTGTGTATGACTTTCCAAATCTCGAATTTTATCGATACTTGTGAGCAATAATATACAGCAATGTTTTATATATGGGTGTTTCCATCGTTACGGGTGTGACAATGAGACTCCATATTTTATTAATTATTCACATACTATTCCCAATTTATAAATAATTACTTTACTATTCTATAGGACACCTGAAGCCCTTTTAAAAAAATAGTATACTAAAGTATGAAAAATTAGTGGTTCAGTTATAGGATGCAATTTGGTTGCGTTACGGGTGTGACCTTAGAAAACTGCTGATTTGCGATTAAGATATCTAATTTCCATGTGGTGTAAAATATTGCATGAAAAGTTTGTATCATTCTTTTGCAAATATTTACCTAGATAGTTGATCTTCAGTTTCAGTTAAGAAATGAGAACCAAAACTACGAAAAACTATACAAAATTTCTAGTTGAAAACGTTACGGGTGTGACAGGTCATCGTTACGGGTGTGACCGAGCATGATTTGTATGCCTTAAAACAATATAATAAACTATATTTTGACGGGAAATTGTTGTCATCGATGTATAATCATTTCTCACATGATATCAGAAACACTTTTTCTAGAAAAATGAAGTTTTTCTCACTGAAAAGTGAATAGTTTTGTCACTTCAATGAGAATTTTTCCATTTTCTTTTAAAATAGGGAAATCTTTCACTTAAAGCCGATTCAAATCATATTTAAAGTAGATTTTCTTAGAATTATATCCCTACGTCATGAATTTCATATCTAAAAGCAACAAAACTTAAATTGAGTTGAAAAACAGAATGATTATGATTTGAAATGCCAACCTGTTACGGGTGTGACATAGGCTTAAAATTTTAAATACGCGGTCAGCATTAATTTCAACGTCTTGAAATTTTGTCTGACAGTAGATTATAGTATTCTCCTTTTTTCCCCAAATTATCACATTGAAACAAATTTTTTTCTTCTAGTAATGAAACATAATTTTTTTTTTGTTACGGGCGTGACACTAACCACTTTATGAATCAACTGCCTAAAAACTAAAATTGTATTTACTATTGAATAATTAAATGACACGAAAACGTGCTTAGAGTTTTCATAAGGGCAAATAACCACCAGTTCTCAAATTTTGAAACAATTAATTATTGAAAATAGGGTTTTGAGCTTCTGATAACAAAAAGTGACTTTTGGAGACCTATTTTGCAAAGTGGTTCGAGCTGCGAAATAAGCGGCGATAAAAAAAATTATTGATAATTTCACTTTTAAAATGAAACATGCAATCTTTTAAAACCGTCTAACGGTCGTTTTTTCAATTCTAAGTCATATTTTGTGATTTTTCGTAAAGGGTCGTTTTCTATGGAATCACCCATATATGAAAACTTACATTATACATAATTCTATTAATATTTCATTCGGTTCGGTCTCTATTCGGTTCATTTTCGGTCGGACCTGATAAGTGTGAACCGATGAAAACGGTGTAGAGGAAAAATCCAACTTGAAGGTTGTCAGCTTTAAATAATTTGAACGTTTTCATTTTGTCATGCGTGCTGAACACATTCAACTTACTTTCGTTCGGTCGAATAGTAAAACGCAGTTTCTTTCATCTTAAATTTAAGTCCCGTTGTTTTAAGAATTAGCTTTTCACATTTATCCTATTATTCATTCGATATTGTGCTTTAGCGTCGACAACGTGCTGGGGAGCAAACTCCCACAAAGTAGTTCTTTTTTATAAGTAATAAGTTGTAATTTTAATACCTAATAATAAAAACTAAGTTAGAATTTAGAAGTGTAGTCTGTTTCATTTCATCTTAAGTTTCTTTCATCTTAAATTTAAGTCCCGTTGTTTTAAGAATTAGCTTTTCACATTTATCCTATTATTCATTCGATATTGTGCTTTAGCGTCGACAACGTGCTGGGGAGCAAACTCCCACAAAGTAGTTCTTTTTTATAAGTAATAAGTTGTAATTTTAATACCTAATAATAAAAACTAAGTTAGAATTTAGAAGTGTAGTCTGTTTCATTTGGTTCCACCATACCGGACTACTACATTGGTGACCCCGACCAGTGGACACAATAACTACCTACTGGTAAAAAAAGAGAACGTGTTCGTCCGCAAAATTGGCACGAGGAGACAACTAACTGGATTTGGTTTGGCACGAGGTTTGGCCGACACGCTGAGTTTCGCCACAAAAACTAAAGCGTTTATTCGTTAGCGTTTCCACGTCACGTCAATTATCTGTTAAGATATACCAACGTAAAATATATAGCAACATTTTACTGTTCAACTGCATTCATGCGCCACAGCCAACAACGTGGCATCTAAAATTCACCGTCACTCCGTTAGCCACAACCAACAACGTGGCATCTAAAATTCACCGTCACTCCGTTAGCCACAACCAATAACGTGGTAACTAAAATTCACTGTCACTCCGCTAGCCTCAACCAACAACGCAACGTGGCAACTAAAGTTCGTCGCCGCTCCGTTAGACACACCAACCTGCCAAATTTTCACCATACTGCCAGCACATCTATCTTATAAAATACCGCAAGCCGAAATCATTTTATCTGATAACACCAGCACCACGTGTTTCCTCAGACAAATTGCGTAGTTATAAAGCACACAAGAAGATACCTACTTTCTTGGAAACGATACATCGGTGCTCCACAACATCTCAACTCCACAAGCTGTACCATCGCCATCAGCGCAAAATACCCGCTAGGACTTCTGCGCCCAACCTGAAAAGCAGTTAATAAAATCCTTCAGCACATCTAGAAGACCTGGCCAACGTACCTACATACAGCAGAAGAGACAACATCATACAAATCAAGAATCATAAATTCATTTAAAATATGTAACAGGTGAGATTTTGTAACCCAGCACAGTTCTTTTTATTGTATTAATAAGTATACATAATATGCACAAACCTTGATAGGTGAAAAGAGCAAATTCTTGATGTTTAGACGAATTTTACTTACATTTACATTTTTTTTTTTCCGCTTATTACATATCGTACATACATCGCGGTCGTTTTAATCACAAAATAAATACTCACCACAATCGAAGATTAATTATTCAGTTTTGCCTTAAATAAATCTCATATTTTCTAAATTCAAATAACTATCTGCTTTTATATATGCATATATGGTCAAAATCAAATCTGATATGACAGATGGAAAAGAGCAAAATACCTCCGATCTTAGTGGTGCACAAAATGAACCACTGAATCAGTCGGGTGCCCTCGAGGGCAATCCAAGTCCCAATATAGAATCGATAAAAGTTCGGCTTCCTACTTTTTGGAATAAAAATCCGGTAACTTGGTTCATTCAGGCCGAGGCACAATTCACAGTATACAGAATAACCAGTTCTGAAACAAAATACTGTCTTACAGTTGCTGCTCTTCCACCAGACACCTGCGAAACAGTTATAGATATTTTGGCAGCTCCACCTGTCAACGACAAGTATGGAACATTAAAAGCGGCACTTATTAAACGACATTCTGTTTCTGAGACTAAACGTCTCGAGGCTTTGGTGGAGAAAGCAGACATAGGAGATCGAAAACCATCAGAGGTTCTACGGTCAATGAAAATGCTGGCTGGAAACACATTCAGTGATGAGGTTGTAAAAAATCTGTGGATGCGACGCATGCCACAACATATAAATATAGCATTGCTTTCAGTGGGCGATAGGGACATTTCCGAACTGTCTCAACTCGCAGATAAGATCTATGAGGCATCTCAAAATGCAAACATTTTCAGCGTTTCTTCAGCCCAAGCTTGTAATCAGTCCAGTAGTAGTAATTCAGATATCAGCACTCTTGAAAATAGACTTGCCAAAATAGAAACTATGATTGAAGAATTCACGATTCGCCCTTCTTTTCACTCTCGTTCACGCTCACGAAATAATTATAATTCGAACACTAGATTTAAGAGAAATCACTTACGAGGTCGCTCAAAGTCCCAATCGAACGCCAATACCTGTTGGTTTCACCGACGGTATGGACAAAAAGCGAGGAAATGCGAAAAGCCGTGTAATTTTTTCAACAAACCCCAATCTCAGAACCAGACGGATACCCCAAATCAATAAGTCCTGCTGTCAGTGCGGTAAGCATGCAGGACCATAGTAGTCGCCGCTTATTCATAAAAGATAGAGCAAACAATTTGATTTTCCTCATAGATACCGGTGCTGATCTATCAGTCTTACCACACAAACCCAATAAATTTCAGTTACCTCAAGATCAATTGTTCTTGTCAGCTGCAAATGGCACAACAATTCCTACATTTGGATCTAAATTGCTTAAAGTTGACATAGGCTTAAGACGAAATCTAGTTCATCCTTTTATTTTAGCATCAGTTAGACGTCCCATAATAGGCGCAGACTTTTTAACTAAGTTTGGTCTGATTGTTGACATGAAAAATAAAAGGATATTAGATCCTCTCACAAAACTACACGCAATACTTCAATGACACGAACAAGTGATCCCACACCAATTCAATTTCAAATTAACAATGAATACGGACAAATTCTAAAAAACTTTCCCACTATAACACAAGAACCCAACTATTTCAGCCCCGTCAAACACACTGTAGTACATCATATCCTAACGAAAGGTCAGCTCCCAGCGACTCAAGCTAGACGACTGGATGCGGAACGATTTAAAGCCGCAAAAACAGAATTCGAGCACATGCTTCGACTGGGCATCATCCGACCATCTTCTTCACCTACTTGCTCACCCCTTCATTTAGTAAAAAAGAAAAATCAAGATTGGAGGCCATGCGGTGATTATCGCTGGCTCAACTCCATTACAATTCCTGACCGACATCCAATTCGACACATCCAAGACTTTACAATGAATGCAAACGGCTGCACAAGGTTTTCAAAAATCGATATAGTCAGAGCCTACCATTTAATTCCAGTGGCATCGGAAGACATTTACAAGACAGCCATAACAACTCCCTTCGGAATGTTCGAATGGAACAGATTACCTTTCGGTCTTCGTAATGCCGCACAAACGTTCCAGCGGTTTATAAACGAAGTTTGTTTTGGCCTCGACTTTGTTTTTGGCTATATCGATGACTTGTTAATTGCGAGCAAGGACGAAGCAGAGCATAAAATGCATCTCAAAATTCTTTTCAAACGTCTCGAGGAATATGGTATAAACATTAATCTGTCCAAATGCGTTTTTGGTGCCACAACATTAGATTTTTTGAGCCACACCATTAGTAAAGATGGCATTTTTCCCAGTAAAGATCGAGTTGAAGCCATTATTAATTTTCCTAGGCCCGCTTCCATTAAACAAGTGCAAAGATTTATCGGCATGATAAATTACTATCATCGCTTTATCCCAAAAATTGCTCAGATATTGGCACCACTTCACGCGCACCTGGCTTCTCAAGCTAACTTAAAAAAATCAAAAAAGGTTTTCTCCTGGCCTGATCATCTCGACGTTAAATTTCAAGAGGCTAAAAACGCCCTTACAAACATCACGCTTTTAGCTCATCCAAAAGCCAATGGTGAATTTAGTATAGCTACTGATGCATCTAACAACGCTGTTGGTGCGGTTCTTCAGCAGAAGAGCAGGGAATCTTGGGAACCTTTAGCATTTTTTTCAAAAAAGCTTACGAAATCTGAATCAAATTTTTCGGCCTTTGATCGCGAATTATTGGCAATCTACTTGGCAATAAAACATTTCAGATATTTTGTAGAAGGCCGAGAAGTAACAATTCTCACTGATCACAAGCCGCTCACGTGTGCGTTAACCACAAAAACCGAAAGGAGTCCACGACAAGCCAGACATTTAGATTTCATATCACAGTTTACCAGTAACATCCAGCACATCAGTGGCAAAGACAATCTTGTTGCAGATGCACTCTCTCGCATAGGTGAGCATGAGATTTCCACCGCGGAAAACATAAATCTAGATATGACAACAATTGCTAAACTACAAACAAAGGATGAGCAGTTAAAGAATTTGCTTAAGGAAGGATCTACGAAAAAAACTTCATATTCATTAAAAGAGTTTAAATTTCCCAACTTAAACATTTTCTGTGAGACCTCAACTTTAAAAAACAGACCATACATACCCTCCGCTCTTCGTCCAACGGTATTCAAAATTTTACACGGACTTTCCCATCCTAGTATTCGCGCAACTCGCAAAATTATCTCGGATCGATACTTCTGGCCAAACATGAATAAACATGTTAATGAATGGTCGAGAGCTTGCGTGGGATGTCAAAAATCGAAAGTTCAGAGACATACGAAGTCAGCTCACGGTCATTTCGAATTGCCAACGGGGCGTTTCGATCATGTTCATCTTGATCTTGTAGGACCGCTTCCCCCAGCTGACGGGTTCACTTACATTCTGACAGCCATCGACAGATTCACACGTTGGCCAGAAGCTTATCCTATCAGAGACATAACAGCGAACACTGTTGCCAAAACATTCATTGAACACTTCGTTTCAAGATTTGGAACTCCATTAAAAATTACCACCGATCAGGGCACACAGTTTGAATCAAAATTGTTCAGTGAACTTTCGAAGTTGCTTGGAGTTCACAAAATTCACACAACGCCCTATCATCCACAGTCTAATGGCTTAGTCGAACGCTTCCACCGTCAACTAAAGAGTTCTCTCAGAGCAAGATGTAACACCGTCAATTGAAGTTCTGAACTGCCAATCATTCTTTTGGGCATCCGGTGTGCAATCAAAGAAGATCTCAACTGCTCCGCTGCAGAATTAGTTTATGGCCAAAATCTCAGGTTACCTGGAGAAATCTTTGTAACCAACAGCACACAAATCGCTTCACCGGACGATCTCATTGAAAAATTACGCAGCACTATGAGAAATCTCCTACCCAAACAGACTCGTGAAAGTGAGCAAAACATTTTTATTCCCAAAAATCTGAACGATTGTAAAAATGTCTTCGTCAGGGTTGACAGGGTTAGAACTGGCCTCACACCACCTTATGAGGGCCCATATAAAGTTATTCGTCGTATGCGAAAATTTTTCATTATTGACATAAAGAACAAAAATGTTTCGATATCAGTAGACAGACTCAAGCCTGCATACAGTGTTTTGTGCTCCGATCTGATTAATACACCTAAGAGCCAGGAAACAGGGAATCACCCAGGGGGAACTCGACTGGAGGAGGGTGATGTAGAGGAAAAATCCAACTTGAAGGTTGTCAGCTTTAAATAATTTGAACGTTTTCATTTTGTCATGCGTGCTGAACACATTCAACTTACTTTCGTTCGGTCGAATAGTAAAACGCAGTTTCTTTCATCTTAAATTTAAGTCCCGTTGTTTTAAGAATTAGCTTTTCACATTTATCCTATTATTCATTCGATATTGTGCTTTAGCGTCGACAACGTGCTGGGGAGCAAACTCCCACAAAGTAGTTCTTTTTTATAAGTTATAAGTTGTAATTTTAATACCTAATAATAAAAACTAAGTTAGAATTTAGAAGTGTAGTCTGTTTCATTTGGTTCCACCAACCATACCGGACTACTACAACGGCAAGAATAAAAACCTAATAGAAACCGAATAGCACCGAACGTCCCCTCGACACGAATCGGTTTCATTCAGTTTCAAGGGCACACAAACTTATCGTAGCGTTCACAAATATTCGGTTGCATAAGGTTTTTTTTGTTCGTTTTTATTTGGAATTAACAACTATAGTGCTGAAGTATGTTGAAATTTTTGGAATTAAAAATTGATATATTTGAATGCAAACCTTATAGGAACCGTATGTGTGAAAATACAAAACTGAAACCGAACCGAATAGAGACCGATTGAAACCGAATATGTGTGAAACAAGCCTGAAGATGAGGAAATTAGACCTCGATATGCATATATAGGCATAGACAATAAAAACAAAAATACACAATGCGTTTTATTGAACTTTTATGAAGCAAAACAAAAGGTAATATTGAATTCAATTTTAATACTTAAGCTTGTGAGCAATGCACAGCAACAACACGTTTCTTAGGACTTCATGAATAAAACAATGAAACCATCTGGAGGGGGGAGGGGGGGTGGTTAAAATATAGAACCCATAAAGTTTGCCATAAGGAGGATCAATTTAGCAGTTTCTTAATACAAGACTTTTTAAAAAGACGTTTTTTATATTTTATGTTTTTTTATTTTGAATTTTTTGGCTTAACGGATTTAGACAAATTTTTTATTTCTGCTTATGTTGATAGTGAAATTATTTCTTATGATAGGTATATCAAAATAGCAGCATGATTTAATGCCATTTCCATTTAAATTTTGAAAGTAGAGAACCTTTCTTTATTTAAATAAAAAATTATTTATTTAAATATTTGAGGCAAATTGTTAGTGCACTTCTCTACTCTAACAGATCTTTGCTCATAAAAGTTGGCATGTAGATAGAAATTCAGTTTCAATCAGTAAACAAAATTGAGAAATTATTTGTATTTTTGCTCTCAATTTGCTATCCTAGTCCGAAAAGTTCATTTCTATGTTTTTCAATGTTTTTCTCGTCTTTTTCTTACCTTTTTGTTTTTTTGTAGTTTAGTTTTTTTTTTTGTTGCATTTTTAAATATTTTTTTTTTTTAGTTTTAATTTTTTGTCGGCATTATTTTCCTGATTAATTTCAAGATTGCTAAGTGGTTCTAATTTTGTTATATTTTTAATTCAGTTAAATCGATAGTTTACATGTTCCTTTTAAATTACTATTTGTTGAATGAGCAATTGCTTTGAACATAAAGGTCTAAAATTTTAAAGGTATGATAAAAATTTGACCAGTACCAGTATGTTCATTTTCGTTTTTTCAGTTTTTTTTTGTTTGGAAAATAAGCAAAAAGCAATGGTTGCTCTCATTTCAATTCAGCTGGAGTAACCATTCTTTTATTTATGCACCATTTATTTATGCAACTTTTTTTATTTATTTTTTTTTTATTTTTGTTACTCTTTTTTATTTTTTACGTTTTTATTTTGTTTTATTTTTCTTACAGTTTTAATTTTTGAGGTTCTGAATATTTTTATTTTATGTTTTAAGTGTTTTCTTTTCTTTTTTATTAATTTTAGTTCTTCAATTCTGTTTCCATAGGTAGTTATACTCGTGCCTATATATTTTTTTTTTAATTTTTTTTTTTGTTTTTTAAGTGTTAATTTTTTTTTTTAAATAATATGTAAGCATTTGAGCTTCTAATGACTTTTAATTTCAACTCAAATTTGTATTCTATAAAAACGATAAATTCGATGAAATTTTATTCTAATATCATTTATATTTTTATAAAAGTTGTAATAGTTCCAATGAATATGAAATTATTATATGAGGTGTAACTTGGTTTATAGAGAAAATATCAATTCTTTCGAGCACATTTTCCTGAAAATCAATAGTAAGCTTGAATATTAAGAAATAAAATGAATCTTAAACAAAATACAGAATCTTAGATTATGCTTTAAATATCCAAAATAATAGTATTTTCGAATAGAAAGAACAGAAAATGGATTTTTTGAAGATAATTTACATACATTCAAAAGCTGCTAAATTAATCCTCCACCTCCTCAGCGAATGTTATAATTCATATCTGTTGACCACACCCACCAAATGATTTCAGTTTTCCAAAATTCTATTTTGCAAAACCTAACTAAAATTTGATTATACTCGTACATATACGAGTGTGTTTATGTGTGTTGTTCACAAGCTACACAGTTAAGTTTCAATATATTAATCAATTGCAAGCAAATTTGCATTTTGATCCCGCTGCATTAAATTCTATATACGTCGAGAAACGCTACGATTTTAAAAATTTGTATTTAAAAATAATTTTGATTAATAACAGGTTATTTTGGTGTATCAGACATATTTCTTGGTTAACCACATGATGTTATATCGATTTTTGAAAATTACTCAACCCAAAATTTTGCAAACTAGGTACAAATACAGTATTTGGAATATCACGAATAAGCTCTGCGGAAATGGTTTATAACTTCAGTAATTCTTTTTTAAGGTATGAAATGAATGATAATAATATAACAATAACAAGGATTATATTTTTAGAAAACTATAATGATTGAAATGAACATGATAAATTACTAAGTATGAGAAGTGGAAATTCGTTTAGAGTGAAAATGTGGCTATTTTCGGGCGCATTTCCCTAGAAACTTTAAGAAAAACACATGAATGTATAGAAATAATGAATCTTTATTTATGCTTTAAATATGTAAAAAATAGCATTTTAACTTTACAATAAGTTTACTCGATTTAAAGAAATGTTATACACATCATTTGCGAACATACTCCTCGACTCGGTAAGTTTAATTTTGCAATTAAACAAATAAGGTATGTTATTCACCTGTATTTCTTAACATTTTTTTTATTTCGGTACTGAATAAATAAATGCATAAAATAAAAAATATTCCTTCATAATGCTGTATAGAAATCCTCGAAACCACCAAAAACGAAAATCCTTATGTCATTACTAGAAGATCGAGATTATATTTATAAATGTATGTACCTATATGCAAGAGTACACAAGCAAGCGCACAAAAAAGGATAAATGAAACAACCGCCACCAAGTCTACCATTGCTTCAGAACAGTCATAATATTCTCAACATCCACCCCCAAACGTGAAAAAAGAGAAATCCTCAAAAGAACAAATTTTTCCTTCAAACCTACCAAAACAAAACCCAAAAACGAAAATTCTTGCCAAGATCGACAAGAATGAAATAAATATACCTACCTGAAGTGTACACACACACAAGCAAAATTTAAGTTAGAGCTAACTATGAAGACAAAAAAACTACCACCACTGCTTCACAACATTCATTAATTGCAAAAAAAAAAAAAAACAGACAAAATACCCAAAACCAACAACAAAAACAGGTACACTTGCGATAGTGGTGAAATGAATTCCAGTTCGATGCAACTTGAAAGCTTCATATGAAGCAAAAGCTTTTCTCGCCAAGTACAAAACATGTATGAAGTGGAGGCAATCTAGGTGGAGGCAATCTCAAATCGGGTCCTTTTTCTTTATATGAAGCGGCCTGTCTTTATTATTAGTTAGTCTATGGTTAAACTAATAACTTAATGCTAATGTCTTTCGGCCTAAGAACTATCTTAAAACTAGGATTCATTTCGGTTTTATTTTTCACCGAGAAGAATTTATAAAAAAACTCGGTATCTATGTTTTAATTTTTTTGTTTTATATAAAACTTACAAACTAAATAAAACTAAATTAAAACTAATTAAAACCAATTAAAACTAATTAAAACTTCTATAAAACTACTTAACACTACTTACAAGCTACTTATAAACTACTTACAAACTAGAACAGCCACAGCAAGCATTTTCGGGTTTTTCTAATTTTTTTGTGTTTTTATTGGTTTTTTAATTTTTTTTTTTGTGTTTTTGCTCGTTTTATATTTTTTTTTTGGTGCCACCCTGACTGTCCCTGCTTAAAACTAAATACCTAAACCTATGTAAGTCGGCCATGGCATAGAAAATGCATAGTCAACTTTTAGATATCCGAATTAACTTCGTGTTCAGGTTTCAACCACCAGAACTCGTTCTCCTGCTTTACCCAATATCTTCGGTCCCGATCGGACACAGTCCTAGTGAGCCGAAGGTGCTCCGCTCCGTGTTGTGCGAGGACGTCTCGACTGTAAAGGAGCCAACGATCCACAGTTCTACGGCCGACGTGGTAGATTAGCGGAACCGCCGCTCTATCCTGGATCAGCCCTCGACTGTCAAAGTAGAGGAATGCATCGGGCGGAATAAAGCCGCTAAGACGCACACTCTCGTAGTAATCGTTTTTAGGGTAATAAGCCCCAAAAATTAAGCTGTTGGTCGAGGACATTGCTCTCGCAATGTGACCCCGAATAAGCTTCAGCAAGAAATTATCTATCCTGTTTATGTTGGCGCCGTTGTATAGAACCAGGTTGGAATAATAATGTTTGTACTCCGACTCTGGTGTTCTGTGTAATCCAAGGCAGCGTCCAAGACACTGCCTCTCGAACACCCGAATCTTTTCCATTTGAGATGGGGCAAAGTTGAACCAAACCGGGCACCCATAGGCAATCATCGGCCGTATGAGGGCCATGTAGCAAATCACCTTCACCCTGCTGTCAAGCCGGCTGCTATAAAACAACCGTTTCGTCAGGGAAAAAGCTCCCCTAGCCCTGGACAGAGCAGCATTTATATGTCTGTCGAAATACAAATACTGATCCATCCAGATGCCAAGGTACTTTACTACACTTTTACTCGCCAGTGGCAGTCCATTTGGCCCTACGATCACCAGCTTACGCCAGTTCTTTCTCGTATCCCTTGTGGCTCCACGCAACGGAGTCCTAAACAATATAGTTTCTGATTTCTGAAAGTTGATTTTCAACTTCCAGTCATCACAATATTGCTGAATCTTCTCGAAGTCACGCTGCAAAAGACTTCTGATGACCTCGACTTTTGGAGCTGTTCTGTACGCAATTAGATCGTCGGCATACGCAATTGCCTGAGTTAGACTACTTATCAGATCGCTGGTGTAAATGCTGAATAGAATCGGCGAGTTGACCGCTCCCTGCTGAAGACCATTTTTGATATTAAAGGTTGTGGCAGAAGTCACATTGCCACTCTTGACAACAAACTTTCTACCATTGAGCATATCATAAAGCATATATACTAGTGGTTTACTAATGCCAATTCTGGTCAGCTTTAGATAAAGACCCTCTAGCCATACGGTGTCGAAGGCCTTCTCCAAATCAACCAGACAGGCACCCGTACACTGCTTTTTAGATTTGTTCCATTGGACATCAGAAACGAGTTTAGACGCGGCATGAATGGTGTCATGTCCCGCCTTAAAACCGAACTGATTATCCGGTATGATATTATTGTCCTCTGCCCACTTAGACAGAGCTCTATTGATAACCTTTTCGAATACCTTGCTGATACTCGGAAGAAGACTTATCGACCGGAGATTCGCCGGATTGGAGTTGTCCTTTCCCTTTTTCGGGAGAGGATGCACCACAGCCGTCTTCCACCGCACTGGATAATATGCATTATTCAGAGCGTTGTTAAACAGTGTGGTATAAATGTCTACTGCTTCTTGCGGTAAATGTCGAAGTACAACGTTGGATATGCCATCGACTCCTGCTGACTTCTTCTTCTTCAATGAATCGAAGATGAGCTGAAGCTCCACCTTCGTAATTAACAGGGAACTGGGCCGATTTCGCTCGGCGATTATGGCGTTTGCCAAATGATCTTCATTGAATCCGGTGAAACCGAGGTTCTCTGATCGCCATTGCGTGATGTCATTCCAAAGGTAGAAGTGGTGGAGCAAGGCTCTGTCTTCCAGGTCATGGTTCGGGCGAATGCATGCATTTACCTTGTACACTTGCTGGAAAGCAGCCCCCACAGCCTCCACTTTTTCTGCGGATCTTCGACAATAAAGAGGTCATCGTCCAAGACGGCGTCCTCTGGGTCAATTCCTGCTATCAGAAGTACGTCTCTGTTTTCTGTCGTTCTCTGGAGCTTAAGACACGGAAGGTCGTTCTGATCATTCCTTCTAAATATTTTGTTAATTTTTGGAAACATACTCGGGTCGCTAGATTTAACAGCCCAAATTTTGTTATCCCAATAAAAATTAATAGACAGCCGATAATTTTCCTTTATTAGTTGGTTGATGTTCTTGATCGACGACTTCAGTGTCCCCATCTCCAGATTGTGTGGGTCAGTAAACCGTCGGTACAAGAGTTTGAGTCTTGTCAGCAGTCTACTCTTTTGTCTGTGTAATGCGTCAAAGGTCGCAATCCGGTATATGTCGGTTGCGTCCCGTTGTTTGTATTTCGGTATCGTTCTGTCCATTGTTCGTTTGATTGTATCGTCCAATTGTTCAAGGTATTGGTCTATTTCGTTATTTGTCAAGTTCCTGTCATTTGGTGGGGATATATTGTTCGAACTGATTTCACTCGATAAGGCGTTGGTAAAGCGTGGCCATCGCACCTTACTGTAATTGTAAGTATGCACAGGCACATACTCATCCAACTCCACGAGCTCGTTCGGAAGCTGTATTACGGCGGCGAGTCCGCAGTGGTCACTGTCGTACTCGATCGTTCGTAAACAGTTTCTGGGTCTTTGACCCACGGTGTCAGTAATTGTCAGTCTTGCGTCTTTTAGCAATAGATCCAGATAGGCACCGCTTCTTGGAAACGATGGCCGATCCGTAGCCAGCAGGTCGAAACCATATTCAGCGTTATATCGACTCATCCAATTAAAAAGATGAATACCTCTTGGATTCTGTATTTGATTTCCCCAATCTAGGTGTTTGGCATTCAAATCACCGGCCATGAGAAAGTAATTTTCTTCCAAGCTCAGGCGTAGACATTCGAAGTTTTTCAAGCTCTGTCATAAAATCAGTTGGCTGAGGTGATTCCGGTGCATAAGCCGCGATCACATACATTCGCTTCCCCTGTTGGAGAGGAATGCATACGATGCACGCCTCCAACAGCCGAAATCTGCGCAGATCACTATTATATATAACTTTATGATTAATGCCTTTTCGTATGAAGATTGCGACACCCCCCCCTTGAATGGAGTTGGGACGATCTTTTCTTACGATATTGTAATTGTTGTTAGCAGCGCCGGATTTAGATTTTTTGGGCCCTAGGCCTGAAGAGTAAATGGTGCCCCCTTTGCATATATTCTCTTATATTCTATGATGGTTTACTACATACAAAATTAAATACTTAAGAAAACAAATTACAAGGAATTCCGTAAAACAAAAATTAATTTTATTTATTATGGAAGTTACAAGAATATGTACATGTACATTAGGTGGTCCTTAAATTGGACATTGTCTTGGATAGCCTTCATTCGATTCAAAACATTGAAAAACAATTTCCCTAATTTGTTCAGATTTTTATTTCACCCTGGTCTCCCTTTCACTTCAAGGTACAAAAAATGGATAAAGAATGATTCTTATAACACGCGAAAAAAGATCAGAACTTATAGATAAGATTCAAACGAACAAAAAATTGTTCTGGAGGGGGCGTCTATTTCCCTCCGTTCAGGCGGGAGGGGTAATTTTCTAAAAAATTGACCTGAAATAGAAAAAAATTATTAAAAAACAACGGGACCACTTACAATAGCATGCTATAGCTTTTTTTAAAGTCATGAATTCAGTCTCTAATATGTTTTTTAAATCTAGTTTTTACTGTAAACAGTTTTTGAAAAAATAATTTTCAAACTTATAAATACAAACAAAAATAATAATGTTGTACGTTTGAAAATTATTTTTTCAGAAACTATTTAAAATAAAAACTTGATTTAAAAAATATATTAGAGACTGGATTTATGGCTTTAAAAAAAGCTATAGCATGCCATTGTAAGTGGTCCCGTTGTTTAAATTTTTTCACTTTTGGGTAAAATTTTTAGAAAATGACCCCTCCCGTCTGAACGTGGGGAAATAGAGCCAAACTCCAATACGATTTTTTTTCGTCTCCATCTAATCTAAAAGTTCTGATTTTTTTCGTGTGTTATACGAATCACCCTTACTCCATTATTTGTACCTTGAAGTGGAAAAAGGGAGACCTGGGGGTGAAATAAAAATCTGAAAAAATTATGAATTTTTTTTTCTCTATTTAGAGTCATTTGATGCCTATCCAAGTTGGAATTTCAAAAAAACCCAATATAAGGACCATCTAATGTACATATACATACGACTTTTTTTTACAGATTTTCTTACTTAATTTTTGAAATATTGTTTTCTTGTTTTTTTAGCAGCTAAGTCTATTATAAGTTCATCGAAATCTATTTCATGAAGCAAATCACTCTCAATACAGAGCAGAGATAGTGCATCAAGTCTTTCCTGCGTTATCATTGTTCGACAAGGACTTTTTAAGCGTTTTAATTGACTAAATGATCTTTTTGCAGAACGATTTGTCACCATTAGACTTAAAAATAAACGTAATGCCGTGTCTACGTTCGGAAACGCTGATGTAATTTTATCTTCCCACATATCTTATATAAATTAGCTTTATTGAAAAATTTAATATTATTGCCATTTTTATGCATCACATAACGATGGAATTGTATTAACTCGTCAGCAAGTTCTGAATTTAAATCTTCGGATAATTTGACACCAAACGCTGGACACAGGCTATAACGTTGACTTTTTCATTGCTTATGCAAAGAAAATCAAATTGTTCAGAAATGTCCTTATATATTTTACCTCTGGAATCCATTTGTATTCTTAACTTATCGATAATAATATAAAAAGCGTTTATTCAAAACTTATCCTTCGGGAGCATTACCATCGTTAGCCATTTTTTTGCGAATTCGTTTTCGTGTAATCATGTAGCTGCCATCAGGTAGAAGTTCTTTAGAGCGCATTTCAATAGTGTCGAAATTATCACGCATTTTCTCCAGTTGATCGGACAATGATCTATACAAATTCGCGCACGTCAGTAGTGTTAAGTCTTCGCTTTGCAAAACTTTACTGACTTTTTGAAAACTTTGTAAAATATCGTTCCAAATCACAAGCATTAAGGCAAATTCTAGTTTATTCATTTTGTTTAGTAGATCACAAGCTTCCCTCCTAGCATCTCCTTTTAGTGTATTATCTTCAGAAATGTCGTTTAAAGTATCTAATAATTTATTATATGATTTAATGATGGCAAAAGAAGCATGAGCTTCCCCGTGTATCTGAGAGTGATTTTATTACATTATCATTTTGAAGAGCAGATTTTAACGTTTGCCATCTACTAGTTGATGCAGAAAAAAAAAATTGTTTAACGATTGTACGACAGAAAAAAATCAACTGCGATAAGACAGCAATCCACAGCACAGCGACCAATAAGATTTAAAGAGTGTGATGCACAAGGTACATAGACTGCATATGGATTTGTCAGAAGAATTTGCTGTTGCATCCCTTTATACTGACCGGACATATTTGGAGCATGGTCGTATGTTTGCCCTCTGCATTTTAAAATTGATATGTTATGTTCACTTAGATACTTTAATGCTTGATTAGCAATACCGGATCCAGCATGAGAATGCATCTCCAAAAACGTTAAGAAGCGTTCAATAGGCTGGCCATCTTATATGAAAATACTTGAGCGTTGCCGTTTGCCGAATTTGAAGATTTGTGAAGAACTACTATCCATTTTGCTCGTATGAGCAATAAAGATTCAGTTGCTTCATTTTGTTAACTTACTTTTGTGGCCCCTTTTGTCTTGATGCCCCAGGCCTGGGCCTGGTTGGCCTAAGGGTAAATCCTGGGCTGGTTGTTAGTCAACTTATGTTTCTGGTTCAGCTTAGTTTCGCTGGCCATAAGCACATCTGGACTCTGGTCTTTCAACAATTGGAAAAGATGAGCTCTACGTTCGGTCCTAATCAGTGAATTTACATTCACAGCAAGGATCCTAAGAGGCCTCTCCGACAGCGCGCCTTTAACCTCTAAAATGCGATGGGCTAGGCAAAACACAGTAGAGATGGTCTACCCTAGCCGCCTGCTCACTTATCTGTTTTTGAAGTCCTGTCAACTGGCTTTGAATTGCCAACAACATGCTTCTAATTTCGGCCTGAGCGTCTGGAGCTTAGGCACGAGGGCCGGTTGGGCTACCTTAGCTGCAGGCTGTACCGTTTTTCCCCTTCCTGCCGCCATTTGGGCGTAGGAAATTTGGGGATTGACGGGCGTTGCTGTAGGAGCACGCGTTGATGGGCGTATCTCTACCGCTAATTGCCTAGCCGCTTTGTTAGTACGGATTTGCTGAAAAGCTGAGCAACCCCTATAGTTAGCAGGGTGCCCCTCCTTTCCGCAAAGTGCACATTTAAGCTGGGTCATATCCTCGACCCTTTCCTCACCGAGTTTACACTCCCCCTTTATGTGGTTCTCACCACACTGCACGCAGCGTGACTGCATTTCGCAGTTTGCTGCAGCGTGGCCGAACCTTTGACAGCGCATGCATTGAAGCATGTTGCCGCGTCTCTTTAATTTATCCCAAGTTACAACCTGGTAGTTGAGGACGGAGATACTCCTCAAACTATCCAGTTTGCTGCTGGGCAAAAGCTGAACCAAGAAGAACGGCAAAGACCGCTTCTCCCGTCTGGCCTTGACTGTGGTAAACGGCTTGACCCCGATAAACTCGAGATCGCCACTCGCTTTTTCACAGAGCTCCTTATAGAGCACCTCTGGTTCCGTGCAGGAATCTATGCCCTTCAAGAGGACCGTTTGATTTTTATCCACTTTGGGGGTAAAACTGAAGAACTCAGTCGTGGATTGTTTTAGTAGATCTTTGATAATTTTATGCTGCGCCACTGTGGAGCAGTGGATGGCATGTCTGTCTTTACTTAACCGTTTAATATAAAAATTTTGGCCTATGGCCGACTTACACAGGTCTATGGTCTCTTTTAAATCCATTTTATAGGTGTTGATTGGTGGCACCTTTTCTTTTTTATTTTGGGGCGGCTGTGACTGCTGCTGGTGTACTCCCTGCTGCTGCCGGCTCCGCTCCTGCTGTTGTTATTGTTGTTGTTGCTGCTGCTGCTGCTGTTGTATCAACTGCTGTTGATTCACTTCTTGTTTTTTTTTGTTGCCTCTGCTCCTTGGGCATGGACTGCTGCTGCGGCTGTTGGACTGGCAGCTTTGCATTAGGCTGCTGCTGTGTTTGTTGCTGCTGTTTTTCTTTAAGCTTTGGTTGCCCTTGCGCTATTTTGTTTGGCGCCTGTGGTGCCTTTTTGTGCTCCCGCTCCAGCCTTTCTTTTTCCCGGCGAGCTTCTTGTTTGTTTTTGAGAGCTAGCACCAGTGTCGCAAGTTGGGCATTGAGGCGCACCATCTCCCCTTCTATGGCTCCAATTTGCTCGCTGATTCGCTGCTCCTCGTTGTCTTTCGGCTTTTCATCATTGGCATTTTTTGTATTTTGCGCCTCATCTTCTGTGTGGTTTATCTATAAAGGTGTTGCTCTCACCCGTAGTATATAGTCCCTCTCCACCTTCGGACATATATTCGATTTCCTCCTCATCGGAGGGCGACGAATTTAGCTGTTGCTGTATATTTACTGCTGCTGTTGTTTTGGCATTTCGCGACGCCCCTCTCCCTCCAGCTGGCAGCTCTGCTGGAATGGTGGTAGAGCGCCGCTTCACCAAGTTCCCCTCACATCGAATTTTTGTCCTCCTCTTTACGGGGATATCGGCTGATGTCGCCGTTGCTGATGATGATGAAGCTATCGGAGCCGTTGCTGTGACATCTTTCGATGTCCCCGCTGCTGGTGCCGTTGAAGCTTTTATTTTAGTTGCTGGGCCACCTTTCGGTGCCCCCGCACTTTTCTCCTTCTCCATTTGCTGATTTTCCCAGATAATATTATTTTCCACTTCTCTATTGTGAAAAAAAGCTGACAAAATTTTTACGCCCGACTGGGACTCGAACCCGTGACCCTCAGGTTGACGGTCCGCCACCTCTTCCTCTGTGCTATTGCACTATTGAAAAATAACTTGCTTTAAATTAAACTTGCACTAGTCACTCCGAAATTTTAATTTTAATGAACTGAGGAAGCCAAAGTCGTCTGAACACCTCCACAGTACAAGATCGACTGTGGTAAACTTGTATCCATGGCAGCCTATGTCTCCAACAGTGCATAAGATTTTAATTCATTCTGCTAGTGTCATCATATCCCATGTATTGTTGCCAATCGGCCAGTTGTCCGAAGAAGCTGCAGAAGCTAGAAATAAGCATTTCTGCCAATACAGGGAACACTTTCACGAAATGTGATGTGATTATCCGGCTTCTATTGACGTTAGACCCCTATCTCAGTAGCTTAAGGACAAAAAGGCTCTCGAATTTTTGACTGTTAATAATAATGATGATGAAGATGATGATGATGGTAATAATGATGATGATGGTGATGATGATGTTTTTGATTATGATTTTGATGATGTTTTTGAAGATGTTTATGATGACGTTAATAATGAAAGATGAAGAATAAATAATAAAATAAAAACTAGAAAATTAAATTAATCCAGGTCGTTTTTTTATTACCTACTTGCCTGTAAGACAGTTGAGGATGATGGAAAAACAAAATAGATTTATCTGTTTATTGAGTAATTGACCTGTAATCATAAAATATACAACTAATCACATCTCAAATTTAGGATTTAAAGGGTCGCAGGTATTAAAAATTGGTTACCTGCATTAAAAAAATTTCCAGTTGTAAATCCACTCATAAAAAAAACGAAAAAAGGAGATTTCAGGGAAAAAGTATCTTTCAGTATTTTTCTAATTTCTTAGAAACTATTATATTTATTGAAATAAGGTTTTTAGTATTTGACTGAAAGTTTATTGGGCCATTGAATATTGGAAAAAAAATGTCCTTCACATTGCAAAATTGTATAAAAATCAATAAAAAAAAACAAATTGAAATTTCATCTTTAAAACTTAATTTCTCAAAAACTATTTAATGAAACGACTTGAATCAAAAGACACAATAAAGAATTAAATATTAGCTTTTAAAAAAAATATAGCACAGCATTGCACGTGCAATTTTGGATTTTTAATATTTTTTTTCTCCTAGCTAATCGGGAGGTAAATGGGTAAGCACTTAAGTGAGGTTTACTGTACCTACAAAACAAAAATTTTTCCTTCCAAATAACTTTTTAGTCATTTGGTACCTATTTGATGTGAAAATATGCTCAAATATTTTTGGCCAGGTTTTCGACCAAAATACCGCACTGTGCGACGCAAGGCACTCCTCCAGTATCAAAGATGTCCGAACGTTCCGTGGAGCCAACGTTGACTCGGACCACTACCTCCTTGTAGCCAAGGTAATGCTACGGATATCCAGACCAAAGCCAAAGCAGGGAAATACTGTAAGGAAGTTAACGTCGGACGGCTACAGTCGCAAGAAATCGACAGGTCCTTTTCCGATCGAGTCTCTCGCACCCTCTTAAATAGCCCTATGCCACCAACTGCAAGTACCGAGAACCAGTGGAAGAATTGCCAGGAAGCCATCAGAAATGCCGCCTCTGACGTGCTGGGCCTCGCACGACAACCACAGCGAAACCCCTGGTTCGACGAAGAATGCCGACAAATACATGCAGCCAAACAACAGGCATACAAAGCGGAGGCACGCGCTGGAGGAGAGAGGAACACAAGCTTCTAAGAAGTAAAAAGAAAGAGCATGAGAAGCGTGCGATCGAGGAAATAGAGGGATGCCATTGCAGGAATGAAGTTCGGCGATGACGAACCGAATTCCGCTACCATGCAAATCGCGCCATTCAACCAGGACGACGTAGGAAAACAATTCCGTCCACCCGATCTCGACGAAGTGAGGATAGCCATATCTAAACTTAAGTCCAATAAAGCTGCTGAAGCTGATGGCCTTGCGGCTGAGCTATTCAAAGCGGCTGGCGATGAATTGGTTAGGAGTATGCACCAGCTCATCTGTAAAATATGGTCGGAGGAAAGCATGCCCGATGAATGGAACCTCTGCATTGTTTGCCCGATCCTCAAGAAAGGCGATCCTCTGGACTGCACCAACTACAGAGGCATCAGTCTTCTTAATATCGCCTACAAGATCTTCTCTGCCGTACTTTGTGAACGCCTGAAGCCATTCGTCAACAACCTGATAGGTCCATATCAGTGTGGCTTTAGGCCAGGGAAGTCCACCATCGACTAAATATTCGCACTACGCCAAACCTTGTAGAAAACCCAGGAGTTTCAAATCGATACCCACCACCTTTTCATAGATTTCAAGGCCGCGTATGACAGAATTTATAGAGACGAGCTATATAGAGCAATGTTTAGTTTTGGCATCCCTGCCAAACTCGTCCGTTTGTGCAGGATGACGATGGAGAATGCACGCTGCTCCTTTAGGGTCGGCAAAGACCTCACCGACACCTTTGATGTCAAAACCTCTGGAATCCATTTGTATTCTTAACTTATCGATAATAATATAAAAAGCGTTTATTCAAAACTTATCCTTCGGGAGCATTACCATCGTTAGCCATTTTTTTGCGAATTCGTTTTCGTGTAATCATGTAGCTGCCATCAGGTAGAAGTTCTTTAGAGCGCATTTCAATAGTGTCGAAATTATCACGCATTTTCTCCAGTTGATCGGACAATGATCTATACAAATTCGCGCACGTCAGTAGTGTTAAGTCTTCGCTTTGCAAAACTTTACTGACTTTTTGAAAACTTTGTAAAATATCGTTCCAAATCACAAGCATTAAGGCAAATTCTAGTTTATTCATTTTGTTTAGTAGATCACAAGCTTCCCTCCTAGCATCTCCTTTTAGTGTATTATCTTCAGAAATGTCGTTTAAAGTATCTAATAATTTATTATATGATTTAATGATGGCAAAAGAAGCATGAGCTTCCCCGTGTATCTGAGAGTGATTTTATTACATTATCATTTTGAAGAGCAGATTTTAACGTTTGCCATCTACTAGTTGATGCAGAAAAAAAAAATTGTTTAACGATTGTACGACAGAAAAAAATCAACTGCGATAAGACAGCAATCCACAGCACAGCGACCAATAAGATTTAAAGAGTGTGATGCACAAGGTACATAGACTGCATATGGATTTGTCAGAAGAATTTGCTGTTGCATCCCTTTATACTGACCGGACATATTTGGAGCATGGTCGTATGTTTGCCCTCTGCATTTTAAAATTGATATGTTATGTTCACTTAGATACTTTAATGCTTGATTAGCAATACCGGATCCAGCATGAGAATGCATCTCCAAAAACGTTAAGAAGCGTTCAATAGGCTGGCCATCTTATATGAAAATACTTGAGCGTTGCCGTTTGCCGAATTTGAAGATTTGTGAAGAACTACTATCCATTTTGCTCGTATGAGCAATAAAGATTCAGTTGCTTCATTTTGTTAACTTACTTTTGTGGCCCCTTTTGTCTTGATGCCCCAGGCCTGGGCCTGGTTGGCCTAAGGGTAAATCCTGGGCTGGTTGTTAGTCAACTTATGTTTCTGGTTCAGCTTAGTTTCGCTGGCCATAAGCACATCTGGACTCTGGTCTTTCAACAATTGGAAAAGATGAGCTCTACGTTCGGTCCTAATCAGTGAATTTACATTCACAGCAAGGATCCTAAGAGGCCTCTCCGACAGCGCGCCTTTAACCTCTAAAATGCGATGGGCTAGGCAAAACACAGTAGAGATGGTCTACCCTAGCCGCCTGCTCACTTATCTGTTTTTGAAGTCCTGTCAACTGGCTTTGAATTGCCAACAACATGCTTCTAATTTCGGCCTGAGCGTCTGGAGCTTAGGCACGAGGGCCGGTTGGGCTACCTTAGCTGCAGGCTGTACCGTTTTTCCCCTTCCTGCCGCCATTTGGGCGTAGGAAATTTGGGGATTGACGGGCGTTGCTGTAGGAGCACGCGTTGATGGGCGTATCTCTACCGCTAATTGCCTAGCCGCTTTGTTAGTACGGATTTGCTGAAAAGCTGAGCAACCCCTATAGTTAGCAGGGTGCCCCTCCTTTCCGCAAAGTGCACATTTAAGCTGGGTCATATCCTCGACCCTTTCCTCACCGAGTTTACACTCCCCCTTTATGTGGTTCTCACCACACTGCACGCAGCGTGACTGCATTTCGCAGTTTGCTGCAGCGTGGCCGAACCTTTGACAGCGCATGCATTGAAGCATGTTGCCGCGTCTCTTTAATTTATCCCAAGTTACAACCTGGTAGTTGAGGACGGAGATACTCCTCAAACTATCCAGTTTGCTGCTGGGCAAAAGCTGAACCAAGAAGAACGGCAAAGACCGCTTCTCCCGTCTGGCCTTGACTGTGGTAAACGGCTTGACCCCGATAAACTCGAGATCGCCACTCGCTTTTTCACAGAGCTCCTTATAGAGCACCTCTGGTTCCGTGCAGGAATCTATGCCCTTCAAGAGGACCGTTTGATTTTTATCCACTTTGGGGGTAAAACTGAAGAACTCAGTCGTGGATTGTTTTAGTAGATCTTTGATAATTTTATGCTGCGCCACTGTGGAGCAGTGGATGGCATGTCTGTCTTTACTTAACCGTTTAATATAAAAATTTTGGCCTATGGCCGACTTACACAGGTCTATGGTCTCTTTTAAATCCATTTTATAGGTGTTGATTGGTGGCACCTTTTCTTTTTTATTTTGGGGCGGCTGTGACTGCTGCTGGTGTACTCCCTGCTGCTGCCGGCTCCGCTCCTGCTGTTGTTATTGTTGTTGTTGCTGCTGCTGCTGCTGTTGTATCACCTGCTGTTGATTCACTTCTTGTTTTTTTTTGTTGCCTCTGCTCCTTGGGCATGGACTGCTGCTGCGGCTGTTGGACTGGCAGCTTTGCATTAGGCTGCTGCTGTGTTTGTTGCTGCTGTTTTTCTTTAAGCTTTGGTTGCCCTTGCGCTATTTTGTTTGGCGCCTGTGGTGCCTTTTTGTGCTCCCGCTCCAGCCTTTCTTTTTTCCGGCGAGCTTCTTGTTTGTTTTTGAGAGCTAGCACCAGTGTCGCAAGTTGGGCATTGAGGCGCACCATCTCCCCTTCTATGGCTCCAATTTGCTCGCTGATTCGCTGCTCCTCGTTGTCTTTCGGCTTTTCATCATTGGCATTTTTTGTATTTTGCGCCTCATCTTCTGTGTGGTTTATCTATAAAGGTGTTGCTCTCACCCGTAGTATATAGTCCCTCTCCACCTTCGGACATATATTCGATTTCCTCCTCATTGGAGGGCGACGATTTTAGCTGTTGCTGTATATTTACTGCTGCTGTTGTTTTGGCATTTCGCGACGCCCCTCTCCCTCCAGCTGGCAGCTCTGCTGGAATGGTGGTAGAGCGCCGCTTCACCAAGTTCCCCTCACATCGAATTTTTGTCCTCCTCTTTACGGGGATATCGGCTGATGTCGCCGTTGCTGATGATGATGAAGCTATCGGAGCCGTTGCTGTGACATCTTTCGATGTCCCCGCTGCTGGTGCCGTTGAAGCTTTTATTTTAGTTGCTGGGCCACCTTTCGGTGCCCCCGCACTTTTCTCCTTCTCCATTTGCTGATTTTCCCAGATAATATTATTTTCCACTTCTCTATTGTGAAAAAAAGCTGACAAAATTTTTACGCCCGACTGGGACTCGAACCCGTGACCCTCAGGTTGACGGTCCGCCACCTCTTCCTCTGTGCTATTGCACTATTGAAAAATAACTTGCTTTAAATTAAACTTGCACTAGTCACTCCGAAATTTTAATTTTAATGAACTGAGGAAGCCAAAGTCGTCTGAACACCTCCACAGTACAAGATCGACTGTGGTAAACTTGTATCCATGGCAGCCTATGTCTCCAACAGTGCATAAGATTTTAATTCATTCTGCTAGTGTCATCATATCCCATGTATTGTTGCCAATCGGCCAGTTGTCCGAAGAAGCTGCAGAAGCTAGAAATAAGCATTTCTGCCAATACAGGGAACACTTTCACGAAATGTGATGTGATTATCCGGCTTCTATTGACGTTAGACCCCTATCTCAGTAGCTTAAGGACAAAAAGGCTCTCGAATTTTTGACTGTTAATAATAATGATGATGAAGATGATGATGATGGTAATAATGATGATGATGGTGATGATGATGTTTTTGATTATGATTTTGATGCTGTTTTTGAAGATGTTTATGATGACGTTAATAATGAAAGATGAAGAATAAATAATAAAATAAAAACTAGAAAATTAAATTAATCCAGGTCGTTTTTTTATTACCTACTTGCCTGTAAGACAGTTGAGGATGATGGAAAAACAAAATAGATTTATCTGTTTATTGAGTAATTGACCTGTAATCATAAAATATACAACTAATCACATCTCAAATTTAGGATTTAAAGGGTCGCAGGTATTAAAAATTGGTTACCTGCATTAAAAAAATTTCCAGTTGTAAATCCACTCATAAAAAAAACGAAAAAAGGAGATTTCAGGGAAAAAGTATCTTTCAGTATTTTTCTAATTTCTTAGAAACTATTATATTTATTGAAATAAGGTTTTTAGTATTTGACTGAAAGTTTATTGGGCCATTGAATATTGGAAAAAAAATGTCCTTCACATTGCAAAATTGTATAAAAATCAATAAAAAAAAACAAATTGAAATTTCATCTTTAAAACTTAATTTCTCAAAAACTATTTAATGAAACGACTTGAATCAAAAGACACAATAAAGAATTAAATATTAGCTTTTAAAAAAAATATAGCACAGCATTGCACGTGCAATTTTGGATTTTTAATATTTTTTTTCTCCTAGCTAATCGGGAGGTAAATGGGTAAGCACTTAAGTGAGGTTTACTGTACCTACAAAACAAAAATTTTTCCTTCCAAATAACTTTTTAGTCATTTGGTACCTATTTGATGTGAAAATATGCTCAAATATTTTTGGCCAGGTTTTCGACCAAAATACCGCACTGTGCGACGCAAGGCACTCCTCCAGTATCAAAGATGTCCGAACGTTCCGTGGAGCCAACGTTGACTCGGACCACTACCTCCTTGTAGCCAAGGTAATGCTACGGATATCCAGACCAAAGCCAAAGCAGGGAAATACTGTAAGGAAGTTAACGTCGGACGGCTACAGTCGCAAGAAATCGACAGGTCCTTTTCCGATCGAGTCTCTCGCACCCTCTTAAATAGCCCTATGCCACCAACTGCAAGTACCGAGAACCAGTGGAAGAATTGCCAGGAAGCCATCAGAAATGCCGCCTCTGACGTGCTGGGCCTCGCACGACAACCACAGCGAAACCCCTGGTTCGACGAAGAATGCCGACAAATACATGCAGCCAAACAACAGGCATACAAAGCGGAGGCACGCGCTGGAGGAGAGAGGAACACAAGCTTCTAAGAAGTAAAAAGAAAGAGCATGAGAAGCGTGCGATCGAGGAAATAGAGGGATGCCATTGCAGGAATGAAGTTCGGCGATGACGAACCGAATTCCGCTACCATGCAAATCGCGCCATTCAACCAGGACGACGTAGGAAAACAATTCCGTCCACCCGATCTCGACGAAGTGAGGATAGCCATATCTAAACTTAAGTCCAATAAAGCTGCTGAAGCTGATGGCCTTGCGGCTGAGCTATTCAAAGCGGCTGGCGATGAATTGGTTAGGAGTATGCACCAGCTCATCTGTAAAATATGGTCGGAGGAAAGCATGCCCGATGAATGGAACCTCTGCATTGTTTGCCCGATCCTCAAGAAAGGCGATCCTCTGGACTGCACCAACTACAGAGGCATCAGTCTTCTTAATATCGCCTACAAGATCTTCTCTGCCGTACTTTGTGAACGCCTGAAGCCATTCGTCAACAACCTGATAGGTCCATATCAGTGTGGCTTTAGGCCAGGGAAGTCCACCATCGACCAAATATTCGCACTACGCCAAACCTTGTAGAAAACCCAGGAGTTTCAAATCGATACCCACCACCTTTTCATAGATTTCAAGGCCGCGTATGACAGAATTTATAGAGACGAGCTATATAGAGCAATGTTTAGTTTTGGCATCCCTGCCAAACTCGTCCGTTTGTGCAGGATGACGATGGAGAATGCACGCTGCTCCTTTAGGGTCGGCAAAGACCTCACCGACACCTTTGATGTCAAAAAAGGTTTTAGGCAAGGCGACGCGCTGTCATGCGACTTCTTCAACATCGTTCTTGAAAGAATAGTGCAAAACTCTCACGTCAACACTAGAGGCACAATCTTTCAAAAGTCCGTCCAATTACTCGCTTACGCTGACGACATTGACATAATCGGACGAACAAAGCGTGATGTCAGTGGTGCTTTTGTGAGTATTGAGAAGGAAGCCAAGAAGATGGGTTTAACGGTGAATGAAAGCAAAACAAAATATATGCTGTCAACAAGAAAGGACACCCAACACCGACGTCTAGGACAGAACGTCACTATAAACACCTATAATTTTGAGGTAGTCAGAGACTTTGTCTACCTAGGATCCGCTATAAACTCAGCGAACGATACCAGTGCTGAGATCAAACGAAGAATTACTCTTGCCAATCGCTGTTTCTTCGGGCTTAGAAGGCAATTGAGAAGCAAAGCCCTCTCTCGAGCAACTAAACTGTCCCTGTATAAGACGCTTATCATCCCAGTCCTGATGTATGGTGCAGAGGCATGGACACTGCTAACGGTGGATGAGAACGCGTTAGGCTGTTTTGAGAGGAAAATTCTCCGGGTGATTTTTGGTCCCGTCTGCATAGATGGGGAATGTAGAAGAACATACAACCACGAACTGTATGGGCTGTACAGCGACACCGACCTAGCCACGAAAGTGAAAAGCCAACGACTAAGATGGCTGGGTCACCTAGAGCGAATGGACACCAATGCTCCGGCCCGAATAGTCTTTGAATCCAACCCCGTGGGACAACGCAGTAGAAGTGGACAGCGTAAAAGGTGGCGCACACAAGTGGAAGAGGACCTCAACCAACTTGGCGTGCGTAACTGGAGACAGCTAGCTAGAAACCGAGCCGGCTGGAAGAAGCTTGTTGGTTGAGGCCTTGGTACACCCCGGACTGTAGCGCCACCTCAAGTAAGTAAGTAAGTATAACGGCGATGACGAACCGAATTCCGCTACCATGCAAATTGCACCATTCAACCTGGTTGACGTAGGCATACAATTCCGTCCATCCGATCTCGACGAAGTAAAGATAGCTATATCTAAACTTAAGTCCAATAAAGCTGCTAGAGCTGATGGTCTTGCGGCTGAGCTATTCAAAGTGGCTGGCGATGAATTGGTTAGGAGTATGCACCAGCTCATCTGTAAAATATGGTCGGAGGAAAGCATGCCCGATGAATTGAACCTCACTATTGTTTGCCCGATCCTCAAGAAAGGCGATCCTCTGGACTGCACCAACTATAGAGGCATCACTCTTCTTAATATCGCCTACAAGATTTTCCCTGCCGTACTTTGTGAACGCCGGAAGCCATTCGTCAACAACCTGATAGGTCCATATCAGTGTGGCTTTAGGCCAGGGAAGTCCACCATCGACCAAATATTCGCACTACGGCAGATCTTGGAGAAAACCCAGGAGTTTCAAATCGATACCCACCACCTTTTCATCAATTTCGAGGCCACGTATAACAGCATCTATAGAGGCGAGCTATATAGAGCAATGTCTGGTTTTGGCATCCCTGCCAAACTCGTCCGTTTGTGCAGGATGACGATGGGGAATACACGCTGCTCCATCAAGGTCGGCAAAGACCTCACTGACATCTTTGATGTCAAAAAAGGTTTTAGGCAAGGCGACGCGCTGTCATGCGACTTCTTCAACATCGTTCTTGAAAGAATGGTGCAAAACTCTCACGTCAACACTAGAGGCACAATCTTTCAAAAGTCCATCCAATTACTCGCCTACGCTGAGGACATTGACATCATCGGACGAACTAAGCGAGATGTCAGGGTGCTTTCGTCAGTATTGAGAAGTAAGCCAAGAAGATGGGGTTAGCGGTGAATGAAAGCAAAACAAAATTATATATGCTGTCAACAGGAAAGGACATTCAACATCAACGTCTCGAACAGAACTTCAGTATAGACAGCTATAATTTTGAGGAGGTCAGAGACTTTGTCTACCTAGGATCCGCTATAAACTCAGCGAACAATACCAGTGCTGAGATCAAACGAAGAATAACTCTTGACAATAGCTGTTTCTTTGGGCTAAGAAGGCAATTGAGAAGCAAAGCCCTCTCTCGAGCAACTTAACTGTCCCTGTATAAGACACTTAACATCCCGGTCCAGATGTATGGTGCAGAGGCATGGACACTGCTGACGGTGGATGAGAACGCGTAAGGCTGTTTTGAGAGGAAAATTCTTCGGGTGATTTTTGGTCCGATCTGCATAGATGGGGAATGGAGAAGAAGATACAACAACGAACTGTACGGGCTGTACAGCGACACCGACCTAGCCACAAAAGTGAAAAGCCAACGACTGAGATGGCTGGGCCACCTAGAGCGAATGGACACCAATGCTCCGGCCCGAAAAGTCTTTGAATTCAATCCCGTGGGACAGCACAGCAGAGGAAGACAGGAAGACAGCGTAAAAAGTGGCGCACGTAAGTGGAAGAGGACCTCAACCAAGTTGGCGTGCGAAACTGGAGACAGCTAGCTAGAAACCGAGCCGGCTGGAAGAAGTTTGTTGGTTGAGGCCCTGGTTCACCCCCGACTGTAGCACCACCTTAAGTAAGTTAGTAAATAAGTATAGGGAGAGGTTAATCTGCCGAAAAATTTAGATCTGCAAAATTTATTATAAAAAAAATAAATCAATTTTTTCGACCATTGGAATTGGAACGCAAAATTGGTCAAAACCAACTTTTTGACAGATCCAAATCAAAAATAAATTGATTTATTTTACCAATGGAAAACCTCATCAGCAATTACTTTTCTGACAATGACAATATTGGCAGATTTGACAACTTGTACTTTAAATGTAGTTTAATGACATTTTCGAAGGCCAGGTTCCGGAAGGCCGATCCGATAGGTGTGAACGCTTCTGGTTTCGATTCTTAAATCAAATCCAGAAGCATTTTTTCTTCTTTTCAGAACAAGAACTGTCATTTTGGCCCCAATCGAAAAGGCAAAGGAATTTAACATCCTGTGTTATTTTTACCTTTGAAGAAACAGTGTTTCTAATATGAAAATAAACACTGAATCAAAAAAAAATTAAATTATTTATTATTGGGTGGCGCAACAGCTCGTGTAGAACCAGGGCCTAGTGACTTACAACTCTCAACCATTCCTGTGTGCGAGTTTTGTTGGCAGGAATGGAGGGGACCTACAGTTTTTTGCCGAGTCCAAACGGCTAAATGAGAAGCACTTCTTCATGACAAGTACACTCTTGGAGGATTTGTCAGTTCCTCGCAAGAGGCAGTACCTCGAATAAAACATTTTGTTTTTAGGTGGCACGGCTGGGAATCGAACCCACACCTTCAGCATTAGAGTCCTACGCACTAACCATCATGCCATGAGGTACTACAAAAATAAATAAATAAGGGCATTTTAAACACAACCGCCTTCCTCGCATTCCAACTTGCTCTCATAACATCACTAGAATTACCATGAATCAATATGTACTTACTTTTTCCATTATTTCTGGGTAAATTGATCAAAAACATTGATTATGTAAGACAATAACACTGTTTTTCAAATGTTTGAAATTCTTCTTCTGCCCGTATCTTTCTTATTCTTGCTCCTACCGAAAAAATGATTGAAACTTTTTTTGTAGGAAATTTAATATTCTTTAATTTTGTTGTGCATACTTTTCCGCATAGTATGCTTAGTTTTCAAAATATTCACGACCAGTTACAAAAGGGGAACTTTAACCCCCCTCCTGCCTAAAGCTCGCGGCCCTGGGCAGGGGACTTTTAGTATGTTATACCTGAGTGTCACCCCTACCACATAAAATAATAACCCGGAGAGCATGATTTATTACATTTATTTTGTAATATTGAGTCGTCTTTGAATGTAGGGCACGTTATATGTTGTGTATAAACAAAAACTTACCATCAAACGGGAGCAGTTTTACGAAATTATCAGGGAAAACACCTATTATCCCATTGACTTCGCCCTTCCACCAACCTTTGTCTGGTAACTCTTTGTCAACTATTGTTATAATCTGTCCAACGGCTAGCTCAAGTTCATCGTCATTATGTGGAGTGTAAGGAAATTCTACACGGCAAAACTCTTTATTAGGCCTAGGTGGAAGATCTGGTGCTCTGTAATCATCAACAGATTTATCAAGCACTATATCGATTGTTTTATTACTAGTAGCATTTTCTTCAGAACAGATTTGATCTTTACTGACTGTATTTGAGTTTTTTGTCGCCTTAGATCTTGTTGCATTTTCATCTTCGTTGAAATTTGGTCGTTGGGATGTGAACATTGGCGAAGTTGGTATTGAAACAACAAAATTTGATGGAAATACTCCAACTTTATTATTTAACTTTCCTCTCCACCAACCTTCTTCGACCTTATAAATAATAAAAGTCTTATTCAAATGAGGAATGTAAAGAAAGTATTACTTACCTCTGTTAAGAAGTCAATAATATCTCCAACAGCCAACGATAACTCGTCATCATTAACATGTGTGTAACTATAAATGGCTTTACATCTTCGTTGGATCGCCGATGAATTTTCCCTATAAATAAAAACAAAAAATTTTACAATTAATAAATAAATAAACAAACAAATTCTATCCAAAAGGTCACCTACTCTAAATAAAGTTGAGTAATTTCGTATTAAGGTTAGCGAATGAAAGATTCATTGTTTCTCAGAAAAATTCATTATTATCATCTTTTTCGGGAAAAATGGCAAAAAAAACCAGATACCAATTTGAGGTACAGACTTTTGGAGTTTTTTTTTTTTTAAATTCCTTCTTATATTTTATTTATGTCGTTGCAGTCGGAGCACTACAACTTCATATCAATAAATCTTCTGTCATATATTCCAACTCTGGAATTTTCACATATCTAATACCTTTCAAAAGTTGCATGACCTACAATTAAAATAAAATTTTTCATTTAGAATTTTCGTTTAAGTTATTGGCTTTGGATTGCTTACAGCCATATTATTCACTCAATTAATCCGGGTTTAAATTTACACCTTGGTTAAAAGTGAGTTAAGTCTCAAAAGTTCAACCCAAGCGCATAATATTCACTCTTAAAACCCGGTAATAAACGCTATTTATTAAACTTTGTCGCGTTTAACCCGATTCAATTTTAACTGCCCTCCAGGGAGCTGTTAAAGTAGTTTAACCCGGGTGTAAACTAGATTTTCAGTACATTCACTCATTTTAGCCAAGCAAAGTCATATTTGAAGTTTTTACGCAAATATATTATTAAAGATAAAATAAAATAAAAGCAACAAAATAAGGCTTTATAAATGAAATGGCGATGTCTTCGTCGTCAGAAGATGCATTTCTGGACCAGATGGAGAATCAACGGCGTTCTCGTCGAGTGTACCGCATGTACAAGCAGACTTGCGCGATGATTAAATATTTAATGTTTTCGGTTTGGGAAAAATGTTTTCCTCTTTTTTTATCATTTTCCCGCTCGGTGTTATTGCTTCCATAACCACCACTTTTTATTTTGCGATTCGACATTTTTTTTGTATCAATTTATTAATTGAGATAAATTAATAGACAATAATTTAACTGTTTTGATTTGTTTTTCAAACAATGAGGATTTTCAAATTTTGAACGATAAAATTTGAAATACAACAACAAACAGGAAACACATGCTGGCAAATGTCAAATTATTGACATTCCGTTAATAGGACAGGTTTAAAATTCACTTAAACCTTACTTACACGTGGAGTGAATAATATAGCTGTTAATGAGCTTAGAAAGAACACCAAAAAACGTTTGTTTTAAATTATAAATCAGAGAAAAGAGTTCTGTGCAAATTTTTAAAAGACTGACAAATTTCAACCTGGGATTTCGGCGTGAGAAGTCAAAAGATTTTCAGAATTCTTAATGGATTTTAAATTAAGGGAAATAGAGCTTTCAGATTCCGGAAGGAGCTTTTGAAAAAAAAAAACATATTTCCTGATCTAGAATACCCTCATATGGCGAAAAAACGTTTTTTTAATGCTTTTTTCGATATGAATATTTCAAAAGGCGTTCTTTAGAAAAAAGTTTGAGTGTCATTTTCTTCTTCAGTGACATGAATTAGCCCATACATTATTTTCGCTGGCCACAAATTATATCAAATGAAGAATTATTGTGGCGCAGGACAAGTTAAGAGCAACTGGACGTTGATATAAGAAAGGGTAAATGGCAATGGATTGGTCACACACTGAGGAAACCAAACGATGAAATTGCAAAGCAGTCCTTTGAATGGAATCCTCAGGGTGCACGGCGGGTTGGAAGACCAAGAACAACACGGGAATCAACAGTTCTAACAGAAGCAGCCTCTCAGAGAAAGACGTGGCCACAGTTAAAATATCTAGCTGCAGACCATGAAGGATGGAAACGATTTGTTGGCGCCCTACGTCCCAATCGGGATTACAGGACCTGATGATGATGACGACCTTTAATAAGTCTAGATTGATTAAAAACAAATAATGAACATAAATTAAGAAATTGTATAAAAATACGATTTTGAGTGATTTCGATTTTTGAATTCAAATCTGTATTGCCTTAAATTTGTTTTTATTCAATTGTTTGTTCACTTTATGTACAATTATTTAAATTAATTAAATCAGCTCAGATAAACTCCAACCATATTCGAGCAATAGACGGAATAAGAACTAAAAACATAGTTTTCGAAAACTAACTTAGTTGTTTGACGAGCCAAGGAACAATTTAATTTCATCATTGTTCCCATATTTTTATACCTACGATTCTAATGCATCTTTTGGTAGGTATTAAATTTTAAATCTGCTCTGTACTTTTTCGCCATACCAACTAGCAAATTGTAATTTACAAGCGATTTTTTTTAACAAAATTTATAAAAAAAAAAACAGATTAATTCTGTCTTACGAAATGATTATTTTACAAAAAGTGATTGTCGTATACAAATGGTACAGTAAAGTTAGCCAACAAAATGACATGAGATCGCAGCATTCGCTAGACAAAATGTTCTGTATGGAAGGAATATTTGACTGTTTTTTTTATTTTTTTGTAGTTTACAAGTTTATGAAAATTCATATTTTTTAAATTTCTGTTTCAACAAAAGTATTTACAAATATGTAAAACTGTAGTTTAAATCTTACAACAGAAAAATCATGAGTAGTTTCATGTAACCAATAAAAGTAACCAGAAAAAATAACTCAAGAAAGTAGCCAGTAAAACTAGCCAGTAAAAGTAACCAGTAAAAGTAAACAATAAAAGTAATCACTAAAAGTAATCAATAAAAGTGACCAATAAAAGTAACCAACGAAAGAAACCAATAAAATAAAAAGTAAAAGTAACCAATAATGCAACCAGTGAAAGTAATCAATAAAAAAAAACAATAAAATTAACCAATGAAAATAGCCCATAAAAGTAACCAGTAGAAGTAACTAATAAAAGTAACCAATGAAAGTAACCAATATAAGAAACCAATAAAATAAAGAGTAAAAGTAAACTTAAAGTAGTCAATAGAAGTAACCAGTGAAAGTAACCAATAGAAGTTAACTATTATCAATGAAAGAGTTGGTCACTGACTGACTCATTCATTCACCTGATTCATCATTGCACAGCTTATACTAGATGTTAGAAAATTTTTGAAAAAATCTATAGATTAGAAATTTTATGTAGGGTTCCGCTAGCATTGGATTTTTTGATATTCCTAATATTAGTAGGGTAAAATACGGTTTTTCTTCAATAGCGTCGAAAAACTAAAATCTAAAAGGAAAGTCGAAGAGCTATAATTTATTAATAGATATTTAAAATTCAAAATTTTTATTAATTTTATTTAAAATTTCAAAAAATACACAAACCAAGATAGTAATTTTTTAAAAGTCAAAACTCAAAAATAGATGGTTAACAAATTCCTTACTACACATCAGGGTTATAACCGTTTTTAATAAATTTTATAGTTTTAAAAAGATAATGAAAAAAAATTATCCATGTTTCAGCAAATTTTGAGAGAATTTTTTTTTAAATTTTGTATTGATTTTTCAAATTCAAATTTTATTCGATCGATTTTTGGCAGTTATTTTTTTATCTTCTTAATGGTTGCATTTAAAAAGCTCAAATTCATACTGGTGATAGATTATGTTGATTTACATATAATATGTAAAATTTAGATTTTTTAAATCCACCTGCGCCGAATTAATTACATATTGCTGGTAATTTACATTATCATCTAATAACTCGTTTGCCTTTCCACCTATACACTTGTTTTTTTTATATTTTTTTTTTGAATAATGGACAATTATTTTGATATATCAGACTTAACTCTACGTACTATAAATGCTTCAGAATTTAAATATGTAATCTAACTAGTAAAATTTAATCAAATTAATTAAAATTATCAAAAATCCTAAACTCGATCGTCGTCTGGATGAGAGTTTGTGTGGGTGGAGGCGAATCAGCCCAAAGAAAAGAACTGAAATGGTTTCTATAGTAATTCCAGTAACAACAACTACCCCTTCATATTCTCTCTCAAATTATTATACATTCTGTTTTAATCTCTGTGCCCGTATTTCCTGGACGAAAAGATTTTTTTTTTTATTATTTTCAGTCGTAACTCGTAAAGATGCTTTGCTAGGGAAAGGTGAAAGGTTCGTCGTCGGTCAGCGGTCTTTCCTTAAAATGCAAATAGGATGCGGTATTTGTTGTTTGGTAAGTTTATAGGCTTTGGTATAGTTTTTAGTATGTTTTTTTTTCTCTTAATCTTAGGAAAGCGACGTTTTTTAATAAACAATATACATTATGTATGTTGAATATGGTAAGTACGTAGGCTAGGCAGTCGTTATGGTTCATGTTGGTTGGTTTTTGGTTATATTTTTAGTTGATAGATGGTAGCGTAGGTAAGCAAATATGAATTTGCCTATAGGTAGTTTTTCCTTACTTTTTTTTGAAATGTTGTTTTTTATACTATAATACAATTTTGTTTTAATCTCCCTGTCCGTATTTGCACTGCAAAAGAAGCCTTTTTTTGTCATTTTTAGTCATGAAGATGCTTTGCCTTGGGAAGGCTGCTACTCGGCGGTCTTCCCTTAATAAGAGTTCGATACGATATGCGATATGCAGTGTTACCGCAGGCAAAATTATTTATGTGTCCCTCTGAATAAAAAAATGTGTCCTTTTGAAAATAAATGCGTCCTTTTGGAATAAATGCATAACATTTAAAAAAAATACGACATTAAGTGATATCAAAAGTTTTTATTATTATTTTATAAAAGAGAAACTTAACAGAAAATGAAGAATACATTCTACCTACCTACGTAATAAACGGGGGGATATACGATTCAGGACAGAGTTCCTTGGCACGCATAGTAATGACCTCCACCTTGTGTTTGAATAAATTTCAAGTTTCTTGAGATTAAATGATCGTGAAAAAATGTGTCCTTTTCAAAAAATGTGTCCCCGAATCCCCTCCAGTTAAAGTGTCCCCGGGGACACTATAGTGTCCCAGTAGTAACTCTGGCGATATGGTTGCTTATAGATTGTAGGCAGGTATAGGCATGTATGTAGGTAATTGAGTTGGTTATTTTCATTTGGAATGTGGAAAGGACGTAGGCTGGAGGGTTGGGTAAACAAATTAAATGGACAATAGACACCACACTTCTGTGCACATTTTTGTGGGCGGAAAATGAGAATTCTTTGATTTTTGGTCTGTTTCGCTGATCGGTGTTATGTGTATAAGTATGTATGTAAGTATGGTGTGCATGGGCCGCTTAATTAACTGCTGTTGCTGCTGCTGTTGCCCAGCGTGCGATCGAAATATTTTATGTTGGTAGGATATTGTAGGATGTCGATAGATAGGTACGTATTTAAACCGGTTGCATTTGGTGTTGGTGGGTTGATCGATCGTGGGGTCGGTGGCTTTGTATTTGTTTTTTGTTATCGTTATTGTTGTAGGTAGGTATTTCAGTTTTTTCATGAAAAAATTGGATTTCGATATGGTAGGTAAGTACGTTACATAAGCAGGCGACGGCGGCGGCGGTTATCATTGATTTAGTTGAGCAGTGGGGTTAGTAAAAAAAAAAAGAATTTCATCATGTCTCTATATCTTCGCAACGGCTCAAACGATCTGCATGAAATTTTCGGAGCTGATTCGCATGAGTGAGAAAAAACTTTACAAATATTTTTTGTTCCAGTACATCCACCACCACTTCCACTTTTCATATCTTGATTTCCCAAAAACAGCTCGTAAGATTATTTGAGGTATTATAAATTGTTTGTATGGGGAAGAAAAATATAAAAGTTGTATAAAATGCCGAAAATATGACAATAGATGTCCAATTATTGATGGGCGACACAATTTTTGTTAATATTAATTTTTATTCCTTATTTTGTAGTTTTAAGTTGTACAAATTTGATTAATCTTGAAATCTTTAAGTTTTAGCACAGATAATAAACTATACAGATGTAGCATCTATATGGGAAAAAATGTCTATGAAAACGAAATTCGTGCAAAAAAAGAGCTTTCTCAAAAGTTCAACTTCTTAGAGAAGGGACAACTTTCTAAATTATTTTCTCTACTTCTCTAACACATATGGGAGAGCTATACACAGAAAAAAGGCACAATTTTGTTTTTGTTTTCTTATTTCTCGTATTTCTTCAAGAGCTCTGAGAAAAAATAAAAGGAAAAAAAAACAGTTTGCTTCTCTGTTCTCTCTTTTTAGGAACTATGTGGTCATTATTTTTGTTTTCATGATCGTTACTCAATATGTGCTACTGACTGCCGCAGGTCAAATTTGCTACTTCGTACTTTATTTACATAGGTACATGCGTTTGGAAGATGGTTTGTTTTACATATACATTATGTACGCTTCATTGTATACATATTTTGCTTCGCGCTTCATGAGATTTTATCCGAAAAATGTTGAAATTGACTTTTTGAAAATGTTGGGAAAAAAATTAATTTGAAAAAAGAGAACAGGTTTTTTTGAATTATATGAATTATTTTTAATAGAGAATATTGATATTGTATATTTACGCACTACTTCTGCAGTAATTTTCTTCTTGATTTGATGGAAGATCGAATAGCCTTTGCCTTGATTCAATTCATTATTCATAAATCTGGGTGATGTTTTGATTGAGGTAAATTCGTAAATTGAATGGGTATGTATAGCCCAGGAAAAATAGGTGCAGAGGTTGAAATAATTAATTCATGAAATACTTAAATCGGTATCGACGCAGAATTACACCCTCTATAACATAGGTACCTATCTATCCAAAATCCCCACATTGGCTTTTTGTGTAGATGCATTTGAAGAGGTGAAAAAGTTGGAAGTCTTTCAAACTGAAATACCTTTATTTTTGCAGCAACTTAATAATATTATTCTACATTTTTAAGGGTAACTTTTATCGCTGAATTTAATGAGACTAAATCCAAATGATCAACTACCCAAAAAAAAATTAAGGTCCTTTTTATGTAATGATGATTTTTTTTAAGTACATACAACAGTTAAAAACAATGGTACCTACCCTTGTAAATGGAACTTGGGATAAATATTTCTATAATCAATAGAATCAAGTATCGAAAAATTCCCTAAAAATATCTGAGTTGGCAAGGCGTTTTTTTAAGGGTAGGGGCAAGCGTAGAATTATTACCATAACACCCACGAAAAAACTCTTACACTCATGACACTTGCCAAAAGAGTTTAATTTTATTTAATTTGAATTTAAAATAGATTCAGCGTTAAAATGTACCCATAAAACATGTGATTAAGTTATTGCAAAACAAATATTTCAGTTTGATAGACCTCCAACTTTTTCACCAAATCCATGCAAGTATCTGGAGAAGGGGTCAAAAAAGTCGCAAGAGTTTTAAAAAAGGGTACAAAAAAAGACATTTTTTTAAAAGTCGTCTCATGATCGCATGAGGCTAAAAAAAATGGGTCAAAATGCGACTAATGTCGCACAGCGGCAACCGTGAATAAGTTCGTAATAAATTTATGGTTCCCGTTACTCCTTTGAGAATTCTTGCATATTATTAGATACTGCTCTAAGCCTATAAGTGAAGGTAAATAATGAATTTAATAATAAAATTTAACAAAATTATTAGGTGGAAGCTTAATTTAAAGATATAAAATAATCGATATGGTCCTGCTTACTTATGAACTTATTATATTCATTTATTACCTTTGCTTAAATAGTTTCCAGGGGTTACGAGCGCGGACGTGGCAGTATATTGACCCCACCCTCCCAACCACCATCTTAATCGTTAATAAATTAATTTTATTGTTTGTTTTAGGTCTTAGCATTCATCAAATTTTTAATTTTTCTCTTAGGGTTTCTATTCTTATAATCTTTTTGCTTATCAAAATACCATTTGCAATTTGTCCAGAGCAAAACCACTCTTAGCAAATCAATTATATCAATTTTTTGCTCATAACATTTATCAGATAGATTGAACCAGCTTGGAAAGTATCCATTACCATTTGTTTCAGTTATGCATTCTTTTATAATATGTTTTCTTTCACCTTAGATGCAAAAGATGTTTTATGAAAATAGGTTGAAAATATTTGTTCATGAAGGCGGCACACTTGAAAAAAATTTTAGATGGCCATAAAGAAACTGTGTTTTCACTTGAGTTTTCGTTCGCCTTATGTTTAATTAATATTTTTGTTAGTTCAAAATTGTGTTTATCTTTCGACATTTCTTGAACAGAGTTTTCACAAATTTTATTAATTTTCTTTATTGATTTAAAAAGGGAATAGCCTGCAAAATATCTAGTGGCGTGGCGAGGTCACTGATTTTTATGTAACACACAAATACAAAATAAAATCAATATTATCGGGGAGAGTACGATAACTTAGGCGCCAAGAAATGATAACGGTTTTTAGTAGAACAGTTCAATACAAGAATTTTTTTTCTATGGGAGGGGGGGTCTATCTCCCCCGTTTGGTCAGTAGGGGCATTTTCATAAAAAAAGTACTTAAAGAATAAAAAAATTATACAAAAATAACGGTAATACTTACAGGTAAGTTTTATACTTTTTTTTAAAGCCAATACTCCGTTCTATTTGCTAATTTTTAAATCAAGTGAAATCTATGCATGGTTTTTGAAAAAAATGAATTTTAAACTCAAAATTTGCGAGAAAAAAGCATACAAAATAGGTTTAAAGTGTAATTTCTCAAAACTGTAAGATTATATATCACTTTTTCTTCTGAAATTCGTTGCTCTAATTAATTCTTAATCAAAAACTGAAAACTAGATGAATCTATGTCTTCTAGTTTTTGAGAAAATTGAAAATTACTAAAACTACTACCGTACAAAACTCGAATGTTTGCTCGTTTTTTTATGATCTAAGTGGGTATGCATACTTTGAACATTTCAACTGCTTTGTATATATTTGCTTAATCCAGATTCTTAAAATGCAAAAGAAACTTTGCATACACCCAACCTCGCACCTAACCCAAATCCTATAATGTGCCCAAGCAGGGGGGTTGCAGGGGGGCAGCATGCCTCCCCATACATACCTCACTGTTTATACGCCAGCCGTAATACGTAAGCAAGCAAAAAACAAACATCCCATACAAAAGTAGTTATAGTAATTATCGATTTTTTCAAAAACTAGAAGACATAGAATCATCTAGTTTTCAGTTTTTGATTAAGAATTAGTTAGAGCAACGAATTTCAGAAAAAAAAATTATATATAATTTTACAGTTTTAATAAATTACACTTTAAACCTTTTTTTTATGCTTTTTTTCTCGCAAATTTTGAGTTTAAAATTCATTTTTTCAAAAACCATACATAGATTTCACTTAGGTTAGGTTAAGGTGGCTGCCAGGAAAACTGCTGACACACTTAGGCCAGAATAGGCCCATTGTGATACCACATAAAGACTGCGAGGTGATCCTCGCTACTTTGTTGTAAGTATTACCGTTATTTTTTAATATTTTTTTTACATTTTTGGTACTGTTTTTATGAAATTGCCCCTCCCACCCAAACGGGGTGAGATAGACCCCCCCCTCCCATAGAAAAAAATGCTTGTATTGAACTGTTCTACAAAAAACCGTTATTATTTCTTGGCGCCTAAGTTATCGTACTCTTGCCATATTATCCAATTTAATGTAGGTTATTCAGGACATTATAACATTTTCTTAAATATAATACCTACCTTCCTACCTAGGTCCACGTAGGAATATAGGTACATACCTGTTCTTTACATATCAAATCGAATTAAAATATTTTACTTTTCATTAAGGGTATTCATACAACAGCGTAAAGTCGTCGTAAACATTGTAAACTTTTAAACTTCGTAATTCTGTCACAATTTGTATGGAAAATTTGACAGATTTACAAAACTTTACGATGTTTACGACGAGTTTACGCTGTTGAATGAATACCCTTATTATTTTATTAGTATTTTCAAATTATTTTGTAGGTATTTGTTTCCTTTTACGAAACAACAAGTTCAAAATGTTGATATGCATTAAGGACGGTCCACACTATGCCGATCAACATTGTTGGTTAACATTGTCGATCAACATGCTAGTCTGTACGTGAAAAACTTTCGTAGCAAACATTTGTGTGGTTTGGAATTTTCTGATCGATGCGTCAATATGCAACCGAAGGGTTCAGGGTTCGAATCCTGGTGGTACCCAACTTTTTTTTATTTTTTCTTGTGAACAATTATGTTAAAACGATATTATTAACATTATATACTTATTCAAAACAAATATTGCATTTTTCATCTAGTAAAAATGTGATTAATAACGCACAAAACCAATAAATTATGTTCATGAAATTAAAACCCTACAAATGTTTTTAATAAAATGAAATTTGTTAAACAACTTTGTCGATTGCTATCCATTTGAATCGGGTTACGTTCGGGTCAACAAATGTTGAATGGCTTTGTCGATCAGCACGTCTACACTTATTCAACACTGTTGATCAACGATGTTGATCTACACGATTCGACATAATGTGGACGCGCCTTTAGTATTAAAATTTCTTAATATCAGAAACTAGAAAATGATAAATATATGTAAATAAAATTAAAAATGATAGATAGGTACCTAGCTAACTAATCAACAAATGCTCACTCTAACGAATCTAGAATAGAATACCTACAAAAACTAAAAACTACACGCTCATTCAACCAACCAACCAACAACCGAAAAAAAGAATACCTTCATTTTTTCTATCACCCACATAAAGAATATTATCCTCCATCAATGCAGAAAAAGAGTTCATAATATACTTTTTATTTACTGTCACCAGCCTCAGACGACCTTAACAACAACAAAAATCGTATATAGCTACAACACAACAAAAAAAAAAACCATCATCGCATTGTCTTTCGTCTTCCTCTCGATCATTGCTGACTGCATAGAATAGAAATACTAAACAGAAAAACAAGTTTTTATTCAATATTTTCCCCATTTATATACATATTCTGTCTGAGTAACAAATTTTTATTTTATTATTGTTTACAATATTTTTATTAATGCTCAAAAGTTTTTACATTGGTTATTATTTATCTACTATTTACAATAATTAATTAATTTCTTAAGTCTAATATTTTTTAATCTGCGAGCACAGAAGGGGCTCTGCTTCGTTAAGTAGGTTATTTTTCATTTTTACATTTGTATTACAAAAGTTTCTTAAGTCTAACATTAGTTTTTTTTTTTTAAATAATGATTTCACGTCGGCTTGAGCATTGCTGACGGTCGTTGGCTGGTATGATGGTGGTGGGGTGATGAGATGTAGGTCCTTGTTGAGTGTAGGTTCGGTTTCGACCTCTGTTGTGTATGCGCATCTGCTTAGTTAATGCTGACAGTCGCTGGCTGGTGTGGTGATGTAAGGGTGGGTTGCTTTTGGTCCTTGTTGGTTGTAGCTTTGAGTTGTCGTTTGGTGGCTTCAACCTTTATTGTGCTGCGTTCTTGCAACACCGGTAAGGTTGAATCTCTAGTAGCTTGAGAGGTGCTGGCGGTCGGTCGTTGGCTGGTGTGGTGATGAAGTGGTTGGTTGGTTTTGGTCATGGATTGGTAGTCATGTTGGTAGCTTCAACCTCTGTTGTGCTGCGTTCCTGCAACATCATAGAAGTTCCCGAAGCTGTCGCCTCCAGCTATTCCAAATGCTGGGTCCATCATGGAGAGCACCTGGAGATATCGGTCGTCTGTGGCTGGGTTACCTGTTATTAAATTAATAAGAGGGCTGGGGTGGGTTGGGGTTTTCCTCAACATCTTAGTGCTGAGGTTGTATATATATTTGTCGATCGGGACAATTCCTGAAGCTTCGTAGAGCCTTTCATTGCTATAATAGCGGTAGGAGTTGGGTTTTCGGTGGAGGGAGGTGCAATGGCGGAGAGCTTTTCGCTCGAATAATTGCAATTTTTTCATATAGGTGGGGCTTATCGTGTACCATATAGGGAAACAATATGTTAATATTGGGCGAATGAGTTGCTTGTAAAGCAGAAGCTTCGTCCTGGTTTGGAGACCGCCCCTCACTTTCATAAGAGGACGTAGGAGAGATAAGGCATAATTTGCCTTACGAAGTTTGAATTTGATTTGTTGGTTAAACTTGAACCTTTCGAAGAAGTGAACTCCAAGGTATTTAACACTTTTCTTGGGAGTGATAACTGTGTTATCAGGAAGAGTCAGGGAGAGGTTTTTGCATTTTGTGGCTAGGCCATTAAGCGAAGGTCGTCTAAAACAGATAAGTTCCGTTTTGGAGGGATTGATTTTTATTCCCCATTGGAGATAATATTCCCAGAGTCTAAGGATGTGTGTCTTTACTCTACGGAGGGCTATGTCTGGGCTAATGGATGAGCTATATGTGATGGAATCATCAGCGAATAGCAGAGTTTTTGTCATTGACAGGTTAGTTGGTTGGTCGGAAGTGAACAGGTTAAATAAGTCGGGTGCAAGGCGAGATCCTTGGGCGACTCCGGCTAATATGTTTTTAAGAGTCGATTTAGTAACTCCCACACGCACGTAAAATTTACGGTTAGTGAGGAAACTATGGATGGTGAGGATAAGATGTCTAGGCAAGTGAATAGACTTCAACTTGAAAACCAGTCCATCTATCCAAACAGAATCGAATGCTTTTTGGATGTCAAGCAAACAAGCTATGGTGGTCTCTTTTTTGTTAAGAGCCAACGTTGTATCAGCGTGAAGCTTCAACAACGGGTCGAAGGTGGAGTGGGATGCTTTGAACCCAAATTGGTTATGCTGCACTATTCCCATTGAAGAGCAAAGTGAGCGAAGTTTGAAAAGAATCAGCATTTCGAGAAGTTTGCTGAGGTTAGAGAGGAGGGAGATTGGTCGATAATTGCTTATACAATTTGCCCCTGGTTTCTTTGGTATTGGGAATATCTCAGCTATTTTCCATTTACTTGGAAAATAGCTGTTGTTGATACAATTATTCAGAATAATTGTGAGAATAACGATTGCGGTTGAAGGGAGTTTTTTCAGAACGAAATTGGAAACCTTGTCAGGTCCCGAGGATTTTTTGGAGTTTCCGTAGTGGAGTGAGTCGTGAAGGTCTATTGAGTTTGTGAAAATATCATCGACTGTCGTGTAGACTGATGAATTTACTTCAGAAAATGAGGTGATAGGGTCGGGGTTCTGAGATATTAACTCGAAGATTTCGTTATTAACGTTGGCGAGAAAGTCGGGTAAATGAGCGGGGGGATTGGGTTTGAAATTGCTTTCGAAGAAGTCTGCAAAAGCATTCGTTTTGTCTTGGTCAGACGCAAGGACAACGTCATTGTGTTGCAGTTCACCAAGTATAGGAGATTTCTTTCCTACAATTTGGTTAATTTGCTTGAAGGTGTCAGGTCCAGGTTTTATGATGTTAAGTCTTTTCCTGAATTGGGAGTCAATGAATGTTTTGGTGTTTTGGTTAATGAGAGTATTGAGGCACTTGAGTTGGGAGTGAACACTCTGGTATTCATCTCCGTGTGTACTTAATGTACGATGAAAAATTCTTTGCAGAATTTTTCGAAGTTTTTGCCTATATTTATACAGGATTTGAATATGTTGGGGGAGATCTTTGTATTTCGATTTGAAATTTCGTGGTTGGGCTTGTTCAGCAATTGTATCAGTAATTGAGCTTTCAATAATATTGATTGCGGAATCAATTTCCTGATTGCTAAGGTTTGTTGATGTGCTGGGCGTATTATTCCGCAGCTTATCCGTTAAGGAGCTTTGGAATACTTCCCAATTAATTTTTTTATAGTTTATGAATTCCTGCTGGGGAGTAGCAAGAATATTTAGATTTGTCAGAAGACGAAGTACTAGTTTAACCGCTAAGTGGTCAGAATCAGATATAATTGCAGTGCAAGAGAAATTAGTAAGTGAGGGAATCCTACAAATAAGATGTGGTGAACACATGAAAAAGTCAAGCGTCGAAGGAGTTCGGGGAAATGTTGGGGTTGGTTGAGATACAATCTCGAAGTTATGGTTGTGTGAATTAGAGCAAAGCCAGTCGGAGATAGCAACTCCTTGAGGAGTGCTTAAGGTATCCAACCATAGTTGATGGCGTGCGTTGAAATCGCCACCAATTATAAATTGAGTGTAATTTTGACAGAATGCGTGAAGCAAATCGAGATCGTGTTTAATGTCAGTTTGGGATGCAGAGCATTGGTTATACAAAGATATCAGAAGGATATTTTCGTTATTTTGGAGTGCAATGACCACACAAGTTACTTCAAAAGTAACCAAACCGTGGATAATGACCTTTTGGCATTGAAAAGTTGATTTTACCAGAATGGCAGTGCCAGTTTTGGCAATATCTCTGTCTGTGCGGAAAAAAGTGTACTTATTAAAGTAAAGCCGATGCCTTGAGACTAATTTAGTTTCAGAGAGCAAAACGGCGTCGGGTTTGTTTTTAGTGAGGAATTTTTCGAGGGAAATCCGTTTAGGATGTGATATTAGAGAACCAACGTTATACGCGATAACGTTTAATTGGTTTATTGTCCTAGACATATTTTAAAGCAGAAGTCAAGAAACATATGTTTCTTGCCGGTTTCGTCGGGGCAGGCCTCGTAGAGAGGGAGAAAATCAGAGATTTTGGAGAGGATTGTGATAAAGTCACAACCGAAAAACTTTTGCGAGTCGTTCAAGAACGAACTCGGAGTGGTTTTGGGAACACTAAGGGTTTTGAAATTATTTGTGGTTTTGACACCAATTGGGTTCGCTGGTTTTGGTTTAGTTGGCTCGGGATGAGCAATAGGGGCAGGTTTGGTTTGGGGTTTGGGTTGGGGTTTAGGGATATTATTGTATATGTTGTTGTTTAATTTGAGTATATCGGAAAAAGACTTACCTGGAGTAAATTTCCTGGATATTGGTAATGGCGCTTGTTTTGCTGTTAATTTAGCTACTTCCTTCTCTTTTTTGGCTGCTACTATCTTCTTTCTGTAGGGGCATCCTTCATAGCTTGCTGGGTGTCCTTCTTCCTTGCAGAGAACGCAATAAGGTTTACCAACCTTGGGATCGGTCCTCAAACACTTGCCTCGTTCGTGGTTTTCACTGCATTTCACACAACGGTGTTGCATCTGGCAGTTTATGCTGACGTGTCCGAAAGCTTGGCAGTTCCGGCATTGGGTGATGATGTTTGGTTGCAGCTTCTCCCATCTCACTGCTTCACCAAGTAGATTTTTGATGCGGCTTACGGCAATCAGGTCAGTGCCTTTTTGAAACTCCACGACAAAGGCGTTGAAGTTCGAGGTTTTGTCCCTCCTGGAACGGAATGGCGATGCTTTAATGGCATGGAACAGAAGGGCTCTCAGTTCGCTGATGATGTCTTCCGGTTGGTGAGAGTAATGTATTTTTTTTAATAAAATAATACACTTCCTGTCCTCCTTTGATGTAAAGGAATGGTGCTGGATCTTATTTTGGATGAGGTAGCTTTTTATGGCTTCGTTGTCTTCCTTCGTTGGTGTCTTCACTATTGTTTTAGTTTTGTTGACGTTGACAATTGTGTAGTCAACTTTTTCTTCCTTCAGTTTGAAGTGCCGGTACATATTGGCAGTTGGTAGATTGTAGCAAACAATTGGCGGCTGCACTTTACCGATGGTCGCTGTCTGGTCATCTGCAGTTTTCCTCGATGTCGTTGGGGTTGATAATGTTGCTGCTTGGCTGGCTGGTGTTTTCCTTTTATTGGCTGGGCCAACCATGGTGAATCCACTGTCGTCATGGTTCTCCACAATAAGTTTTTGTCTTTTGCTGTGATCAGCTTTGGGCTCAGCTTCCTTTATCCTCTTTTCTTTTGGTATTGGTGGTGCTTGGCTAATGGAAGCATCTTCCATCATGCTGATGTCTTCAGCTTCCTCAGGCAAATGTTGAACGGGTTGCTCAACTTCTGGCGTAAATTGCTGGAGGACTTGGTCCACCTCGTAATTTAGGCGCACGGCAAAATCAGTGGACACTTCCGGTCCATACAGGCTTCGCAGGTGCACGCACTCACGGTGAATGGTGCTGATGAGTTGCTCCCTGGCAGCCTTCACTTTCTCACGCTGACCCATTGGGACGGAGAAAAATGACCTGCACTCTGGTTGCTTTGTCACGGTAGGTTTTTCCACTTAATCCTGTGCACAGGGTTGGTGACTAATCTTATGTACACTTCAGGTACACTTATTAGGGGTGAGTTTTATGACTTGGTAAATTTATTTCGGTTTAAATATTCCGCACACGTCCGATCACTAGAAAGGTTCGCACAAGAATACTGTGTCTGAGTAACAAAGAAAGAGAGAAACATTTATGAGCGGGAACGCAAGAGAGAACTTTTTACAAAAGACAAACAGCTTTCTTTATGAGCTTTACTATCGACAGGCAAAGAGCTTTCTTGCCTGTTGATCGTCTGCCTGGTGTAAAAAAAAATTGGGACATTTTTTTCTATGGGGATGCTTCATCTGTATAGTTTGTTATCTGTGCTTAAAGTGGTTCCTTCGACAGGCAACGAACCCATTAGTTGAGATTGAACGGATTGTTTATATAAAGTGCAAGGTTTACAAGTTCTTATATATTTGTTGATTAAAGTTTAAAGTTTAGGTATTGAATACTCAGAACGTTCAATGCGGATCATTAATTGAATCTCTCCATGTAGAGATAGTTGATGAATGTAAGCGACTAGAATTTCAAATTAGAGATTTATAAGGAAGAAGGATAGGAAATCGTTCGTTATACGACAAAGTGGAGGATGCAAGTCTACCATAGGACCGCATCATTTGACTCGAATCCAAAAATGGATTGAGAGGTAAAAGGTTGTTTTATGATTTTAATTTTGTACCGTGAGATAAATAGTGCGGCAGTTAAGCTAGGATATGGAGACCAATTGTGCACTTTTTGATAAAAGCACTGAAATTTGCACAGAGGTAGACCGATGTTATATGAGCAAATTTAGATGTGGAGCCATCGGCCAACTGCCCCCTGGTGGCCGTGGCGGGTATTTTCCAAAATAGCCACCAGTGAATTGCTGTTGCAGGTTATAGTGAATGTTTATTGAATGTTTTCAATGAAAACATGCCTTTTTGTACGTTATATATGTATATAGATAAATGTATATAGTATATGTATATAGTACATATATATTCATATATATGCATATATATATGTATATAGTACATATATATTCATATATATATGTATATATATTACAAAAAGGCATGTTTTCATGAAAAACATTTAGTAAACATATATATTTTAGTGTTGAATTAAATAAAACACTTTTTAAAAAGGAATTTAGAGACGGAGCTCTAAATTCTCGAGGTTATCTTTATTGTTTCAAAGTTTCTTAAAATCTGACCAGAAGTCGCAGACAACTGGTATTTATAATCTTATTTTATAAAGACGTACGTGGCTTATTTCATATACGACTTTTGTTAGTGTAATTTTTGGAAGTCTAAATATGATATGTGGTTTGCGTCTTTCTTTGTTATTAATCCTTACAATTTTTCTTTAGTCTAATATTTGTTTATCGGAGTATTGCATTATTGCATTTGAGCGGATATGCATTCGTCAAATGTGATACGGAACGTACGCAAAAGTGTTTAGCTTTTTGTTTGGATTATATACTTGTATCGTTATTCTTGGTTATAACACCTCCCTCTTTCGAGTGTTCTAACGGTTGGAAAGCGACCGTTGGAAGGCTTATATTTGTAACAGTTTTTTTATTCTTTAATTTCATTTTTAAATACATGATTGCCAAAAGTATTATTGATATTATTATTACGATAGTTATTACATTATATGTTACATGTGTTGTATGTATTTTTGATTCTAATATTTCAATATTATTTATAGGTTGGAAATGTAATTCCTTAAAGTAATTGTCTGAAAAGTTATAGTTTATTAATGGTATTATTTTATGGTTATTTTGATATTATTTTCTATTGTATGTTACATTTTTAATCAGCAAAAAGTCACATTTATTTCATATATCCTTTTTTTGCTGTAAATGCTTCCTTAAACGTAGATGCATATTCTGAGAATAAATTACGTCGGTCCAAACATTCCTTCCTGTCCAAATAATACCTCACAATAAACGTTCCATGCAAAAACAACGTAAGTCAATTGACTTAAGTGGTTTTTGCAAGCACTACTAGATGGTGAAAGTAGTTATATCTAGTTTTGCCTAAGGGCTAAATATATTGAAACATGAATAATTAAAACATGTGACATGTTAAAAAATGTATATGTTAATATTTAAGTATAATCATTGTATATGAATCTAATAGTAACGGGTCATTTTTTAAGAGGTTTAGAACTTTTAAAAAAAAAAAAAAACACAAAAAATTCGAAAAAATGAATGAAATATTTATTTGAATCGATAGTTTGAACCTTGCAATTTAATGTTTAAAGATAATTTCATGCAAATGTTGACCGCGGCTGCGTCTCAGGTAGCCCATCCGCTGAGTCCAATTTTGGCATACTCTTTCACACATATCGGCCGGTATCTCACGAATGAATGCATGGATGTTGGCTTCCAGTGCGTCAATCGAAGCGGGCTTGTCCCTATAGACATTAGCCTTGACATACCCCCACAAAAAATAATCTAATGGTGTCAAATCGCACGATCTAGGCGGCCCGAAACGTGAAATTAACTGTTCACCAAACTCGCCTCGCAATTGCGCCATTGTTTCGCGTGCTGTGTGGCATGTGGCACCGTCTTGTTGAAACCACATATCATGCAAGTCAAGAACTTCCATTTCGGGCAAAAAAAAGTTTGTTATCATCGCTCGGTAGCGTTCACCATTGACAGTAACGCTGCGATTCGCATCATCTTTGAAGAAATATGGCCCAATAATGCCGCCGGCCCATAAACCGCACCAAACAGTGGCTTTTTCGGGATGCATTGGTAGCTGTTGCAATGCTTCTGGCTGATCTTCACTCCAAATGCGGCAATTATGCTTATTTACGTACCCATTCAACCAAAAATGAGCCTCATCGCTGAACACAATTTTTCGATAAAAAAGCGGATCCTCGGCCAGCTTTCCAAGATAGTAAATTGCAAACCAAACTGAAGCTGTTTGACAGTGACACAAGGTACTAAACACACGTCAGCTGTCAAAACCAGTGTTGCCAAAACCAAACCAGCTAAAAAATCACCCGTTATTATCATCAGACGAAATTTTTTCTCGACTCTTTCACAAACCAGATGTCGTATGATCGCTTCTCACAGAAAGGGAAATTAAAAATTCCCTTACTGAGGCAAAAAAAACAACTGAGCAAACAGCACAAGAGCCCATAACAAATGGCAGATAAAAACAAGAAAAACTGGTTCCAAACAACAACAAACGACATACAAAAACAAGAAAAACTGGTTACTTTTTCGATTTTCTTGTGTTTAGGAATAAGGGAGAGGAAAAGGATAGGAACGTTGTAACATGTAGCATGTGGGTATATCTACTTGCGGCTATGATAAGTTTTTTTTTTAGAAGTCAATGTAAAAAAAACTGAAAGTATGAGCAGAGCACACAAAAAATGACAGAGAAAAAACTTGTTTGCGGTTTCGGGTTCGATTTGTTTGGTCTCTCTTGTCTGGACTCTGGCAGCGTTACCTTCGGGACTCCTTAGAGTCCTTTTTGACTCCTTTTAAACGCTGGGACTCCAGGACTCCTCTTTTTAAAAATGATTGAAATTTTACTCCTTTTACAATTTTAGGACTCTTTTTCATAAACGCACAAATATTTATTGAATTCTATTATGAAGGAGTTCAATATCGCTTCAAGCTCATTTTTAAACTTTGTCTACATTAGACAGTTTAAAAAAAAAATTTCATTTAAACAGGTTCAAAAGTCCTAGTTAAGCGAAAGAAGACGTCTGTGGAAATTTGAGCTCTTATTATTCATGTTTAGGCATGCCTCATCGTAGGTTGAGGGTATCCATACGATTTGTATTGAAAAAAAAAACATCTTTGGCGTATTGCGTCATCTTACAAAATTCTAATTACAATTACAAATTTTTAGTCCACAAAATTGTTAAAATTTAAGATTCTGCTTTTTTTTAAACGTGGGACGTAAAGCTACGTCGGCATGCGTCGGTCGCAGTAATATCAATTTTGTGTCAGCCTTGGACTATATAAGATGTTAAAAAAGATAAATTTACATACATAGACATAAAACGTCAATTACAATTCATCAGCAGTTCTATCAACGGACTCGATTTTTGAGGACGAAGAAAAAGAGCTTGAAACGCACAAAATATTGAAAAAATGGTAATTTTTTTTTGTACTGGATGCGATATCTATGTAACTCTAGTTTCTGTGATACTATTTAAAGAAATACTCTTAGCCCTTAAACCCTACCCATCCATAGAGAAACACTATTACTACCCTAGGGTCCAGAAACCCCCATACACATGTTTGTCCTTTTTCCAAAAACTATAAAACATTTAAAAAAAAATATTTTTATTTAAATGAGACATTAATGTCGAATATATAAAATTAATTAAACCTCAGAGTCTAGGCAGTCTTGGGGCACAGCCCGGCTGTGTTCACCTCATAGGGGGTTTCAATACCACCCACACCTGATTTGTGTTTTGCGGTCCTTATCACTTGGGCAGATTGCTCATATTTTTTTGCATGTTCAGCAGGATTGGGCTCAGCCATTGGCCGTTTCTTTTTTTAATTTTCTCCCACCAGTACCTGGAGATAAGTAGGGCAAAGTAGTAGTTTTTTATACTAAAACAAGAGGGGCACGTTGAATAAATTATGGTAACAAAACAATAAATATTTTGTTTGTTTAACTTTTTGTACTTATTTTCTGCAAACACGCATTTAATAAATAAAATCTAATTATTCTATCAACTTACCAATCAAACGTAATGAAAATAACTTAATAAACAAGAACTCGAAAATGTTACGGTATTCCTACCCTGGGGTCTATGAGACCCCAAAGTGGTTATATAAGCAACTGTACTGCACAAACTGTAAAAAATAGCTAATGACAGGACGCCCACTGATGTTTTATAATAATACCATGAATAGGGCGGTTGTGGGTTGCTTTGTTAAAAAAATATTTAGTAAAGTTAAGTTTCTTCATCGCGCTGGACCCCAGGGTAGGGTTTAAGGGTTAGTACATATTACAAAATTATTTGTTATCAAATATTTTCGCGTTTTAATTTCAATGATAACCAGCTTTCAATTCTAAAATATTAGATTCAAAGTCAAGTAATTAACATGCAAAAAGATTTTGACTATTTTTCCTTGATATCTGAATATCCCAACTTTACCCTTCACCCAGTAAAAGTTATTGAAGAGTACAAATTACCAGAAAAAAGCCCAAGATACAAAATTTAAAATTTAAAATATATTTTAAATTGAATGACATTGAAAGTTTTGGTTTGAAGTCGGCAATTTAAATAACCAATTGGAAAAATTTTAAAAAAGTTATATATTTTAAAAAAATTATATTGTTATTAAGATTTTAAAATTGTCCGAAGCAGCCCTTGCACAGAATGAATTTTTTTATAAATTGACTCAAATTAAAAAAATGCTTTCTGCACTTACTCTTTTAGATTATAACAAACTAGAAGACTGGATTCCTGATTCAATTTCAATTCAAATATATAGAAACGATGTTCCTAATAACAAGTATAATAAATAGATAGAATATTAAGAGTTTAGTTTTGTTAGGAAGATCAACTGTTTATTTATTTAAAGAAACTGAGATTAACTAATATCATAGACTAACTAATAATAAAGACAGGCCGCTTCATAGAAAGAAAAGAAAAAGGACCCGATTTGAGATTGCCTCCACCTAAATTGCCTCCACTTCATACATGTTTTGTACTTGACGAGAAAAGCTTTTGCTTCATATGAAGCTTTCAAGTTGCATCGAACTGAAATTCATTTCACCACTATCGCAAGTGTACCTGTGCCGAGATTCAACTAATTCGAAGCCGCAGGGAGTGAGTGAGATGAGTCACTTTTCGTCGAAAAGCGATTCAGTTAGCAAAAGGGAGTGAGTGAGCGAGTGAAATGAAATGTCAGATTACTCGCCAGATATATCCGCAGTGACTTGGTGTATGTGTTGGTAAATTTCTAGTTTTGGATAAGTATATGTGCTTTTCTCAAGAATTCCTATTCATGGGTAGGAAACGAAATAAAAAACAACAATGTAGATAAAAACAACTACCCTTTTATTGATTCTTTAATTTTATTTTATTTTCATGTGCACATATATATAAAGGGTATTCATTCAACAGCGTAAAGTCGTCGTAAACATTGTAAACTTTTAAACTTCGTAATTCTGTCACAATTTGTATGGGAAATTTGACAGATTTACGAAGTTTACAACTTTACGATGATTACGACGAGTTTACGCTGTTGCATGAATACCCTTATATTAAATAAATTTATATTAAGGGTATTCATGAAACAGCGTTAAGTCGTCGTAAACGTGGTAAAGTTTTAAACTTCGTAAATCTGTCAAATTTTCCATACAAATTGTGACAGAATTACGAAGTTTTAATCTTTACAACGTTTACGATGAGTTTACGCTTTTGTATGAATACCCATATTCTATTCACTTTCAACACTTTTAAACTTTTTATTTCTCAAGGGTGAAACTCACATTAAACTTTAATTATGACCAAAAAAAAATAATTGAAACAAAATATACTCCAAACACCATTATTAAAGATTCCAATGTTTACATTGTTGTATTTGTTGTTTCATTTTGTTTTGCGTAACGAGTGTGACAAGGAGGTAGAATTTAATTCTTTTATATTTATTCTTTGTCTCATGTTCGAAACTAAATTCGAACTTACTCATTTCACTTCAATAGCTGAATCACTTTTGCGAGTGAAGTGAGATGAGTCGGCGAGTAAGGCGAGTCATCTCATCTCACTCGCTGAAATAGCTGAATCTCGGCACTGTTTTTGTTGTTAGTTTTTGGGTATTTTGTCTGTTTTTTTTTTGTTTTGCAATTAATGAAGGTTGTGAAGCAGTGGTGGTAGATTTTTTGTCTTCATAGTTTGCTCTAACTTAAATTTAGCTTGTGTGTGTGTACACTTCAGGTATGTATATTTATTTCATTCTTGTCGATCTTGGCAAGAATTTTCGTTTTTGGGTTTTGATTTGGTAGGTTTGAAGGAAAAATTTGTTCTTCGAGGATTTCTCTTTTTTCACGTTTGGGGGTGGATGTTGAGAATATATGACTGTTCTGAAGTAATGGTAGACTTGGTGGCGGTTGTTTCATTTATTCTTTTTTGTGCGCTTGCTTGTGTACTCTTGCATATACACTGAGAAAACTGAACTATGATTTATTTAAAAAGATGCATGTTTGATTTTATGTTTGACTTACGCAAATAGAATTCGGTTTAAACCTAATTCTAATCTTTCTAAATGCGAAAATAATATTATTTTAAAGTAAAGTGTGTTTAAGCCAAACTGATTCATGTTTGAATATTTCAATAGAACCTGCAAATATTTTTGTTATGTGATTCAAACTAGTTTGACTTTGATTTTTGAAATGTCTGTTTAATTGTTTTTCTCACTTAAGAGTATTTAACACAAAATGAATATGGACGCGTTTGTTTTAAATATGAACCTAATGAAAATGTTAACAAGAAAACTAGATTGAACAACATCTTATATTTAAACTCAGATCAGTTTGAATTGAACTTAAACGAAGAAAAATTTACAATAAGTTAACCTTGTGATGATGTCATTGTTATAGAAAAACTTTCGTTTCGAGAATTTTTGGAACACTTGCAATCTTTAAATGAAGTTTTTGGTAAGTAGATAATATTTCTTTTTTTTAGATATTGATATGAGACTAATTCATGTTTTTTTCCTTTTTTCTCCAGAAAAGGAAGAATTGCCTTTTCAATAAATGTAGTGGAACAGCTATTAGGGATAGTTTTAAGCGAAGCGATTATCACAAATCATGCCTTTCTGCAATTATGAAATGCTGTCCTTTAAGACTTGGGTGTTTGAAGTTTAAAGCCAAATATATATCAAAAGTAAGTACATACATATCACATAAAGGGCTAATCCTTCCTTAATTTTTAGCAAAAAAAGCTAACTATGCAATTTCAAATATAGGTGTTCCACAGATGTCCCTTCTACATCAATCAACTGGAATACAAAATACAATTTAGAAGCTTAATTTCACTAGTTTAAGTGGTTTTATTTTTAACTATAAATTTAATATGTTTTTGTTTAACATGTTCGATAAAGATTTTGAAATTCTCATAGACTTTTTACTGTTTTCTTGTGTGTTCTGGTCAGACAAATGGAGTAAAAATAAATATAAGTTTGGGTAAGTATTTGCATCTCTATACATATTTAAAACAAAAAATATAGTTAATTTAAACACGAGAATGTTCGAAATAAATAATATGATTCTATTTGAAATAACATTAAATGAAGTTAATTAAAACAAAGAGAAATATGTTCAAATCAAATAGAAAGCATATTCAATTTAAACAAAAACACGTTTAAATCCAGTCTACGATGAATAAATACGTTTATGTTAAATTCAAACAGAAATCGGTTCCATGCCAAATCGTATGTGTTTGAGTTTGATACAAACATGAATATATTCTATATTTTTCTCAGTGTAGGTACATTCATAAATATAATCTCGATCTTCTAGTAATGACATAAGGATTTTCGTTTTTGGTGGTTTCGAGGATTTCTATACAGCATTATGAAGGAATATTTTTTTTTATTTTATGCATTTATTTATTCAGTACCGAAATAAAAAAATGTTAAGAAATACAGGTGAATAACATACCTTATTTGTTAAATTGCAAAAATAAACTTACCGAGTCGAGGAGTATGTTCGCAAATGATGTGTATAACATTTCTTTAAATCGAGTAAACTTATTGTAAAGTTAAAATGCTTTTTTTTTTACATATTTAAAGCATAAATAAAGATTCATTATTTCTATACATTCATGTGTTTTTGTTAAAATTTTCTAGGGAAATGCGCCTGAAAATAGCCACATTTTCACTCTAAACGAATTTGCACTTCTCATACTTAGTAATTTATCATGTTCACTTCAATCATTATAGTTTTCTAAAAATATAATCCTTGTTATATTATCATTCATTTCATACCTTAAAAAAGAATTACTGAAGTTATAAACCATTTCCGGAGAGCTTATTCGTGATATTCCAAATACTGTATTTGTACCTAGTTTGCAAAATTTTGGGTTGAGTAATTTTCAAAAATCGATATAACATCATGTGGTTAACCAAGAAATATGTCTGATACACCAAAATAGCCTGTTATTAATCAAAATTATTTTAAAATACAAATTTTTAATATCGTAGCGTTTCTCGACTTATATAGAATTTAATTCAGCAGGATCGATATTTTTTTGATTTTTTTTTTTTTGCTTTACCTCGATCAAAATACAAATTTGCTTGCAATTGATTAATATATTGAAACTTAACGGTGGAGCTTGTGAGCAACACACATAAACATACTCGTATATGTACGAGTATAATCAAATTTTAGTAAGGTTATGCAAAATAGAATTTTGGAAAACTAAAATCATTTGGTGGGTGTGGTCAACAGATATGAACTATATAATTCGCTGGTAGGAGGTGGAGGATTAATTTAGCAGTTTTTGAATGTATGTAAATTATCTTTAAAAAATCCATTTTCTGTTCTTTCTATTCGAAAATACTATTATTTTGGATATTTAAAGCATAATCTAAGATTCTGTATTTTGTTAAAGATTCATTTTATTTCTTAATATTCAAGCTTACTATTGATTTTCAGGAAAATGAGCTCGAAAGAATTGATATTTTCTCTGTAAACCAAGTTACACCTCATACAATAATTTCATATTCATTGGAACTATTACAACTTTTATAAAAATATAAATGATAGGTATAAGTATAAAATTTCATCGAATTTATCGTTTTTATAGAATACAAATTTGAGTTGAAATTAAAAGTCATTAGAAGCTATTATTCAAAAAAAAATTTAACACTTAAAAATAAAAAAAAAATACAAAAAAAATATAGGCACGAGTATAACTACCTATGGAAACAGAATTGAAGAACTAAAATTAATAAGAAATTAAAAAAAAAACACTTAAAACATAAAATAAAAATATTCAGAACCTCAAAAATAAATAAAATAAAAATGTAAGAAAATAAGAAAGAGTAACAAAAATGAAAAAAAATAAAAAAGTTGCATAAATAAATGGTGCATAAATAAAATAATGGTTACTCCAGCTGAATTGAAATGAGAGCAACCATTGCTTTTTGCTTATTTTCCAAAAAAAAAATGAAAAAAACGAAAATGAACATACTGGTACATAATGAACATACCTTTAAAATTTGAGACCTTTTTGTTCAAAGCAATTGCTCATTCAACAAACAGTAATTTAAAAGGAACATGTAAATTATCGATTTAACTGAATTAAAAATATAACAAAATTAAAACCACTTAGCAATCTTGAAATTAATCAGAAAAATAATGCCGACAAAAAATTAAAACTCAAAAAAAAAAAATATTTAAAAATGCAAAAAAAAAAAAACTAAACTACAAAAAAACAAAAAAGGTAAGAAAAAGACGAGAAAAACATAAAAATGAACTTTTCGGACTAGGATAGCAAATTGAGAGCAAAAATACGAATAATTTCTCAATTTTGTTTACTGATTGAAACTGAATTTCTATCTACATGCCAACTTTCATGAGCAAAGATCTGTTAGAGTAGAGAAGTGCACTAACAATTTGCCTCAATTATTCAAATAAATCATTTTTTATTTAAATAAAGAAAGGCTCTCTACTTTCAAAATTTAAATGGAAATGGCATTAAATCATACTGCTATTTTGATATACCTATCATAAGAAATAATTTCACTATCAACATAATCAGAAATAAAAAAATTTGTCTATATCCGTTAAGCCAAAAATCAGAAATAAAAAAATTTGTCTATATCCGTTAAGCCAATAATGGGAAAATTCAAAATAAAAAACATAAAATATAAAAAATGTCTTTTTAAAAAGTCTTGTATTAAGAAACTGCTAAATTGATCCTCCTTATGGCAAACTATATGGGTTATATATTTCAACCACCCCCCCACCAGATGGTTTCATTGTTTTATTCATGAAGTCCTAAGAAACGTGTTGTTGCTGTGCATTGCTCACAAGCTTAAGTATTAAAATTGAATTCAATATTACCTTTTGTTTTGCTTCATAAAAGTTCAATAAAACGCATTGTGTATTTTTATTTGTATTGTCTATGCCTATATATGCATATCGAGGTCTAATTTCCTCATCTTCAGGCTTGTTTCACACATATTCGGTTTCATTCGGTTCGGTCTCTATTCGGTTCGGTTTCAGTTTTGTATTTTCACACATACGGTTCCTATAAGGTTTGCATTCAAATATGTATATCAATTTTTAATTCCAAAAATTTCAACATACTTCAGGGGGTCAATTCTCGATCTGTGAAACTGTGAAGTGATAAATATGATAACGCCTTCACGCCAAATGCGATTCTCCAAGTGTGAAAAAATGAAAACATATGTCAAAATGTTTTCATATGATGATTCGTTTATCACAATCATTTCCTTCTGTGAAAACCTGTGAAAAGCAAAACGATAAACACAAACAAATTGTGCTCATTTGATACACTCAAGTCGCCATCTTGGCCTTTCTATGACGTCACAATCATCTTTTTCTATGAGCAAGTGGTAGCATTTTTCATGTTAGTAGTTTTTAGTACTCACTTTGACAGCTGATTTTCATAACGAGTTCGGGAATCGCCTTGCGCGCGTTTGTGAAGTGATAAAATGATAAGACTCTGTGAAAACTGAAATGATAACTTTGTTTTCATTTCACAGTTTCATAGATCGAGAATTGACCCCCAGCACTATAGTTGTTAATTCCAAATAAAAACGAACAAAAAAAACCTTATACAACCGCATATTTGTGAACGATACGATAAGTTTGTGTGCCCTTGAAACCGAATGAAACCGATTCGTGTCGAGGGGACGTTCGGTGCTATTCGGTTTCTATAAGGTTTTTATTCTTACCGTTTTCATCGGTTCACACTTATCAGGTCCGACCGAAAATGAACCGAATAGAGACCAAACCGAATGAAACCGAATATGTGTGAAACAAGCAGGGTCAAACGGAAATATTAATAGAATTATGTATAATGTATATATTGAACTTTTTCAAAAAGTTCGAAGAAAAGTTTTCATATATATAAAACATTGCTGTACATTATTGCTCACATGTATCGATAAAATTCGAGATTTGGAAAGTCATACACAAGCTCCCAAAATGGCTTATAACTTCAGTAATTTTTTTTTCTAACAAATGAGGTAGGTATCAACTAAAAGATAATATAAAAAGTTTATATTTTTATTAAACCAGTAATATTTCGAATGAATATGAAATTATTGTAAAAGGTGCAACTTGGTTTATCGAGAAAATACCGCTTCTTCGAGTACATGTGCCTAGAAAATCAATAGTTTACTTGAATTTTGAGAAGATACAGATTCTTAATATAAGCTTAAAATAATTAATAAATAACATTTTCAAACAGAAAGCATAGATAATGGATTCTTAAAGATATTTACATACATTCAAAAACTGCCATTTAAATCCCCGGTGCCGTGACATAAGGCCAAGTGACATAAGGCCAAATTTAAAAGTTTGGCCTTAAGTCACTTTCCAAAAGCGACTTAAGACCAAGTTTTAAGGGTTGGCCTTATGTCGCTTTTACGAAGTGACATAAGGCCAAATTTGTTTGTGACTTAAGGCCAAACGTAAAATTTTTTGTAAAAAAAACAGTAATTTTTGGAAAAGAAACTTTGCATACACCCAACCTTGCACCCACCCCAAATCCTATAGTGAGCCCAAGCAGGGGGGTTGCAGGGGGGCAGCATGCCCCCCGATTCATACCTCACTGCTTATTGCGAATTTTTAAATTTCACAAACCTAATAAAACCTCTCCTTTATTTGGTTTGTGAAATATAAAAATTTTCAAATGAACAGTGAGGTATGCATGGGGGGGGGCATGCTGCCCCCCTGCAACCCAACTGCTAGGGCTCACGATAGGATTTGGGGTGGGTGCAAATTCGGGTGTATGCATTTAAGAAACTGGATTTAATGAAATTTTTCAATGAAAAATGAAAAAAAAATAACAGGTACGCTAGTATTAAAAGTGACACAAGGCCAAATTGGCCTTATGTCACTTTGTATAGGCGACAATAGGCCAACTCTTAAAATCTGGCTTTATGTCACATTTGTAAAGTGACATAAGGCCAAATATTCAAATTTGGCCTTATGTCGCTTGGCCTTATGTCACGGCACCTAAATCCCCCAACCTGTGAATTATATAGTTCATATCTGTTGACCACACCCACCAAATGATTTTAGTTTTCCAAAATTCTATTTTGCATAACCTTACTAAAATTTGATTATACTCGTACATATACGAGTATGTTTATGTGTGTTGCTCACAAGCTCCACCGTTAAGTTTCAATATATTAATCAATTGCAAGCAAATTTGTATTTTGATCGAGGTAAAGCAAAAAAAAAAAAAAAAAAAAAAATATCGATCCCGCTGCATTAAATTCTATATAAGTCGAGAAACGCTACGATTTTAAAAATTTGTATTTTAAAATAATTTTGATTAATAACAGGCTATTTTGGTGTATCAGACATATTTCTTGGTTAACCACATGATGTTATATCGATTTTTGAAAATTACTCAACCCAAAATTTTGCAAACTAGGTACAAATACAGTATTTGGAATATCACGAATAAGCTCTCCGGAAATGGTTTATAACTTCAGTAATTCTTTTTTAAGGTATGAAATGAATGATAATATAACAAGGATTATATTTTTAGAAAACTATAATGATTGAAGTGAACATGATAAATTACTAAGTATGAGAAGTGCAAATTCGTTTAGAGTGAAAATGTGGCAATTTTCGGGCGCATTTCCCTAGAAAATTTTAACAAAAACACATGAATGTATAGAAATAATGAATCTTTATTTATGCTTTAAATATGTAAAAAAAAAGCATTTTAACTTTACAATAAGTTTACTCGATTTAAAGAAATGTTATACACATCATTTGCGAACATACTCCTCGACTCGGTAAGTTTATTTTTGCAATTTAACAAATAAGGTATGTTATTCACCTGTATTTCTTAACATTTTTTTATTTCGGTACTGAATAAATAAATGCATAAAATAAAAAAAAATATTCCTTCATAATGCTGTATAGAAATCCTCGAAACCACCAAAAACGAAAATCCTTATGTCATTACTAGAAGATCGAGATTATATTTATGAATGTACCTATATGCAAGAGTACACAAGCAAGCGCACAAAAAAGAATAAATGACACAACCGCCACCAAGTCTACCATTACTTCAGAACAGTCATATATTCTCAACATCCACCCCCAAACGTGAAAAAAGAGAAATCCTCGAAGAACAAATTTTTCCTTCAAACCTACCAAATCAAAACCCAAAAACGAAAATTCTTGCCAAGATCGACAAGAATGAAATAAATATACCTACCTGAAGTGTACACACACACAAGCTAAATTTAAGTTAGAGCAAACTATGAAGACAAAAAAACTACCACCACTGCTTCACAACCTTCATTAATTGCAAAACAAAAAAAAAAAACAGACAAAATACCCAAAAATTAACAACAAAAACAGGTACACTTGCGATAGTGGTGAAATGAATTTCAGTTCGATGCAACTTGAAAGCTTCATATGAAGCAAAAGCTTTTCTCGCCAAGTACAAAACATGTATGAAGTGGAGGCAATCTAGGTGGAGGCAATCTCAAATCGGGTCCTTTTTCTTTATATGAAGCGGCCTGTCTTTATTATTAGTTAGTCTATGCTAATATCATAGACTAACTAATAATAAAGACAGGCCGCTTCATATAAAGAAAAAGGACCCGATTTGAGATTGCCTCCACTTAGATTGCCTCCACCTTCAAACATGTTTTGTACTTGGCGAGAAAAGCTTTTGCTGTATATGAAACTTTCAAGTTGCATCGAACTGAAACTCTTTCACCACTATCGCAAGTGTACCTGTTTTTGTTGTTGGTTTTTGGGTTATTTTGTCTGTTTTTTTTTTTGCAATTAATGAAGGTTGTGAAGCAGTGGTGGTAGTTTTTTTGTCTTCATAGTTTGCTCTAACTTAAATTTTGCTTGTGTGTGTGTACACTATAGGTATAATTATTTCATTCTTGTCGATCTTGGCAAGAATTTTCGTTTTTAATTTCTTCTGAGGTAGGTTTGAAGGAAAAATTTGTTCTTTGGAGGATTTCTCTGTTTTCACGTTTGGGGTGGAATGGTAGACTTGGTGGCGGTTGTTTGTGTTTGCAATTGTTTGCTCTCATTTATCCTTTTTTGTGCGCTTGCTTGTGTACTCTTGCATATACATTCATAAATATAATATCGATCTTCTAGTAATGATATAAGAATTTTCATTTTTGGTAGTTTCGAGGATTTCTTTACAGCATCAAAATGTAGGCAGGTGGTATGAAGGAATATTTTGTTAATTTTATGTATTTATTTATTCAGTACCGAAATAAAAACATGTTCAGAAATACAGGTGAATAACATACCTAATTTGTTTAATTGCAAAAATAAACTTACCGAGTCGAGGAGTATGTTCGCAAATGATGTAGGTATATAACATTCCTTTAAATCGAGTAAACTTATTGTAAAGTTAAAATGCTATTTTTTGCATAAATAAAGATTCATTATTTCTATAGGTACATTCATGTTTTTTCTATTAATTTTATAGGAAAATGCGCCCAAAAATAGCGATATTCTTTAAACAAATTTGTACTTCTTATAGTAATTTATCATGTTCACTTGAATCATTATAATTTTCTAAAAATATAATCCTTGTTATATCATCATTCATTTCATACCTCAAAAAAGAATTAGGTACTGAAGTTATAAACCATTTCCGCAGAGCTTATTCGTGATATTTCAAATCCTGTATTTGTACCTAGTTTGCAAAATTATGGGTTGAGTAATGTTAAAAAATCGATATAAAATCATGTGGTTAACCTAGAAATATGTCTGATACACCAAAATAACCTGTTATTAATCAAAACTATTATAAAATACAAATTTTTAAAATCGTATTTAAAATGAGAACATTATTGTAAGCCTTGCTTTTAAACCTTTCGAGACCTCTCAACTACTCAAATTAAATGCAAATATAGTTTTAGCATGCATTGCAAATTTATGTTTTGTTCAACTTTCTACGGATATCTAGTTTCTGAAAATCGAAGCAGCATTTCTCGACTTACGTAGAATTTAATGCAATTAATTTAATTACAATTTAACTGTGATGATAATTTTTCTTTTTTTCTTTTCTTTTTCTTGCCTTTTTTGTTTTTTTTTTTGTTGAATTTTTTAAATTTTTGTTTGTATGTTTATTTGTGCGTTGCTCCAGAGTTAAGTTTCAATTTATTAATCAGTTGCAAGCAGGCGCGGATACAGGGGGAGGGCAATGGGTGCAATTGCACCCCCCCTGGGCAAGAACGAACGAAGCATAAAATATGAATTTAATAAAATGTAATTAAAAAAAGGTTATTTTGTAGTACGTTTTTAAATGTTTTTCTTGGTAGCCCAGCGTTGCAGCAATGAGTGGTTGTGCGTTGCCGGCTAGCTGACCAGGTTAAGTTCCGCTATCGCAAACTGCCTTCAAATCGACTGAGTGGAAAGCTTATAACTTCTGTTTTAGATGTCCGATCTTCAAAGTTAAAGTCTTTAATTAAAAGATATATATCTGGCTACATTACTGTATTTGTAACATTTAATGATAAAAGTCAATTAATTTCATACTAGGGATCAGATTGAATCCCAAATCGATTTGATTTTCACTTTTCAAAACGCTGTCAATGAAACATTTCACAATTTGAAATATAATGATTTAAACAGTTATTGCCCCACCTCCAACCCTCCTCTACAAATTTGTTCGTGTTTTTATAGTAAAATGTAACGGGAGAGGCGGCAGGGGCACTTAACTAAATTATTAAACTTTTAGTTGATTTTAAATTACGTCGAATTTATTAGCTTTAAAAATTTCTAACTTTGCTTCAAATGATGGGATCTACAGGATTAAGATATCTAATTAAAGTTAAAAAAATAAACTACATTTGTGTATAAAATTTATTCAGAAAATCCAAAAAATTTCATACAAAGTGTGATAGAGATCTTTTAATGATAAATATTTAAATGCGCTTTTCCATTGCGGGAAGGTACTTTCACAATAGAAAATTCTCGAAAGGGACTCTCTGATATCATTCTTCCCCTCTGGTGAGCTTATTTCATGACTATGTTTGTGTCCACTTTCGTGTTTTACTCCCGAGCTGCTCACCGTCTTTTTACTCTGAAATGGATATGCACCTTAAGAGCTATCGAGCTCGAGAAGAGTACGAATCCAACGAAAAATATTGGAGAGAAACCAGGAACGACTACAGCAGTCACTGCTGAAGAGACGTTGGATGGAACTTTTACACCTAACGATAGGTGTTTTTGGCCGCATTTGAAAACGTCAAGTCGATTCGATTGTCAAATGATCGTCATATTTCGACGCGAATTTTGCTATTGTATCGAACTGCATGAGTCTGGCAACTCTGCAAACGATGGTTTGAGATTTTGAAACATTTTTATTAAAACTTAACGAGGGCTAAATATATTGAGAATGAAATTTATAACGAAAGTTAGTCACAATCGAAGGATGAATCGAGAAGGTCTGACAGAAAAGTTTAATTTAGAGTTGTGTTTTCTTTGTATTTTCCACTATAATCATTGTATCTTAATTCAATGTCGGAAAGTTTGGTTTTGTATCGATGGACGAAGGCATCTGAGCTTACGATACAGTTCATTTCGGTTTTGATCCTTCAATTTTTTGCAAACGCATTTGACGTTTATGAACACGTCCTCCGGCTTCTAAATATTTTTGTTGCCAACTCGATTTTTTACCGCAAAATTGCACCACACATGATGCTTTCGAACATGTGACTTTAACAAACTTCATTATTGAACACAATGCTTATGCAGTAAAACTTGTATTTGACTTTTGCAGTTTGCATTTGAGACTTCCGCAAAATGCATTTCTGATGCTGATGACGTTCTCGAAAATTGCCTTTTACTAGCAAGGTTAGGTTAGGTTGTCCCTGCTAAAGAAGAGGTTGGAAATTTCACTCAATCTCGAACGTCACGTTGTGTCTGAATAGGAACATACCACTGTGCCATTATGTTTCCGAGCATAATTGTGGAAGTACGCAGATACAGAGCGAACTCAAAAACGCTTTAAAGACCATTCTATAGCTACAAACTGCAAAACTTCATTTCACAAAGTTCAAAGTACCCGCTGTTCGAGATACTATGGCAATTATGAAAGAGTTAATTGTCTTTAAATTTCAAACTCATCAACTCGCATTGCTTTGTGTAATCAGACTTGTAGAGCGGTACGAAGTGTACTCAAATTTTTCAGTAGATCTCATTAAGATTTTGGAAACATACGAAAACTGCCCCCCCCTGAGCGAAATCCTGGATCCGCACCTGATTGCAAGCAAATTTGTATTTTGATCATTTTCGAGGTTAAGCAAAAAAAAAAAAAATCAAAAAATATAAATCGAGAAATGCTACTTCATTGTTCAGAAATTAGGTATCTAAAGAAATTTGAAAAAATCTTGAATTTTCAAAGCGTGCTAAAATTATATTTGCATTTAGTTTGAGTAGTTGAAACTTGAGATTCTTTTTTGAGGTATGAAATGAATGATAATATAACAAGGATTATATTTTTAGAAAATTATAATGATTCAAGTGAACATGATAAATTACTATAAGAAGTAAAAATTTGTTTAGAGTGAAAATATCGCTATGTTCGGGCGCATTTTCCTATTAAATTAATAGAAAAAACATGAATGTACCTATAGAAATAATGAATCTTTATTTATGCAAAAAATAGCATTTTAACTTTACAATAAGTTTACTCGATTTAAAGGAATGTTATATACCTACATCATTTGCGAACATACTCCTCGACTCGGTAAGTTTATTTTTGCAATTAAACAAATAAGGTATGTTATTCACCTGTATTCCTTAACCTAAATAAATAAATATATAAAATAAACAAAATATCTCTTCATACCACCTACCTTCATATCATTTTTGTGCTGTAAAGAAGTCCTCGAAACCACCAAAAACGAAAATTCTAATGTCATTTCTAGAGATCGAGATTATATGAATGTATGCAAGAGTACACAAGTAAGCGCACAAAAAAGGATAAATGAGAGCAAAAAATGGCAAACACAAACAACCGCCACCAAGTCTGCCATTGCTTCAGAAACCTCATATATTCTTCACATCCACCCCCAAACGTGAAAACAGAGAAATCCTCCAAAGAACAAATTTTTCCTTCAAAAACGAAAATTCTTGCCAAGATCGACAAGAATGAAATAAATATACCTACCTGAAGTGTACACACACACAAGCAAAATTTAAGTTGAGCAAACTATGAAGACAAAAAAACTACCACCACTGCTTCACAAATCACAACCTTCATTAATTGCAAAAAAAAACAGACAAAATACAAAATACCCAAAAACAACAACAAAAACAGGTACACTTGCGATAGTGGTGAAATGAATTTCAGTTCGATGCAACTTGAAAGCTTCATATAGAGCAAAAGCTTTTCTCGCCAAGTACAAAACATGTTTGAGGTGGAGGCAATCTAAGTGGAGGCAATCTCAAATATGGTCCTTTTTCTTTATATGAAGCGGCCTGTCTTTATTATTAGTTAGTCTATGCTAATATCTACTAAACAAATTGAAAAGATCAAATTTTTTTCAGGTTTGAGTTGTTTTTCTCTGAAATACAAATATTAATTTATTGTTTGGTTAAAGAGAAGGTTTTTGTAATTTTTTTAAAATAAACCATGTTGAATTAAAACGGTGAAAAGTGTTGATGTTTTTCTTGAAATTTTGATGGGACTCCTTTTTTCAGCCAGGACTCCTTTTTTTGACTCCTTCCGAAAATTTTCAGAGGTAACCCTGGACTCTGGTAGTTTATTTTGAAGTAAGAAAAAGTATACCTACTTAAAAAAAAATTGAGATAGAGAAACTCATTCGAAGGTAGTTTGAGTTTGGTTTTCTTGTACCAGAAGTTTTTCAATTAATTTATTTTCAATATTTCAAACTATTTTTCATGCACTCTAAAAGGAGTTAGGTATCTGCCTGCCTAATTGGAGTTCTGAGTGATTTCTTTGCAGAAATGTGATGTCAATTAAGATCTATAATTTTTAGCTATGAAAGTGGGTGGACAGTTACTTTTCGTTGAAAACATGAACCAAGAATTTATTTCATCTTAAAATTGTCGGGGTTTAGAGTTATTTAATATTTACAAATTTAAATCTTCGTGGCCACTATTTTTTTTTCCTGCAAGGTTGTTATAGTTTTTTTTTATAGTAAATTTGGTAGGTACCTACTCCTGTGTTTCTCGTCTTAAACGATCAAGTTAAAATAAGAGGGAGCTCCAAAATATCAATACAAACGTTGCATTATGAAAGTTAACAAAAAAAAAAAAAAATTAAGTATTCCTATGTATATCTATTTTTGTAGACACAAATCTAAGACAAAAAACTATTTTTCTTGTAAATTTTGAACTTCCCACACTTTATTCCAATTTTATTTACAACGGTTCAAAGATTATCGATAGAACTTTCGAACTAATGTTCAAAGTGTTTTATTTAATTTAATTTAATTTAATTTAATTTAATTTTATTTTATTTTATTTTATTTATATATAATTTATATGCTTCATAAAGAATTATACAATTTCTAGTCTCTTAAGCTTCTATCAACACGGCTAAAATTGACTGGCAGAGCATCCAAAGTTGAACTTCATTCTAATTGAACATTTTTGTCAAAACTGTATGACTATGATTTCAATATTTTTTTCAATACAGAAGCTTCCAAAAAATAAAACAGTATTGTATACCAAAATTTTCAAAACAATTTTATTTTTTTATTTAAAAAAAATGTTTCAATTTTTTTTTTTTTTAAATCAAATATTTCGAAAACGACATCATCGATATTTTTGAAACTTGATACTCAAGAGTTTTTTAATACTTTCCAAAATATTTTAAGAAAACATTTTACTTTTATGAAAAAACAACGGTACCCTACATACAAAAGTTAAAAAACGGTTAACGAAAATATTTTTTTCTCAAAAATTACTCCTACGATTTTAATTAAACTTTTTCCGTATGCTTAAACTATCAAAAATTATAAAATTTTAATCTTAGCAACTATATTTTGAATTTTCTTACTATCAGCAGAACGGATTTAGATTAATTTTTATATATGGGTGATTCCGTCTCAATTGTGATTCTTTGTGTCCAGTGCTTTTTTTGTTATTTAATGTAAAATGTTCGTATATATTTTTGGTTTAAATTGTGTAAATGGCTATTTACTACAATCTACATTCGATATCATGACCCAATTTGCTACTTTATAATGAAATACTTCATTGAATTGAAATGTTGTCCGAGGAAAAGTTTGAGTGCAATACTTGCTTGACAAAATAATGCAAAAATTAAGTCAAAATACTTATAGCTGAATAAAATAATCACGAATGAATGTTGTCCGAGGTTTTGGTTCTATTTTTGAATTAAAAAGATTTCCCGCTCAACCGCCATTTTGTTTTAGCTTTAACACGTATGTATTGTGGTTTTCTAAAAGATAAACTAGTTATGTAGAGTTAACAACAGTCATTTTAATTTTTGAACGTTGTTGTATTTTAAGAGTGATATGTTTTCATGGGATGAAAGTATGTCACAAATTTATTTGTCAGTACCGTGGTAGTATTTTTAAAGCATGTTATAACATGTTTTTGGCTGGTTATCACAATTTTGTGTTCCTTTTAACGGCATAAGTTAAAATTGTCCTGGAAATTATTATTCTCGTTAGCATAGAGAAGTTAGGTCACATAAACTGTCTAAATGTCAGTACTGTGGATGTCAGTACCGTGGCATTTCAATACTTTTTGAACTTTAATTAAATATAATTAACTTATTTCTTGCAATAATACTTTTTTCTACCAATATTCTTTGTAAGAACGGTAGCGGACGAGCCAAACAAAAATCATTCTGTGCAATAAAAACTAAGTTATAACCCAGCACAAGGAAAAGGGATCATTTTTTAAAGAAAAAAAAGGGAAGTAGAAATGTCAAGAGTACAAAACGTATATGACAATCAAGAATCTCAACAGAAATATGGTCAAAAAGAGGGAGAACTAAAAACAAAAAAAGAAAAAGAGTTTCATTTATCGTCTATACTAGTTTTAGTACATTTCACTATATTTTTTATTTCTTTAAAAATTGTAGCAAAATGCTTTTACTGATATGATACTCTGACTAAATGAAGCCACAAACACAAAACAAAAATTGTTTCCAAGAAGTTTTAATTTTTGAAAATATTCTAAAAAAAGAATCACAGTTGGCAGAGAATCACCCATATACATATTTCAAATAAGTTCAAATAATATTGCACATCAAAATTTTCAAAAAACTTATTACTGGACTTCTAAAAAAGTTTCAAATTATTGTTTTGAAAATTTGATATCTTGAAAACGGGTTCAAAATTTTTGTTTGAAATTTAATTTTTATATGTATGTACATAAATAAATACTTAAGATTTGCATGTCAACATTTTTCCTTTAAAATGTTGTAAGAATTTGATATATAAAATTAATTTTTTTAAAAACCGCTCCAACGATTTTAAGTTTTTTTTTCTTCATACAATCATACCTATATGAGGCTGTGAGTGCAAAAGCGGTTTAATCCACTTTTTTTTTTGATCATGTTTTTCGTTTTGAATCGATTTTTAATAATCTTTTTATTGAGATTCAAATAGTATACGTCACATTTTTGGAAAGCTTTTAGAAATTTAAATTTTACCTTTGATGACTTTTGACGCATAAATGTAAAAATACGAGGCAAATATATCAACAATGCCAAAAAATGGGTTACACCACTTTTGCACTCACGGCCAAAGAAGAAGAAGTAAAGGAAGTGGTGTATATCACATTATACAGTGTACGTGAGTGAAGCAGCAAGAATTGAAAAAAAAAAAACAAATTGAGATTCATCTGTCATTTTGCCGAGCTGAAAGGAAGTGTTTTGAAATTTCAATTTGTTAAACAAGTGAAAAAGCTTATTTAAACTAAATAAAAAAGTGAAATAAAAATTAAAATAGTGAATACTATCAATAATTTATTTAAAAAATACAAAACAGCATGTGGTGACTACGTTAAATTCTCTAAAAACGCCTATACTAAGAGTATACAAACATTTTATTTTACAAGTTAATTTTGTCTGATATTTTCATATAAAGTAACGTGAAGTGATGTTATTTAGCAAAATAAATTATCTTAGAATACTTTTAAATTAAGATTTTATCGCAATTTGCTATAAAAATAACAAATTTGTTGAAAACAAAAATATACTTTAATCCAGTGATTTCGTTGAGACTCATCTGTCAAATGAGAAATTCTCGCACAGGGTCGATCTAGTTTTTGTTGGTGGTGGCAAGGCGCTCAAATCCGTGTTATTTTTTAAAGCTTTAAATGAAATATTTTTAAAGGGGTAACAGCAGACCCCTATTTATCTTGTTGGATTTGTATCTTCGTCAAGAAGTGATAATTTCGGTTTAAAAGTACGCTACCATAAAAAACATCTTTTTACTAAGTAGAATATGAGAGAAAACTTAGCTGTGAAAAGAAAAATTTGTACACCGTATTTTAGGCGTTTTTATATGATTTAATGCGGCACCACATAATTTTTATGTATTTCTTATCAATAAAGTTTATCAAAGTAATCACTATATTAACTTTCATTTCACTTTTTTATTCAGTTCAATAGGCTTTTTCACTATTTTTATGATGTAAAATCTCTGTACACTTTTCTACAGCTCGGCAAAATGACGGAAGCATCTCAATGGTTTTTTTCTTTTTTTTAAATCTGGCTTTCTTTGGGCGCCCCAGTCTTCAGCCGTGTAACTGCACTGCGACCCTGGGGCAATGCATTTGTGTTTGTGTAACTCACACTATTTTGAAAAATGCTTCACTGTTTCCACGATATGCCAGTTCCTTTACTTCTTCTTCTTTGCTCACGGCCTCATTTTGCTTTGAATTAAATCTGAGAAAAAAAAAACACTTAGAAAGCGATACAAAAATAAAAAACCTGTTTCCACCTACTATAAGAAAATAAGAACGAATACCTACTAGACTAAGACCCCACAGCAGATTTTGGGTGTGAACGATAGCGTCTTCTCTTCCTAGTTGCATTCATATTTTTTTTTCGATGCACTGTTTCTCGCAAAGGCCCCAGTTGTGGACTGCAAGACTTTGATTTTTTTAATGGTCTTTAATGAAGCTTTCGACACCTATACTTCTTTTTTTGCTATCGTTCACACCCAAAATCTGCTGTGGGCTCTCGGTCTATACGCAAATAGACATCAGTTTCTAATTTTCATTCCAATCTATTTTAAAGGCTCCCGACACGAAAAGCATTTTGTGTGCCTTATCTTGGCAAAGGACAGTCATCGAGAACAAAAGAATTTGTTTCTGTTTAGAAAATATGCGATGGGCCTTACTAATAATCAAACACTAATGTCGACTATTAGCTAACTGCGAGGTTAAAATAAAATGTGGAGCTTAAACGGAATGCTACCAATAAAGAATTTCAACCTTTTGCTAACAAAATCCTCCGACTTTCCTTGAATCTACTACAATATGCATCAAATTCTATCAAACAAAACCGCACACTACAATAACACAAGTAAAAACATAGAAGAAGAAATACACACACACAAATGCATTGACACAGGGTCGGCGGCGCGGTGTGCAGTTACACGGTTGAATTCTGGGGCGCCCAAGGAAAGCAAGATCTAAAAAAAAAAGAAAAAAATCATTGAGGTGCTTCTGTCATTTTTGCCGAGCTATACGAAAGTGTATAGAGATTTTAAAACGTTAAAAACGTAAAAAAAGCTAATCAAACTAAATAAAAAAGTGAAACAAAAGTAAATAAGTGAATATCTGCAATACTTATTTAAAAAATATATATGTATAAGACAACATGCGGACTTAAATAATGTAAGAACACCTATTATACGGAGTGAACAAATTTTTCATTTCACAGTAAGTTTTGTCTCATTCTACATAAATTTATGTGAAGGGGAGTTCTTTAGAAATACATAATCTTAGAATACTTTTAAAATTCTTCTTCTTCTTCCCGAAAATACAAAACTGAGATGATAGTTAGGGCCAACAAAAAGACCTTTGAGAATATATCATTCAAAGCGTTGAAAATAACTCTGCACTTCAGACACTTAATGGATTTGAGCGCCTTGCCATCACCAACAAAAATGAGGCCGTCCCTGCTGGACGAGAATTTCTCATTTGACAGATAAATCTCAAACTAAATCACTTGATTGAAGTGTATTTTTATTTACAACAAATTAGATTTATTAAAGCAAAATATCATGAGTTATCAATTGAAAAGTATTCTACGATAGTTTAATAACCTAAAAAACATCACTTCACATAGCTTCATGAGGAAATATCAAACAAAACTCACTTTTGAAATAAAATATTTGTACTCTCTTGATTATAGGCGTTTTTACCGGATTCAACGTAGCACCGCGTGTTTTTTTATATTTTGTTTAGTAAAGTATTGCATGTGTTCATTACACTAATTAAATTACACTTTTTAATTAAGTTTAATTAGGTTTTTTCACTCGTTTAACGATTTGAAATCTCAATATACTTTCCTTAGCTCAGATAAATGACAGATGAATTTAATTTTTTTTTATTGTTCAAAGAGTGAAGATAAGTATTGCCTTATTCTTTTTTAAAAGTAACTTTTTCAGTACTATAGTATGTAATTTGTTCAAAGGGTTTGGACGATTTTAATTTTTTTTATGTACATAGTTGATAAACATAATGCAAGGACATGCATATTTTGAGTAAACTTAATAGTTTTATGACATATGTACATATCAGTATGAAATTGCTACGGATACAAATTATTCTCTGTTGGGATTTTAACAGTGATATTTCTGTTAATGCCAATTTAGTAGATATATTTTTAGGGAACAGAGTGCTGTTGTTTCCATTGGTTTTTTCAGCAATTTAATCCATTTTAATTCCAATAAAATATGAAACGACTGACTTTCTGAATTCATACATACTTTACCAAATGACACTATTTTATGAGAAACGTTTTTTCAAACATTAATTTCTCTGACAACTAGTTTGAAGAATGACTACGCATGCTTACGTGTATAGGTGTGCTCTCTGACACTCCTTAATGAAAGCGGGAAGTAAAAAACCACCCCTAAAACATGACTGTAATGAACGAAGAGGGAGGTAAAAAGGAGGGAGTTAAAAAGGACAGCTAAGAGTGACCAAAGAAAAACTACATGATTGACAATCATTTTGAAGTTTGTCTCATTATATTTTTGACAAGACGTTTGTGGAAGTATAAATATACTTTAAAAATATTCAAATGGATTTGATTAACTTATATAATGTTAAATAAATAAAAAACTATGAAACAAATTCTGAAAACTCAAAATAAATCGTTTCCCGTTCAACACAAAAAATGACTTTTTAGATGAACGTAATTTGGTATGCAAATTTATACAACGGAATCAAAAAATTATGCGCATTCAAAGTAAATCCAGACGTACTAAATATTCATGAAACAAATCAATAATCTGCTCCTGTTGCAATACATAAACATATAAACAATAAAAAAAAGTACTTCCAAATAAAGTTCTTCTTTTTCACTGTAAAACAAGGATCTGAAGATGGAAACCAACCCATGAAAATACCTGTTGAAATCGACCTGATAACTTGGGAATAGATTTAAGTATTAAATACAAATTTAAATACCATAAAACAGTACTAGGGCAATACTTTTTATTTAGTGTTCGACTTTAAACATGGATTTCCATGTATTAAATTTTGACATATTGCTAACGACTAAACTGGAGATTAAATTCTTTATTGGTATGCGGATTTTCTAAAATCGGGAGATTTTCTTTTAAGCTGAACACTAAATTTGATTATTAGTAAGGCCCGATGTGTATTGAACCTTTATGTAACGATAAAAACTTGTTTTGATCCTCTTTTTTTGTTTCCTCTTCTCCTCAATGTCTGTACCTACGTATGTATGTATGTAGGGTGGTCCTTAAATTGGACATTGTCTTGGATAGCTCTCATTCGATTCAAAACATTGAAAAACAATTTCCCTAATTTTTTCAGATTTTTATTTCACCCCCCTGGTCTCCCTTTTTTCACTTCAAGGTACAAGTAATGGAGTTAGGGTGATTCTTTTAACACGCAAACAAAAAGTCGGAGCTTATAGATTAGATTCAGACGAAAAAAAAATCGTATTGAAGGGGGGGTCAATTCCCCCCCGTTCAGGCACGAGGGGTAATTTTCTAAAAATTTGACCAAAGATAGAAAAAAATTATTAAAAAACAACGGGACCACTTACAATGGCATGCTATAGCTTTTCTTAAAAGCCATGAATCCAGTCTCTAATATATTTTTTAAATCAAGTTTTTATTTTAAATAGTTTTTGAAAAAATAATTTTCAAACCTTAAAAATAAAAAAACAAAAATTATTTTTTCAAAAATATTTAAAATAAAAACTTGATTTAAAAAATATATTAGAGACTGGATTCATGGCTATTAAGAAAAAGCTATAGCATGCCATTGTAAGTGGTCCCGTTGTTTTTTAATAATTTTTTTCCTATTTTGGTCAAATTTTTAGAAAATTACCCCTCCGTGCCTGAACGGGGGGGAAATAGACCCCCCCCTCCAATACGATTTTTTTTTGCATCTGAATCTAATCTATAAGTCCGACTTTTTTTTGCGTGTTATAAGAATCACCCTAACTCCATTATTTGTACCTTGAAGTGAAAAAAGGGAGACCAGGGGAGTGGAATAAAAATCTGAAAAAATTATGAAATTGTTTTTTCTCCATTTAGAGTCATTTGATGCCTATCCAAGTTGGATTTTCAAAAAAACCCAAAATAAGGACCACCCTAATGTACATACATACAAACCAATTCATTCTTTATTTTTTTTCGGCAGTTTGTTTTTGTTCCCTTTAATACAGTCCCTGTAATGAAGTCCCGTAGAAATTTCCGTACTGATTTATCTAACCACCAGAATCGATTAAAGTACGTATAGGAGAGTCAGAAAAACTTGGGTAGACATCACCGTTTTCTGGAGGGGTTTTTTTAGACGCCATTTTCCAAAATGGCCGACAAATAGTAGTAAAATTTGTATGGGAGAACGGAAAAATCTCCATAAAAACTAAACCACTAAACCGATTTTGATGAAAGTATCAGACATGATAAAAAACAAGATGAGAAGCCAACATCAATAATTTCCGCCCACTGCCACGCCCCCATTTTGGAAAAAAGTAATATATTCGTCAAAATTAATACAAATTCGGATGTTGCTTTAATTAAACTTATAAAAATATTTTTGTATGGAATATAAGCTGAAAAAAGTTCCTACCACGCCTATTTTGTGAGCGTTTATTATTTTTTTACTGATATGGATTTAGTTTTAGTAAGATAAAATCTGAACCACTTCTTCCAGTGTTATGAAATTTTCACACATGATACCGAACAGTATAGTATTTTCGCCCATTGACACGTCCACAAAAACACATCTTATCACTCTTCCTCATTAGCTGCTAAACACATAAGGAAATGATATCAATTAAGATGCTATGTGAAGTTTCCTGATTGATATTGACTAAAGAAAATCTATTATTTTTGATTTTTAGTGAAAAATTATAAAAATACAATTACATATGTTTGCACATCATTCGTATACACATTTTTCTCATACATAGCTCACCACATTTGCAATACTCTGTGCATGTGAAATACTTAAACTAACATTTACACCTTTAATTTACACTTTTAATTAATAGTTCATGGGGTCAATTCTCGACCTGTGAAACTGTGAAATGAAAACAAAGTTATCATTTCATTTTCACAGAATTTTATCATTTTATCACTTCACAAACATGCGCAAGGCGATTCCCGAACTCGTTATGAAAAACAGCTGTCAAAGTGAGTACTAAAAAGTACTTACAAGAAAAATGCTACTACTTGCTCATAGAAAAAGATGATTGTGACGTCAAGAAATACCAAGATGGCGAGTTGGATGTATCAAATGAGCACAATTTGTCTTTGTTTCTCATTTTTGTTTTCACAGGTTTTCACAGAATGAAATGATTGTGATAAACGATTCATCATATAAAAACATTTTGGCATTTTTTTTCATTTTTTCACACTTCAGAAATCGCATTTGGGGTGAAGGCGTTATCACTTCACAGTTTTACAGATCGAGAATTAACTCCCAGGGGGTCAATTCTTGATCTGTGAAACTGTGAAATGAAAACAAAGTTATCATTTCAGTTTTCACAGAGTTTTATCATTTTACCACTTCACAAAAACGCGACAGGCGATTCTTGAACTCATTATGAGAAATAGCTGTCAAAATCAGTACTAAAAAGTACTAAAATGAAAAAAATCTACCACTTGCTCATAGAAAAAGATGATTGTGACGTCAGAGAAGGACCAAGATGGCGACTTGGGTGTATCAAATGAGCACAATTTGTTTCTGTTTATCATTTTTCCTTTCACAGGTTTTCGCAGAATGAGTTGATTGTGATAAAAGAATCATCATATGAAAACATTTGTTTTCATTTTTCACACTTCGAGAATCGCATTTGGCGTGAAGGGGTTATCATATTTATCACTTCACAGTTTCACGGATCGAGAATTGACCCCCTGTTAGTATGTGGGCCTTAATTAAGCTCCCAGTTGCTCCCCAAGTGTGTCAAGAGGCACATAGCGTATTTATCACCCACTCTCACTTTGATCCACAATTCTTGGAATCCCTCACTGAATAGTTCAAATATATATCGAAGGATGAGAACAAGGATATCAGTATCATTTGATAACACTATAAGCCATTTTATGCATGACTGGACGGCATTGAACAGTTGAATTATAATTCTGCTATCTGCTTTCTCCACAAAGGTTTGCAGGTCCGAGCACGTTTGAAGTTCTTTGTTACTGTTATTTATTATTAATGCATCCCTGCTATCATTGTCACCTGTGAGGGTTTCACTTAGAACAGTAGTGAAGTCAGTCACTTTTGCCTTCTCAATGAAGAAGCAGCAGCTAGTTGGAGCATCTATTTGTTTTTATCTGAAGACCTGAATCTATCCATCTGTCTAGGAATAGGCGTCTCCTGTTTGATATTTATCAGTTCGATTCGATCTAGAATTTTTCGTCTTTCTCTTTCACATTCGTTAAGTGACTGGTCAATGTCAAAGTCAACTCGCTTAATTTTCTTGTCTTAATGCTTTTTTGTTTTAAGGGAATGCTTAAGCCTATCACAGAGTTTTTTTCCAGCTTCAAGCCTGCAGTAGAAATATTATGGATTCTCCAAAGATGCAAATGGTGTGCTCAGGCCCGATCAGTGCCTTAACATAATGCCTTCTGAACTTTTAATTCAGTGCAATTGTACAACTTGTTCTACTTAAGGGTGTAAATGTAAATGTAAAAATGCACAGAGTATTGCAAATGTGGTGAGCAATGTACGAGATAAATGTGTATACAAATGATGTGCAAATACATATAATGTAATTGTATTTTTTATAATACTTAAATTTTTGTTTACTTAAAAACAAAAATAACAGATTTTCTTTATTAAATATCAACCAGGAAACTTCAAAAAGCATCTTAATTGATATCGTATCCTTCGGTTTTTAGAGTGATAAGATGGGCTTTTGTGGGCATGTCAATGGGTGGAAATTGTATGCAATCATTCCTTATACTGTTCGCTATCATGTGTGAAAATTTCATAACACTGGAAGAAGTGGTTCAGATTTTATCTTACTAAAACGAAATCCATATCAGTCAAAAAATAATAAACGCTCACAAAATAGGCGTGGTAGAACTTTTTTCAGCTTATATTCCATACAAAAATATTTTTATAAGTTTAATTAAAGCAACATCCGAATTTGTATTAATTTTGACGAGTATATTACTTTTTTCAAAAATGGGGGCGTGGCAGTGGGCGGAAATTATTGACGTTGGCTTCTCATCTTGTTTTTTATCATGTCTGATACTTTCATCAAAATCGGTTCAGTGGTTTACTTTTTATGGAGATTTTTCCGTTCTCCCATACAAATTTTACTACTATTTGTCGGCCATTTTGGAAAATGGCGTCTAAAAAAAACCCCTCCAGAAAACGGTGATGTCTACCCAAGTTTTTCTGACTCTCCTATACGTACTTTAATCGATTCTGGTGGTTAGATAAATCAGTACAGACATTTTTACGGGACTTCACTACAGGGACAGGAGTACTTCTCACTCTCGTATATTGGCACTGCTGTGACGTGAGGAGAAGGAAGATAATTGCCTTCTCTCATGTAGTGAGGAAATAATGTATTTTTTTATCTTTTATCTGCTGTGAGTTGGGTGTGAAGCTATGATGAGGGAATAATACACTTCATGCTTCAGTCGTCTGTAGCGCTAGTATCTTTTTCTCAAGTAATACTACTATTAGATTTATATACAATGGTATAATTAAAAAAAAAACTTTGATTTGTTTAAATTGTTGTACACTACTGACCCCGTTTCTTGCTAAAACAACGTAAGTCACCCGTTTCTTGCATTTTTACTTGCGATATAGGTACTATAGGGCAAGTTTTGGATTCGTGCAAAAAAAAAATTTCGAGATAACAATCAAACATGACATTACGACGATAGAGAACACGAAAAAAGTGGGTGGCACAATTCTTTCTGTCTGTCTGTACCTCAACCTACAGCCTAAACCACTGAAGCGATTTTCTTCAAATTTTGAACTTAAGGTTTTTTTCTAACTCTCCATAACGGTACTTGCCATACAACCGTTAAGGAAAAGCTTATTTATCTCAAAAACGGCTCCAACGATTTTGATTAAAAAAATCAGTGTATTACTGTAGATATGATGTACCTTTTAGTAAGAAAAAAAATCACCAAAAACATTTATTAACGGTACCTGCCATATAACGGTTTTTTTGATTTTTGGTTTTCTCATTAACCGCTCAACCGATTTCAATAAAAATTTTTGCACAAAACCTTTGTTAGGATATAAATAATACTGCATACCAAAGTTTTTGAAAAAATAAATTTGGATTTTTAAAAAAAGATTAAACATTTTTTTTTTGAAAATTCAATATTTCAAAAACGAGTTGATGAATTATTTTGAAATTTCAGTTTTAAATGCATATTAATATATACACAAAATTGGCATACCAAATTTTTTTTGAAAAATGTTACAAAAATTTTATATATAAAAAATAAATTTTTAAGAAAACGGCTCCAACGATTTTAAATTTTTTTTTTGCATATATTCATATTTTTTCAAGTAATCAAATGGCATACTTTGTTTGAGCTCTAAGTTATTTATCAGACTGTTTATACAATTAAAAGAACGATTTAAATGCTTATTATACTTTTTCTATAATATACTTGAATATTTATTAAAGTTCTTAAGTCCCACACAACTTGAACATAAGAGCAAGTACGTGCGATCCAGTCGTGCATTTTATTAATATTGATTAACTGTGAATATTTTTTTATATTTCAATCCTTTAAAACTCTAATACTATATTGAGCCCAACAAAAGTTCTTTAAAACTAGTTTATTTTTTAACTAAACTGTTTTTATTGGTTCCTGAAAAATTCTAATTGTGTGACTTAAGTGGTTTTTGAAATGACCGATTCAAATATAATAGCTATACTTTTTTCCTTTACTATAAATAAATTAATCATCTTCAAAATCAACCACAGCAAGAATAATCAAGTCAACATAGAAATATCCTTGTCGGAAACAACAGAGAAGCTTCGAAAGAATTTAGAGGAGCTAAAACTTGAACGTTCGGGACAAACGTCTACTGGCGGAGGGAGGAGTTAGTTCCACTCAACTAGGGAATTTTCCATACAAAAATAGCCACACACTCGAAGGACACAAAACAATGAATGCACATTGTACAAATGTGTGCACGACATCTGGAAGACATTAAAACTCAAAAAAATCATAGAAGATAAGATTAAACCAAAAGACGAAGAAGCCACCTTACCAAAAGGCGTACGTGACTTCCAGAACGTACAGCGCAGCATCCAAGGATCAACCGAGGATTCATGATGACGAATATAGGGACGAGCAGACAGAACGACTTGTGCCTCTGATTAGGTCAGACCAACCTTCGCGTGTCTCTCGGTCTGTTGTGGTTATTAAGAACACAACAAGATATATTTTCACGAAGTTTCATTTAAATTGAACAAATTGTAAAAATGAAAAAACAAAGTACAAAAACAAAAAATAATATGGTTTTTCACCATTATTTCGGAAATTTTGAGGTTATGTTAAAAAATTATGTTAGTAAAAGTTGTAGATAAACATAAATAAACATAAAAAAAAACTCACAGTTTCACTGTAAAAATATCATTAACACTAAACACTCACATGCCTCCTAAAACTATTCCACCGCTCCCAAAAACAAACTGTCCTTCCTTCAATTCTCCTCGGAATAGTTCACGTTCCCCTGTGCATAGTTCGAAACAAAAACCAACGATGGCCATGGATAAAGCTTGGATGGATGAGAAATTTCCAACACAGAGTGAGTTAATCGTTTCTCTTTTGTTAAAAAAAACTTGAAGAATCTGAGCAAAAAATAACTGAAGAAATTGGTTGCGAATTAAAAGAAATAAAGGACAGCATATTTGTTTATAAATAACCGTATTACTCAACTGGAATCGTCACAATCCGAAGTAAAAACTGACATCGCCGTTCTGAATACCACTGATGTACAAAATATTTAAATTTCACTTCGATCTTTCTTCTAACTGTGCACAAACTGAATCATTGGCTGCAGCTCAAACCTCAGGTCTGTCAAACTTTAACGCTTAACTTGATAATAGCACTCAAGAGCTTAGAAAATTATAACTCTCTCTGAGCACTTTTGAGAACCGCATTGTGGCGAATGATGCTTTTTATTTGGAATCTCTTACATACCGAAAGAAAATCTTGAATCGATCTTTAATATGATTTGCACCACTGTAAATATAAAGCCTCCGACTCTTAACAACAGATACCGCACTCGCCCGAAATCAAATCAAATGATAAAATTTAACTGGGCCTATGATAAAAACTTTGTGTGTCAATCGCAAATAAAAAACAACTATGTCTCAAAGACGTACTCTTGCTATCGACAACTATTCGACCCTGCGGCATCATCTGAAGAAAAGAAAAGGACTAAGCCAACCAACGAAGTTACTGATCTACAAGCAGCTTTTACGACCTGTCATCAGCTACTCCTTCCCAGTCTGGTTTTCAATCTCCAAGACAGCCATGAAGGAGCTTCAAGTATTCGAAAGGAAGATCCTCAGAATTTGCCCCGGACTGTACTTCGACCGCAGCGGCGGAAAACACTACAGGAACGAACATCTCTACTCCGAAGCAACATAATCCCGCTGGACAAATACCTAGTCCTTTCAGCGAAGAGACTAGTACGGAACATCAACGACCACCCGAATCAGCTAATGAGAAGGATGACCACTGAAAAACGACATCCGGAGCCAAGGTACATCAGTGTAATGGAAACACTTGATGACAACATAATCATGGACAACGAGGAAGCAGGTCTCGTTCTACGCTGACATTGGGTCAGCCTTCTACCGTGGCTAAACGCCAAAACTTCCCCCAACCTACACCAAAAACACCATTGACAACCGGGAATGAACACCCTGAGGACGATTAAGTCATGTAATTTATATACATGTAATGTAATTTATATACATGTAATTTATATATCTATAATTTTTTAAACTTAAGACATTGTGTAACGTTAGGCCCCCTATGTGCCAACAAATGTAAATTTATCATAGTATCATATTAGTTATAAGCCAGATTGTATATATCGTCCCTCTTCTCACGAACTGACGTATCTGCTTTTTCAATATTTTATAGGAGGGCAGTTTTTAGTTTTGTGTCCTCCTTCTATAGGCGTAACTTTTGTGTTTTACAACAGTTTTGGTATTTTTTTTTTTGTAAATTTACAAGAATTTGCTAAAGATTCAAATGATATGAGATTCAATGTATATACTTTACCAAAAACAGTTAAAAATAATCGATCAACCAGATACGTCAGTTCGTGAGAAATTTTAGTGAGAAGTTTAAGTATCGTGACAGTATACACAGGCACCACTGTTTTGAAAAAAGCTTATTAGTGAGACACTTTAGTGCCGTGATACTTTGCACAGGTATCACTGTTTTGAAAAAGCTCCCCCATAAGCCTTTTACTGAACATTTTTGTTTGATAGAGTATAGTAAACAGGAAAAACCGAATGCCATTTAAATTTAATTCAGTGATGGGTGAATAGCAAACATAGGCCTACATCTTAACATAAACTTAAGACCTATTTATTTCTACTCACCGATAAATGCACATAGTAACTGAAACCACTGTATTACACAATAATTTGCAATAAGGGTATTCATGCAACGTCGTAAGTTTACAAATTGGTGTAAAATGATAAGTTTACGAAAAAGTTTGCATGAACGACCTTTTTATTAATTTGGTTAAATGCTGTGTAATTGAATCAGCTGTTCGTTAAACGTCAAATATTTGGGTGCGTTCGGCTTGGGTCGAGGATTTGGTTTTACAGATAATGCATTATGGTCTGTTTATTTGCATGTGTGTCTACCTGTACAAATATATATTTGTTTTAATAGATACGTGTAGTAAGTAGTCCTGTTAATTCAATTATATTTGTTTTGCATTGGAATAAATACATCAATGCCATTCTTTTTGGTATGGTTTTCAAGTATTCGCTCATTTTCAACCGACCACTTCAGTAAACTATCAACAATTATTATAGTTCTACCTTAATATTCATGACAATAGTCGCGTTGTAAGTTAGAAATATATTAGTCGCAAGCTCACGACAGTGGTCAGACGAAAATCAGCGAATACAAACAAATCATATGTCACGCCCATAATGTACTTTTCTTCATTTTCGTTAACTTTTGCTTTCGGAAGTGAATAGAGCACCCCCGAGTACACTTCACGAAAGTGAAACAGAAATTTGTTGAGGTAGGAACGAAAAAAGAGAAAAAGTGAATTATGGCTTAGTTCTGATTTTGAGAGTTTAGAAAGATACTTTGCATTGGCTAATGAAATCTGTTTCTAACAGCTTCCGACTATTCAGAATCTTCCAAACCAGTGCGAATCATTCGTTGACCACAACAAAAACATTAATAACAACACGTTGTTGTAAATGAAAATAACACATTCGTCGTCGTCAACGAAAGAATCGCATTGGTTTGGGTGGGAATTTCTAGTTCTACCTTAATAATTTACGAAAAGTAGCTTTCCTAAAGGCTATCCCAAACCAACACGAAATTAAAGTGAATGATCTCAATACTAAAAAACAACAAAAAACTGTCTTTGTGAATGCTTCGCTATAATTTCGCGTTGGTTGGGCAGAGCCTTTAATCGTTGAGTAAATGTGGACCTTCTAATTATTTTTTTTTGTGTAAACTACGTTTTAATTCACAACTTTTATCACCAACTAATTGCAATGCAATAATAACAGAACACATTCAGAACTTTTTTAGTTCTCCGAGATATTATCATTTATATCATGTTTCTAAACATGCCTGATTCTTAAAGTCACAAACACGCCTAATTCAATCTCTAAAAGTCACAATGACGTTTGGATAAGTTTAACCAAATATTTGGTTAATTTTCCGCAGCTAAATCCTTGGATAAAATTAACCAAATTGTGTAAACCATTTCCCATACAAAATTTGACAGTTCATTAACCAAAAGATAAAATTAACCAAATCGTAAACTTATCTAGTCTTTTACGCAGTTGCATGAATACCCCTAATATAACGGAAAACTGCTACCCACATAATTGCAGTTACGTCTGTTCGTGAGGAAATTTTTACCTAAAATTGCAGTTATGCCAACTATGTCATAACACATTGAACCATGTTCCAGACATTTTTCAAGGAATCTAATGATGAAGAAATATGCAATCAAGTTAACCTAGCACAAATAAGCCCAAATCTCAAAAACGACAATTTGCGAGTTAAGTCACTTCGTGAGATGAGGGACGATATTATGTTCAATAAAAGAAATTGAATTGAATTGACTGCGGCATCATGCACGATTTATTTACGAGAAAGTTCATCGCAGCAGAACAGGTGCATTTTCAAACTAGCACTTGAGTTAAAAAAGAATAAACACATCTCTTCTGTATAAGTTAGCACTGAATACGCTGACACATTCCCACAGGGTCTATAGGTGTTGCGGATACATGTGCCGCCAAATAAGCTGACACATTTCCACACTACAGGTCAGTGCGCATCCAAGCGACGAATTCTTGGGAACTGAAAGAGGTGAGCAACCGAATGGTTGCAACGTCGGCAATTGTTGGTATTCCCCATTAATATAATGTAAATTAGATTAAAGTTGTTTGAGTTTCAATAAAGTGCTTGAACTGTGCGGTTGCACAGTAAACAGTAAATTAAGTTAAAACTAAATTGTTTCATTGATTTGTCAACATATTTCCCATCAAAAGACCAAAGTGTGAATTAATAAATTACATAAAAGAATTTCTGGACACAAAAATAAAAGTATCACAAACCAAAATGGAGTCATGTTTCTTTTCTTTTGCATTGGACTATGCCAATGATGCTACATCCAGTTGCTTCTCTTTCTGTCTTTTAAGTATGCGCTCGTTTTCGTTTGCAAACTGTCAAAAAACAGCTGAAATGTACATGTATTTGTGAGTTTTCTCACGTTACGTTACATTTCAATCGTTAAGTTAAGTAGCAACAGAAAATTGATTATAGATGAGAATTTAAGTAACGTAATTTAAAAGCAACTTAAATATTCAAGCAAACTTAACTAAATGACCTCTGAGAGCCATCTTAAGAAAATCTAATAAATTCGGCTGAAAGAGTTTATTTATATTTAAGAGAAAGTGCTTTCATAGGTACATACGCATACCGTTAACATTTTCCTTTTCTTATATTTTGTTGAATTGAAACTAAGAATTAGAGTATAAAAAAAGGAGAAAACATATTTTTCTTTTTACCATGGCAAACCCAAATAACGGAAATCAACCTATGTTATATACTCCTAACCTTAATATTCCTCCTCCAAATTCACAAACGAACCCTCTCCAGTTACCGCAAATTATAACCCAAGCAAGTGTAATCTCAAGCCCCGAACTTATAAATATAATAGCAGGTGTTGTTGTCAGGAAATTCACCCCGAATTCAGAGGAAAGATTGATGAGCTTGATAAGATACCCGATGTGGTTAGATCTCTGCGTGTTTTCTAAGGTAATCCTGGTGAATTTATCTCTTGACGTAAGAGCCCCACCTAAACTCGAGCCGATGGAAACAGCGAATACTACATCGTCAAGAGTAAATTACCAAAATTGTCCTCAGCCATTCAAATATGCTGGAAAAAGGACACAAGGCTAGAATCCCTCTTTTCAGAATATGGTTCCACAAAAAGTACAAAGGAATTTTCATATAAACCTCGAAAACCCGGCACCTTCCCCGAATGAGCCTCCAGATTTTACCTTACAACCGACCATTTGCCTTCTACCAACAACCATACGTAGAAAAAGCCGTACATGATCCTGATCTATAGAGCTATATACAGCAACAAGCCGAAGAGTTACAGGAAAGTAATGAAATGCAATTTGATGCAGAACCCACTTTAATGGAATGTGACATTCATTTTTTAGGTTAAATTACTCTTCGTTGCCATATTTTCAGTGCAGAACGAAGAGCGGAAAACTTTTAAATTTTTAAATGACACCGGATCCAGTAAAAATTTCATTCAATCGTCTCGAGTAGATAAACCAATTTCAAACGGACAAAACTTCTTAGCTAGATCAATCGCTGGTAATTTTATGTCAATCCTAGGCAGGATTAAAATTCGACAAAAACAATTTAAATCTTAATCTGCAAATCCAATAGAAATAAAAACCAATCATTTGTCAGACTTACAGAAAAACGCTGTCCATCCTCTAGTTTAAAAATTCCGACCCTTATTTGCAGATCCAAACGAAAGGCTTGCTTATACCACCAAGGTGGTAGGCGAAATACGTACTAACACAGACTCTCCGGTATACTCTAGGTATTATCCGTACCCTGCATTACTAGGAGAGGAAGTGGAAAAACAAATCCAAAAACTCCTCGAAGACAAAATCAGCAAACCCTCTCGTTGGCCATATAATTCTCCAGTATGGATTGTCCTGAAAAAAGATGATGCAAAGGGCAACAAACAATACAGACTTGTTATCGACTACAGGAAATTAAACCAGGTCATTGTACCTGATAAATACCCAATCCCCGAAATTAGTGAGTTAGGACAGTGCAAATTTTTACAGTAATAGATCTAAAAAGCGGTTTTCACCAAATTCCTTTGAAAGCATCGGACACTGAGAAAACTGCTTTCTCTATTAATAATGGGAAATACGAGTTTCTCCGTCTCCCGTTCGGGATGAAAAATTCACCGGCAATCTTCCAACGAGCCCTAGACGATATTCTACGGGAACATATTGGGGAAATCTGCTATGTTTATATTGCCGATATTATCGTCTTTAGTAAAACAGAAGAGCAACATGATAAGCATGTCAAATTTTTCAAACGTTATCGGAAGCTAACATGAAGGTGCAACTAGACAGATGCAACTTCTTTCAGGAAGAAGTTGAATTTTTGGGCTTTATTGTATCCTCAGGGGGCTTAACAACAAACCCCAATAAAGTTTAAGCCATGAACGATTTCCAGATCCCGACCACTCTCAATGAATTAAGATCATTCTTAGGTCTTGATCGATACTACAGGCGTTTTGTTAAGGATTACGCGAAAATAGCAAAACCATTAACCACATTATTGCGCGGTGAAGACGGAAGAGTGTCAAAAACGCAGTCACAGAGAGTTCCTATCGCTCTTACAGCAGATGCACTGGATACTTTTCAAAAAGTTAAAAATTCATTAAAGAAAGATTTACTCATTGACATCTACTAGACAGATAAACAATTAGTTCTTACAGCTAATGACAAATTTTCAAAGTATGTTCAGGTGCAAAACATTAAATCTAGGGCAGTAGAGGATGTAAAGGAACCACTAAGACAGATTGTGTTTGCACATGGTGTACCCAAAATGGTGGTATACGATAATGAGAAGACATTTAGCTCAGCTTCCATATGTTTCATGTTACAGGACCAACTAGGAATCGAAATTTATAAAACACCTCCATATACGAGTGCTGGTCAGGTGGAAAGATTTCACTCGACCCTCTCCGAAATAATGCGCTGCTTAAAGACAGATCAAATTCATAGATCTTTTCTCGAACTTCTCGATCGAGCGGTATATGAATATAATTACTCCATACACTCTACCACTAAGAAACGGCCCATCGAAACTTTTTTCGGTAGAACAGTTAGCACTAGCCTAAAACAATATGAAAAAACTAGACAGGAAATAGCAGGGCAAATAGCAGGAAAAAAAATACCGACCTAGAATATCACAACAAAAATTAACACCAAATAAAAAAATATTCTCCGGGAGAGACTATCTTTGTTAAAATACACAAAAGATTAGGGACAAAACTCTGACCAAGATATATAAAAAGGAAGTAGTTAAGGAAGACAAAACCACAATCGTTACAACAGAATCGGGAAAAATTATCCACAAAAATAACATTAGGAATTAACTTTCTCTTTTTCAGATTACTTCTATCCAAAAAATTCGCTGAAGTTCAGATATTGGACTATTCTAATTAGATAGATAGATATATCTTTATTTCGTAATAATGTTTTCAAAAAAAAGTCTGTGACCGCACATTTTACAGTTCAGAGATTTGATACATTATCTTTCTACTGAAACATTTTCTTGTATATAATAGAATTAGTAAATGTAAATAATGGAAAAATATATAATCGAAGGAAAATACAAACAAAAACCTTCATTTAATTCCAAAATTGTTTCGACAAGCATGGACACCGCAAAGTTACAGACGGGTGTGTTTAGGATTATTCACGTGATAGAACTATAGTTTATCCAACAAAAATGTGCAGTACACGTCTTATGGGAAAGCTTTTTCAAAATCAGTAACGTGCATATTTTTGCACCATACCAAATTGAAAGAACTCCTCCATAAAAAAGTGTTTGCCCGCCCGTAAGTTTTTGATTGCAGCTGACGCAGACCCAACGTCCTATTGAGCGCACATCTGAGAATGCACTGAATTGCTGTGGCCTATGGCTGCTGCTATTCAACCCCCATCAAAGTATTGATGTGTATTCAGAGTTACCCGTGTCTATTTAGTAACTCCTTCAGCTTTTTTTCCTTGAGTTTCTGTCGAGGTGCTTTTGATTTTAGAGCTTTAAAAAAAGTTTTAAATGATGAGTGTTATCGTGGAGTGTTTTTCATCGTTTGCATTTATTTTAATGTGTGAAAAATACGTTAAAATGCAGTTACAAAATTTTAAGCTCTTTTCTTTGAAGGAGAGTATTATTTGTATAAATTTTCGTAACACGAGGTAAAGTAAAATTTGTATGTAAATTGTATTTTTAAAAGGTGTATTTTTTAAGTTTTGTGCAATTTGTAATTTTAAGACGGGTATAAGTTTTGTGCAATTTGTATTTATAACTCGTGTATTTGTGAAAAGGTGTGTTTTTTTAGAGCTTTGTGCAATTTGTATTTTTAAGTCGTGTATTTGGTGCTTTATGTAAGTTGTTCGAAATAGCTTCGAAGACTTCAAAAGACTTAAACTCCGAAAAGAAAAAAGAAATTGTTGGCGTGACAAACCACATTTGTATAAATAAAACATTTAATGAATATATCTATATAAAAAAAAGTGCGGTAACCCTACATACTATTCTTTTATATTTGGGTTCATGTAAAAAAAACGCTACGACAACCCTGAGAGAGCTTTAATGAAGGACAGATTTATGCAATCTACTATAGGCAGAATGCGAGGCAAACGCCCTATCTTGCCTGTACTGCACATTTTTGTTGGATAAACTATAGAAGCTTACGAAATCATAATAGAAGACATTAGATTACAAATGGGGAACCTGAATGAATCCGATCCAAACTATCCCATAGTATCCCACCAGATAACTCAAATTACTAACCAACTCAGCATTCTTAAACCAAGAATGAGTAGAAATCCTAGATCCCTTAATTTTCTAGGAAGCGCGTGGAAATGTAAATGACTCGCTGGTAGCCCAGATCACGACGACTTTCAAATCTTAAAATCCCAGTCACATAAGTTATTGAACAATAATAATTAATAAGTTGTTATTAACCAAGCTTATACGAAAAGAATAAATAATTTAACTAACGTCTCGAACGAAGTAATGAACCACTAATGTCAAACATTGGATTAAAAAATCAATACACATTAGATTTAAGATATAAACTTGACGTCATTAAAGAAGAACTAACTAACATAGAATATGCACTTTTATGGAAGAAAAATGATGTTATCAGCTCTTTTAGTCTTTCTAATTCAGGAATAAAAATTGTTCAAGAAAGATTTGAAGAAAGAAGTATATAATTTTATATACTTAGAAGAAGTACTTAGATTTTCAGAAATAAAAATTGCATCAGATAAAAGAACAATACTTTACATTATCAGTATACCTACAACTGAAAATGTATTTGTAAAAAACTTTTAATCAAGCCTGTCAAATATAATAATAAAATAATTAAATTACAATACGAAAATGTACTCACTTGCGAAAGTGAAATGTATGGCTTAAATAAACATTGTAAAATATAATATGTATATATATTAGGGTGGTCCTTAAATTGGACATTGTCTTGGATAGCCCTCATTCGATTCAAAACATTGAAACACAATTGAGGACCTTGCATCAAAAAGGGGGCAGGTCCAATTTTTTACCAAAACAGGTTTTTTTACTCACCATGTGAAGAAAAAAAAGCTATCTTTTGGTGCAAAACCGAAGTTGATACGACAAAAAATAAGCCCGTTAAAGCAAAATTTGGATCTGCCACTCTAGTGCGTTTGGTGCAAAAAGGTAGAAGATCTGGATCTGCCTCTTTATTGACACAAACGAAATTTTTAAGTCATTTGCAACAAGTAAGTCCATGTTTTGAGTTCGAGTTAAAAAGTTGTAATTTTTGTGAAGAAGTTTGTAAAATTTAGTTGTGACCAAATTCTTTGTCTTTGGAAAAGGTTGACTTTAGTTCAATACCTGTTTACTCTTTTGAGGAGATCGCCTATTGAAAAGATTACCCATTCATCGCTTTCCTGAACCAGGGCACAATTTTTTGCTTTGTGATAAGTGTTTTGGTGTAATAGAAAAGTTTAATAGAAAGAAATATTATGTTTTTACCCTTACTGAATATGCCGCACGTATTAGGCAAGCTTCTGAAATCTTTAAAGTTGTTAATGTTGACCAAAATATGATTCTGAACTACAAGTAACATTACGAAGGTCATTTTAAAAAAGTGATTATAAATGCAGAGAAGATTCGGTTCAAAATATCACATTTTTGAATATACTGTAGTGTGTTTATGTGCACATAGTGTATGCACGTGTCAGGTGACGAATACCACTCGTCACTTGATACGTCGCGAAGCGACATTGTGCACATCAGCACACCATAATCTTCCCACGATATGCAATGAACAACGTGCATTGCATATCGTGTTTATATTATTCTTTTTTTCGCATTTTATATTATTCTTTTTGCTGACTCCACAAATGTGTGAATATGGAGTCAGCATAGTTTTAAGTATGAACACATTATAACAAATAAAATTCATCATTATTAAATCAGCTCTCCGACAATACACAAGTCTTTCTTTTATTTCGTAAAACATATTACATGGCGACCGTGACAGTGATTCTGTCCATATAAAATTAAAAATAAGTTTTTTTTGTTGTTGTTGTTTTATTAACTTAATTCAATCCAAAAATGTCTTTATTTTAAATTATTAAAAAAAAAAAAAAACATAAAACACATCGGAACATTGTGCGCTTTAAAAATATCAAGCCGGCAAATCGCTTGTCCAATTATTTGTGAAGTGCGCATTTTGATTACAAATAAAAAGAGGAACCATCTTTGGATAGAAAATACCCTTTCATCCACCACCACGACGAACATGTTTGCCTCATAAAATCAGTTGAAAAGTAAATAATGATATGACGGAAAAGTGTAAAAGCGATTCGAACATGTTTGCCTCCTAAAATCAGTTGAAAAGTAAATAATGATATGATGTGCTCGGAAAGTGTAAAAGCGATACGAACATGTTTGCCTTTCATCTACCACTACCCACCACCTCGTATTCCTTCATCATTTTTAATTGGGAACGAACAAAACTTCCTTTTACGACAAAATAACTCGTGATATACATTCATTAGAAAGTGATCATTCGGAAGTTGACAGACCACTATCGCCATCGGTGTGGACCTCCGACCTCAGCTAAACTCAGAAAACGAAACAACAATAATCTTCAAATCATAGCTGCCCAGCAATCAAATGATGATGATCAAATCAATCCAGCCCAGCAATGGTAATATATTTTTATAATTCATCGTGAAAAAAAATGTGTGTTAATTGTTATATATGAAGCTTAAATCTATTGAACTAATCTGTTTATTGTAAATCTATTGAACTAATCTGTTTATTGTACAAACCATCGAAAATCCAATATTTAATTACTTCTAAAAGAAATTTGATGCATTCTTCTGCCGTTCTTTTTTTTTTTTTTTTAAACAAAATATAGTCAATCGTTTCAAATACTCTTTGCAAGTCTAGAATAACTGTAACAAAGATTATATGGAATCTTTGCTCGGTATTGCTTCTTCTGTTTAAAGTCATTGAGGTTTAAACATTAATTTAAAATGGGAGGTAAAACCTCCAAAGTAAAGGATAGCACAGCAAATGTGTTAAATGTTGTTGAAGTGATGGATACAACCCCACACTTAGAAACACAAACTATGCTCATTTCTTTATTGGTTGTCCTCACGGCAGTAAACTTAATTCTTAAATTTTATCTGTTGTATAAGCGTACACTTAAAAAACGCTACATAAGCCGAGCAAACGACTTAGATAAAATTTAAAATGGAATGGAAAATATTAGCAATAAAAATAAACGGTTTTAAAGACAATTTCCAAAAATCTTACAAATGTATTAACAAAAATACAACAATAAGAGTAGATACATTAAAAAACCATATTAAAACACTAATATCCCATTACAATAGTATTGTCAATGTTTTCAACGCATACAAAAATGAATTGACAGCTGATCATGAAAAAGATTGTAGGAAGCTTTTAAAAACACTTAACACTAAGTTAAAAAATATTAGCATTAAATGGGAAATTGAAATACATGTCTCAGATGAATTAGAGCTTCACGCTGAGTTTAATGAAAATCAAATAGAAAGTTTAGACGAATCAAAACCAGTAGTAAATACAGAATCTGACAGTGAAATTGAAACACTGGATGAATTCCCACAACCAATTATAAAAATCAAGGAAAACATGGCCCAAACTTTAGTAGAATTTCTTAAACTGGCCTCATCACTCTTACCTGAGTTTGATGGAAAGGCAGAAAATTTACAAAGCTTCAAAGATGCCCTTCTCCTTATTGATTCCTTAAAAGGAGCACACGAAGTATCAGCAATTAGTCTCATAAAGACCAAACTAAAGGGACATGCTAGAAATCTAATAAGTAATGAACAAACGATAGTTGAAAAACTAAATGCAAAAGTAAAAGGAGATTCAGTAGATGTAATTTCTGCGAAATTACTAAATCTACAACAAAAAAATAAGACAGCAAATCAATATGTCCAAGAAATAGAAAAATTGACGAAGTGTTTAGAAGGAGCCTATATCAACGATGGTTTAGCTTCTGATTTAGCTGCTAAATACAGCACAACGCTCGCTGTCAAGGCTATGACACAAAATTGTTCTATTGATAAGGTAAAACTTATAATGCAGGCTGGCACATTCAGCGATATGAATGAGGCCATGTCCAAATTCGTAAATAGTTGCACAGATGCAACCGGACATTCTAATACTGTTTTGTTTTACAAGCAAACCAATAATAGAGGTTATCGTGGAAATTACCACGGAAGAGGTAATCATCACAATAATCGCTACCGCAATAACCAAAACAATTACAGGGGAAATGGCCGATCTAGAGGCAACTTTAGAGGCCGTGGTAACTCGTACCGTGGCCATAATAATAATAACAACCACAATAATGTTCGAATTACTCAAAGTAACTCGGAAAACTGCCAAGACCCTTTAGGAAACAATTTATAAATACAAAGGTCCATGCTATCAATTTTAATCTCAATATTTTCGTGTCATTTATAAATGTATTTACTAAACATAAACTCACATTCCTTATAGACACAGGTGCAGATATTTCACTTCTAAAAGAAGATTCTGATTTTTACCAAGACATCCAAAATGACAAGATTATAAGTATCCAAGGAATAGGCCAGGGAATAGTAAAATCCCAAGGTCTAGCCCCAATAGAGCTTCAAACAGATAAATACATCATCCCACACAATTTCCATATAGTAAATTCAAATTTTACAATACCATGTGATGGAATCATAGGTATGGATTTTATAAAACAATTTAACTGCAAATTAGACTTCAAACCAACTGAAGATTGGTTTATAATCAGACCCAATAATTTAAATTTTCCGATTTATGTTCCAATAACATATAGTTGTGGTAATAATTCACTACTTCTACCAGCAAGATCACAAGTAATAAGAAAAATTGAAATAAAAACAACAGAAGACCTCATTTTTATTCCCAACCAAGAAATAAAACATGGCATTTATGTTGCAAATGCAATAGCAACATCACAATTTGCATTAGTTCGTCTATTAAATACAACCGATACTAACCAACTGGCCAGTTTAAATAACTTAAAATATGAACCACTCTCAAACTATGATGTGGTCCACACTAATCGAAATAGTAGAACAGAATCAGTCCTAAATCAACTAAAGAAAAATTTTCCGCCCCAATTCAAAAAACAATTAACAGAAGTATGCACCGAATATAGTGATGTATTTGGATTGGAAACCGAATCCATAACCACAAATAATTTTTATAAGCAAAACTTGAGATTGAAAGATAGCGAACCAGTATATATAAAGAACTACCGAAGTCCTCACAGTCATGTTGAAGAAATTCAAAAACAAGTTAAAAAATTGATACACGACAAAATAATCGAACCGTCTGTATCTGAATATAATAGCCCGCTTTTACTAGTTCCCAAGAAAGCCCTACCGGGTTCCGAAGAAAAAAAATGGCGATTAGTAATCGACTATCGTCAATTGAATAAAAAACTTTTATCTGATAAATTTCCACTCCCAAGAATTGATGACATCCTTGATCAATTGGGTCGAGCAAAATATTTTTCATGCCTCGATCTAATGTCAGGTTTTCATCAAATCGAACTAGAAGAAAGTTCCAGAAATTTAACGTCTTTTTCAACGAGCAATGGCTCATATCGTTTTACGCGACTACCTTTTGGTTTAAAAATAGCGCCAAATTCATTCCAGAGAATGATGACCATAGCATTCTCTGGACTTGAACCTTCACAAGCATTTCTCTACATGGACGACCTTATGGTTATAGGCTGTTCCGAAAAACATATGCTTAAAAATCTAACAAATGTTTTTAACATATGTAGAAAATACAATTTAAAATTGCATCCACAAAAATGTTCATTTTTTATGCATGAAGTGACTTTTCTGGGTCATAAATGCACAGATAAAGGAGTATTGCCAGATGACAAAAAATATGACGTCATCAAAAATTATCCAGTCCCACACGACGTGGATAGCGCTAAACGATTCGTTGCATTCTGCAACTATTACAGACGATTTATTAAAAACTTCGCCGACTATTCACGGCACATAACGAGGTTATGTAAAAAGAATATTCCTTTTGTGTGGACAGATGATTGCCAAAAAGCATTTCAATATTTGAAAAATAAATTAGTTGAACCAACCCTATTACAATACCCAGATTTTAAAAAAGAATTTTGCATAATAACTGATGCAAGTAAACAAGCATGTGGAGCGGTTCTAACCCAAAACCATAACGGAATTCAACTCCAATAGCTTATGCATCACGTTCATTCACAAAAGGTGAAAGCAATAAAAGCACAACAGAACAAGAGCTCACAGCCATTCACTGGGCAATAACACATTTTCGACCATATATATATGGCAAACACTTCATAGTTAAAACAGATCACAGACCACTCACGTATTTATTCTCCATGACAAACCCCAGCTCAAAGTTAACACGCATGAGGCTAGAATTAGAAGAGTATGACTTCACGGTTGAATACCTAAAGGGAAAAGACAATTTCGTGGCAGATGCCCTGTCTAGGATAACAATATCCGAGCTCAAAGACTTACAAGCTAAAGTCCTGAAAGTCACTACCAGGCACCAAAGTAAACAGAAAAAATCCTGCGCAGGAGAAAAACAAGTAGATCTGCATAAGCAATCTCTTGACATTGCTTCTAAGCCCAAAGTATTTGAAGTCATTTTTAATGACGAAGTACGAAAAGTAGTGACCTTGCGAATAACGGATTCCTTATGTTTATTTAAACGTGGGAACAAAATTATAGCAAGAATTGTAGTTAGACCAATGGAACTCTCGATTTAGGTCAGTTCTTCCAAAGGCTCGAAAAAGAAGCCGGTATATTAAAAATCAAAAAACTAAAAGTGGCACCGTGCGAAAAGATATTTGAATTAATTTCAATTGAATCTTTCAAAAATATGGGCAACAAAATATTAAAATCATTACGAGTAGCGCTACTCAAGCCGGTGACCCAAATAAAAAATGAAAAAGATCAAGAAGCAATACTGTTTACGTACCATGACGATCCAATTACAGGAGGTCATACAGGCATAACTAAAACGCTAGCAAAAATAAAAAGACACTTTTATTGGAAAAATATGACACGTCATATTAAAGAACACATAAAAAGATGCCACAAATGCCTGACGTCGAAAACAACTAAACATACGAAAACACCACTGATAAAAACAGATACACCCACATATGCTTTTGACAAGGTAATAGTTGATACAATTGGTCCTTTACCTCGATCAGAGAATGGAAACGAGTATGCAGTCACTTTAATTTGTGACCTTACAAAATATTTAGTAGCCATTCCAGTTGCAAATAAAAACGCAAAAACGATTGCAAAAGCAATATTTGAATCTTTTATTCTGAAGTACGGTCCAATGAAGACGTTCATTACGGACATGGGAACAGAATACAAAAATTCTATTATAAACGACTTGTGCAAATATTTAAAAGTAGACAATATAACGTCTACAGCACATCACCACCAAACCGTTGGAACAGTAGAAAGGAGCCATAGAACTTTTAACGAATATATTCGTTCCTATATATCCGTTGACAAAACAGATTGGGATGTTTGGCTTCCATTCTTCGTTTACTGTTTCAACACGACACCATCTATGGCACATAATTATTGTCCATACGAACTTGTTTATGGTAAGCAAAGTAACTTACCAATAGAATTTAATTCAATAGATAGGATAGATCCTATATATAATGTAGATGACTATGCTAAGGAAGTAAAATTTAGATTAGAAACGGCATATAAGAGAGCTAAAATACTATTAGAAGTAAATAAAGCTAAAAATAAAGATTATTACGATAAAAAAATAGTTAGTCTCGATTTAAAGTTAGGAGATAAAGTTATGCTAAGAAACGAATCAGGTCATAAGTTGGATCCCGTTTATTTAGGCCCCTTCGAGGTCGTAGAAATTGAAAACAATAATAATATAATTATAAAAACAAATAAAAACAAAAAGCAGAAAGTACATAAGAATAGATTAAAAATATATAATACTTAAGAGTTTTAATGAAATAGAAACAACAAATTTGTTTTTTTTAATAATATTTAATATTTGTTCTCCTTCACTCAAATTTTTATTAAACATACATTTTTCGAGTTTTTTTTTTATCAATATATGTACAAAGAATAATTTCTGTAAGTAAAAAAAAAAAAAGAAGAAAAATAAAATAAATAAATAGTAAATCAAATATTACTGACAAAAAAAATTATGTATTAATTAAAATATATGAAATAAAAATATATTACATTTTTTATTAATATATGTACAAAGAATAATTTCTGTAAGCAAAAAAAAAATAATAAGAAAAATAAAATAAATAAATAATAAATCAAATATTACTGACAAAAAAAATGATGTAATAATTAAAATATATGAAATAAAAATATATTAATTTTTAATTTGTTAATCATTAAAATTTATGTACAATTAAATAACTCCATGTAATTACGTTATTTCCTAAAAGAAGGGAGGTGTAGTGTGTTTATGTGCACATAGTGTATGCACGTGTCAGGTGACGAATACCACTCGTCACTTGATACGTCGCGAAGCGACATTGTGCACATCAGCACACCATAATCTTCCCACGATATGCAATGAACAACGTGCATTGCATATCGTGTTTATATTATTCTTTTTTTCGCATTTTATATTATTCTTTTTGCTGACTCCACAAATGTGTGAATATGGAGTCAGCATAGTTTTAAGTATGAACACATTATAACAAATAAAATTCATCATTATTAAATCAGCTCTCCGACAATACACAAGTCTTTCTTTTATTTCGTAAAACATATTACAATACATAGTAAAGAGCACATTGAAACTGTTGCATTCCTACAATAAGGAATGTTCAAGCCAACTAGTCTGTTCTGCCTCAGGAACCGATATAAAATCATGCTTTGCCTTAAAAAATAGCTAAATATAAAAATGTTATGGAACTAGTAAAGATCTATGTTCCAGTTAATAAATTGTCATTCTACGAGGCTCTTAAAAGTGAAACTGTTGGACCAACAGATGACGTTTCCAATGACGATGACGATGATCAGGCTGAAGTGAACCTTTAAATCTGTAATCTGTTCTGTTTTTCTTTTTTTATTTATTGTTAAACTGTTAAAGTGATGAATTATGATTCTAAATATATTTAATAACTTACAATTGTGTTTTATTATTCATTGCTCAAAATCTTGAAGCAAATTTAATACATTTTGGTGCATATCGGGGGCAGATCCAAACTTTAAAAAATCATAGCAATAACATAACCTATTTATTTATTTTAAAACTTGATTAAAATGATGTGAAAATATCCAAATTTTCTTATGGCATTTTATTTTCTAACATAAATGCAATAATTATTTTTTAAAATAGTTTTTTTTTGATTTCCCACAAAAAGTAAAATTTGGACCTGCCCCCCTTTTGTTGCAAGGTCCTCAATTTGCCTAATTTTTTTCAGATTTTTATTTCACCCCCCTGGTCTCCCTTTTTTCACTTCAAGGTACAAATAATGGAGTAAGGTTGATTCTTATAACACGCGAAAAAAAATCAGAACGCATAGATTAGATTCAGACGAAAAAAAATCGTATCGGAGGGGAGGTCTATTTCCCCCCGTTTAGGCGGGAGGGGTAATTTTCTAAACTAACTAAAGTAAATAGAAAAAAAAAATATTTAAAAACAACGGGCCACTTACAGTGGCATGCTCTTGCTTTTTTAAAGCCATAAATCCAGTCTCTAATATGTTTTTTAAATCAAGTTTTTATTGTAAATAGTTTCTTTCTTTGAATGTTGTTCTTTTAATTTTTTGCAATTGCTTTTAATAAATTAAAATTTAATAATAGTAATAATTAATTTTGTTTCCTTGTTTTTATTTTTTTAATTAATTAAGTTATTTCTCTTTAGCTTTTCTTTTTCTTCTCTTAAAATCTTTTCTTGCTTTTTCTACTACATATACTTATGACTTTTAGAAATACATTACGCTGAATGGTTAAGGTTTTGTGCAGACAGTTTAATGCCAAAAATTGACGGATTTCGTCATCTATTTACTATCTATCTATCTGATGAGGTTTGTTGCTTAGAGGACTATCGTGTTTTCCGTGTAAATAGAAAAGAACGTGTTGGTGACGGAGTAGCAATATTTGTAAAAGAATCTGTAAAATGCAAATTTATGCTTTCTTCTGATGCAGGTAGTTTCATAGAGTATATATTCCTTGAACTCACAAGTAATGAGGGTGGAGTTCTTTTAGGTGTTACATACAGGCCAAATAGATACATAGATTTTTTACCTCTCTACACTCTCTTACAAGAGATCTCTCTGAGTTTCTCTAATATAATTTTATGTGGCGATTTTAACTGCAAATTGCTCAGTTCTAACCTTCTTGTATCGGGTTTTTCAATAAAACAAAAACGGTTTTGGATATCAATGAAATTCTTTATTCCTGTGAAAGTACGTTCGATGCCATTATGTATGGAACTCGATTTCTTTTGCATGGCCACCACGGGCACGCTTGCAGAAGTCCAGACGCTGAACCAAATTTTCGACAGTTTTCAAGCATAAATCGCCCGATACTGCTGCAATTTCACGTTCGATATTCGTACGAAGTTCATCAACCGTTGCTGGCTTCTTGGCATAGACCATAGACTTGACTTGACCACACCAAACCTTAATTTTTTCGGGATGCAATGATGACTCATGGAGTACGTGACCAATACCGCATATTTCGTTTATTGACGAAGCCATTCAGCCAGAAATGAGCCTCATCGCTGAAGATGATTTTTCGATGAAAATCCGAATCATTTTTAAGTTGTTGCTCAGCCCAATTCACGAATATACGACGCTTCTGGTGGTCAAGCGGCTTCAGTTCTTGCGTCAATTTAATCTTGTAAGGATGTAGGCCAAGATCTTTTCGCAAAATTCGCCACAACGACGTCACAGAGATGCCCAAAGCTTCAGAACGACGTGTGAGAGACACATTTGGGCTTTCTGCAACTGAAGCCTCAGCGGCAGCAATATTCTCGACGCTACGGGCACTTCTTTGTCTCACTGGCACGGGAACATTTTGTACTGTGCCTGTGGATTCAAATTTTTCCACTAGACGCTCAATTGTTGATCTGCTAGGACGATTATGAAGACCATAAATTGGACATAGCGCTCTTAACGTTGAGGCCACTGACTCCGAATTTCGGTAGTAAATTTTAATAATTTCGACTCGTTGTTGGCTCGTATATCTTTCCATCATGAAATGGCAAACCTTACTGAAGAGAAATGTCAAAAGAGCGGCAAGAAATATGGCGTCGTTTGCTGTCCCTGTCGCTCTACTTTTGTAGCCTCCCTGTTGAAAAACCCTTTACATTATATGCACAGTTTTAATTTGCTCCCTGTAAACAGTAGTACTCCAACTCATTATTCTGGAAGTGAACCCATGGTATAATAGCTTGACAGTTCAGGCAATTGATTCGTGACGTCACACAGTGCGTCGAATCTATGAACATGGTGGACAAAAATCTGTTTTACAACAAATATGGCTTTTGTGTGTAAAATAGGTCTTGAAACAACAAAAAAAGTGTAATTCAATCGGCACAGAGAATTTAAGTGCCATATGATAATTCCAAGATGACTATTAAGCTTTAAACAGAAGAAAGAAGGTTGATCTTAAAAAATGTAAAATAGATTGTTTTACTTAAATTTGAATTCTTATTTTCCAGATTAATTTGTATGTTAGATATTTGAATGTTTTTGACATTAACATTATGTGTTTTGTACTTTTATTAAATGATTGAAGTTAATACAATGTCATTATTGGTCCAAGTTTGAAGCTTTTAAAATTTAAATTAAACTGACCCATAAGATCGTTCATGTTGTACTCCTCAACTTGAACAAGTTGTTAACATTATTTCATACACAAAAAATTTTAATGGTCTGCAATCGAAGAACAACGGGGACTTTTCCATAGCTCAATACCAGCATTATCCTCCAGCAATTTCAAAGGGGATAACGCTATCAGAAAAAAGAATTCGTCTGTTTTCAGAGTCAGTAAAGAGTTGTTTATACTGACTATGCCCAGAACTTCCGTTAAAGTCCCACTTGCAGGTTAAAGTAGCAGTCGTGGCATGTTGTATTTCAGAAATATCTGCAATAGGTACTTTCTCCAGTCTTATTAAGGAGTTCTTGGAAGGCAACAGATGCAGTTGTTTCTGTTGCATCCCTCAGCCTAGGAAGCATTTGTTTTTTAAGCTTTTTCAGTTTGTATAAGCTGGAAAAACAATCTTTATGCAACGCATTAACAACTAATTGTAGAACATTTTACTTTTTTCTGAGAGATCCAGGTCTAAATACAATGCTACGGCCTCTTGTGGAGTTATAATTTTTGTTCAGCAAGATCAACTCTTTCGCCAGAATAACGTCCAGATAGTTCTGCTGCAAACTTAAGCTCTTCACTGGAGTTTGAGAGCTAACGATCCTCAATTCTACGTTTTTCTGTCTTGTGGGAAGCAGCTTCAAATTGCTTTTGAAGTCTTCCACGACTAGATCCCGGTGTGTCATTTAAAGCATTATTGGTCATAATCAGCGCTGTTACTCCTTTAGCAGTAGATCTACTGCGTTTAGTCCCAAATGAAAATCTACTGCGCAGCAAAACGAATCTACTCCTCTTTTGAGACTTTTGAAAACTATCCAAAGTAAACCAAAGAGCTAACAGAGCCCAATGAAGATTGTTGAGCGGCCTCAGACTCACCAGGAATTATTGACTTTTTGAATAAATTTAAATGTATAAATGGCGAATATAAATGGAACTAAGGTAAAAATATTTGTATATTTATGAATTCTCCAAACAAATGTGACTTTTTACTATTTTAGTTTACAAATCTTCTTTTTATTTTTTTTTATTGCTGAAAATAATATCAAAGTGGAGTTCTTTTTTGAAGTCATTGTTGAGCTCCCAGATTCTCCTTTATTTTTTCGTTAGAAAAATCTTTTAGAAATGGATTGAATTTGATTATTTGCTGTATTTTCTGAGATCTACTGCGGTATATTGCAATCTACTGCGTTTTTTCCTCATATATACTGCTCTCAATCATCTAGAGGGTGGCAGCGCTGGTCATAATATCTAAAATACCGGCAGGAAGTATAAAATCACTTTTTAACCACACTTCATGCCGTTTGAAAAGTAGAGTGCGGTTTCGTGAGCATTGTTTCCACCGATTATCAAGATTTAAGTCAAAAAACTTGACTTTTTGGCTTAAATCACTTTTTATTGAACTAGAACAATTGGTCATTTTCAATTCATTTAATATCAAACTGGTAACTTCTTCAATTCTAGAGCTTTTAGTAAAAGAAACCCATTTTTCAAAAAAATTTTGATTTTTTATCGGTTGACCTTTTTGTACAAAAAGTTAAATATTTTGCAGGTTAGCAAAAATTAGCAATGAAAGTTTTTATTTTTGGAAAGTACAATAATGGACAAATACAATGACATAAAAAATGTTGATATACTTTTTTTTAAACTCAACTTAAAAGAATTTTTCATGCCTCAAAATAGGACTTTTTTGATAAATTAATAAAAATACTAATTCCACCAAAAAATAAACTAAAAAACTCGTACCAGCTCGAAAGGTATCCATAATTATTATTCACAAGAAAAAATATCGATAATAGCAGTAATTTTTTTTACACGAGATCAATTATCGCACAACAAAATCTAATTATAAACAAGAACTGAAGCTAAAATAATCTCCACTGCTGATAACAACGCCGCTAATCGACCAACAAGAAGAGAGCAAAACAATAAAAGTTATAAATTAAAGTTATTTAAGATGTTCTTGTTGGGCTCCACAGCAATTTAGCTTTAAATCACACATTCACTTTTTTGATTTTTGTCCACTGGTCAACGCACTGTGCGTCATTGCGAGTGAATGATCCCAATTGTTTGTCATTTATGGCAAAGAAAGTAAACAGAAATTGTTTATGTTTTGAAGCAATTTGTTATTAAAACTCAAAGTAAAACAATAATGCAATTTATAAACAACGAAACCTGCATTGGGAAAGAGCTAACCATGTGGTTTCAGTGGCGCGGTGGGTAGTGCATCGGCCTCTGAATCGCAAGGTTCATGGTTCGCTCCCATATGACGGCAAAGAGTTTTTCAATTAATACGAGCATAACCAGACTAAGCACCACTAAAAAGAGTCTGATGATCGAGGTGGCACTCGTGAAATAGCTATAACTCCAGCCTATATACTTGGTGGTAACACACACAAGTTATGTTTTGTTAAATTTCAAGTAAAACAATAAATAATTTATTTTTTGAAGCTATGTGTTGGTGAACACTCGCTATGACGCCACACAAAACAAAATATGGCGACCCTTCATCTCATATACAACATACCTATATATAGAACACGTCTAGATACACTTCTGATGAGGGAACAATACGACGCAAGCCTGAAAAAATTGAAAAAAGTATTAAAGGAGCATACCATATACCGCACAGCAGTCGAGGAAAAACTGAATATAGAGAACCTTGGTTTAAAAAGGAATGCATGCAGGCGAGAAGCCTTTCTTACGCCTGGCTGAGTGCATATCGAAAGTCCAATACAAATTTTACAAAAGACCGGTACATTGAGAATAATCAGAAATATAAACTTCTCTGCCGAAAAGACTATTCGGAAGCTCAAGCGCATCAGCTTGCAAGGTGTAACAGGTCTTCTGAGTTTTGGAACCTGGTCCGAAAACTTAATGGAACAAAATTTATTATTAGTCCGAGACTTAACTCAAATAGACTGCAAGCACATTTCGAGCAATTGTTAAACCCAGATGCGCCAAACAAGTTTCTGAATCAGTATGTCAAACCTGGCTTCAAAAATAATATATAAGATGCACCAATTTCAAAGGAAGAAGTGGCTATATCGATAAACAACCTAAAGGATGGAAAGGCTGCGGGCTCAGATGGTATACCCGCAGAATTCTACAGATATGGTACAGATACTCTTGTTGTAACTCTGACAACAGTATTCAACCAGATCTTTGAGGAGGGAACCATTCCAAACCAGTTCAGCGATGCCTTGATTTTCCTAATCCACAAAAAGGGAAGCACTGAAGATCCGGGAAACTATAGAGGAATCTCATTTTTGAACTCGTCATATAAAGTATTTACATCGATCCTGCTCTGGCGTTTAAATGAATGGATAAATTCTAATAACCTGCTCAGTGAGTTCCAAGCTGGCTTCAGATCGGGATACTCCACCGTCGATCACATTTTTGTACTTCGCTCGATTGCTGACTCGTTTCTATCGAGAAAACGACACCGTGGATCGAAGTGCCCTGTTTTACAAGCTTTACCAGAAAGGAATGTCGCTTAAGTTCGGTACAGTATTACAAAATTTATACAAGACTACCAAAGCAGCAGTGTAGAATGGTCAATGCTTATCGGAGTGGTTCCAAACGAAATCGGGAGTTAGACAGGGCTGTGCACTCAGTCCAAGTTTGTTTACACTCTTCATTGAAGACATAGTAGAAGCATTACCCGCAGGCATTGAGTACGCAGGCGTTAACATTAAAGCTCTTCTTTTCGCTGACGACATTTTTCAGCTAAATAAGCTATAATAATAATATTGTATAAGGTGGAACCTAGTGGTAAATTTAAATAAATCCAAAGTGATGGTTTTTAAGAATGGCGGAGGAAGATCGTGATCAAGTGAGCAATGGCACTTTAATGGTGAAAGTATAGAGTTGGTTAAGGAATACAAATATCTAGGAGTCTGCTTTACTAAGAACTTGAGCATGGAAAAACATCTCACTGACAAACTTGCTAAGGCGATAACAGCTATAAACTTAGGATGGAAGCAATGCTATAATATTTTTTTCTCGATCTTGGATTCCAATGATTTGTTTTCATCGCCGCCGGTCTTGCTTGTGCTTATGCTATGCTTTTAAAGCTGCACTTGTTTGTTGTTGCAATCCTCCAGCACCTCGTGTAGTTGTTTTTTTTGTGATTGTGGAGTATTTGACATTTTGGTTGGTTGAAATTAAGAAATACGAACGATATTTCAATACAGACTTAATTAGCGATGGCTTATAACCAAATTAGTTAGGCTTTTATGCGATTATTTATTTCAAAGTGTTTACAAAATTTTAAAAGAAATTGCACTTGAAACTTTACTGGTCATAAAGCTTTTTTGCTTTGCATGAGTGGCAAAAGTTTCTATTTTTTGATACTTTTAAAGGGATAATATTATTAATGCAGTTGTATGGAATAAAATATAAAAACTGCTTCTGCAATATCGCTAGACACTGATATTTTCTCAATACCAGACCTAGCAATTTTATCTGAGAGCAACTGAAAGTTTGCCTTTCTGAAGTCAAAATTATATGAAGAAAATCTTTTAAAGTCTAGGAAAATAAGAAAACTCTCAAATGTCCAATTTTAATAAGTTTTATTTATAACAAAATCGAATGATATCGGTTCAAAAGAAAAACTTTAATTCAGTTAAATTCATTACTTGTAGTTGCTTATATAATCTTGCAAAAAACAGTTAAATGTGTATATAAAGAATATTTTTAGAAATTTAGAAAGAGATGAATATAAAGCAAAGTTTTATGTACAGAATAATTTAATTTGATAAGTGATAACACCTTTAATAAATTAGTTAAATACGAATTTAATTTTCAACATCATCCGCCAACGCCAAATCGCGGTCGCAAATCTGCAGGGGCTACAAATGTTGAATAGCTCTTCCAAGTTTCTAACCATCAGCAAAGCGAACTTGTACTGCTGTTACCTTACCGTCTCGTCAAAAATAGCAAACATCTACGATATTTAATCGCCAATGTATCCTTGGAGTACAAGAGACATAAGGACCACGTCTTTTGCCTGAATGCGTTTAGAAAAGGATTTATTTGTATGATGCACCAAACGTAACAAGCCCAAAAGAAGTGAAGTGTACTTCAGTCTCGCACTTCATTTTGCACGAAGTTCAGAAGATGAAATTTGATCTTTACTTTGATTCTCCATAAGCCTCGAGTTGCCAGTGAGGAAGTTGTCAGGACTAAGCGGAGAGAGGTCGAGTGGATCACTGCTGAGGAGAGCGGTTTCATATTTATTATACGCTCAGCCTCCTTGAAAATCGTATACAGCTCGTCAATTTCGACTTTCGCCTTCCAGATGGTAAATTTAAGGATGTCTTTTATGCTTTTTACCATTCGCTCCAAAATCCACCCCAACTGTTTCAAATGGTCGAGCTGCCATAAGACGTGCCAAGGGTAATGGGGCAAATGGTTATGAAGCAGGTTTCAACTCATCCGCTTGCAAACTAGGCAATTTGCAATAACCGTTTTTATGAGTTGACGTCCACCAAGCAGCCAAAATCTTTCTTGCATCCTCGTCAGGACGTAGTTGACTCCTCCATGTAAGGTAAGTGACTGATAGTATTTGGCTATTAATCGGGTTAGAGAACCGTGTTTTGACAGGATAATAGGACTCATGACATCAAGAGGTTCATCAAGTTCTTGCAGACTACTACCTAAGCGAAAGATGCCAGCATTGTCAAGTTATAGGTTGAGGTTCAGCAAAGTCGAAGAACGAGGAATTGGTTTTCCGACCTGCAAAGACAAAATTTCGTTATTAAAATAAATGTTTTGAATTAATTTTAACCAATAGTCTTCAGCTCTCCGAAGTTCCATCACTCCAAGAAATCTAGTTTTAGTTAGCTTCTTATAAATGATATCAACCATTCGGAAGATGTAGCAGGATAGTTTTTTACTATTAATAATTTTGCCTGTATGTTTTCTTTGAAACAATTCTTAATTATTGCAGCAGGTAACTCTCAAAAACTTCGTCCACGAACTTATTGTATCGAATGCAAAAATATGACCCAAAGGCTCTACAGATCTATCTGCCAAAGTTTCTTCGGACATCGTTTATAGTGTTGTAGATTTATCATTGTTAATTATCCCACTCGTTGAACGCCAGTCAGTATTACCACTTTCAACCAATGAGGAGCTTCTTGCCACCGCACTGAGGCAGCAAACTGTTGAGTCGATAAAAAAATAAAAATAAATTTGGTAGCGCAACAGCTCGTGGAGAACCAGGCCCTAGCGACTTACAACTCTCAACCGTTCCTATGGCGTTAAGGAATGAGGAGGACCTACAATTTTTTGCCGAGTCTGAACGGCTAGATAAGAAGCACTTATTCATAACAAGTATACTCTTGGAGGATTTGTCATTTCATCGCAAGAGGCCGAACCTCGGGAAAAACATTTCTGTATTTATGAGGCAGCGGCTGGGAATCGAACCCAGACCTTCGGCATGACAGTCCATTATGCCACGAGGTATCACTGTTGAGTCGATATTCCTCTCGTTACTAGATCCGCAGGGTTTTCAGAACCTGGGCAGTTCCTCCAATCAGCTTTAATTGTGAGCTCCTGGATCTCTTTCACTCGGTCAAAAACCAATGGCTTCCATCGTCGGACGTCTCCATGGATCCAATATAAAGTTATTTGGAAATTGAAACTTTTTAAGGAAGCCGAACAACCTAGCAGCCACTTGTGCAGCAACCAGCTCCAGCTTTGGCCAACTCATGTTGTCCTCAGTGCTCTCTTTTAAAGGAACACACAAATCTGACCTGTCTCACCGTCAGAACTCTTAAACGCAGAAAAATGCAACAGCTCCAAAGGCCTTTTGACTTGCATAAACCTATAACCTCCTTCTGCTTTGAAATTAAAACGAAAACAAGTGTAATGGTCTCCATTCAACAGCAAGGTCTCCCCACCGATGTCGCCAGTCTTAGAAACCTCTTTATGAAATTTCATGATTTCCTTAATTTATCTCTCCAAAATGTGACGAATGCTCTTGAGGCTTTGAGAAAAGATATTCACTCAAAGCGGATCTCGCACCGTCAGCGTAGCAGAAGTGATCATGATAGAATATTTCGTTTCTAGTGAACTCCCGACCTCCGTTTCTCTTTACAAAAACCTCCCTCTTTCTTTCTACTATCAAAATGTTAGAGGCTTCGTTTCAAAACTCAGTCAGTTTTGGAACAAACCCATACATATGCCTTACCTTTCGAATTATATGCACCGCCTGAAACGCATCTTATCTCCAGCATCAAAAATCAAGAATTGTTACCTTTTACTTTTAACATTTATCGCGGTGATGATCTTAACCAACCAACCAATGATTTCCCTAGCCGTGGTGTCCTTCTTGCTGAAGAAATAACATTGACTCTTCCCTTATTACCATATCTTCTTTCCCCATTCTTGAATCTGTGTCAATCAAGATTTCACTACTACGAAGATCACTCTACGTTGTCTGTTGTTACATCTTACCTCCACAACCCATCGAATCTTATGATCTAGAAATTAAAATGAATGATCACATCACCGATTTGTGTGTCCCCCATGATGGGATTCTTCTTTTCGGTGACTTCAAGCTTCCTAGTTTAAAATGGACTCCATCAGACGACCTTTCGTTTTATTTTTCTTCCGATCCCACATCTGCCAAAGAATATTCTCTCCTTAAGCCTAGTTTACAGTTCCCGTGCGCAAAAAAAAATCTACGCAAATATTCTCGCATGTCAAAAATAATTGAGGTGAAATGTAAAATAAGTTTCTTGCATGATTGGTTTAGAGTTTCATGCAAAAAAAAGACTATGCTGTCATGGAATGTCATGCAAAACAATGGACCGGCAATTGATTTGCATGCGAAAAAAAGTGTGGTGAATACAATATTTTTTTTTTTGATGGTCGGTTTATACTTTCAAACAAAAAAAATATATTCACCTCAAAGCATTATTTGCAGGCAAATGGTTTTCGCATCCAAAAATAATTATTATCCATTTTTAGGCCTATAGTTTGTTAATTAAGGGTAAATTAATGACTCAATGGGTGGTTTAGGACAAGGCAAACGTTTTTCGCCTTGAATATTATTCAACTTGGTGCGCAGAATAGGTGGAAAATCGTTTTGAAAATTTTGATTTTTTTTTCGCATGGGAACTGTAAACTATGCTTTAGATAGCCTTGCTGATTCAAGCCTTTGCCAAATTTGACTGACCTTATTTTCACAACAGACCCCATGTACTCTTCTGTCTCAGCTAGCCCCCTTTCTCTATCAACCATCGACAACTTCCATCATCCCCTTCATCTCTCATTTTGTCACGATTATCCATGACAGTCAACGGATATGTCTTCTTACGACTTCCACAAAGCAAACTTTCGTCCAATAAATTCAGCAAAGGCTCCTTCAATTTTGACAAATTTAACGTAAATGATGCCATAACTTTATTCTTCAGAGAAATATTTAACTCTATTTCTCTTAATGTTCCTTTTTCTCGCCATAATACCACGTCTACTTCTCCACCTTGGTATAAGCATAGTTTACAGTTCCGATGCGAAAAAAAATCAAAATTTTTAAAACGATTTTCCACCTATTCTGCGCACCAAGTTGAATAATATTCAAGGTGAAAAACGTTTGCTTTGGCCTAAGCCACCCATTGAGTCATTAATTTACCCTTAATTGACAAACTATAGGCCTAAAAATGGAAAATAATTATTTTTGGATGCGAAAACCATTTGCATGCAAATAATGCCTTGAGGTGAATATATTTTTTTTTTTTCGGAAGTATAAACCGACCATCAAAAAAAAAATATTTTATTCACCACACTTTTTTTCGCATGCAAATCAATTGCCGGTCCATTGTTTTGCATGACATTCCATAACAGCATTGTTTTTTTTTTTGCATGGAAACTGTAAACCAATCATGCAAACAATTAATTTTACATTTCACCTCAATTATTTTTGACATGCGAGAATATTTGCATAGATTTTTTTTTGAGCACGGGAACTGTAAACTAGGCTATAATCGCCATTTCTTATCTCCATTTTACCGAGCTATACAATTTTCTTTACCAGCGTTATATAACGGAAACGCAATCCGACCTTAAGCCCGTATGACACTACAATTTTTATTCATTTTATATATCATTAAAACAACCAAAGTGTCAGCAGAGCAAAAAAGGGATAAAAAGTGTTTTTGAGAAAGAAATGGCATTTCTCTAAACTAGTTTTTACAATTACAATGTGTCCCAAAAGTGAATATAGATCATAAACTAGTGTTCTGTAAGGTTCAATGTGTATTTTCTTTTAAGACTGAGTGTACCTTGAAATTATTTTTGATTTTTAAGTATGAAATGTCAAGAAAAATCTGCCAGAACCTGACAAATATTATTTGAAAGTCACATTGTTCATACATTTTTTGCGACATTTTTACATTTATGGATATAGTGCGTACGCACTCACACCTTTCGAAGTTCGAATAAGAAATTGTACCTTCTGCTTTTATTTCATTTGCAGTTCATTAAAAATGAGAGGAAAATGTAGTGTCATACGGGCTTTATCAAGGATCCTAAGTAATTTTGTTTCAGTTTGTTAACAAATAAAGAAAATCCGATGGCTACGAACCACTCTCACGTTATTATAAACCAACTCTTCATTGCTCCCGTTAAAGTTTTTGTTTTTGTTTTTCTCCCTCCGAGTGAGTGAAACAATTTGGTAAATGTTCTGCCACTGAAGCAAAACTTGAGGCTACATGCATCTGAAAAGATTATTTTTTCCATTACATGCAACATATCTTTTTATGAAGTTTTGTTTACAATCATCGGATCCAAGTGGCGAGTTGACAATAACAAAGTTTTATGTCTTGATTGCACCTGTTCCCCCACTCAACAAAAACAAATCCTGCTCGTTTATGCTATGTTCCACCAAAGGTTTATCTCAGATTAGATTAAATAAATCTTTTTGGTGTTTCCACCGCACAAAAAGATTTAAAAAAGATTAAATTTGACAGCACCTTCAAAAATGCAAATGGCGTTTCAATGTTTCTTATGAAGTGCGAATGAGACAGAATGTTTGATTCATGTGAAACAATGAAGAACTGAATGCGAGTCTCGAATGAAACGTTCAGCACCATGTAAGAATAGGTTAGTTCGATTTGTAAAACTATTTGTCCTAGGAAGATTTAACAAGATTAATTTCTAATCTTCAAGATTTACGAAATAAATTTGTATGGTAAATCTCCGAGATTTGAAGGAGATTTGAGGTAAATCTTATTAAAACTCAGATTAACGTTAGGTGGAAATGTAGCATTAGCCTTATGCTATGTTTCCACCAAAGGTTTATCTCAGATGAGATTTAATAAATTTTTTTGGTGTTTCCACCGCACAAAAAGATTTAAGAAAGATTAAATTTGACAACCCCTTCAAAAATGCAAATGGCGTTTCAATTTTTCTTACGAAGTGCGAATGAGACAGAATGTTTGATTCGTGTGAAACAATGAAGAACTGAATGCGAGTCTCGAATGAATCGTTCAGCACCATTTAAGAAAAGGTTAGTTCGATTTGTAAAACTATTTGTCCTAGGAAGATTTAACAAGATTAATTTCTAATCTTCAAGATTAACGAAATAAATTTGTATGGTAAATCTCCGAGATTTGAAGGAGATTTGAGGTAAATCTTATTAAAACTCAGATTAGCGTTAGGTGGAAATGTAGCATTACCTCAACTGGTGAGTTCATTTTTAGTAGTGTTCTGCCTAGCTGTTTCTCTTTTACATAAACAATTAATGTCAAAATCCGGACAAAGTCACTCATCGTTATTCTGCCTGCATACTCACTACTATATAGTTATACATAAATAAGCAAACTATTGGATCGTATTTTCAAAAGGGTTATGATATGAGTGAATACCGGAACCTATTCCCAGAAAGGGTTTGTGGAAAAAATAATCGGTACACTAGAAATTAAAATTCGATGAAGTTAACCCTGATGTTGTTGATAATATTTTGGCTTCTGCTATTATTGCCAATGAATTAAACCCAAGAGATATTTTTGTTGCTGATGATGTTGCCATGTATGATGCCTTAGATGTTGACAACGAAGCGGTTCATGAATTACTTAGTTGCGGAAGTTTCAGTATATATTATCAAAATGTTGGTGGAGTAAGAACAAAATTAAATGATTTGTATTTATATTTCGCTTCGCATGACTATCAAATAATATTATTAATTGAAACCTGGCTTAATGATAGTCATCTTACTACAAAACTCTTTAATTGTAATCAATATGCTGTATATCGGAAAGACCGTTGTTCGTCGAAAACCGGGCGGCGGAATTACTATCGCCATTCATACTAGTTATATCTCTAATCGAACAGATTTAATTTCAAGTAATTATGACACTTGTTTTGATATTGATCAATTAATTGTTAAAACTAATCTTCAAGCCCTATTATTCACATTTTGTAAAACTTGAAATGAAACTAGTGTTAGTCGAAACTAGTTTTGTTTCGAGTTTAATCAAAAATTAATAAAACTAGTTTTAAAAAAAAAATCGACATTATTCACTCTTTGAGATAAAACTAGTTTAGGATGTCAAATGAATTTCTAGTTTTTTCCATAAAACCAGTTTTGTTGCCCTAGCTGAGTTTTATCTCAAAGTAATTCGGGATGGTTAAAACTCGAGATCAGATCATACTAGGTACTTATTGGCTGCACATAAATTTAACATTTTTTCGCGAAAAAAATGTATAACACTATTTCCTGCACTTTCAACTGTTATTTGTAAAATTTAATGATGAAACTCACGCGTTCAACACATGATTCTTGTAATTGGAAACGCACTATTAACTATCATTTAAACTGAGCCCGTACTGTTGTTAACAATAAAACAATTCGCGAAACACGCCGTATATTTATCAAAATCACAGCGTATGTACATAAATATTTTTTGATTTATTTTTTGAAATTTTGTATATTCATTCACTTATGAGTTGCTGGTTTTATTTTTTTGATGAATAATAAGACACAGTGTCAAAACTAGTTTTGAGGCTCTAAAAACCAGATATTTCTGGTTTTATAAATTTCGAGTTTTATCTAAAACTAGTTTTAATATTTCAAGTTCAATATTTCAAAACTGATGCAAATAATACCAATTTATTCGAAACTTGAAACTCAAAACCTCTATAGAACTAAGTCAGACGCAAAACTAGTTTTGAAACATGTCAATAACATGGCTGTTAGAAAACATGTATCTTTGTTTATCTCTGCTTGCTATTATCCCTCCAGGAAGCCCCTTAGAATTATATAATATACACTTACAGCAGTATTAATAAAAATCTGGTATCCGTTTAAAACACACTGGCACACGGATAGACAACTTGTCCGCTTGATAACTTTTCTTATTAAAAAAGATATGATATCTTTCCAGTATTTATCACTTCACCAAATTCACTACTTCATCAAATTATGGTGATTTTCTAATACATGTGTCACATGCATGCACTGCCTTGCGAAGTGTATACTGGTAGTAGTATACGGTGCTATCATACGCGTGCGTGTATGTGTTAAGAAGTTACCCGTTCATTATACGTGGAATCTGGCTAGTTAAAGTTATCCGTACGTTAACACACGTCACAGACTATTACGCATTTGTTAATAAGAATTATTAGTTAATAGATGTATAAACGCTAGCACGTTGTTATCCGCCGTTTATTAATATGGGGGTTAGAAAATTGTCGATATTTGTTAAGTTCTTTAAATGCATCCAATCATGTAATTTGTCTTGGAGATTTTAGTATCGGTGATGTAAATTAGAAATTTGATGCTAAAGAAAAATGTTTAATTCCTTTCGATATTAAAACTGAAATTGAAAGCTCTGTAATCGATTTTTCAGCCAGTTTAATCTGTTGCAAAAAAAATAATGTTCTGAATTCATTAAATCTTATTTTAGATTTAGATGTTCAAAGGGTAGACATGGTGCATTCAAGAGGACACAAGCGTCCACAAGCGAACCTATATCTATCAACTCCTACTCTCACCTCCCTGCGGTGAATATCGGGTACCTACATAGTACCTTTAACGTCATCAATGAAGTTGCCATGTTATGAGCTTTCAAAGTTTGTTGGCAAAATATTACAGTGCGCGTCGACAAATTCAAGCTACTCAATTAAAAACTCTTTTGAATTTATTGAGAAAGCGAAAAATATCAAACTAACAAGCGATGATGTATTAGTTTCATTTGGTGCGGTGTCTCTTTTCCTAATATTCCCATTCAACAAGCTATCACTATAGTAAAACAGAAATAGGAATTAATTAGTAAAAGCACCAAAATCAATCAAACTAAATTTCTCGAGGTCCTTGACTTTTGCCTTAAGAGTGTTCCGAACTGAACAAAACCAGTCATTTGCTAACTTTTTTTTTTGCATATATAAGACCATTTTTTTTCACTTTCATCAGATACTTTGTTTTATAAAACTTTGCATTTTTACTAATTGGTCACTAGTAGGCGTATTATTGTATTAAAATTTTTTTTTCTAAAAGTAACTGATTTTTACTTCTAAATTTACATAAATTTTCTATCAAAAAGTGCATTTTAAGAATTAAAAATTTCAATATCAAATGATACAAATATGATTACATAATTAATGAAAATCATGAAAAATATATTGAATTTATATCCACTGCAAAAAAATTTGTCAAAAAAATACCGTTAAGTATAGAAAATTGACTGTCAAAAATGGGTTTTTTCAAAATTCACAAGCATTTTTATTTTGCATTATTAAAATTTTTATTAGGTACAAAATTAAAAATGTTCTCCAATAGTGGCATAATAAAAATATGGAATTTTATGTTATTAAACTTTTTTTTGCAAAAAATGCTATAGTGTAGGCTACATTTGCTTTGAAAAACAGCCATTTTAGCCATTTTCTCGATTTCTTAGAGGCTTTTACCAAAATCTAGAGCACAAAATTAAAAATGTTTTCCAATGATGGCATAGAAAATAAGTTTATCTGTCCATAGACACCTTAATCGCTTTTATCGGACAAGTACACGCTTCGCAATCTTATTCATGAAATCACCATTTCAGTCCGGAACACTCTTAAAGAGAACAATTATCTCCAGTTCAAAGACGATATTTACAAAGAATTCTTTGGAATGATGATAGGAAACCCTCTGTCACCCACCATTGCGGACCTAGAACTGGATCACGTACTAGAGGAATGTTTCAATAAAATGAAAGAGAAACCAACCTTTGTCGCAAAATATGTTGACGACATATTTGCAGTAATGGATAAACAGAATATTGAAAAAGTGCTGCTTAGCCTCAACGGATTCCATCCGAAAATACAGTTCACTGTTGAAATGGAAGTAAACAGTACTATAGCCTTTCTCGACGTTAAGATACATCGAGAAAATGAGCATCTTGTATATTTATACTTAAAAACAATTAAACGCCCGAAAGAAACACGCCGACGAACAATTAGACTCGAACTGTCATTTTTTGCAGAAATTGTATGCAGTCTGCAAGCTAAGTCCTATCTTTCTCCCTTTCTCTTTTATATAAATTAATTTTAAATTCATCAGTTTCAATATTTAATAATTTATTAACTTATTAAAGGAGCTAAACAATATTAAATTTGATATATATGTTGTACTTTGCAGAACATAGAACACTATGTATTCAAACATTATGTTTAAGTATCTGCAAATTTAAAGATTATCTTTCCAGTCTGCAAGGGTCAACAACCTTTAAGATACATAATATTTCACAGCTGATTCCTTTACATATTTTTAACACCGAGGTATAAAGTTTTCGTTCACCTGTAAAATTATCACTTTTCTTTTGAAATTGTAATAAAGTGGTTGATTGAATTTTATAACGTGGTTAAAGAGCCCATTTTTATTTCCTCCAAATTTTGAGTACGACACCTTAATGTAACAAGGATTTAAACATATAATTAAAATCTATTAAGTTGGTTGAAGAATTAAAATATACTTCGTGGGTACATCTAGCCTGAGTATTTTTAACTTAAACTAATTATAATCATCGCTCAAAATATTCCACCTAACACCCAAAACCGTCTAAATGTAATCCAAATAATTTATACTCTTTATAAAAAAAGGTTCCACTTCTGTTCGATTGTTTACGCTGGTCACCAAATCGTCTCTACACACGAGAATAAGTAATTGGAAATTCATCTGACGCTGTAAATCTATAGTTGGGGACCATAGAAAAGGGCTTAAGGGCTAGACGTGATGTCAAATGTCACGCAAGTCATACGGAACTCTTGAATAGGAGGCAGATCTATGGAAAGAAGCACTTCATCAGCATACCAGAAGAATCGATGGCTGTCCCGATATTCGTCAGCTAAAGCGATTTGTAAAGAGGCTTTCTCTATGTCTGCAACGAGTCAAATTTTTCAACACAGCAGTGTTTTTAGTATATCTGGAAGTAAATTGATAAATTGGAAGTTTACCTGCCGCATACGAGGACGAAAACTATGCGAATCTTGGTAGTGGATTTCTCGGGACGATAAACGGCACAATAGGGCATATAATATAAATTGCAGCTATCTGTTTGATGTGGCACTTGTTCAGCAGACCCCGATGCACAGTGGTAAAAACGACCAATCTAGGTGGACATTGCTCATAACTTCTAAATAAAAAGTCGAAATCACCTGAAAATTTGTATCACATTAAAATTCTTCATACCACTTGTGTAAGCTATGGTGTGGTGCTTATGCGATGTTACAAATCGACTGTTGCGACGGTCAGGCTATGTCCTAATTGACATCCATCTCGCAACTGGGCAACGAGCGATAATCGCTGCATCGGATGATCAAAATATCAAACTCTAATAAATCAATCCTAGCGTTCGGCAGGCTAAACGATAGGCTATCCATAATCCAAAAAATTTTCAGATACCTTGAGTTGTTTTTGCATTAGCTGACATCAGCTGTTTTTTTTTACAAGGGATTACAACAACACAAACAAATCCGGATCGCTTAAGATACGCAGCCGAACGCGCCCAATGGGTCCTAATTAAATCATAAATGTGGTCGTGCGATTAGGTAGAATGGTCTAACATGTTTGTTTTGAAATCACTCAAGCTACTTCGCACAAGCTTTCTAAAAAAAAGCTCAATATCTGAAGGAGAATGTACTAATCAGAAACCAAATTTGTTCGACCGACGCGACAAGGAGTGGCTAAATCGCTTGAAATCAAACCAGTTTGTTTTTCATTGCACTACTCTGCAATGGAATTTGATGAAAATTGAAGAATGAAGTTTTTTAAAACGAATTTTATGGGATGGATGTTGGGATTTTGGTTTACAAAAATATATTTAAAACCGAAAAAGTGTGGGAGAGTAAATAAAAGATATTATTTTGAATAACTTAACAACACTTATTTTATTTATTTATTTACTTAAATGCATTTCCGAAGCAATGCTTCCATCGTCATTAAGTTTTATATAAATAATAATATAAATAGTAATAATATTTACATAAAACTTACTGACGATGGAAGCATTGCTTCCGAAATGCATTTAAGTAAATAAAAAAAATAATTCTTTTAAGTTATTCATAATAATATTTTTTAATTATTTCATGAAAAAACATGTTGAAAATCACCAATATCAAATCAATTTAACGTAGGAGAGTGTTGTTGTGTTTAGTAAGAATAAAAAAAAGCGAGTTGGTATACAATAAATAATTATGTAAACAAATCGAAGAACTGGTTAAAAGAAAAACAAATTGCGGTGTAATACTTAAGTAAAATGTTGTTTTATAAAAAAAAGGAAATACATTTTATTAATCAAAAAGAAAAAAATCTAATTTTTAGTATTTCTATTAAAGTTCCGTCTGCGGGAATCAGACTCGTTTTCCTATCACCTTTTTTTAAGACAACTTTTTAGGACAACATTGATGTTTGGTTTAAATTCTGAACAAAATACTACAATCACATCAACAATCCACATTCGTAGTAGCGCGATAGTGTGTTTGCAACCGCTTACCATGCATGGTAGCACTTAATAGCGACCGGTTTTAGGCAAACATTTTGACAGCGCTACCAACAAGCAACAAGCTCAACGCTGGGTTGCGCGATCTCTGTCTTATTAGGACATAGCCTCACAATGGTTGCCTTGCGACCATACAAAAATTGTAGAAAATTTTATATTCTATAAAAAAAGTTAGGTTTTCTTGTATAAAAATAAGGGTTTTTAAGATATAGTGAAAACTCTTTTCCACCCCATTTTTCAAGATGATGGGCGAATGGTGCGGCTTTAAGCCCCGAAAATCTGGTTTTATACTCCTACTGAACTCCCCTACACATCAAAAGAAAAAAACTTTGTTCAACCCGAAATACAAGGTGAAAATACCATTTCAATGGACTAAAACATCACTTTTGAACGACGACATATTCCTGAGCAAAATTACATATCTAAGCCCTATGGGTCGGTATGGGTGTGGAATTTTGCTTTAATTATTTTATAGATGCTCTTCTTTCAGGCCATGCTTTCTGGAAGGCAGAGAAACACGGAGAAAAAAAGTTATATCATTACAGGAATTAAGTTTAATGAAAAATTAAAGCGCTACTTCTCGTTAATCTGTAACAGATAATTTAATAACTTTCCGAATCACGTAATGGCTAAATATGTTGTACTAACCACTAATAAGAACATCAAAAATTGAATACCTTACTTTTGAAAACTAGCAGGACAATATTTAACATGGTCTAAATTTTGTACAGAACTGCGAACCACCTGATGTATTACAAAGAGTGACATATTTGAACACATGCATCATATCAAACGGAATTCTCAATGCAGTTTCTGTCTGGTAATAATATAAAGTCCATTCGCCGATCAGTTGACATAAATTTTTGTCCTAATGTCCAGCTAGATTGGCCATTTTAACCACTGTGCGATGGCGTATTGTATATCAACACATACACCCATAGTCTGCGTTGAACCATTTGTTGCTCACCAAATTTAACAGCATTGCATGCTATCACAGATTGCTCTGTGTTTACATGTAATTTGCTTGTAAGTTAGAGAAATAAAATGCACGATTGGATCGCACGTACTTGCTCTAATGTTCAAGACACTGCGGGTTAAAGAAAATTGTATATAAAAACATAGAAATTATTAGAGAAAAATGTAGAGAAGCATGAAATACGACATTTACATAAGCTAACACAACTCTTTTGACAATTTGAGGTGAAAAAAGAATGCCATCTTAATTCTTGATTGAATATGATTGAATGCAAATTTTAAGTATATATTTATGTGCAGATAAAAACTAAATTTAAAAAAAATTGTCAACCCATTTTTGAGATATGGGTGTTTCCATCGTTACGGGTGTGACAGTGAGACTCCATGTTTTACTAATTTATTCACATACTATTCCCAATTTATAAATAAAAACTTTACTTATCTCCAGGACACCTGAAGCCCTTTTAAAAAACTAGTAAATAAAGTATGAAAAATTAGTGGTTCAGTTATAGGATCCAATTAAGTTGTGTCACGGGTGTGACGCTGGTTATTTGCGATTAAGATATCTAATTTTCATGTGGTGTAAAATAATGCATGAAAAGTATGTATCATTCTTTTGCAAATATTAACCCACATAATTGATCTTCAGTTTCAGTTAAGAAATGAGAAGCCAAAATACGAAAAACATTACAAAATTTTTATTTGAAAACGTTACGGGTGTGACAGGTCATCGTTACGGGTGTGACCGAGTATAATTTGTATTCATATAAACAATTAGTCCAGTCAACGAAGGAAAAATAAATGCAATAAATCATGCTCTCTGGGTTATAATTTAATGTGGTAGGGGTGACCCCCAGGTATAACATACGAAAAGTCCCCAGCCCAGGGCCGCGAGCTGCCAGGAGGGGGGGTTAAAGGTCCCCTTTTGTAATTTTTCAGGAATATTTTGAAAACTAAACGTTTGAGTGGAAAAGTGTACATTACAAGATGAAAGAATAATAAATTTCCTACAAAAAAGGTCGTATTCATATTTTCGGTAGGAGCAAGGTTAAGAAAGATACGGGGAGTAGAAAATTAAAAAAAATGAAAAACAATGTTATTGTCTTACAACATCAATGGTTTTTGGTCAATTAACCCAGAAATAACCGGGAAAGTACGTATATATTGATTCATGGTCATTTCAGTGACGTCATGAGAGCAAGTTGAAGTGTGCAGAATCTGGTTGTGTTTAAAATGTCCTTATTTATTTTGTTTGATACAGTGTTTATTTTTATATGAGAAACACTGTTTCTTCAAAGGTAAGAAGTACACAGAATTTTTCCAAGTTACAGGCCAATACTTTATGAATGCATTTTTGGACATATCCTAAGAAATAAATTCTTTAGAAGGGGAAGTGTATTTCCCCCTCCTTTCTATAAGGGGGGACAAATTCCCTAAACATTGACTGAAAATAGAAAAACAGCCATTTAAAAACAACGGATATACATACAATATTGTGCTATATCTTTTTAAAAGCTTAAAACAGATTCTTTTATTATACAGGGTGTCCCGGACCTGAGTGGAAGTATTTCAGGGGGTGGTTCTTTGGGTTATTCTAAGAAAAAAATTGTATGGGGGGAAAGTTGTATCTCCCCTCTCTGAGGCAGAAAAAAAATTAGAAAAAAAATTGCAATTTTTTTTTCTTAAGTCGATATTTTTCAAAATTTTACGTAATTAAGGGCATTTTTTGTGTTCAATATTCAATGTCTTCATTATTTTTTAGTCCATTACCGAAAACCAAATGTAAAAATCTCTCTTAGTTTTTGAGAAATTAAGAAAAAACAAAAGGTACTTTTACCAAAAAAGCCCGAAAAAGGGTTAAATTATGGATAATTCATGAATAAATTCATTTTTTCGGGCTTATTCGGGAAAAGTACCTTTTGTTTTTTCTTAATTTCTCAAAAACTAAGAAAGATTTTTACATTTGGTTTTCGTTAATGGACTAAAAAATAATGAGGGCATTGAATATTGAACACAAAAAAAGCCATTAATTACGTAAAATTTTGAAAAATATTGACTTAAGAAAAAAAAATTGAATTTTTTTTTCTAAATTTTGAATTTGAAATTTAATTTTTCAAAAACTATTCGCTTAAACAACTTGATTTAAAAACCAAATACAAGAATGGGGTATTAGCTTTTAAAAAAAATTATAGCACATTATTAAATGTGTTTCCGTTGATTTTTAATGTTTTTTTTTGCATTTGAAGTCAATGTTTCAGAAACTGCCCCTCCCTGCCTCTGAGAGGGGAGATACAACTTTCCCCCCATACAATTTTTTTCTTAGAATAACCCAAAGAACCACCCCCTGAAATACTTCCACTCAGGTCCGGGACACCCTGTATAGTCAAACCAAGTCAACAATCTTTGAAAAATTCGTTTGAAAACTCAAAATTAATAAAAAAAAAATTGAACAAAATTTTTAAATGATTTTTCATTTTTTATTTTACACTATAAAGTAGTAAATTGTCTTTAATCATTCAATCTTGCTGTTAACCTTGAGTCGAATGCTGAAAACCAGACGGTTGTAGGGATTCTAGTTTTTGAGAAAATTGAAAATTATGAAAACTACTTTTTTTTCGGAAACACTTAGTAACAATTGGAATTGATAATATTTGACCAATTATTTTAATAATAAATATTTTGATATGATAAACTTAGTAACAATTGCTCAACAAAAATTATTTAAAAAAAAGGAGTTTTCATTATTTTCAATTTTCTCAAAAACTAGAATCCCTACAACCGTCTGGTTTTCAGCATTCGACTCAAGGTTAACATGATTAAAGACAGTTTACTACTTTATAGTGTAAAATAAAAAATGAAAAATCATTTAAAAATTTTGTTCAATTTTTTTTTATTAATTTTGAGTTTTCAAACGAATTTTTCAAAGATTGTTGACTTGGTTTGACTATATAATAAAAGAATCTGTTTTAAGCTTTTAAAAAAGATATAGCACAATATTGTATGTATATCCGTTGTTTTTAAATGGCTGTTTTTCTATTTTCAGTCAATGTTTAGGGAATTTGTCCCCCCTTATAGAAAGGAGGGGGAAATACACTTCCCCTTCTAAAGAATTTATTTCTTAGGATATGTCCAAAAATGCATTCATAAAGTATTGGCCTGTAACTTGGAAAAATTCTGTGTACTTCTTACCTTTGAAGAAACAGTGTTTCTCATATAAAAATAAACACTGTATCAAACAAAATAAATAAGGACATTTTAAACACAACCAGATTCTGCACACTTCAACTTGCTCTCATGACGTCACTGAAATGACCATGAATCAATATATACGTACTTTCCCGGTTATTTCTGGGTTAATTGACCAAAAACCATTGATGTTGTAAGACAATAACATTGTTTTTCATTTTTTTTAATTTTCTACTCCCCGTATCTTTCTTAACCTTGCTCCTACCGAAAATATGAATACGACCTTTTTTGTAGGAAATTTATTATTCTTTCATCTTGTAATGTACACTTTTCCACTCAAAAGTTTAGTTTTCAAAATATTCCCGAAAAATTACAAAAGGGGACCTTTAACCCCCCCTCCTGGCAGCTTGCGGCCCTGGGCTGGGGATTTTTAGTATGTTATACCTGGGGGTCACCCCTACCACATTAAATTATAACCCAGAGAGCATGATTTATTGCATTTATTTTATAATTTTGAGTCTTCGTTGACTGGACTAAATATAATAAACGATATTTTGACTAGAAATTGTTGTCATAGATGCATAATCAATTCTCACATGAATTGAAAAACACTTTCCCTAGAAAAATTAAGTGTTTCACACTGAAAAGTGAATAGATTTCTCACTTCAATGAAATTTTTTCCATTCTCTTTTAAAATAGGGAAAACTTTCACTTAAAGCCGGTTAAATTTATACTTAAAGCTGATTTTTTTAGTATTATATCCCTCCGGCATGAGTTTCATATCTAGAAGCAACAAAACTAAAATTGAGTTGAAAAACAGAAAATATATGTTTTGAAATGTCACCCTGTTACGGGTGTGACATAGACTTAAAATTTCTGATACGGACTCAATATTAATTTCAAATTCTTGAAATTTTTTTCTGACAGTAGGTCATAGTATTCTCCTTTTTCCCCCCAAATTATCACATTGATACAAATTTTTTTCTTCTATTAATAAATGAGACCTATCATTTTTTTTGTTACGGGCGTGACACTTACTACTTTATATATTCATAAATTACATCATAATTGCCCAAAAACCCAAATTTTATTTACTATTGAATAATTAAATGACTCAAAAACGTGCTTAGAATTCTGATAAGGCCAAATAACCACCGGTTCTCAAACGGTACTTTTTTCAATTCGAAGTCATATTTTGTGATTTTTCGTAATGGGTCGTTTTTTATAGAATCACCCATATAGAATTTTCAAAAACTTTTTTTTTTTGGAAATTTTGATATGCAATATAATGTAATCTTATCTGAAATGTATATAAAAAAAATGTATCTAAATCCGTTCGGCCGATAATGAGAAAATTCAAAATAAAAAAACATGTTCTATGACAGGTACTATTGATAGTTGCTTAGTGCAACATTGAATAATTTTTTGTAGTAGGTCGTAGGGGAATTTAATGTATATGGAAAAGGTTTAATCAAAATCGTAGGAGTCGTTTTTGAGAAAAAATATTTTCCTTTCTGCTTTTTGAACTTTTGTATGGAAGGTACTGTTATATTTTTGTATATTTAAATTTTTTCTATAAATATTTTAGAGAGTAGATACTAAAAATTGTTCAGTATCGAGTTTCAAAAAATCGATCATATCGTTTTCGAAATATTTGATTTTCAAAAAAATAAATTGAAACATAAACACTTTTTTTAATTTAAGTACACAAAAATATTTATAGTTTTTGGAAGCCTCGGTATAAAAAAAAATGATTGAAACCGTTCATACCATTTTGAAGAAAATCGAAAATTAAAAAAATGGTTCTTTGGGAGGTACCATTAATAACCATTTTTTGAAAAATGGATTTCCACTCAAAGGAAGCCTTTATTAAAGGTAATTTTTTGTTTTTTTTTAAGAAAAGTTGTCGAGCCGTTTTTGAGAAAAATAAGATTGTACCATTACTAAAAAAAACTGTATGGCTGGTAACGTAATTTTGGTTCTAAAAAAAAATTAAAAAAAAGTGTGGACATAATCACCAAAAACCACTATGTACCAAGTTTGAAGAAAAACGATTGAGTCGTTTAGGCTGTAGACGAACAGAGAGACAGACAGACAGAATTGTGCCACCCACTTTTTTGTGTTCTCTATCATCGTAATGTCATGTTTGATTGTTATCTCAAAATTTTTTTCACGAATCCAAAACTAACCTTATAGTACGTATATCCCAAGTAAAAAGAGAAGCAAACTATATGCTACTACAGATCATTCTGTGGTCATAGCAGCAATATTCGTTGTTTTTCATCATAATGAACATTAGAGTTTGTCTTAAAAATTGAAATTAAATTACGTTTTGTAGTTAACATTTATTAGTGATTAGTACATATAAAGTTAAGCTTACTTAAGTTTTTGTATGGATTATTTGGGGGATGATTTGTGGGATCATTATAAAACAAAAAAAAGATGGAAAATTCTATCGGCCTCCCTGACGCGGTGAAGGGAATTTCAGAAAAATTGACTTAAATGGAAAAAAATATTTGAAATCAACGAAAGCACATACAATAATGCCAGTATTCCATTCTTACATTTGTTTTTAAAATCAAGTTGTTAAAGCGAATTGTTTTTGAGAAATAAAATTTCAAAGACAATATTTTTTTTTTTTTTTTGAGTTCAAAATTTTGCGAATGGTCTGAGGGAGTAGGTTGATTGAACAAAATTGTATAGGAGGGAGGTCTATCTACCAGTGGCGCACAATGGTTTGGTTTGTATGTATCAACAGATACACCTGTTAAGATCTACCTTATACACATCGTCCCTCTTATCACGAACTGACGTATCTGCTTTTTCAATATTTTACAGGAGAGCAGTTTTAAGTTTTGTGCCCTCCTTCTACTTTTGTGTTTTACGACGGTTTTGTTTTGTTTTTTTTTTTTTCTTTTGTAAAATTACAAGAATTTTCTAAAGGTTCAAGTGATATGAGATTCAATGTATATATGTACTTTACTAAAAACAGTAAAAAATAATCGATCAATCATATACGTCAGTTCATGCGCAATTTTAGTGAGAAGTTTAAGTGCCGTGACAGTATACACAGACACCACTGTTTTGAAAAAAGCTTATTAGTGAGACATTTTAATGTCGTGACAGTATGCACAGGTATTACTGTTTTGAAAAAAGCTCGCCCATAAGCCTTTTACTGAACATTTTTGTTTGACAGAGTATTAGGTAGGGAGCCGGTGACATCAAAAGTCCCGTCATCGCGGAAATGGACATAATATATATCATTGGAAAGGTAATTTTATGTACTTTCAGAAAAACGCGGTATGACAGGCCCTAGCCTGCCGAAAGTATCTGTCATACCTGTTTGAACGATGCTACCTCTGTTTTTTATTAAATTCATTGCGCCTTTGTATGTATGCTATTTATTTCTAAACTACTGAATAGATTGAACTCAAATTTGTAGGGAATATTTTGAATATACCTTGAACTATTCCTGCAAAGTTTGGTTAAAATCAGTTCACTGGTTTTTTGAGGAGAGGCAGAAATGCACGCCGGGTACCCAACAAAAATGATGCGTTTTTGAAATAAGACTTTGTTTTTAGCTTTATTATTGTTTATTGAACCGTGATTACTAAAAAAAAAGTTGACTATTACAGCCTACAAACTTCCTAAAATAAGATCTGAGAAAAAAACTTGACCTGATAGTACAGTCAAACCCGCTTATTTTGAATTTTTGAAATCATATTTTTTTATTAATTTTATAACTATTCATAAAAAAGTTTGATTTTATCACCAGAAAAATTGTGTGTGTGTGTAAGTACTAATATAAATAAAGTTAAAGGTCCGATTAGGTGAAAAAAATATACCTACATATATGTACTTTAGTTGACTGATTTTACTTACAAACATGAAATAATCAAAATTTGTGTGTTAAAACGTTTTCAAATAATTTTATTATTGTGTATTGAAACGTGATTGAAAATAACTGCCTAAGAAGAAAAAATCCCGATGTGATGGTACAGTCAAACCCGCTTATTACGACTTTTTCAAATCTGTTTTTTTGTTTTAATTTATTTTCTAACTTTTTATATTCACAAATACACTTCGGTTACATAAGCATAAATTTTTTGTGAATATACATAGCTATAAATGTACATTAAAAGGTTTGGAGTTCACTTAGGTGAAAACATGCATGTACATATATATATATGTACCTAAAGTGTACCTAAGTAAATTTATTTTACTTACAAACATAAAAGAATCATAATTTGTTCGTTCATGTTGTTATGATAAAAAAAAATAGTGTTGAATCCTCCCAAAAATATATGATTTACCGATTATACAGTCAAACCCGCTTATCTGAAATCCATTCCGTGTTTTTCAGTACCTTAATTTATACCAATCGATTTCAGGGATACAAAAATAGTTTAACATCCTCCCAAAAATACATCATTTACCGATTATACAGTCAAGCCCACTTATCTGAAATCCATGCCGTGTTTTCAGCTCCTTAATTTACACCAATCGAATTTAGAGAACTGAAACAAAATATACTGTCATAATTTTGAAGATTTTATTTTTATATGTATTCTCCCTATGTAGATGATTATATTTTTATATACTCACCTATGTACTTATGTAGGGGAGCAAACAAAAATATAAACTTCAAAATTACTACAGTATATTTTTTCCAGTTCTCTAAAATCGATTGGTGTAAATTAAGGAGCTGAAAAACACGGAATGGATTTCAAATAAGTGGGTTTGACTGTATAATCAGTAAATGATGTATTTTTGGGAGGCTGTAACACTATTTTTGTATCCCTGAAATCGATTGGTATAAATTAAGGTGCTGAAAAACATGGTATGGATTTCAGATAAGTGGGCTTGACTGTATAATCGGTAAATGATGTATTTTTGGGAGGCTGTTAAACTATTTTTGTATCCCTGAAATCGATTGGTATAAATTAAGGTACTGAAAAACACGGAATGGATTTCAGATAAGCGGGTTTGACTGTATAATCGGTAAATCATAAGTTTTTGGGAGGATTCAACACTATTTTTTTTTATCATAACAACATGAACGAACAAATTATGATTCTTTTATGTTTGTAAGTAAAATAAATTTAATTAGGTACACTTTAGGTACATATCTATATATGTACAGTACATGCATGTTTTCACCTAAGTGAACTCCAAACCTTTTAATGTACATTTATAGCTATGTATATTCACAAAAAATGTATGCTTATGTAACCGAAGTGTATTTATGAATATAAACAGTTAGAAAATAAATTAAAACAAAAAAACAGATTTGAAAAAAATCGTAATAAGCGGGTTTGACTGTACCATCACATCGGGATTTTTTCTTCTTAGGCAGTTATTTTCAATCACGTTTCTTAAAAACGTTTTAACACACAAATTTTGATTATTTCATGTTTGTAAGTAAAATCAGTCAACTAAAGTACATATATGTAGGTATATTTTTTTCACCTAATCGGACCTTTAACTTTATTTATATTAGTACTTACACACACACACAATTTTTCTGGTGATAAAATCAAATTTTTTATGAATAGTTATAAAATTATTAAAAAAATATGATTTCAAAAATTCAAAATAAGCTGGTTTGACTGTACTATCAGGTCAAGTTTTTTTTCTCATATCTTATTTTAGAAAGTTTGTAGGCTGTTATAGTCAACTTTTTTTTAGTAATCATGGTTCAATAAACAATAATAAAGCTAAAAACAAAGTTTTATTTCAAAAACGCATCATTTTTTTTGGGTACCCGGCGTGCATTTCTGCCCCTCCTCAAAAAACCAGTGAACTGATTTTAACCAAACTTTGCAGGAATAGTTCAAGGTATATTCAAAATATTCCCTACAAATTTGAGTTCAATCTATTCAGTAGTTTAGAAATAAATAGCATACATACAAAGGCGCAATGAATTTAATAAAAATCAGAAGTAGCATCGTTCAAACAGGTATGACAGATACTTTCGGCAGGCTAGGGCCTGTCATACCGAATTTTTCTGAAAGTACATACAATTACCTTTCCAATGATACATATTATGTCCATTTCCGCGATGACGGGACTTTTGATGTCACCGGCTCCCGGGCTATATAGTAAACAGGAAAAACCGAATGCCATTTAAATTTATTTTAGTGATGGGTGAATAGCAAAAATGGGCCTACATCTTAGCATTAACTTAAGCCCTTTTTTTTCTACTCACCGATAAATGCACCTAGTACCTGAAACCATAATTGCAGTTACGTCTGTTCGGTCTGCACCTAGTACCTGAAACCATAATTGCAGTTACGTCTGTTCGTGAGAAACTTTTCACCCAAAATTGCAGCTTTGCCAACTATATCAAAACACATTGAACCATGTTCCATGATGTGGAAATATGCAATCAAGTTAACCTACCACATACATATGTACATATATGCCCAAATCTCAAAAACGTCAATTTGCGAGTTACGTCATATGTGGTCAAAATTTGGTTAGGAAAATATATTTAGAAAAAATTATATTTTTCTAAAATTTATGGGTTTTTGATGTTGTACTGAAATATATTGCATTCGCAGCTGATTTTTTTGTGTTTTTGTTTTGTGTTTTGTGTTTTTACTTGAAGGTATGGAGCACACATTGGCGTACTAGACTACGTGTAGGCAAGTGTAGCTAAAATTAAAACTCAAAAAGTTTTTATTAAAACCATTTTTTTTTAGTACCAATATCTGACGCTTTTTATAGAAGGCTTCTTTTATAATTCATCATTTTTTTCAAGATAACCAAAAATAGACCATGACAATTATATATAAATTTTCAGAATTTTACTAAAGGAACTTCGGTAAAAGACAAATGTATAACATTTTGTAACATTACTTTCTGAAATGGATTTTTTTCCGCTCTCAAACCACTGTGTGGCGTGGCGTCCATATAACACGATTCCTTGCGTTTCCCCTTTCTAAATACAATTATAATTATAGCCCATTATTTTGTCCGTGATTTTAAGGTCTCAATATAGAAGATCCGAACATTAAAACTCAAGTTTTGAGCATTTAAGTTGAACCATCTCACTTTTTTCTGTCGTTGAAGCGGAACCCACCCCCTATACTGCTATCCATGAGCGGCACTTGCATCGAAGAAACCAAACAGCTTTCAGTCCTTGGTACGTGCATCACAGATCACCTTCTGTGGATTGACCACATATTTGACGTCGCTAAAAACGCTGCTAAGTGTTTGGGTTTCTTTCGACGATGCAAGAAATTTTTCTCCCCTTCTGATCTGTCTGCAATCTATAAAGCCTTCATCCGACCTAAGCTTGAGTACAACTCCCACTTCTGGGCAGGTGGTCCTATAACTCACTTGAATCTCTTGGATATAATTCAAAATAGAGCCTTAAAAATGAAAGGTGATTCAACAATAACGCAATCAATAACATCTCTGAGACACCGTCGCAGTGTTTCATGTCTCTCATTATTGTATCGCTATTTTTGTAATCAGTGTTCTACTGAAAAAGCCAGGTGCATTCCTCGCGCTTTTGGGAATGCTCATCAGTTTACCCTTGAGCCCAAATTCGGACGTGCTGTCAAGTTTAGAGATTTTTTCTTTAGCCGCCTAAGAATGTGGAATGCTTTACCAGGCTCCATTCCCCCCTCCTCCACCCGCCCCCATTTTAATATTCAAACCCAATGTGCATCGGTATCTCCTGTTAAATTCTTCCTCATTTTCTTAACGCTCGTACTGTGTACTTTAATTATTTTAAGAGTAGTCATAACCCCTTTATTGCGCGCAAAATATATATATAAAACAAATCGATATAAATATAGCAGCATATAATGCACTTGTGTGGATTTCCCTTTACACACAAAAATCCCATTTAACTTGGGTTTTTTAATATATGGTTTCTCACAGAAAGTTGTGAAAATGTGGGATCTATTAATTTCATAAGATTACTTTAAAAATATTATCAAAAACTTGCATAAATTACCTTAAAACAACCATACTATTATCAACGTTTTCAATAACACGTACAAAATTATCGGGAAACATTCCTCGTTTGCCAGTCGAAGTAATAGTCCCTTCCCACCAACCACCTGGTTTTTGAGTTATGTTTTGTATTATTTGGCCTTTGAGAAGATCGATTTCATCATCTTCTTTCGCGAAATAATCATACTCTGCAATAGCGGTTACTATAAAAAAGAAAGCAAATTAATAAATTCATAAATATAAAATAATACTTATGAGTTTAAAGTTACAACTCGTAGTCTTTCAATCAAAAAGAATTCCATACAACTAAAAAATTGATTTTTTCTAAACACAATCGATTTATTCTGCCAAATTAAATCTTGCATTTTAAGTTTGGTTTCAAATCGATTGCAGACACACCAGCAAGATTGGACATTTGTCTGGAGTTGAAAGTATTTTGCACAGGGTTTTAACAAATATAAGTGTTCGTCGTTCATTAAAATACATTAAAAGCAAATATATTATCAAAACAAAATTTGATTCATCAATAAACTTATCAAAATATCAATGAACTTCGATTCCAAGTGCCCGAAGTAGATTAATGATATAAAGCTCCGCTCCACTCATAGTACAGGTAAAATAGGATAAATAAAACAAAACAAAAATAGTACCATCATGAAACTTGGTGAAAACGTTTCATGTATTATGACGGTGTCCACATTGGGTATGAAAAAGTGGATTTTTAATGACTTTTCAGTATTCATATCTCGCTCCCACTCCTTCATTGAAGTGAGATGTGAATACTGAAAAGTCATTAAAAATCCACTTTTTCATACCCAATGTGGACACCGTCTATGAGAATGAAAAATCAAGAGTCTATAAAAATATTTCACATGGAAGGGTGTTTTTTTGAGGGGGAGAGGGGGGAAGTTGAAGTGTATCAAACAGAAAAATTAACCTTGGTGCAACCTAAGCATATGACACATGTTTTCAAGGTAGTTTTAAATGTTGAATGTAATGACACCGAAACCAAGTCGATACGACCTCCGTGAAAAAAGTTATTGTAATTTGTATGTAAAGATAACTACATTTTCAGTAAAAAAGTAAAATATTACCGGAAACCAGTTGAAAAAAATGGTCCGTTGGCATCACTGGTACATTTGTCATGAAAAGCAATAACAAGAAGAGCCTATAAAAATATCTGTCGTTAAAGGGTGTTTTTTTGGGGAGTTGGGGTATTGGTGGGATTATTACAATAAAACCTGTGACAAAAATGGTAACCCCATGAGATTTTGTTAAAATGTGCAATGGACTAACAGAATGAAGAATCAAAAGAGTCTATAGAAATATTTCACTGGGAAGGGTGTGTTTTTTGAAGATAGGTTGAAGTGTGGAGTTATTTTTCAAACAAATGTAAAAGGATGGTACCCTCAAGAAACTTGGTAAAAGTAGTAAAAGTTTACTACGAGAATTAAGAGTTAAAGGAGTCTACAAAAATATCAAGGGAGAAAGGGTGTTTTTGTGGGTTTGGGTAAAGGCTGATATTTGTTTTTAGAAGCAATTTTTGTTTTTGGAAAAAGTATTATACTTTCCTTCACCCATCAAAAATAACCTTCTGCCATGTAGATATTTTTATAGACTCTTTTGATTCTTCATTGTGGTAGTTAATAGCACATTTGTAAGAAGTTTCATGAGGGTACCATTTTTGTCACAGGTTTTATGGTAATAATCCCACCATAGCCCCAACAATCACCCCAACCCTCAAAAAACACCCTTTAACCACAGATATTTTCATAAATTCTTCTCATTATTGTTTTTCATGATAAATGAACCAGTGATGCCAAGTTTCATCGACGGACCATTATTTTCAACTGGTTTCCGGTAATATTTTACTTTTATACTGAAATTATAGTCATCTTTACATACAAATTACAATAACTTTTTTCACGGAGGTCGTACCGACTTGGTTTTGGTGTCATTGGATTCAGCGTTTAAAACTACCTTTAAAACATGTGTCATATGCTTAGGTTGCACCAAGGTTAATTTTTCTGTTTGATACACCACAACTTCCCCCCCTCTCCCCCTCAAAAAAACACCCTTCCATGTGAAATATTTTTATACTCTTTTGATTTTTTATTCTCATAATACATGAAATGTTTTCACCAAGTTTCATGATGGTACCAATTTTTTTTTATTCGAAATACTTTTCGTACCATTTTACCTGTACTATCATTAACAACTGCATTAACATTTGTTACTTTCCATCGTTTTGGAAATCAGTCAAGCTAATCCCGATCAAGAAGAGTAATTGTACCAACACAAGAGGAAATTGCCGACCAATTCCTCTCTTACCCAACCTAGGAAAATTTTAAGAAAAAATATTTTTTTCAAAAATTGAAAGCCTATTTGAAGACTCTGAACTCTTACAAACTCAACAATTTGGCTTTAAACGTGAACACTCCACTGAACACGCCTTGCTCTATTTTCAAAACAATATCTTAAATAATCTCAGGTCCAAACGTTGTACAGTTGCTTGCAAACTGGACCTCACAAAAGCCTTCGACTCAGTCTGGCACGCTGGACTGATCTACAAACTCAACCAGCCCAATTTTCAGCCTTCTTTTATCAAAATCATAAAAAGCTTTCTCAGCAACCACAGTTTGCGCGTCCAGTTTGAAAAAGAAGTTTCCGACCCGGTTCCGGTGCAGACAGGAGTCCCCCAAGACCCGATATTGGGCCCATTCCTATTCAACTTATACTTGTTTGACTTCCCAGTTCACCACCAGCAATCTTCATCTGTATTATATGCCGATGATACAATTCTTTTCAGCACACACGAAAGACCACACGAAGCCTCAAATCAGGTAAAATCGCACCTCTATATTGCAAACCAATATTATAAAAATTGGGGAATATGTATCAACCCCAGCAAATGTTAGTTGATCTGTTTTCGAAACGTTTCGGGTAGGGGCAAAGAAGAAGAAGTAAAGGAACTGGCATATCGTGGAAACAGTGAAGCATTTTTCAAAATAGTGTGAGTTACACAAACACAAATGCATTGCCCCAGGGTCGCAGTGCAGTTACATGGCTTAAGGCTGGGGCGCCCAAAGGAAGCCAGATTTAAAAAAAAAAGAAAAAAACAATTGAGATGCTTCCGTCATTTTGCCGAGCTGTAGAAAAGTGTACAGAGATTTTCAATCATACTAATAGTGAAAAAGCCTATTGAACTGAATAAAAAAGTGAAATGAAAGTTAATATAGTGAATACTTTGTAAAACTTTATTGATAAGAAATATATAAAAAACATGTGGTGCTGCATTAAATCATATAAAAACTTCTATAATACGGTGCACAAATTTTTCATTTCACAGGTAAGTTTTTTCTCATAATCTACTTAATAAAGTGATGTTTTTTCTGGTAGCGTACTTTTAAACCGAAATAAACACTTCTTGAAGAAGAAAAAAATCCAACAAGATTAAATAGGGGTCTGCTATTACCCCTTTAAAAATATTTTATTAAAAGCGTTAAAAAATAACTCTGCACTACGGGCGCTAAACGGATTTGAGCGCCTTGCCACCACCAACAAAAACTAGATCGACCCTGTGCGAGAAATTCTCATTTGACAGATGAGTCTCAACGAAATCACTGGATTAAAGTATATTTTTGTTTTCAACAAATTTGTTATTTTTATAGCAAATTGCGATAAAATCTTAATTTAAAAGTATTCTAAGATAATTTATTTAGCTAAATAACATCACTTCACGTTACTTTATATGAAAATATCAGACAAAATTAACTTGTAAAATAAAATGTTTGTATACTCCTTAGTATAGGCGTTTTTAGAGGATTTAACGTAGCCACCACATACTGTTTTATATTTTTTAAATAAATTATTGATAGTATTCACTATTCTAACTTTAATTTCACTTTTTTATTTAGTTTAAATAAACTTTTTCACTTGTTTAACAAATTGAAATTTCAAAACACTTCCTTTCAGCTCGGCAAAATGACAGATGAATCTCAATTTGTTTTTTTTTTTTTCAATTCTTGCTGCTTCACTCACGTACACTGTATATGTGATATACACCACTTCCTTTACTTCTTCTTCTATGGGTAGGGGACATACCTTGCGGTTCGTGAAAGTCACTGATCTCTATAATACACTGGATAGTGTATTCCTTATAATGTATAACAGTTTCTTTGCTTCCATTTGAAGATGACAATTAGGTGGTCGGCTTCATAATTTGACGTCTGAACTACACAAAAAAAAAAGTATTTTCCAGATAGGGATGTGCGATATTGAAACAACATCGATTTCAACATCGAACCGAAAATATCGATGTTACTAAACAACGATGTATTTTTCAGGTGTTTTTGTTTAAGTTTTTTCTTTGACCAAAGCAAAAAATGCGTCATGCTATGCTGTATGTATTTTAGCTTTCAAAATTTCTGGTGCCAGCTATTTTTTCTTAAGTTTCTTAAAATCGATTTAAGCTTTCATACAAATGAAAAATATGAAGTCATAAAGCAAGGTATTTCAACATCGATATTGCAAAATAATGATGCACAGAAGCTTGTGTGCTAAAACCGCGTGTAAGTGGTATCTTTCAAGGCATCAATGATTTTAGTGGGTGAAAATCGATGTTAAAATATGTATTTTGCATAATTAATATCAAAAAATTTAATAAAATCAATATTGCAAGGCAATTCATGGTGTTAAGCTGTTATGTGTGCCCTTTTTGAAATCCAATATTTCAAAATCTTGTCTCACACGAAGGTGTGCGCAAAAACTTGCATGGTGTAAACTGCGTGTTTTTGACCATCGATAAAATTAATTCGTGAAAATAGATATTAAATATGTATTTTGCAGTAATATTTCAAGGAATTTTGTGTAAACTGTTTTCTGTGGCTTTTTGGAATATATCGATATTGCAAAACACGAAGTTGGGTGCAAAAACTTGCATTGGTGTAAATTGGGTCCTTCTGAGCATCTATTATTTCTATGCGTTAAAATCGATGCTAAAATTTGAATTTTGCAAAACATCGTCCACAGATTTGATAGAAGCAATATTGCAAGTATTTCATGCGTACACTGTTATCTAACGATATTGCAAGATATTTTTGCTTGCAAAAGTGTGTACAAAAACTTGTATGGTTTAAAATGCGTCTTGCTGAGCATCGATGATATTAATGCTTGAATATCGATGTAAAAATATTTCTTTTGCACAAATAAACACAAAACAAATTTGATGAAAGCAAAATTGATAGGCACTCCATGTGTAAACTTATATCTGTGCCTTTTTGCACATCGAAAGTTTCGTTGTGGTTCTGAATTTTTAAGTTTGGTTTGAGAGATCCTTTGATGATTTCCTTTTTCAAAAAATTCCAAATGTTACAGATGACTTAAAAGCTATGAAAGTCACTCCATCTAGATTTTACTAGCAGAATCAATCATTTTCGTACTAACTTTTTGTTTGTTTTTTAGTCCGATGTTTTGGATGTTAATATCGATGTTGCAAAACATCGAAATCTTTAATATCGATATTTTGCAAATATCGATTAAAATCGCTCATCCCTACTTCCAGATGTCTATCTGAAGAAAGGGAAACAGACCATGATATGCAAATATAAACTTTTGTGGAAGTTTGTTTTATTATTTATTATCTTTAAGTTATTCACAGTGTGCATTTGGTATATTTTTTTTTAGTATCATAATTACATAGTGGAATGAGATAAATCATTGCAGTTTGCGAACAAGTTGAGCAAAATAGCTACGAATAATTATGATGAGGAGGATGCGATTGCATATTCTGCCTTTTTTTTAATGATTGTACCTCCTTGTCACACTCTTTACGTTTGTTATTCCGTTTCATTTACTAATTAGTGAATGAATTTAAATTACGAAAAAAACAAATGTTAGCAAACAGATTTCGGGGGGTGAAACGAACGGAGAATTTATGTCTGTTTAATGGATTATCTTTGTATTACATGTTATACAGTTATACTGGTATACAAAAAAGTGGTCAGCTTCATAATATAACAATTCTTCAAATGGAAGCAATATTTTTGTATCGATACACTATCCAGTGTTTTATAGAGATCAGTGGTGAAAGTCGTCAACTACGTTGGAAGTTTTTTGCCTTGGGCCAGGCATAGTTTCTATATAAGAAGGTTTTATAATACAAATTCTATATACTACTGAAATGAATCAGCCAACTAGAAGACTTAGCATTAAGGATTGGACTTGTTGAATTATTGATTCAAAATAGCTTTTTATGGCCTTTAGTCCTATAAATTGGCGTTTCGTTAGGCTTACTCACTTGAACTCATCAGTGACATAGTGAGGGCTTTGTCATACGCAATTTATATTAAGTTCAGTTCAACTTACATGAATTTTTCAACGAAAATCCACTGTAAACTATATCCAACAAGATTAGAATTCCTAATCATTACTTTCATTCATTTCAGTAGTATATAGAATTTGTATTATAAAACCTTGTTATATAGAAACTATGCCTGGCCCAGGGCAAAAAACTTCCAGCTTAATGATTAGGAATTTTAATCTTGTTGCATATAGTTTACAGTGGATTTTCGTTGAAAAATTCATGTAAGTTGAACCGAACTTAATATAAATTGCGTTTGACAAAGCCCTCACTATGTCACTGATGAGTTCAAGTGAGTAAGCCGAACGAAACGCCAATTTATAGGACTAAAGGCCATAAAAAGCTATTTTGAATCAAAAAGTCGTCAACTACGGTTAGAAATTGAAGAGAGAATTATTCCCCTGCGAAATTCGATTAAATTATCTTGGTGCACACCTTCACGAAAGACTGAAAATGAATCCGAACGCAAGAAAGGCTATATATAATAGTAAGGCAGCGGCGGCTAAACTGAAACTCCTCTTAAGCTCTAGGCTGGTTGAAAAAACGACTAAACTCCTGATGTACAAAACCCTAGTTCAGCCCTTAATGGCATATGGATACCTTATCTGGTTTACAGTTACACCTAATGTAGCCCTCGAGCTACACAGACTCGAACAAAAAATACTTAGAAAATGTCTATCAAAAATAAGATCATTTGGGGAAATGGCATTGCAATAAAACCTTATTCAATGAATCTAAAGTTGTTCCCCTATTAGACTATCTAGCATCACTAGCCATTAAAAAAAGAATAATCTTCTCTCCAGGACCAGATTAACCCTTAAATTAAGGAATTATTCGGGGAAAACATCGTTTGGAACGCTAACAACCGATAGTATATTTCTCCCATCAGTATCTTCAGCGAGGGCTCGCGTTCCTCATTTCTAACAGCATTTCAACACTTACAGAGGTTGAGCAACTCAAATTGCGTAAATGTCAAACTCACATTCCAATTTAAAGAGGAAAAAAAACTTTAATACTTCTCCATTCGGGAGAAAAAAAGAAAAACATCACCATAATGTTAAAAATAGGGTTGTTCCCATCGAATCTTACACTTAGTGATTTAGATAGAGACGCAATCATTTTGCTCTCTCATTTTATTCCTTGTTACTCCTTCTTTAGGTTAAGTTTTAATCTAATTTTTTTAAAAACAATTGTATTCTAGTCATAAGAAAGTGATATGTAAAGAAAAAAAAAAACTCAATAAATATACATATGTACATACCAGTGACGAAGCGTCCATATATTGAGTGGAATGAGTGCTTCCGTAAGCCAGTTCACAAAACGCTCATAGCAAAGAATTATAACTAATTCGAAAATTCAAATTTAGATACATTTACATCATTGACCTATTATATAGTACATATGTCAATGATTTACATTCTTAATCTCTTATATTAAATAATTATTTTCCCATTATTATTACATATCACGGGAAATGATTATTATCTTTTAATTAAATCACGCACCAAAACAACGCTTAAATCCGCACATCATCTAACCAAACCCACAAATTTCCCTTCTACGCCAAGCCAAGCCTTTTGAGAATGCGTAACATCACTCCATTCTCCATTATAAAATATCTACTATACGAGAGTTTTTGCTCTAGAATGCGCAACAGTTAGGCATTCTCTGATTTTGCCTTCTTAACTCAAATTCCGTCCCAAATTCAAAGTAAAATCTAATGATTTCTTTCTGATTGCCCAAAGTGTGAAAAATGAGTTGAGTGAATTCATTATGAAAATTCAATAGCAAAACTAAAGAAGTATTGAGTCGTTTCCTGCCACACATTCCTATTGAAAAAGGGGTAGTTTTATTTTTATACTTTGGATCTTCGGTGTTGTGATGGTGTGTGTGTGAATGCAAATCGTATATTTAGTGTTTCATCCATAAGAAATGCATTGATTAGTGTTTTTTTCGATTCCATTAAGTTTTTTGGGCGATATTGTTTTGGTTTGTGATTTGCTTTGGCGTTTTGCTTATGAGTAGCTGCAGATGCATAGCAAAGAGTGTTTCAAATAAACTTATTTCGGCTAGAGGAAATACATTTATACTCCTTATAATATTATCAGGCGCAATTCAAGAGGTATGATATAAATTCTAAATTAAAGGACTTTTATTTTTTAAGTTTTAAGTTGGATGCTTCCGCTTTCGAAAAAGTCACGCCTCGTGCCTGGTACATACATACATGATCTCATGACATTTACAAATACACTCCACTTTAACTAGATTTTCAAGGGTGGTTTGTCCATTTTTTTTTCGGCAAGAGTACGATAACTTAGGCGCCAAGAACTTATAACGGTCTTTTGTACAACAGTTCAATGTAAGTATTATAGGAGGGGTTCTTCTATCTCACCCTGTTTGGGCGGGAGGGACAATTTCATAAAAAAGTACCAAAAATTTTAAAAACATATTAAAACATAACCGTAATACTATACATAGTTTTTGAAAAAACGAATTTTAAACTCAAAATTTGCGAAAAAAAACACAAAAAAAGATTAAAAGCGTAGTAGTATAAATATCGGACTTGAGCCACAGAGCATTTGGGTGAATGTATTTAGTTGTTGTAAATGGGTGTTTCCATCGTCACGGGTGTGACAGTGAGACTCCACATTTTATTAATTATTCACATACTAATCCCAATTTATAAATTAAAACTTTACTAATTTACAGGACACCTGAAGTCCTTTAAATAAATTAATATACTGAAGTATGAAATATTAGTGGTTAAGTTAAAGGATCCAATTTAGTTGCGTTACGGGTGTGACTTTAGAAAACTGTGATTTGTGATCAAGATATCTAATTTTCATGTTTTGTAAAATATTGCATGAAAAGTATGTATCATTATTTTGTAAATATTAACTTCGTAAGTTGTTCTTCAGTTTCAGTTAAGAAATAAGCAGTTAAACTATGAAAAACAATACAACAACATATGTTTTGGAATGCCAACTTGTTACGGGTGTGACATAGATGTAAAATTTTTAATACGAGCTCAGTATTAATTTCAAATTCTAGAAATTTCGTCCGACAGTAGATCATAGTATTTAATTCAATGATATTATAGATAATCCTTTCAAAGAAAATTTCAATGGCCCATTTATGGTATTTACAATGATTGTAATGATTATATCATAGTATTTTCCTTTTTTTCCCAAATTATCAGTTTGATACAATTTTTTTGTCTTCTAGTAATGAAACATATAATTATTTTTGTTACGGGTGTGACATTAACCACTTTATGAATCAACTGCCCAAAAACTCAGTTTCCGCTTACTATTGAATAATTAAATGATACGAATACGTACTTAGAGCTCGGATAAGGGAAATAAACACCGGTTCTCAAATTCAGAAACAGTTAATTATTGAAAATATAATTAAAATTTTTTAAGTGGCCAATTCTTTTTTCTAATTTTTGAATGATGTTATAGTGGGCTTTTTTGATCAATTTATTTAGGGATGCAAATAAAACAAATTATTTCATCTTTTTTTACCAACGATTCGTCGGTTTCTCACGACTTCTTCAGGGATTTATTTTGAAATATGTATATGGTTTTAAAAAATATTAAATTAATTTGTCGTTAACACATTTTGTTAAATGAAATAAATTAACAGTCAAAACAATACAAAATAAATAAATTAAAAACATTGGAGACTAGCAAACTTTAGGACAAAATATAAATTATCACAATATAGTATTCTATTTGTTTTGAAAATATGGTTATGAGCTTCTTATGACAAAAAGTGACTTTTGGAGACCTGTTTAGCGTGAAAAAAGCGAATTAAAAAAGGCTGAAATCGCACTCTAAAAATATCCAAAATAAACTCTCAAAATCTTCGAAATAAAAAACACAGCCAATAACTTTCAATATAAAATTTCCAGTGACGTTTATTCATTGCCCTTCATATAACTTTCAAGATGATTAATATCGTAAGTATGGTAATGGTATAAATCTATGGGACTGCTTCGAAAAACACATCAGTGGTAATGTTCAGCGGCATGTAGATTAGTAATTATTGACAGCATCCAACAGAGACCTATTCTGCTAAGTGGTTCGAATAGGGAAATAAGCCACGATAAAAAAAATTATTGATAGTTTAACTTTTAAAATGAATCATACCATCTTTTCTCAATTGCAAATCATCTTTTTTGATTCCATACAAAAAGACCCATTACGAAAATGGGTCTTTTTGTATGGAATCACCCAAATGTAAAACTTTGGGATGATAGTTTTCGTGACTGTGAAAGTGTGAATTGTGGCTAGTGATATACAGAGATATTTGTATGTTTTTTGCTTGAAGGTTGACGTGGTGTTTGGAAGGAATTCTTGTATGGTTTTATAGGTATGTATCTTTGTATATGAAAACCATAGTATTCTCATGAAATTTTTTTTTTAGTTGAACGTGGACCCTGTGGGGGCGCCACATTTATTCGCATTCGATTGCGTGGAGAATTGTGGACGCGGGGGTACATAAAGAATCGAAGACAAGTAGTAAGAGCAAGAGGAAAGTATTATTTTCATGCTCATAAGAAATAAAGGGAGTAAGAGAGATAAGCAAATCAGCTGTTTTTAAAATGTCAAACAAAAGAAAAACGTGAAGAAAATAAGAAAAAATTTGTCGTCTCCTCTTTGAATAGAAGAATGTGTTGGTTTATTTAGGAATGTATTTTGTTTGCAGGCAGAGAAGCAAAGAAATTATATGAAGTGGTGAACGAGTTGCTCGTGGCAGCTGCTGCTTCATCTTGCGTCTTTGTCATCGGTCGTAGCAACGGGGACATTATTAGCAGAGAATTTGTTCAATCAATTTCAATTTTGCTTTATTGAACATTACTATTTACAATTGGCTTAAAAATAATTTATAACTATTAGATACATTGATAAATAATAAAATTTTGTTGGCACATAAGGGGCCTAACGGTATACATTGGTAAAATTTTGAATACAAATAAGATTTATAATATGTGAAAACTTAATATAAAAGTCGGTTTGACTTTGTCGTCCTCGGGTTGTTCAGTCCCGGTTGTTCAGTGGCAGTGCATTTATATAGGATGGGGGATAGAGTTGGCGTTTAGCCACGGTAATGTGCTGACCCTGGGTCAGAGTAGAAGTGTCCTGCTTTATCGTTGGTTGCTGTAGTTATATCCAGAATTTCCTTGGCGCCTAGGTACCTTGGTCCCGGATGTCGTTGTTGGTTTATCATCCTTCTCATCAGTTGATTAGGGTGGTTGGCTATGTTTCTAACCAGTTTATCTGCAGATAGCAATAAGTACTTGTCCAGGGGGACTACCTTGGCTTCAGAGTAGAGTTGCTCGTTCTTGAAATGTTTGCGCCGCTGACGATCGAAATGAAGCCCAGTGCATATCCTCAGAATTTTCCTTTCGAATATTTGTAATTCCTTCATGGCTGTTTTGGAGATAGTGAACCAAACTGGAAAGCTGTAACTGATGACTGGTCTCAGAAGTTGCTTGTACATTAGAACTTTTGTCTGCTGGCTTAGCCCAGTTCTTTTTTTGATCAGCGGGTAGAGGCGATGGAAGGCAAAGTTTGCTTTTTTAAGGACAGTCCGTGAATGTGGGTTGAATCTCAGCAGCTCATTGAAGTTTATGCCCAGGTACTTGGCGCTGCGCTTGGCTGGTAATCTGGTTCCGTCTGGGAGTGCTAGGGTGATGCTTCTGCAGTTTCCAGCTGAGCGGCCTCGTCTGCCTCCTGGTCGTCTGAAGCAGACAAGCTCCGATTTGGATGAGTTGATCCGGATACCCCCATTTGGTGTAAAACTCGAAGAGTTTGCGGATGTGGGCCTCGACTTCTCGGACAGCTGTTAATGGCGACAATGATGAGTAATATGTGAGCGAGTCATCAGCGAAGAGAAGGTTCCCGCATTCACTTGAGGTTGGTTGGTCAGAGGTCATGATGTTGTATAGAAGTGGTCCAAGCTTCGACCCTTGGGCAACTCCAGCCCTATGCTCTTCACTGTCGATTTGCAATTCTCCAGTTGTACGAAAAAGTTCCTGGAAGAAAGAAAGGAGAAAATAATTTGTATTAGTGCTGAAGGAAAGCCTAGTAAGTTGAGTTTATGGATAAGGGCTTCAATCCATACACTGTCGAATGCTTTTTCGACATCCAGAAAGCATCCGACGGTAACTCGATGGTTGTTCAAAGCTGTGGTGATGTCATGATGGAACTTCAGGAGCGGATGCAGAGTGGAATGCTTTTCCCGAAAACCAAACTGCATGTCTGGGATGATGTTGTTCTCTTCGCAGAACTTCTTGAGCTTCCTGAGTATCAGCTCTTCCAAGATCTTACTTAGGTTATTGAGGAGGGATATCGGCCTGTAGTTGGTTCCTTGCACCTTTTTTGGGAATCGCCACGATTTTTGCAGTTTTCCATTTCTGGGGGAAATAACTGTTGTTGATGCAGTTGTTGAGGATGATGGCCAAGAAAACCATTACTGTTTGTGGAAGTTTCTTTAGGATGAAGTTGGATACCCCATCTGGCCCAGCTGACTTCTTTGGTTTTGAGTTGCTAATAATCTTATTTATCTCCTCTGGGGTGCTCAAGTTCGGGTTGTCGACTGGATCACTCGCAGGATTGCTGTCACTAAACGTTGCTCTATTCGAGTTGGGCATCATTGTCTGCTGGATGGATGCCTCAATTTCGCCAAGGAAGATTGGATCTTCAGATGGGCTGGCCGTGAAGTTTCCTTCAAATTGGGAAGCGAAGGCTTCAACTTTATCCTGTATCGTTGTTGCTTCTCCACTGTTGGTGATGATCGTCTCAGGCATTGGTGATTTTTGACCAATCAGTCTGTTGATGTTCTTAAAGGCATCAGGTCCAGGTTTGATTGACTGCAGTCTCTTCTGGAATTGGTTGTTGTTGTGATATTGAATAGAATTCCGGAACATAATGTTGACGCACTGAAGCTCACTCCGCACTGTCTGGTAGCTACTGTTAGTTGTGTTTAGCTCTCGTTGGTGGATCCTTTGCAGACGTTTTCTGAGTCGTTGCCTATGTGCATATAGGTTTTGGATATATTGGGGAAGGTGCTGATATCTATCCTTTGACGTCTTGGGCTGCTTTTGGTTATCCAGTGCGTTTGCTACAGCTAATTCCAGACAGTCGATGGCTTTGTCAATTTCAATATTCTGCAGGTTCCTGTTTTGCGGTGGAAGTCTTATGTTGTCTTCTACGTCTCTTTGTAGCCTGTCTGTATCGAGTCTTCTGTAGTTGATGAAATGCTCCACTGGTTCTGTCGCTAGAAAGATGGCTTGGTGGAGTTTGATTATTTTTTTAACATTTTCTGATTAATACAAATGATTCCAATTAAATTCATTTAACTGAAGGAATTCTAAGTATATGCCTTCTTTTTAATGAATAATAATGGAAACATTTTTATGATTCAGAAAAGATGCATGAAATAATCATTCAATTGAACCCTTATATACGCTCATTTAAATGAAGAATTTTCAAGTCAAAAATGAAACACTAAAATGATTTAAAAAGGTGTCTAAGTGCCCAGGTAAAAGGATTCAAATTGAATCATAAGTGAATTCTTTTTCGGTCGATTTCTTCACTTTTATGATTTATTTATGATTAATTTCTGAACAAAAATGTTTGCTGGGTAGCTATTACTAACTTTTCAAATATACCAAAAAAATATAACAAATGTAAGAAGAATAAATTAATTATTGGGGGTAAACAGGGAAAAGGCACCAAATTGTTTCACAATATGTAGGTAGGTATCACAATTTTTGAAGGTACTTTAACAATTTATTTTTGGGGATATATTATGGGTAGGTATCAAATAATTATTAACACAAAATCACTATCACTATTTAGGTAAGTAGGTCACAATTATTCAATTAATTTACACAACCCAGGAAATCAACACAAAAACCAAGATGCCGACAGATCAAATCATTCAAAGAAGTAAATCTCAACCGTTGAATTTTCAGCAGTTAAAGAAAAGCGAAAAAAGTTTGCATATAAAAAATCCTGCACACAAAACACCTACAGTTGTAAAAACTGACCCACATACCTACATTCCAATGTTTACCTAACTACCCCATCCTCTTGAACCATAAAAACCCAAAAATATTGCAGGCAATACACTTACACCTATGCAAACAAAACAAACCTACCTTCACATGTATCATCATCATCGTGTCCTGTAACCCCGGCTGGGGCATAGGGCGTCAACAAAACGTCTTTATCCTTCACGGTCTGCTGCAAGGTACTTTAGCTGTGGCCACGTCTTTCTCTGGGATTCTGCTTCCGACAGTTGATTTCCATGTTGTTCTTGGTCTTCCAACCCGCCATGCACCCTGAGGATTCCATTCAAAGGACTGCTTTGCAATTTCATCGTTTGATTTCCTCAGTGTGTGACCAATCCAACGCCATTTACGCTTTCTTATGTCGACGTCCAGCCGCTCTTGACTTGTCCTGCGCCACAATTCCTCATTTGATATTATTTGTGGCCAGCGAATCTTTAGGATGTGGCGAAGACAGCGATTCACAAAAGCCTGCAATTTCTTCGAAATGGTAGACGTGACTTTCCAGGTTTCACAAGCATATAACAGCACGGATTTGACATTGGATTCGAAGAATCTCAACTTAGTGCCTAAGGAGATTTGACTGGATTTCCAAATTGGGGACAGAGTACCGAAGGCAGCACGAGCTTTATTTATTCTACTTTTAACATCCAGATCCGTACCACCGTTTGCAGAAACAATACTGCCAAGGTAGTTAAATTGTTCCACTACTTCAACTGGCGTCTCCTGTAGAATAATACGCTGCTGTGTGGAGCGGCCTGTGAGCATTATTTTTGTCTTTTTGCTGTTAATTCTTAGACCACTCGACTCTCCCTTCACTTGCAATGTTTGGCACATCCCGTTCAGCCCAATGATGTTATTTGCCAGTAGACATATGTCATCGGCATAGTCTAAATGACTGAGCCTTTCGAACGGTCTCCATTGAATGCCCTGTCGCTCAGCTGTACCAACACTGGCCGTCAATACGTCATCCATCGCCAGCAGGAAGAGAATCGGCGATAGAACATCCCCTTGTCTCACACCCTGTTGCACTACGAAGGAGTCGGATAGCTGCCCATTGTGCAAAACAAAACACCTTGCGTTGTTGTAGGACTCTTTTATAATGGCAACTATTTTTGGTGGAATTCCTCTACCAAGCAACGATCTCCATATACATTCTCGGTTAACTCGATCAAAGGCTTTCTCAAAATACACGAACATGAGGTAAAGCGGTGATTGAAATTCCGTCGACTGCTCGAGGACGATACGCAGGGTGTTGATATGGTCGACACACGATCGACCACTGCGGAAGCCAGCTTGATGCCTCTTGAGTGTAGGCTCGATTCTATCCTTTATTCGCTCGAGAATGATGGTTGCCATTAGTTTTGGGAAAACGGACAAAACGGTGATACCACGCAAATTGTTGCAATTCTTTAAGTCACCTTTCTTTGGCAACTTAACAATCACACCATCCTTCCAGTCCCTGGCATAGCTTTCGTTTTCCCAAATGCTTTGTATCAACGGATGTAAAATACTAGCCGCTGCTACGGGATCGGCTTTCAGGAATTCAGCTGGTATTCCGTCCAGTTGCCTTGTTGTTTTTGAGGAGATTTATTGATGTACGAATTTCCGATTCTGACGGGGGTTCGATGTCAATACCCCTATAGGACCTGCGCATCTCGTTTAGTTGGGGCACTTCAGCACTCTGCTCAACTGAATCCTCATTTAGCAGGGCACAAAAATGGTCCTTCCATCTACGAAGCTGATCCTCAATTGATACCAAAAGTGTGCCATCCACATCCATTACAGGATGATTGGTGTTGCTTTTTTTCCCGATTACATCTTTGGCTATTTGGTACAATTCCCGGATATCTCCTCTTCTGGCAGCGATTTCCGCATTATCTGCGAGTCCATCTATCCTCATCCTCTTGTCACGTCTCACACAGCGATAGACCATCTTATGTGCAATGCGGTACTCTCTTCGCAAGTCAGCCTTTCGTTGAACATCAGCTTCGGCATTTATTTGGATTTTCAACGATTTGCGAAGTTCGATCTTATCCCAGGTGTCTTGGGATATCGAAGAGTCTCTACGTCTCGTTCGCTTGGGCACAGTTTCAGATCCAGCCTCCATAAAAACACTTAATTTCACCCCACATCTCATCAATTGTTGAATTCTGGATTCCGTTTAATGACGAGGCTCTGTCGTTAAGGGTGGTACATAGTTTCGACATATGTTGGGGTCATTTAAAGCATTAGTAATGAATTTTGAGCTCCTTGCTGCATCCTGCGCTGGTTTTTGTACGGCAGCGGTTCGTAGTTTGAGACTCATCAGAACCAAATGGTGGTCGCTTCCCACATCGGCATTTCTCATACTCCGGACATCACACATAGACTTCCTCCATCGCTGCTGAATCATGATATGATCAATTTGGTTTTCGGTTTGACCATCCGGATGCACCCAGGTAATTTTGTTGCACGTCTTATGCTTAAATACAGTCCCACCTATCACAAGACGATTCGCGTTACAAAAGTCGACAAGCAAGTCACCATTTTCATTCCGTGACCCCACGCCATTTTTTCCCATCACGCGTTCCAGTCCGTAATTGTCTGAACCGACTTGGACATTAAGGTCTCCCATAACGACTATGATGTCGGCTCTCGGAACACTACTGAAAACCGAGTTAAGATGAGTGTAGAATGCGGTTTTGTCTTCCTCGGTCGCTTCATTTGTGGGGGCGTAGCACTGAATAATTGTGACGTTACGAATTTTTGAACGAAACCTTGCTGTCATTAATCTCGCAGAAATGGGCGCCCATGAGATCAAACTACGCCTCGCTTCTTCGTTCAACATAATTCCGACACCATGCAGTCTTTGGCCACCCTCTCTTTCATCTTCCCCGGAATACAGCATTCTCGTCTGTCCAGTGTCTGATCTGTATTCAGCTCTTCCTCTCCACTTAGTTTCGCTTATGCCCAGGATACTGATCTTTAGGCGAAGCATTTCACGCTCAAACTGCTCGTATCTACCATCGCTGTACAAGGAGCGAACGTTCCATGCTCCGATTTTCGTACGTATGCGGTAGCCAAAAGTAACATTTGCGCTTCTTGAAAGATTTCTTCTATTTGTCAACGATTCATTTATTATTATGGCGTCTTGATTGACGCTCGTACATGAAGGATGCCGCACCCCCAAATCCGATGTGCGGTTTACTGCAACCGAAGCTGCAGAAGGACTTTCCATAAAAAGATTACCTCTTGGGGACTGATTTCCATTTGTTGTCATAGTTCATGTATTTGCATATATCCTTCCACCATGGTGTTTTCCGAGATATGATTAATAACATACATAAGCTCAGATTTGACAGGCACACCCGCCTTTTGTAGGGTCAAACACATAACTGCTCGAGGCCGCCCACTATGGGAAAACAGACGCCTTTTGTAGCCGCCCAATATGGGTTACAGACAGCTGTGTTCACTTGGCCCGCAAAAGTCTCCAATTTTTTTTTTTCGTAAAAGATGACCATTTAAATGACCACTTTTGACCACCCTTTAACTTTTTTTGACCACCCACAGTTTTCGAGAAAATCGATTTTGAAAAATAGTGGGCCAAAAGAACGCTGCGCCTCAAAAATCAATTTTTCCAAATTTGATTAATGTTTTCGATAGATAATTTTTTGAACATAAATGACCACCCCTTAACTTTTTTTGACCACCCTTAGAAAAATTTTTTTTTGATATATTCCCTTTGCATTTTTTTAAATTTTCGAATTATGAAAGATGACCATTGTGAAAAACTCAATTATCTAAAATGACCACCCTTCAAAATTACTCTAACTTATCAAAAAGTATTTTTTTCGAATTTTGAAAGATGACCATTGTGAAAAACTCAATTATCTAAAATGACCACCCTTCAAAATTACTCTAACCTTTGTATATAAACTCTATAGTAATACCATGGATTCGTTTTTATTAGTTGGGTGTGTGATCGATGGTGCGCTGGCGTCGCTAAAGTTGCTTCAACATTTTTAAAATTGAATTATCAACATTCGCATGTGTATCTGGTTTTGTTGTTGGTTTTTCGGTATTAATTCTCTTTTTTCTTTTTTTTTGCTATGAATGAATTTTGTAAGCAATGGTGGTGGGTTTTTTTTTAATATTTTGCTCTATCATCTATTTTTCGCACGTTCGTTTGTTTTTCCGTTCTTGTTGAATCCAAAGTATTTTATAGGTATGCAAGGGTTTTGTTTTTGTTTGTTTTTTTGTCGAGAGATTTCGATTTGTTTTTTATTTGGGTTCTTCGTCGTCGTGTATTGTTGTTGTATCTTGTGCTTGATGAGGTACATTAAGAAAAAGTAGATTTTATTTTTCTGAATTTACAATTTTGTAGATAAGAATCAAAACGAAAGAAATTTAAGCTGAAAAAATGAAACAGCGATTTACCTAATTTTTTTTAACTATTTTTCATGTAAATTATTGATTTCTTGAAATTTCACTGGTTTGATCAAAATTATTATTACGATGATCTTACAAATAATTCTCGTTAGATAAGTATGCATATCGTCCGTCAGTCTGCCAGGGTGTGTTTGTAAGATAATTATCTATGGGTAGCAGAGATCTGATGATTGAATGTGATTGATTAAAAAGACTTATTTTGAAGTATTTTTACTTCACCAAAGTACCTACTTCAACTTTAAATGTTATTCCCATTCAATTTTGAAGTCTTTAGTAATGCAATCATTTGCTGCAGTTAAATGACTTAAAGTAAAACGAATGCAATACTAAAGACTGCTTGAAGTCATTGAAGTCTTTTACTAAGAATTTATTCATTAAGTCTTTTGATTACAGTCTTATGACTGCAGTCAATTGACTGCTTTGAAGTCCTTTAACTGCTTGAAGTCTTTTGACTGCTTGAAGTCTTTTAACTGCATGAAGTTTTTAAACTTCTTGGAGTCTTTAAACTACTTGGATTCTTTTTACTTTTTTAATCATAATGAACACTTTAACTATTATTGATAATTATTTGAATACCTACCTACTTAGCAATCGAATTTAACCACAAAATAAAAAAAAAATAAAAAAAATTTTAGGTTCAAAAATTGTACATATATGCATTTTTTTGTTTTTACTGAGCACTATTTTGTTTGTTCTTCTACAAAAAACGAATACAAAAATAAATGAGGATAATCAGACGTGCCGCAATGAGTTTGAAAATTTGAATTTGATTTTTTATAAGATCTAAAAAAAAATTCACGCGGCATTTTTACCAATCAAGCTAACCGCGATAGGTGGAATTATGAAGTGCATTTTCAAGTCTGTTAATTTCGCTTGCAAAAAAAAAAAAATGCCACGACTGGGTCGCACGTCCTTGCTTATCTAAACAGCATGGTTTGTATGGAATATATGTAGCTCTTGATGAAGCAAGTACTTGTACAGTACATAGGTACCTACATAGGTAGGTATATTGAAAAAAAAATGGAAAATTTTGTAATTTCACAATAGGATATCTTTTAAAAATTTTATCTACCTACCATGTTTTTAAATGAAATTCTATAAAATTCGGTGTGGTAAATATTTGGGACAAATTATTGAAAAAAAAAAAATACTTTTACAGATGGTATTTTGAGAAAAAAATTATTGAGTATTTTCACAGTAGGGTGTCCCAAAAAATGCTATCTTTTGTGTTTTCCAGTGGAGCCGGCGTATAAGCAGTGAGGTATATATGGGGGAGGGGGGGGCCCGCCTGCAACCCCCCAGCGTGGACACATTATAGAATTTGGGGAAGGTGCGAGGCACTTGCCCCCCCTGGCTCTAGGCAATACCATATACCACTAACATATTTTTCAATTTGTTATGATGGATTTTATAAAATACTTCCTGTTTTTTGTCGGAGTCTATAAATTTGTTCCCTTTGGGTTTGGACCTATTTCGCTATTTTCTTGACAGGTTCTTTTTAATGTTCTTGGTTTGCGCCTCCTGGCATTTGCAAATAGAATTTTTTGTAATTGATGTATTCAAATGGTTGAGGTAAATGCATTAGAAGGATTAGATTAAGAGCCAGTGGTCGGCAAACTTACGGTATTTCAGTACGATTCATATTAAGTGGAGCCATAGTACTAGACCCCCAGAGCATAGAATGGGCATTCCTAATCCAAAGTCATAGTACCTCTGGGAGCACCGGGGTCACAAAAATTGAAAAAATCGACCTCGAAAACGTGATAGCAGTACGTCTGCCTCTTTGATATGTAAGACTACATACTTTTTGCTAACTAAAAATAGTAAAGGAAGACATAGAGCGTAGTACCTCTAGGAAATTAAAAAAAAAATGTTAAAAAAATTCCCAACAAAAATAAGCTTTTTTCCTAAAGCCCGTATGACACTACATTTTTTCTTCATTGTATTTCTCATTTAATCTATCAAAGTGTCAGCAGAGCAAAAAAGGGATAAAAAGTGTTTTTAAGAAAGGGATAGCATTTCTCTAAATTAAATTTCACATTTACAATGTGTTTCAAAAGAAAATATACACCATAATCTAGTGCTCTCTAGCGTCCAGTGTATATCTACTTTTGTAACTGAGTGTACCTTGAAACAATTTTTCATTTTTAATTCTGAAATATCAAGAAAAGCTGCCAGAACTTGACAAATTTAATTTGAAAATCACATTTTTTATAGATTTTTTGTGACATTTTTACATTTATGGATATAGTGTGTACCCACTCATACCTATCAAAGTTGAAATAAGAAATCGTACGCCGTGCTTTGATTTCATTTTCAGTAAATTAAAAATGAGAAAAAAATGTAGTGTCATACGGGCTTAAGTACAGGAAAGCACTTTTTTTTGAGGAATACGTTCAGATCTTTTATATTTTAATATTAAGAGTCAATGTTACTTAAAAAATAATTTTCAGATATCTGCTGTGATACCTGGATTTGTAACGGAATTTTGAAAAAAAAAATCAAGGATAAATCTCTATACACATTTCACTGCTTCTTTTCAAATAGAAACTAAAAACTAAACGTCCTAGAGGCATCAAAGTTGACACCTTCAAACATGATTTGCGGCTAATCTAAGTGTCCTAGCGACTTATAAAATGCATATTCGTGATCTAGGTTCTATAAAATAAAAAAAAAGTTGGTAAAAAAAGTTTGTTCCAAAACTTTCAAAAAAATATATTTTACTATGAGGGTAATTTTCTAAGTATCTGAGCCACACTACGTAGATACTGTTGACATTGGCACCTGCCTGATGACTTTACACACCCCTAAGCGAATCAACGGAGTTCCGTGAGCGGGACAGGGGGCAAAAAAGTGAGCAAAAATCCCAAAATTTTTCTTTTGTGCATTGAAACAATATCTCAAACGTACCGTTATCTTTAGAGATTATTTTGAGACATCAAAATGAAAAAAACGGGGCGCGGCAGTGGGCGGATTTGAACAAAAAATATGTTTAAAATCTTTTCTACCTCATGTGAATCAACTCTAAAAATTTCATCTAGATCAATAGAGCAATTCCCGAGATATAGAGACATGATGAAAGTGGTTGTGGTTGTGGGTGGGTATAAGAAAATCACCTCCATATTTCCCTTACCCATACAAACACATTCTAATACCTCAAATAATCATTAGAGCTGTTTTTGAGATATAAAGATATAAAAAGTGGAAGTGGCGATGGTCAGATTGGAACTGGAAATATTTATGAATATGATTCATGCGAATCAGCTCTGAAAATTTCATGCAGATCGTATGAGCCGTTGCGAGGATATAGAGACATGACAAAAATTCTTTTTTTTACCCACCCCACTGCTCAACTAAATCAATCACAACCATCGCCTGCCTATGCAACGTTCTGACCTTCGATATGGTCAGACAATATCCAACAATATTTTTTTTCTTGAATAACTGAAAAACCTACCTACAACAATAACCAAAAACACCCACCCCACGATGCCCAACTGACCTAAATCAAGAACCAACCCAATATCGGTCAACCCACCAACACCAAAGGCAACCAGTTTAAATACGTACCTACATACATCCTTCAATAAAATATTTCGATCGCTCGCCGAGCAGGAGCAGCAGCACAGCAGCCGAGTATAAACCAACAAATACACACAAAAATAACGAAACACACGAAAGTAAAAAAACAAACAAAAAATATACATGCCTAACTAAATGACAACATATTCTTACCAGAGTTGCCACTTTACTGAAATTGCAGTAGATCTACTGCATTTTTTTTCTCAAAATCAATCTGCTGCCTTAAAATAAAATCTACTGCACTTGAAAAATTACACTTCAAGCCTTATTAATAATATGATATATTTAATTGATAACTATTTTGTTTGTTCTTGTTATGTTTTGAAGAAAAATAAATTTTATATGTATTTTATTTATTTATCAGTTTTGTTCGAATGACATATTAAGTTTTTTGAAAAATAATTTAAAAAAAATATTTACGGACAAAATATTTAATCTACTGCACTTTTTTTCCAAATATACTGCGAACATTTTTCTCAAAAGTGGCAACCCTGATACTTACCTATCTACCTACAATCATACATACCTATAAATAGAACACGAACAAACGCATTATTTTTCTTTTTGCTTATTAAGGGAAGAGAACGACAACCTTCCCCCAGCAAAGCATCTTCACAACTAAAAAGTAAAAATGAAAATGACAACTAAAAATATACAAGGAGGCAAGCATGGTGTTTCAACATGTGGCAAGCAACATTCATGGGTGTGTCAACATGGGTGTGTCAACATGGGTGTGTCAACATCGGACGGTGTGTCAACATTTATCTTCATGATATTACTATAAAGTTCATATACAAAGCTCTAACTTATCAAAAAGTATTTTTTTTCGAATTTTGAAAGATGACCATTGTGAAAAACTCAATTATCTAAAATGGCCACCCTTCAAAATTACTCTAACTTATCAAAAAGTATTTTTTTCGAATTTTGAAAGATGACCATTGTGAAAAACTCAATTATCTAAAATGACCACCCTTCAAAATTACTCTAACTTATCAAAAAGTATTTTTTTTTTGAATTTTGAAAGATGACCATTGTGAAAAACTCAATTATCTAAAATGACCACCCTTCAAAATTACTCTAACTTATCAAAAAGTATTTTTTTTTTCGAATTTTGAAAGATGACCATTGTGAAAAACTCAATTATCTAAAATGACCACCCTTCAAAATTACTCTAACTTATCAAAAAGTATTTTTTTTCGAATTTTGAAAGATGACCATTGTGAAAAACTCAATTATCTAAAATGACCACCCTTCAAAATTACTCTAACTTATCAAAGAGTATTTTTTTTTCGAATTTTGAAAGATGACCATTGTGAAAAACTCAATTATCTAAAATGACCACCCTTCAAAATTACTCTAACTTATCAAAAAGTATTTTTTTTTCGAATTTTGAAAGATGACCATTGTGAAAAGCTCAATTATCTAAAATGACCACCTTTCAAAATTACTCTAACTTATCAAATAGTATTTTTTTTCGAATTTTGAAAGATGACCATTGTGAAAAACTCAATTATCTAAAATGACCACCCTTCAAAATTACTCTAACTTATCAAAAAGTATTTTTTTTCGAATTTTGAAAGATGACCATTGTGAAAAACTCAATTATCTAAAATGACCACCCTTCAAAATTACTCTAACTTATCAAAAAGTATTTTTTTTTTCGAATTTTGAAAGATGACCATTGTGAAAAGCTCAATTATCTAAAATGACCACCTTTCAAAATTACTCTAACTTATCAAATAGTATTTTTTTTCGAATTTTGAAAGATGACCATTGTGAAAAACTCAATTATCTAAAATGACCACCCTTCAAAATTACTCTAACTTATCAAAAAGTATTTTTTTTCGAATTTTGAAAGATGACCATTGTGAAAAACTCAATTATCTAAAATGACCACCCTTCAAAATTACTCTAACTTATCAAAAAGTATTTTTTTTTCGAATTTTGAAAGATGACCATTGTGAAAAACTCAATTATCTAAAATGACCACCCTTCAAAATTACTCTAACTTATCAAAAAGTATTTTTTTTTTCGAATTTTGAAAAATGACCATTGTGAAAAACTCAATTATCTAAAATGACCACCCTTCAAAATGACTCTAACTTATCAAAAAGTATTTTTTTTCGAATTTTGAAAGATGACCATTGTGAAAAACTCAATTATCTAAAATGACCACCCTTCAAAATTACTCTAACTTATCAAAGAGTATTTTTTTTCGAATTTTGAAAGATGACCATTGTGAAAAACTCAATTATCTAAAATGACCACCCTTCAAAATTACTCTAACTTATCAAAAAGTATTTTTTTTTCGAATTTTGAAAGATGACCATTGTGAAAAGCTCAATTATCTAAAATGACCACCTTTCAAAATTACTCTAACTTATCAAATAGTATTTTTTTTCGAATTTTGAAAGATGACCATTGTGAAAAACTCAATTATCTAAAATGACCACCCTTCAAAATTACTCTAACTTATCAAAAAGTATTTTTTTTTCGAATTTTGAAAGATGACCATTGTGAAAAACTCAATTATCTAAAATGACCACCCTTCAAAATTACTCTAACTTATCAAAAAGTATTTTTTTTCGAATTTTGAAAGATGACCATTGTGAAAAACTCAATTATCTAAAATGACCACTCTTCAAAATTACTCTAACTTATCAAAAAGTATTTTTTTCGAATTTTGAAAGATGACCATTGTGAAAAACTCAATTATCTAAAATGACCACCCTTCAAAATTACTCTAACTTATCAAAAAGTATTTTTTTTTCGAATTTTGAAAGATGACCATTGTGAAAAACTCAATTATCTAAAATGACCACCCTTCAAAATTACTCTAACTTATCAAAAAGTATTTTTTTTTCGAATTTTGAAAGATGACCATTGTGAAAAACTCAATTATCTAAAATGACCACCCTTCAAAATTACTCTAACTTATCAAAGAGTATTTTTGTTCGAATTTTGAAAGATGACCATTGTGAAAAACTCAATTATCTAAAATGACCACCCTTCAAAATTACTCTAACTTATCAAAAAGTATTTTTTTTCGAATTTTGAAAGATGACCATTGTGAAAAACTCAATTATCTAAAATGACCACCCTTCAAAATTACTCTAACTTATCAAAAAGTATTTTTTTCGAATTTCGAAAGATGACCATTGTGAAAAACTCAATTATCTAAAATAACCACCCTTCAAAATTACTCTAACTTATCAAAAAGTATTTTTTTCGAATTTTGAAAGATGACCATTGTGAAAAACTCAATTATCTAAAATGACCACCCTTCAAAATTACTCTAACTTATCAAAAAGTATTTCTTTTCGAATTTTGAAAGATGACCATTGGGAAAAACTCAATTATCTAAAATGACCACCCTTCAAAATTAATCTAACTTATCAAAAAGTATTTTTTTTCGAATTTTGAAAGATGACCATTGTGAAAAACTCAATTATCTAAAATGACCACCCTTCAAAATTAATCTAACTTATCAAAAAGTATTTTTTTTCGAATTTTGAAAGATGACCATTGTGAAAAACTCAATTATCTAAAATGACCACCCTTCAAAATTACTCTAACTTATCAAAAAGTATTTTTTTCGAATTTCGAAAGATGACCATTGTGAAAAACTCAATTATCTAAAATAACCACCCTTCAAAATTACTCTAACTTATCAAGAAGTATTTTTTTCGAATTTTGAAAGATGACCATTGTGAAAAACTCAATTATCTAAAATGACCACCCTTCAAAATTACTCTAACTTATCAAAAAGTATTTCTTTTCGAATTTTGAAAGATGACCATTGTGAAAAACTCAATTATCTAAAATGACCACCCTTCAAAATTAATCTAACTTATCAAAAAGTATTTTTTTTCGAATTTTGAAAGATGACCATTGTGAAAAACTCAATTATCTAAAATGACCACCCTTCAAAATTAATCTAACTTATCAAAAAGTATTTTTTTTCGAATTTTGAAAGATGACCATTGTGAAAAACTCAATTATCTAAAATGACCACCCTTCAAAATTACTCTAACTTATCAAAAAGTATTTTTTTTTCGAATTTTGAAAGATGACCATTGTGAAAAACTCAATTATCTAAAATGACCACCCTTCAAAATTACTCTAACTTATCAAAAAGTATTTTTTTCGAATTTTGAAAGATGACCATTGTGAAAAACTCAATTATCTAAAATGACCACCCTTCAAAATTACTCTAACTTATCAAAAAGTATTTTTTTTTCGAATTTTGAAAGATGACCATTGTGAAAAACTCAATTATCTAAAATGACCACCCTTCAAAATTACTCTAACTTATCAAAAAGTATTTTTTTTTTTCGAATTTTGAAACATGACCATTGTGAAAAACTCAATTATCTAAAATGACCACCCTTCAAAATTACTCTAACTTATCAAAAAGTATTTTTTTCGAATTTTGAAAGATGACCATTGTGAAAAACTCAATTATCTAAAATGACCACCCTTCAAAATTACTCTAACTTATCAAAAAGTATTTTTTTCGAATTTTGAAACATGACCATTGTGAAAAACTCAATTATCTAAAATGACCACCCTTCAAAATTACTCTAACTTATCAAAAAGTATTTTTTTTCGAATTTTGAAAGATGACCATTGTGAAAAACTCAATTATCTAAAATGACCACCCTTCAAAATTACTCTAACTTATCAAAAAGTATTTTTTTTTCGAATTTTGAAAGATGACCATTGTGAAAAACTCAATTATCTAAAATGACCACCCTTCAAAATTACTCTAACTTATCAAAAAGTATTTTTTTTTTAATTTTGAAAGATGACCATTTTGAAAAACTCAATTATCTAAAATGACCACCCTTCAAAATTAATCTAACTTATCAAAAAGTATTTTTTTTCGAATTTTGAAAGATGACCATTGTGAAAAACTCAATTATCTTAAATGACCACCCTTCAAAATTACTCTAACTTATCAAAAAGTATTTTTTTTTTCGAATTTTGAAACATGACCATTGTGAAAAACTCAATTATCTAAAATGACCACCCTTCAAAATTACTCTAACTTATCAAAGAGTATTTTTTTTCGAATTTTGAAAGATGACCATTGTGAAAAACTCAATTATCTAAAATGACCACCCTTCAAAATTACTCTAACTTATCAAAAAGTATTTTTTTTCGAATTTTGAAAGATGACCATTGTGAAAAGCTCAATTATCTAAAATGACCACCTTTCAAAATTACTCTAACTTATCAAATAGTATTTTTTTTCGAATTTTGAAAGATGACCATTGTGAAAAACTCAATTATCTAAAATGACCACCCTTCAAAATTACTCTAACTTATCAAAAAGTATTTTTTTCGAATTTTGAAAGATGACCATTGTGAAAAACTCAATTATCTAAAATGACCACCCTTCAAAATTACTCTAACTTATCAAAAAGTATTTTTTTTCGAATTTTGAAACATGACCATTGTGAAAAACTCAATTATCTAAAATGACCACCCTTCAAAATTACTCTAACTTATCAAAAAGTATTTTTTTTCGAATTTTGAAACATGACCATTGTGAAAAACTCAATTATCTAAAATGACCACCCTTCAAAATTACTCTAACTTATCAAAAAGTATTTTTTTTTTGAATTTTGAAAGATGACCATTTTGAAAAACTCAATTATCTAAAATGACCACCCTTCAAAATTAATCTAACTTATCAAAAAGTATTTTTTTCGAATTTTGAAAGATGACCATTGTGAAAAACTCAATTATCTTAAATGACCACCCTTCAAAATTACTCTAACTTATCAAAAAGTATTTTTTTTCGAATTTTGAAACATGACCATTGTGAAAAACTCAATTATCTAAAATGACCACCCTTCAAAATTACTCTAACTTATCAAAAAGTATTTTTTTTTGAATTTTGAAAGATGACCATTTTGAAAAACTCAATTATCTAAAATGACCACCCTTCAAAATTAATCTAACTTATCAAAAAGTATTTTTTTCGAATTTTGAAAGATGACCATTGTGAAAAACTCAATTATCTAAAATGACCACCCTTCAAAATTACTCTAACTTATCAAAAAGTATTTTTTTTCGAATTTTGAAACATGACCATTGTGAAAAACTCAATTATCTAAAATGACCACCCTTCAAAATTACTCTAACTTATCAAAAAGTATTTTTTTTTGAATTTTGAAAGATGACCATTGTGAAAAACTCAATTATCTAAAATAACCACCCTTCAAAATTACTCTAACTTATCAAAAAGTATTTTTTTTTTCGAATTTTGAAAGATGACCATTGTGAAAAACTCAATTATCTAAAATGACCACCCTTCAAAATTACTCTAACTTATCAAAGAGTATTTTTTTTCGAATTTTGAAAGATGACCATTGGGAAAAACTCAATTATCTAAAATGACCACCCTTCAAAATTACTCTAACTTATCAAAAAGTATTTTTTTTTTTCGAATTTTGGAAGATGACCATTGTGAAAAACTCAATTATCTAAAATGACCACCCTTCAAAATTACTCTAACTTATCAAAGAGTATTTTTTTTCGAATTTTGAAAGATGACCATTGTGAAAAACTCAATTATCTAAAATGACCACCCTTCAAAATTACTCTAACTTATCAAAAAGTATTTTTTTTTCGAATTTTGAAAGATGACCATTGTGAAATCTCAATTATCTAAAATGACCACCTTTCAAAATTACTCTAACTTATCAAATAGTATTTTTTTTCGAATTTTGAAAGATGACCATTGTGAAAAACTCAATTATCTAAAATGACCACCCTTCAAAATTACTCTAACTTATCAAAAAGTATTTTTTTCGAATTTTGAAAGATGACCATTGTGAAAAACTCAATTATCTAAAATGACCACCCTTCAAAATTACTCTAACTTATCAAAAAGTATTTTTTTTCGAATTTTGAAACATGACCATTGTGAAAAACTCAATTATCTAAAATGACCACATTCAAAATTACTCTAACTTATCAAAAAGTATTTTTTTTCGAATTTTGAAAGATGACCATTGTGAAAAACTCAATTATCTAAAATGACCACCCTTCAAAATTACTCTAACTTATCAAAAAGTATTTTTTTTTTGAATTTTGAAAGATGACCATTTTGAAAAACTCAATTATCTAAAATGACCACCCTTCAAAATTAATCTAACTTATCAAAAAGTATTTTTTTCGAATTTTGAAAGATGACCATTGTGAAAAACTCAATTATCTTAAATGACCACCCTTCAAAATTACTCTAACTTATCAAAAAGTATTTTTTTTCGAATTTTGAAACATGACCATTGTGAAAAGCTCAATTATCTAAAATGACCACCTTTCAAAATTACTCTAACTTATCAAATAGTATTTTTTTTCGAATTTTGAAAGATGACCATTGTGAAAAACTCAATTATCTAAAATGACCACCCTTCAAAATTACTCTAACTTATCAAAAAGTATTTCTTTTCGAATTTTGAAAGATGACCATTGTGAAAAACTCAATTATCTAAAATGACCACCCTTCAAAATTACTCTAACTTATCAAAAAGTATTTTTTTTCGAATTTTGAAACATGACCATTGTGAAAAACTCAATTATCTAAAATGACCACATTCAAAATTACTCTAACTTATCAAAAAGTATTTTTTTTCGAATTTTGAAAGATGACCATTGTGAAAAACTCAATTATCTAAAATGACCACCCTTCAAAATTACTCTAACTTATCAAAAAGTATTTTTTTTTTGAATTTTGAAAGATGACCATTTTGAAAAACTCAATTATCTAAAATGACCACCCTTCAAAATTAATCTAACTTATCAAAAAGTATTTTTTTCGAATTTTGAAAGATGACCATTGTGAAAAACTCAATTATCTTAAATGACCACCCTTCAAAATTACTCTAACTTATCAAAAAGTATTTTTTTTCGAATTTTGAAACATGACCATTGTGAAAAACTCAATTATCTAAAATGACCACCCTTCAAAATTACTCTAACTTATCAAAAAGTATTTTTTTTTGAATTTTGAAAGATGACCATTTTGAAAAACTCAATTATCTAAAATGACCACCCTTCAAAATTAATCTAACTTATCAAAAAGTATTTTTTTCGAATTTTGAAAGATGACCATTGTGAAAAACTCAATTATCTAAAATGACCACCCTTCAAAATTACTCTAACTTATCAAAAAGTATTTTTTTTCGAATTTTGAAACATGACCATTGTGAAAAACTCAATTATCTAAAATGACCACCCTTCAAAATTACTCTAACTTATCAAAAAGTATTTTTTTCGAATTTTGAAAGATGACCATTGTGAAAAACTCAATTATCTAAAATAACCACCCTTCAAAATTACTCTAACTTATCAAAAAGTATTTTTTTTTCGAATTTTGAAAGATGACCATTGTGAAAAACTCAATTATCTAAAATGACCACCCTTCAAAATTACTCTAACTTATCAAAGAGTATTTTTTTTCGAATTTTGAAAGATGACCATTGGGAAAAACTCAATTATCTAAAATGACCACCCTTCAAAATTACTCTAACTTATCAAAAAGTATTTTTTTTTTTCGAATTTTGGAAGATGACCATTGTGAAAAACTCAATTATCTAAAATGACCACCTTTCAAAATTACTCTAACTTATCAAATAGTATTTTTTTTCGAATTTTGAAAGATGACCATTGTGAAAACTCAATTATCTAAAATGACCACCCTTCAAAATTACTCTAACTTATCAAAAAGTATTTTTTTCGAATTTTGAAAGATGACCATTGTGAAAAACTCAATTATCTAAAATGACCACCCTTCAAAATTACTCTAACTTATCAAAAAGTATTTTTTTTCGAATTTTGAAAGATGACCATTGTGAAAAACTCAATTATCTAAAATGACCACCCTTCAAAATTACTCTAACTTATCAAAAAGTATTTTTTTCGAATTTTGAACGATGACCATTGTGAAAAACTCAATTATCTAAAATGACCACCCTTCAAAATTACTCTAACTTATCAAAAAGTATTTTTTTTTCGAATTTTGAAAGATGACCATTGTGAAAAACTCAATTATCTAAAATGACCACCCTTCAAAACTACTCTAACTTATCAAAAAGTATTTTTTTTTTAATTTTGAAAGATGACCATTTTTAAAAACTCAATTATCTAAAATGACCACCCTTCAAAATTAATCTAACTTATCAAAAAGTATTTTTTTTCGAATTTTGAAAGATGACCATTGTGAAAAACTCAATTATCTAAAATGACCACCCTTCAAAATTACTCTAACTTATCAAAAAGTAACGGGTGATTTTTTAAGAGGTTTAGAACTTTTAAAAAAAAAAAACACAAAAAATTCGAAAAAATGAATGAAATATTTATTTGAATCGATAGTTTGAACCTTGCAATTTAATGTTTAAAGATAATTTCATGCAAATGTTGACCGCGGCTGCGTCTCAGGTAGCCCATCCGCTGAGTCCAATTTTGGCATACTCTTTCACACATATCGGCAGGTATCTCACGAATGAATGCATGGATGTTGGCTTCCAGTGCGTCAATCGAAGCGGGCTTGTCCCTATAGACATTAGCCTTGACATACCCCCACAAAAAATAATCTAATGGTGTCAAATCGCACGATCTAGGCGGCCAATTGACCGGCCCGAAACGTGAAATTAACTGTTCACCAAACTCGCCTCGCAATTGCGCCATTGTTTCGCGTGCTGTGTGGCATGTGGCACCGTCTTGTTGAAACCACATATCATGCAAGTCAAGAACTTCCATTTCGGGCAAAAAAAAGTTTGTTATCATCGCTCGGTAGCGTTCACCATTGACAGTAACGCTGCGATTCGCATCATCTTTGAAGAAATATGGCCCAATAATGCCGCCGGCCCATAAACCGCACCAAACAGTGGCTTTTTCGGGATGCATTGGTAGCTGTTGCAATGCTTCTGGCTGATCTTCACTCCAAATGCGGCAATTATGCTTATTTACGTACCCATTCAACCAAAAATGAGCCTCATCGCAGCGCGCGATGAACATTTCGAACCGAGCACGAATTTTGATAGTAAAATTCAATAATTTGCAAGCGTTGTTCATTTGTAAGACGATCCATGGTTAAATTGCAAACCAAACTGAAGCTGTTTGACAGTGACACAAGGTACTAAACACACGTCAGCTGTCAAAACCAGTGTTGCCAAAACCAAACCAGCTAAAAAATCACCCTTTATTTTTTTTTCGAATTTTGAAACATGACCATTGTGAAAAACTCAATTATCTGAAATGACCACCCTTCAAAATTACTCTAACTTATCAAAAAGTATTTTTTTTCGAATTTTGAAAGATGACCATTGTGAAAAACTCAATTATCTAAAATGACCACCCTTCAAAATTACTCTAACTTATCAAAAAGTATTTTTTTCGAATTTTGAAAGATGACCATTGTGAAAAACTCAATTATCTAAAATGACCACCCTTCAAAATTACTCTAACTTATCAAAAAGTATTTTTTTCGAATTTTGAAAGATGACCATTGTGAAAAACTCAATTATCTAAAATGACCACCCTTCAAAATTACTCTAACTTATCAAAAAGTATTTTTTTTTCGAATTTTGAAAGATGACCATTGTGAAAAACTCAATTATCTAAAATGACCACCCTTCAAAATTACTCTAACTTATCAAAAAGTATTTTTTTTTGAATTTTGAAAGATGACCATTTTGAAAAACTCAATTATCTAAAATGACCACCCTTCAAAATTAATCTAACTTATCAAAAAGTATTTTTTTCGAATTTTGAAAGATGACCATTGTGAAAAACTCAATTATCTTAAATGACCACCCTTCAAAATTACTCTAACTTATCAAAAAGTATTTTTTTTCGAATTTTGAAACATGACCATTGTGAAAAACTCAATTATCTAAAATGACCACCCTTCAAAATTACTCTAACTTATCAAAAAGTATTTTTTTTCGAATTTTGAAAGATGACCATTGTGAAAAACTCAATTATCTAAAATAACCACCCTTCAAAATTACTCTAACTTATCAAAAAGTATTTTTTTTTTCGAATTTTGAAAGATGACCATTGTGAAAAACTCAATTATCTAAAATGACCACCCTTCAAAATTACTCTAACTTATCAGAGTATTTTTTTTCGAATTTTGAAAGATGACCATTGGGAAAAACTCAATTATCTAAAATGACCACCCTTCAAAATTACTCTAACTTATCAAAAAGTATTTTTTTTTTTCGAATTTTGGAAGATGACCATTGTGAAAAACTCAATTATCTAAAATGACCACCCTTCAAAATTACTCTAACTTATCAAAGAGTATTTTTTTTCGAATTTTGAAAGATGACCATTGTGAAAAACTCAATTATCTAAAATGACCACCCTTCAAAATTACTCTAACTTATCAAAAAGTATTTTTTTTTCGAATTTTGAAAGATGACCATTGTGAAAAGCTCAATTATCTAAAATGACCACCTTTCAAAATTACTCTAACTTATCAAATAGTATTTTTTTTCGAATTTTGAAAGATGACCATTGTGAAAAACTCAATTATCTAAAATGACCACCCTTCAAAATTACTCTAACTTATCAAAAAGTATTTTTTTCGAATTTTGAAAGATGACCATTGTGAAAAACTCAATTATCTAAAATGACCACCCTTCAAAATTACTCTAACTTATCAAAAAGTATTTTTTTTCGAATTTTGAAACATGACCATTGTGAAAAACTCAATTATCTAAAATGACCACATTCAAAATTACTTTAACTTATCAAAAAGTATTTTTTTTCGAATTTTGAAAGATGACCATTGTGAAAAACTCAATTATCTAAAATGACCACCCTTCAAAATTACTCTAACTTATCAAAAAGTATTTTTTTTTTTGAATTTTGAAAGATGACCATTTTGAAAAACTCAATTATCTAAAATGACCACCCTTCAAAATTAATCTAACTTATCAAAAAGTATTTTTTTCGAATTTTGAAAGATGACCATTGTGAAAAACTCAATTATCTTAAATGACCACCCTTCAAAATTACTCTAACTTATCAAAAAGTATTTTTTTTCGAATTTTGAAACATGACCATTGTGAAAAACTCAATTATCTAAAATGACCACCCTTCAAAATTACTCTAACTTATCAAAAAGTATTTTTTTTTGAATTTTGAAAGATGACCATTTTGAAAAACTCAATTATCTAAAATGACCACCCTTCAAAATTAATCTAACTTATCAAAAAGTATTTTTTTCGAATTTTGAAAGATGACCATTGTGAAAAACTCAATTATCTAAAATGACCACCCTTCAAAATTACTCTAACTTATCAAAAAGTATTTTTTTTCGAATTTTGAAACATGACCATTGTGAAAAACTCAATTATCTAAAATGACCACCCTTCAAAATTACTCTAACTTATCAAAAAGTATTTTTTTCGAATTTTGAAAGATGACCATTGTGAAAAACTCAATTATCTAAAATAACCACCCTTCAAAATTACTCTAACTTATCAAAAAGTATTTTTTTTTCGAATTTTGAAAGATGACCATTGTGAAAAACTCAATTATCTAAAATGACCACCCTTCAAAATTACTCTAACTTATCAAAGAGTATTTTTTTTCGAATTTTGAAAGATGACCATTGGGAAAAACTCAATTATCTAAAATGACCACCCTTCAAAATTACTCTAACTTATCAAAAAGTATTTTTTTTTTCGAATTTTGGAAGATGACCATTGTGAAAAACTCAATTATCTAAAATGACCACCTTTCAAAATTACTCTAACTTATCAAATAGTATTTTTTTTCGAATTTTGAAAGATGACCATTGTGAAAACTCAATTATCTAAAATGACCACCCTTCAAAATTACTCTAACTTATCAAAAAGTATTTTTTTCGAATTTTGAAAGATGACCATTGTGAAAAACTCAATTATCTAAAATGACCACCCTTCAAAATTACTCTAACTTATCAAAAAGTATTTTTTTTCGAATTTTGAAAGATGACCATTGTGAAAAACTCAATTATCTAAAATGACCACCCTTCAAAATTACTCTAACTTATCAAAAAGTATTTTTTTCGAATTTTGAACGATGACCATTGTGAAAAACTCAATTATCTAAAATGACCACCCTTCAAAATTACTCTAACTTATCAAAAAGTATTTTTTTTTCGAATTTTGAAAGATGACCATTGTGAAAAACTCAATTATCTAAAATGACCACCCTTCAAAACTACTCTAACTTATCAAAAAGTATTTTTTTTTTAATTTTGAAAGATGACCATTTTTAAAAACTCAATTATCTAAAATGACCACCCTTCAAAATTAATCTAACTTATCAAAAAGTATTTTTTTTCGAATTTTGAAAGATGACCATTGTGAAAAACTCAATTATCTAAAATGACCACCCTTCAAAATTACTCTAACTTATCAAAAAGTAACGGGTGATTTTTTAAGAGGTTTAGAACTTTTAAAAAAAAAAAACACAAAAAATTCGAAAAAATGAATGAAATATTTATTTGAATCGATAGTTTGAACCTTGCAATTTAATGTTTAAAGATAATTTCATGCAAATGTTGACCGCGGCTGCGTCTCAGGTAGCCCATCCGCTGAGTCCAATTTTGGCATACTCTTTCACACATATCGGCAGGTATCTCACGAATGAATGCATGGATGTTGGCTTCCAGTGCGTCAATCGAAGCGGGCTTGTCCCTATAGACATTAGCCTTGACATACCCCCACAAAAAATAATCTAATGGTGTCAAATCGCACGATCTAGGCGGCCAATTGACCGGCCCGAAACGTGAAATTAACTGTTCACCAAACTCGCCTCGCAATTGCGCCATTGTTTCGCGTGCTGTGTGGCATGTGGCACCGTCTTGTTGAAACCACATATCATGCAAGTCAAGAACTTCCATTTCGGGCAAAAAAAAGTTTGTTATCATCGCTCGGTAGCGTTCACCATTGACAGTAACGCTGCGATTCGCATCATCTTTGAAGAAATATGGCCCAATAATGCCGCCGGCCCATAAACCGCACCAAACAGTGGCTTTTTCGGGATGCATTGGTAGCTGTTGCAATGCTTCTGGCTGATCTTCACTCCAAATGCGGCAATTATGCTTATTTACGTACCCATTCAACCAAAAATGAGCCTCATCGCAGCGCGCGATGAACATTTCGAACCGAGCACGAATTTTGATAGTAAAATTCAATAATTTGCAAGCGTTGTTCATTTGTAAGACGATCCATGGTTAAATTGCAAACCAAACTGAAGCTGTTTGACAGTGACACAAGGTACTAAACACACGTCAGCTGTCAAAACCAGTGTTGCCAAAACCAAACCAGCTAAAAAATCACCCTTTATTTTTTTTTCGAATTTTGAAACATGACCATTGTGAAAAACTCAATTATCTGAAATGACCACCCTTCAAAATTACTCTAACTTATCAAAGAGTATTTTTTTTCGAATTTTGAAAGATGACCATTGTGAAAAACTCAATTATCTAAAATAACCACCCTTCAAAATTACTCTAACTTATCAAAAAGTATTTTTTTTTTCGAATTTTGAAAGATGACCATTGTGAAAAACTCAATTATCTAAAATGACCACCCTTCAAAATTACTCTAACTTATCAAAGAGTATTTTTTTTCGAATTTTGAAAGATGACCATTGGGAAAAACTCAATTATCTAAAATGACCACCCTTCAAAATTACTCTAACTTATCAAAAAGTATTTTTTTTTTTCGAATTTTGGAAGATGACCATTGTGAAAAACTCAATTATCTAAAATGACCACCCTTCAAAATTACTCTAACTTATCAAAGAGTATTTTTTTTCGAATTTTGAAAGATGACCATTGTGAAAAACTCAATTATCTAAAATGACCACCCTTCAAAATTACTCTAACTTATCAAAAAGTATTTTTTTTCGAATTTTGAAAGATGACCATTGTGAAAAGCTCAATTATCTAAAATGACCACCTTTAAAAATTACTCTAACTTATCAAATAGTATTTTTTTTCGAATTTTGAAAGATGACCATTGTGAAAAACTCAATTATCTAAAATGACCACCCTTCAAAATTACTCTAACTTATCAAAAAGTATTTTTTTTCGAATTTTGAAACATGACCATTGTGAAAAACTCAATTATCTAAAATGACCACATTCAAAATTACTCTAACTTATCAAAAAGTATTTTTTTTCGAATTTTGAAAGATGACCATTGTGAAAAACTCAATTATCTAAAATGACCACCCTTCAAAATTACTCTAACTTATCAAAAAGTATTTTTTTTTTGAATTTTGAAAGATGACCATTTTGAAAAACTCAATTATCTAAAATGACCACCCTTCAAAATTAATCTAACTTATCAAAAAGTATTTTTTTCGAATTTTGAAAGATGACCATTGTGAAAAACTCAATTATCTTAAATGACCACCCTTCAAAATTACTCTAACTTATCAAAAAGTATTTTTTTTCGAATTTTGAAACATGACCATTGTGAAAAGCTCAATTATCTAAAATGACCACCTTTCAAAATTACTCTAACTTATCAAATAGTATTTTTTTTCGAATTTTGAAAGATGACCATTGTGAAAAACTCAATTATCTAAAATGACCACCCTTCAAAATTACTCTAACTTATCAAAAAGTATTTTTTTCGAATTTTGAAAGATGACCATTGTGAAAAACTCAATTATCTAAAATGACCACCCTTCAAAATTACTCTAACTTATCAAAAAGTATTTTTTTTCGAATTTTGAAACATGACCATTGTAAAAAACTCAATTATCTAAAATGACCACATTCAAAATTACTCTAACTTATCAAAAAGTATTTTTTTTTCGAATTTTGAAAGATGACCATTGTGAAAAACTCAATTATCTAAAATGACCACCCTTCAAAATTACTCTAACTTATCAAAAAGTATTTTTTTTTTGAATTTTGAAAGATGACCATTTTGAAAAACTCAATTATCTAAAATGACCACCCTTCAAAATTAATCTAACTTATCAAAAAGTATTTTTTTCGAATTTTGAAAGATGACCATTGTGAAAAACTCAATTATCTTAAATGACCACCCTTCAAAATTACTCTAACTTATCAAAAAGTATTTTTTTTCGAATTTTGAAACATGACCATTGTGAAAAACTCAATTATCTAAAATGACCACCCTTCAAAATTACTCTAACTTATCAAAAAGTATTTTTTTTTGAATTTTGAAAGATGACCATTTTGAAAAACTCAATTATCTAAAATGACCACCCTTCAAAATTAATCTAACTTATCAAAAAGTATTTTTTTCGAATTTTGAAAGATGACCATTGTGAAAAACTCAATTATCTAAAATGACCACCCTTCAAAATTACTCTAACTTATCAAAAAGTATTTTTTTTCGAATTTTGAAACATGACCATTGTGAAAAACTCAATTATCTGAAATGACCACCCTTCAAAATTACTCTAACTTATCAAAAAGTATTTTTTTCGAATTTTGAAAGATGACCATTGTGAAAAACTCAATTATCTAAAATAACCACCCTTCAAAATTACTCTAACTTATCAAAAAGTATTTTTTTTTCGAATTTTGAAAGATGACCATTGTGAAAAACTCAATTATCTAAAATGACCACCCTTCAAAATTACTCTAACTTATCAAAGAGTATTTTTTTTCGAATTTTGAAAGATGACCATTGGGAAAAACTCAATTATCTAAAATGACCACCCTTCAAAATTACTCTAACTTATCAAAAAGTATTTTTTTTTTTCGAATTTTGGAAGATGACCATTGTGAAAAACTCAATTATCTAAAATGACCACCTTTCAAAATTACTCTAACTTATCAAATAGTATTTTTTTTCGAATTTTGAAAGATGACCATTGTGAAAACTCAATTATCTAAAATGACCACCCTTCAAAATTACTCTAACTTATCAAAAAGTATTTTTTTCGAATTTTGAAAGATGACCATTGTGAAAAACTCAATTATCTAAAATGACCACCCTTCAAAATTACTCTAACTTATCAAAAAGTATTTTTTTTCGAATTTTGAAAGATGACCATTGTGAAAAACTCAATTATCTAAAATGACCACCCTTCAAAATTACTCTAACTTATCAAAAAGTATTTTTTTCGAATTTTGAACGATGACCATTGTGAAAAACTCAATTATCTAAAATGACCACCCTTCAAAATTACTCTAACTTATCAAAAAGTATTTTTTTTTCGAATTTTGAAAGATGACCATTGTGAAAAACTCAATTATCTAAAATGACCACCCTTCAAAACTACTCTAACTTATCAAAAAGTATTTTTTTTTTAATTTTGAAAGATGACCATTTTTAAAAACTCAATTATCTAAAATGACCACCCTTCAAAATTAATCTAACTTATCAAAAAGTATTTTTTTTCGAATTTTGAAAGATGACCATTGTGAAAAACTCAATTATCTAAAATGACCACCCTTCAAAATTACTCTAACTTATCAAAAAGTAACGGGTGATTTTTTAAGAGGTTTAGAACTTTTAAAAAAAAAAAACACAAAAAATTCGAAAAAATGAATGAAATATTTATTTGAATCGATAGTTTGAACCTTGCAATTTAATGTTTAAAGATAATTTCATGCAAATGTTGACCGCGGCTGCGTCTCAGGTAGCCCATCCGCTGAGTCCAATTTTGGCATACTCTTTCACACATATCGGCAGGTATCTCACGAATGAATGCATGGATGTTGGCTTCCAGTGCGTCAATCGAAGCGGGCTTGTCCCTATAGACATTAGCCTTGACATACCCCCACAAAAAATAATCTAATGGTGTCAAATCGCACGATCTAGGCGGCCAATTGACCGGCCCGAAACGTGAAATTAACTGTTCACCAAACTCGCCTCGCAATTGCGCCATTGTTTCGCGTGCTGTGTGGCATGTGGCACCGTCTTGTTGAAACCACATATCATGCAAGTCAAGAACTTCCATTTCGGGCAAAAAAAAGTTTGTTATCATCGCTCGGTAGCGTTCACCATTGACAGTAACGCTGCGATTCGCATCATCTTTGAAGAAATATGGCCCAATAATGCCGCCGGCCCATAAACCGCACCAAACAGTGGCTTTTTCGGGATGCATTGGTAGCTGTTGCAATGCTTCTGGCTGATCTTCACTCCAAATGCGGCAATTATGCTTATTTACGTACCCATTCAACCAAAAATGAGCCTCATCGCAGCGCGCGATGAACATTTCGAACCGAGCACGAATTTTGATAGTAAAATTCAATAATTTGCAAGCGTTGTTCATTTGTAAGACGATCCATGGTTAAATTGCAAACCAAACTGAAGCTGTTTGACAGTGACACAAGGTACTAAACACACGTCAGCTGTCAAAACCAGTGTTGCCAAAACCAAACCAGCTAAAAAATCACCCTTTATTTTTTTTTCGAATTTTGAAACATGACCATTGTGAAAAACTCAATTATCTGAAATGACCACCCTTCAAAATTACTCTAACTTATCAAAAAGTATTTTTTTTCGAATTTTGAAAGATGACCATTGTGAAAAACTCAATTATCTAAAATGACCACCCTTCAAAATTACTCTAACTTATCAAAAAGTATTTTTTTCGAATTTTGAAAGATGACCATTGTGAAAAACTCAATTATCTAAAATGACCACCCTTCAAAATTACTCTAACTTATCAAAAAGTATTTTTTTCGAATTTTGAAAGATGACCATTGTGAAAAACTCAATTATCTAAAATGACCACCCTTCAAAATTACTCTAACTTATCAAAAAGTATTTTTTTTTCGAATTTTGAAAGATGACCATTGTGAAAAACTCAATTATCTAAAATGACCACCCTTCAAAATTACTCTAACTTATCAAAAAGTATTTTTTTTTGAATTTTGAAAGATGACCATTTTGAAAAACTCAATTATCTAAAATGACCACCCTTCAAAATTAATCTAACTTATCAAAAAGTATTTTTTTCGAATTTTGAAAGATGACCATTGTGAAAAACTCAATTATCTTAAATGACCACCCTTCAAAATTACTCTAACTTATCAAAAAGTATTTTTTTTCGAATTTTGAAACATGACCATTGTGAAAAACTCAATTATCTAAAATGACCACCCTTCAAAATTACTCTAACTTATCAAAAAGTATTTTTTTTCGAATTTTGAAAGATGACCATTGTGAAAAACTCAATTATCTAAAATAACCACCCTTCAAAATTACTCTAACTTATCAAAAAGTATTTTTTTTTTCGAATTTTGAAAGATGACCATTGTGAAAAACTCAATTATCTAAAATGACCACCCTTCAAAATTACTCTAACTTATCAGAGTATTTTTTTTCGAATTTTGAAAGATGACCATTGGGAAAAACTCAATTATCTAAAATGACCACCCTTCAAAATTACTCTAACTTATCAAAAAGTATTTTTTTTTTTCGAATTTTGGAAGATGACCATTGTGAAAAACTCAATTATCTAAAATGACCACCCTTCAAAATTACTCTAACTTATCAAAGAGTATTTTTTTTCGAATTTTGAAAGATGACCATTGTGAAAAACTCAATTATCTAAAATGACCACCCTTCAAAATTACTCTAACTTATCAAAAAGTATTTTTTTTTCGAATTTTGAAAGATGACCATTGTGAAAAGCTCAATTATCTAAAATGACCACCTTTCAAAATTACTCTAACTTATCAAATAGTATTTTTTTTCGAATTTTGAAAGATGACCATTGTGAAAAACTCAATTATCTAAAATGACCACCCTTCAAAATTACTCTAACTTATCAAAAAGTATTTTTTTCGAATTTTGAAAGATGACCATTGTGAAAAACTCAATTATCTAAAATGACCACCCTTCAAAATTACTCTAACTTATCAAAAAGTATTTTTTTTCGAATTTTGAAACATGACCATTGTGAAAAACTCAATTATCTAAAATGACCACATTCAAAATTACTTTAACTTATCAAAAAGTATTTTTTTTCGAATTTTGAAAGATGACCATTGTGAAAAACTCAATTATCTAAAATGACCACCCTTCAAAATTACTCTAACTTATCAAAAAGTATTTTTTTTTTTGAATTTTGAAAGATGACCATTTTGAAAAACTCAATTATCTAAAATGACCACCCTTCAAAATTAATCTAACTTATCAAAAAGTATTTTTTTCGAATTTTGAAAGATGACCATTGTGAAAAACTCAATTATCTTAAATGACCACCCTTCAAAATTACTCTAACTTATCAAAAAGTATTTTTTTTCGAATTTTGAAACATGACCATTGTGAAAAACTCAATTATCTAAAATGACCACCCTTCAAAATTACTCTAACTTATCAAAAAGTATTTTTTTTTGAATTTTGAAAGATGACCATTTTGAAAAACTCAATTATCTAAAATGACCACCCTTCAAAATTAATCTAACTTATCAAAAAGTATTTTTTTCGAATTTTGAAAGATGACCATTGTGAAAAACTCAATTATCTAAAATGACCACCCTTCAAAATTACTCTAACTTATCAAAAAGTATTTTTTTTCGAATTTTGAAACATGACCATTGTGAAAAACTCAATTATCTAAAATGACCACCCTTCAAAATTACTCTAACTTATCAAAAAGTATTTTTTTCGAATTTTGAAAGATGACCATTGTGAAAAACTCAATTATCTAAAATAACCACCCTTCAAAATTACTCTAACTTATCAAAAAGTATTTTTTTTTCGAATTTTGAAAGATGACCATTGTGAAAAACTCAATTATCTAAAATGACCACCCTTCAAAATTACTCTAACTTATCAAAGAGTATTTTTTTTCGAATTTTGAAAGATGACCATTGGGAAAAACTCAATTATCTAAAATGACCACCCTTCAAAATTACTCTAACTTATCAAAAAGTATTTTTTTTTTCGAATTTTGGAAGATGACCATTGTGAAAAACTCAATTATCTAAAATGACCACCTTTCAAAATTACTCTAACTTATCAAATAGTATTTTTTTTCGAATTTTGAAAGATGACCATTGTGAAAACTCAATTATCTAAAATGACCACCCTTCAAAATTACTCTAACTTATCAAAAAGTATTTTTTTCGAATTTTGAAAGATGACCATTGTGAAAAACTCAATTATCTAAAATGACCACCCTTCAAAATTACTCTAACTTATCAAAAAGTATTTTTTTTCGAATTTTGAAAGATGACCATTGTGAAAAACTCAATTATCTAAAATGACCACCCTTCAAAATTACTCTAACTTATCAAAAAGTATTTTTTTCGAATTTTGAACGATGACCATTGTGAAAAACTCAATTATCTAAAATGACCACCCTTCAAAATTACTCTAACTTATCAAAAAGTATTTTTTTTTCGAATTTTGAAAGATGACCATTGTGAAAAACTCAATTATCTAAAATGACCACCCTTCAAAACTACTCTAACTTATCAAAAAGTATTTTTTTTTTAATTTTGAAAGATGACCATTTTTAAAAACTCAATTATCTAAAATGACCACCCTTCAAAATTAATCTAACTTATCAAAAAGTATTTTTTTTCGAATTTTGAAAGATGACCATTGTGAAAAACTCAATTATCTAAAATGACCACCCTTCAAAATTACTCTAACTTATCAAAAAGTAACGGGTGATTTTTTAAGAGGTTTAGAACTTTTAAAAAAAAAAAACACAAAAAATTCGAAAAAATGAATGAAATATTTATTTGAATCGATAGTTTGAACCTTGCAATTTAATGTTTAAAGATAATTTCATGCAAATGTTGACCGCGGCTGCGTCTCAGGTAGCCCATCCGCTGAGTCCAATTTTGGCATACTCTTTCACACATATCGGCAGGTATCTCACGAATGAATGCATGGATGTTGGCTTCCAGTGCGTCAATCGAAGCGGGCTTGTCCCTATAGACATTAGCCTTGACATACCCCCACAAAAAATAATCTAATGGTGTCAAATCGCACGATCTAGGCGGCCAATTGACCGGCCCGAAACGTGAAATTAACTGTTCACCAAACTCGCCTCGCAATTGCGCCATTGTTTCGCGTGCTGTGTGGCATGTGGCACCGTCTTGTTGAAACCACATATCATGCAAGTCAAGAACTTCCATTTCGGGCAAAAAAAAGTTTGTTATCATCGCTCGGTAGCGTTCACCATTGACAGTAACGCTGCGATTCGCATCATCTTTGAAGAAATATGGCCCAATAATGCCGCCGGCCCATAAACCGCACCAAACAGTGGCTTTTTCGGGATGCATTGGTAGCTGTTGCAATGCTTCTGGCTGATCTTCACTCCAAATGCGGCAATTATGCTTATTTACGTACCCATTCAACCAAAAATGAGCCTCATCGCAGCGCGCGATGAACATTTCGAACCGAGCACGAATTTTGATAGTAAAATTCAATAATTTGCAAGCGTTGTTCATTTGTAAGACGATCCATGGTTAAATTGCAAACCAAACTGAAGCTGTTTGACAGTGACACAAGGTACTAAACACACGTCAGCTGTCAAAACCAGTGTTGCCAAAACCAAACCAGCTAAAAAATCACCCTTTATTTTTTTTTCGAATTTTGAAACATGACCATTGTGAAAAACTCAATTATCTGAAATGACCACCCTTCAAAATTACTCTAACTTATCAAAGAGTATTTTTTTTCGAATTTTGAAAGATGACCATTGTGAAAAACTCAATTATCTAAAATAACCACCCTTCAAAATTACTCTAACTTATCAAAAAGTATTTTTTTTTTCGAATTTTGAAAGATGACCATTGTGAAAAACTCAATTATCTAAAATGACCACCCTTCAAAATTACTCTAACTTATCAAAGAGTATTTTTTTTCGAATTTTGAAAGATGACCATTGGGAAAAACTCAATTATCTAAAATGACCACCCTTCAAAATTACTCTAACTTATCAAAAAGTATTTTTTTTTTTCGAATTTTGGAAGATGACCATTGTGAAAAACTCAATTATCTAAAATGACCACCCTTCAAAATTACTCTAACTTATCAAAGAGTATTTTTTTTCGAATTTTGAAAGATGACCATTGTGAAAAACTCAATTATCTAAAATGACCACCCTTCAAAATTACTCTAACTTATCAAAAAGTATTTTTTTTCGAATTTTGAAAGATGACCATTGTGAAAAGCTCAATTATCTAAAATGACCACCTTTAAAAATTACTCTAACTTATCAAATAGTATTTTTTTTCGAATTTTGAAAGATGACCATTGTGAAAAACTCAATTATCTAAAATGACCACCCTTCAAAATTACTCTAACTTATCAAAAAGTATTTTTTTCGAATTTTGAAAGATGACCATTGTGAAAAACTCAATTATCTAAAATGACCACCCTTCAAAATTACTCTAACTTATCAAAAAGTATTTTTTTTCGAATTTTGAAACATGACCATTGTGAAAAACTCAATTATCTAAAATGACCACCCTTCAAAATTACTCTAACTTATCAAAAAGTATTTTTTTTCGAATTTTGAAAGATGACCATTGTGAAAAACTCAATTATCTAAAATGACCACCCTTCAAAATTACTCTAACTTATCAAAAAGTATTTTTTTTTTGAATTTTGAAAGATGACCATTGTGAAAAACTCAATTATCTAAAATGACCACCCTTCAAAATTACTCTAACTTATCAAAAAGTATTTTTTTCGAATTTTGAAAGATGACCATTGTGAAAAACTCAATTATCTTAAATGACCACCCTTCAAAATTACTCTAACTTATCAAAAAGTATTTTTTTTCGAATTTTGAAACATGACCATTGTGAAAAACTCAATTATCTAAAATGACCACCCTTCAAAATTACTCTAACTTATCAAAAAGTATTTTTTTTTGAATTTTGAAAGATGACCATTTTGAAAAACTCAATTATCTAAAATGACCACCCTTCAAAATTAATCTAACTTATCAAAAAGTATTTTTTTCGAATTTTGAAAGATGACCATTGTGAAAAACTCAATTATCTAAAATGACCACCCTTCAAAATTACTCTAACTTATCAAAAAGTATTTTTTTTCGAATTTTGAAACATGACCATTGTGAAAAACTCAATTATCTAAAATGACCACCCTTCAAAATTACTCTAACTTATCAAAAAGTATTTTTTTCGAATTTTGAAAGATGACCATTGTGAAAAACTCAATTATCTAAAATGACCACCCTTCAAAATTACTCTAACTTATCAAAAAGTATTTTTTTTTCGAATTTTGAAAGATGACCATTGTGAAAAACTCAATTATCTAAAATGACCACCCTTCAAAATTACTCTAACTTATCAAAGAGTATTTTTTTTCGAATTTTGAAAGATGACCATTGGGAAAAACTCAATTATCTAAAATGACCACCCTTCAAAATTACTCTAACTTATCAAAAAGTATTTTTTTTTTTCGAATTTTGGAAGATGACCATTGTGAAAAACTCAATTATCTAAAATGACCACCTTTCAAAATTACTCTAACTTATCAAATAGTATTTTTTTTCGAATTTTGAAAGATGACCATTGTGAAAACTCAATTATCTAAAATGACCACCCTTCAAAATTACTCTAACTTATCAAAAAGTATTTTTTTCGAATTTTGAAAGATGACCATTGTGAAAAACTCAATTATCTAAAATGACCACCCTTCAAAATTACTCTAACTTATCAAAAAGTATTTTTTTTCGAATTTTGAAAGATGACCATTGTGAAAAACTCAATTATCTAAAATGACCACCCTTCAAAATTACTCTAACTTATCAAAAAGTATTTTTTTCGAATTTTGAACGATGACCATTGTGAAAAACTCAATTATCTAAAATGACCACCCTTCAAAATTACTCTAACTTATCAAAAAGTATTTTTTTTTCGAATTTTGAAAGATGACCATTGTGAAAAACTCAATTATCTAAAATGACCACCCTTCAAAACTACTCTAACTTATCAAAAAGTATTTTTTTTTTAATTTTGAAAGATGACCATTTTTAAAAACTCAATTATCTAAAATGACCACCCTTCAAAATTAATCTAACTTATCAAAAAGTATTTTTTTTCGAATTTTGAAAGATGACCATTGTGAAAAACTCAATTATCTAAAATGACCACCCTTCAAAATTACTCTAACTTATCAAAAAGTAACGGGTGATTTTTTAAGAGGTTTAGAACTTTTAAAAAAAAAAAACACAAAAAATTCGAAAAAATGAATGAAATATTTATTTGAATCGATAGTTTGAACCTTGCAATTTAATGTTTAAAGATAATTTCATGCAAATGTTGACCGCGGCTGCGTCTCAGGTAGCCCATCCGCTGAGTCCAATTTTGGCATACTCTTTCACACATATCGGCAGGTATCTCACGAATGAATGCATGGATGTTGGCTTCCAGTGCGTCAATCGAAGCGGGCTTGTCCCTATAGACATTAGCCTTGACATACCCCCACAAAAAATAATCTAATGGTGTCAAATCGCACGATCTAGGCGGCCAATTGACCGGCCCGAAACGTGAAATTAACTGTTCACCAAACTCGCCTCGCAATTGCGCCATTGTTTCGCGTGCTGTGTGGCATGTGGCACCGTCTTGTTGAAACCACATATCATGCAAGTCAAGAACTTCCATTTCGGGCAAAAAAAAGTTTGTTATCATCGCTCGGTAGCGTTCACCATTGACAGTAACGCTGCGATTCGCATCATCTTTGAAGAAATATGGCCCAATAATGCCGCCGGCCCATAAACCGCACCAAACAGTGGCTTTTTCGGGATGCATTGGTAGCTGTTGCAATGCTTCTGGCTGATCTTCACTCCAAATGCGGCAATTATGCTTATTTACGTACCCATTCAACCAAAAATGAGCCTCATCGCAGCGCACGATGAACATTTCGAACCGAGCACGAATTTTGATAGTAAAATTCAATAATTTGCAAGCGTTGTTCATTTGTAAGACGATCCATGGTTAAATTGCAAACCAAACTGAAGCTGTTTGACAGTGACACAAGGTACTAAACACACGTCAGCTGTCAAAACCAGTGTTGCCAAAACCAAACCAGCTAAAAAATCACCCTTTATTTTTTTTTCGAATTTTGAAACATGACCATTGTGAAAAACTCAATTATCTGAAATGACCACCCTTCAAAATTACTCTAACTTATCAAAAAGTATTTTTTTTCGAATTTTGAAAGATGACCATTGTGAAAAACTCAATTATCTAAAATGACCACCCTTCAAAATTACTCTAACTTATCAAAAAGTATTTTTTTCGAATTTTGAAAGATGACCATTGTGAAAAACTCAATTATCTAAAATGACCACCCTTCAAAATTACTCTAACTTATCAAAAAGTATTTTTTTCGAATTTTGAAAGATGACCATTGTGAAAAACTCAATTATCTAAAATGACCACCCTTCAAAATTACTCTAACTTATCAAAAAGTATTTTTTTTTCGAATTTTGAAAGATGACCATTGTGAAAAACTCAATTATCTAAAATGACCACCCTTCAAAATTACTCTAACTTATCAAAAAGTATTTTTTTTTGAATTTTGAAAGATGACCATTTTGAAAAACTCAATTATCTAAAATGACCACCCTTCAAAATTAATCTAACTTATCAAAAAGTATTTTTTTCGAATTTTGAAAGATGACCATTGTGAAAAACTCAATTATCTTAAATGACCACCCTTCAAAATTACTCTAACTTATCAAAAAGTATTTTTTTTCGAATTTTGAAACATGACCATTGTGAAAAACTCAATTATCTAAAATGACCACCCTTCAAAATTACTCTAACTTATCAAAAAGTATTTTTTTTTGAATTTTGAAAGATGACCATTTTGAAAAACTCAATTATCTAAAATGACCACCCTTCAAAATTAATCTAACTTATCAAAAAGTATTTTTTTCGAATTTTGAAAGATGACCATTGTGAAAAACTCAATTATCTAAAATGACCACCCTTCAAAATTACTCTAACTTATCAAAAAGTATTTTTTTTCGAATTTTGAAACATGACCATTGTGAAAAACTCAATTATCTAAAATGACCACCCTTCAAAATTACTCTAACTTATCAAAAAGTATTTTTTTTCGAATTTTGAAACATGACCATTGTGAAAAACTCAATTATCTAAAATGACCACCCTTCAAAATTACTCTAACTTATCAAAAAGTATTTTTTTTTCGAATTTAGAAAGATGACCATTGTGAAAAACTCAATTATCTAAAATGACCACCCTTCAAAATTACTCTAACTTATCAAAGAGTATTTTTTTTCGAATTTTGAAAGATGACCATTGGGAAAAACTCAATTATCTAAAATGACCACCCTTCAAAATTACTCTAACTTATCAAAAAGTATTTTTTTTTTTCGAATTTTGGAAGATGACCATTGTGAAAAACTCAATTATCTAAAATGACCACCTTTCAAAATTACTCTAACTTATCAAATAGTATTTTTTTTCGAATTTTGAAAGATGACCATTGTGAAAAACTCAATTATCTAAAATGACCACCCTTCAAAATTACTCTAACTTATCAAAAAGTATTTTTTTCGAATTTTGAAAGATGACCATTGTGAAAAACTCAATTATCTAAAATGACCACCCTTCAAAATTACTCTAACTTATCAAAAAGTATTTTTTTTCGAATTTTGAAAGATGACCATTGTGAAAAACTCAATTATCTAAAATGACCACCCTTCAAAATTACTCTAACTTATCAAAAAGTATTTTTTTCGAATTTTGAAAGATGACCATTGTGAAAAACTCAATTATCTAAAATGACCACCCTTCAAAATTACTCTAACTTATCAAAAAGTATTTTTTTTTCGAATTTTGAAAGATGACCATTGTGAAAAACTCAATTATCTAAAATGACCACCCTTCAAAATTACTCTAACTTATCAAAAAGTATTTTTTTTTTGAATTTTGAAAGATGACCATTTTGAAAAACTCAATTATCTAAAATGACCACCCTTCAAAATTAATCTAACTTATCAAAAAGTATTTTTTTTCGAATTTTGAAAGATGACCATTGTGAAAAACTCAATTATCTAAAATGACCACCCTTCAAAATTACTCTAACTTATCAAAAAGTATTTTTTTTTTTCGAATTTTGAAACATGACCATTGTGAAAAACTCAATTATCTAAAATGACCACCCTTCAAAATTACTCTAACTTATCAAAAAGTATTTTTTTTCGAATTTTGAAAGATGACCATTGTGAAAAACTCAATTATCTAAAATGACCACCCTTCAAAATTACTCTAACTTATCAAAAAGTATTTTTTTTTCGAATTTTGAAAGATGACCATTGTGAAAAACTCAATTATCTAAAATGACCACCCTTCAAAATTACTCTAACTTATCAAAAAGTATTTTTTTTTTAATTTTGAAAGATGACCATTTTGAAAAACTCAATTATCTAAAATGACCACCCTTCAAAATTAATCTAACTTATCAAAAAGTATTTTTTTCGAATTTTGAAAGATGACCATTGTGAAAAACTCAATTATCTAAAATGACCACCCTTCAAAATTACTCTAACTTATCAAAAAGTATTTTTTTTCGAATTTTGAAACATGAGCATTGTGAAAAACTCAATTATCTAAAATGACCACCCTTCAAAATTACTCTAACTTATCAAAAAGTATTTTTTTTTTAATTTTGAAAGATGACCATTTTGAAAAACTCAATTATCTAAAATGACCACCCTTCAAAATTAATCTAACTTATCAAAAAGTATTTTTTTTTCGAATTTTGAAAGATGACCATTGTGAAAAACTCAATTATCTAAAATGACCACCCTTCAAAATTACTCTAACTTATCAAAAAGTATTTTTTTCCGAATTTTGAAAGATGACCATTGTGAAAAACTCAATTATCTAAAATGACCACCCTTCAAAATTACTCTAACTTATCAAAGAGTATTTTTTTTCGAATTTTGAAAGATGACCATTGTGAAAAACTCAATTATCTAAAATGACCACCCTTCAAAATTACTCTAACTTATCAAAAAGTATTTTTTTTTTCGAATTTTGGAAGATGACCATTGTGAAAAGCTCAATTATCTAAAATGACCACCTTTCAAAATTACTCTAACTTATCAAATAGTATTTTTTTTCGAATTTTGAAAGATGACCATTGTGAAAAACTCAATTATCTAAAATGACCACCCTTCAAAATTACTCTAACTTATCAAAAAGTATTTTTTTTCGAATTTTGAAAGATGACCATTGTGAAAAACTCAATTATCTAAAATGACCACCCTTCAAAATTACTCTAACTTATCAAAAAGTATTTTTTTTCGAATTTTGAAAGATGACCATTGTGAAAAACTCAATTATCTAAAATGACCACCCTTCAAAATTACTCTAACTTATCAAAAAGTATTTTTTTTCGAATTTTGAAAGATGACCATTGTGAAAAACTCAATTATCTAAAATGACCACCCTTCAAAATTACTCTAACTTATCAAAAAGTATTTTTTTTTTTCGAATTTTGAAAGATGACCATTGTGAAAAACTCAATTATCTAAAATGACCACCCTTCAAAATTACTCTAACTTATCAAAAAGTATTTTTTTTTGAATTTTGAAAGATGACCATTTTGAAAAACTCAATTATCTAAAATGACCACCCTTCAAAATTAATCTAACTTATCAAAAAGTATTTTTTTTCGAATTTTGAAAGATGACCATTGTGAAAAACTCAATTATCTAAAATGACCACCCTTCAAAATTACTCTAACTTATCAAAAAGTATTTTTTTTTCGAATTTTGAAACATGACCATTGTGAAAAACTCAATTATCTAAAATGACCACCCTTCAAAATTACTCTAACTTATCAAAAAGTATTTTTTTTTCGAATTTTGAAAGATGACCATTGTAAAAACTCAATTATCTAAAATGACCACCCTTCAAAATTACTCTAACTTATCAAAAAGTATTTTTTTTCGAATTTTGAAAGATGACCATTGTGAAAAACTCAATTATCTAAAATGACCACCCTTCAAAATTACTCTAACTTATCAAAAAGTATTTTTTTTTCGAATTTTGAAAGATGACCATTGTGAAAAACTCAATTATCTAAAATGACCACCCTTCAAAATTACTCTAACTTATCAAAAAGTATTTTTTTTTTTAATTTTGAAAGATGACCATTTTGAAAAACTCAATTATCTAAAATGACCACCCTTCAAAATTAATCTAACTTATCAAAAAGTATTATTTTCGAATTTTGAAAGATGACCATTGTGAAAAACTCAATTATCTAAAATGACCACCCTTCAAAATTACTCTAACTTATCAAAAAGTATTTTTTTTCGAATTTTGAAACATGACCATTGTGAAAAACTCAATTATCTAAAATGACCACCCTTCAAAATTACTCTAACTTATCAAAAAGTATTTTTTTTTCGAATTTTGAAAGATGACCATTGTGAAAAACTCAATTATCTAAAATGACCACCCTTCAAAATTACTCTAACTTATCAAAAAGTATTTTTTTCCGAATTTTGAAAGATGACCATTGTGAAAAACTCAATTATCTAAAATGACCACCCTTCAAAATTACTCTAACTTATCAAAGAGTATTTTTTTTCGAATTTTGAAAGATGACCATTGTGAAAAACTCAATTATCTAAAATGACCACCCTTCAAAATTACTCTAACTTATCAAAAAGTATTTTTTTTTTCGAATTTTGGAAGATGACCATTGTGAAAAGCTCAATTATCTAAAATGACCACCTTTCAAAATTACTCTAACTTATCAAATAGTATTTTTTTTCGAATTTTGAAAGATGACCATTGTGAAAAACTCAATTATCTAAAATGACCACCCTTCAAAATTACTCTAACTTATCAAAAAGTATTTTTTTCGAATTTTGAAAGATGACCATTGTGAAAAACTCAATTATCTAAAATGACCACCCTTCAAAATTACTCTAACTTATCAAAAAGTATTTTTTTTCGAATTTTGAAAGATGACCATTGTGAAAAACTCAATTATCTAAAATGACCACCCTTCAAAATTACTCTAACTTATCAAAAAGTATTTTTTTTCGAATTTTGAAAGATGACCATTGTGAAAAACTCAATTATCTAAAATTACCACCCTTCAAAATTACTCTAACTTATCAAAAAGTATTTTTTTTTCGAATTTTGAAAGATGACCATTGTGAAAAACTCAATTATCTAAAATGACCACCCTTCAAAATTACTCTAACTTATCAAAAAGTATTTTTTTTTGAATTTTGAAAGATGACCATTTTGAAAAACTCAATTATCTAAAATGACCACCCTTCAAAATTAATCTAACTTATCAAAAAGTATTTTTTTTCGAATTTTGAAAGATGACCATTGTGAAAAACTCAATTATCTAAAATGACCACCCTTCAAAATTACTCTAACTTATCAAAAAGTATTTTTTTTTCGAATTTTGAAACATGACCATTGTGAAAAACTCAATTATCTAAAATGACCACCCTTCAAAATTACTCTAACTTATCAAAAAGTATTTTTTTTTCGAATTTTGAAAGATGACCATTGTGAAAAACTCAATTATCTAAAATGACCACCCTTCAAAATTACTCTAACTTATCAAAAAGTATTTTTTTCGAATTTTGAAAGATGACCATTGTGAAAAACTCAATTATCTAAAATGACCACCCTTCAAAATTACTCTAACTTATCAAAAAGTATTTTTTTCGAATTTTGAAAGATGACCATTGTGAAAAACTCAATTATCTAAAATGACCACCCTTCAAAATTACTCTAACTTATCAAAAAGTATTTTTTTTCGAATTTTGAAAGATGACCATTGTGAAAAACTCAATTATCTAAAATGACCACCCTTCAAAATTACTCTAACTTATCAAAAAGTATTTTTTTTTCGAATTTTGAAAGATGACCATTGTGAAAAACTCAATTATCTAAAATGACCACCCTTCAAAATTACTCTAACTTATCAAAAAGTATTTTTTTTTTAATTTTGAAAGATGACCATTTTGAAAAACTCAATTATCTAAAATGACCACCCTTCAAAATTAATCTAACTTATCAAAAAGTATTTTTTTTCGAATTTTGAAAGATGACCATTGTGAAAAACTCAATTATCTAAAATGACCACCCTTCAAAATTACTCTAACTTATCAAAAAGTATTTTTTTTTTCGAATTTTGAAACATGACCATTGTGAAAAACTCAATTATCTAAAATGACCACCCTTCAAAATTATTCTAACTTATCAAAAAGTATTTTTTTTTCGAATTTTGAAAGATGACCATTGTGAAAAACTCAATTATCTAAAATGACCACCCTTCAAAATTACTCTAACTTATCAAAAAGTATTTTTTTTCGAATTTTGAAAGATGACCATTGTGAAAAACTCAATTATCTTAAATGACCACCCTTCAAAATTACTCTAACTTATCAAAAAGTATTTTTTTTCGAATTTTGAAAGATGACCATTGTGAAAAACTCAATTATCTAAAATGACCACCCTTCAAAATTACTCTAACTTATCAAAAAGTATTTTTTTCGAATTTTGAAAGATGACCATTGTGAAAAACTCAATTATCTAAAATGACCACCCTTCAAAATTACTCTAACTTATCAAAAAGTATTTTTTTTCGAATTTTGAAAGATGACCATTGTGAAAAACTCAATTATCTAAAATGACCACCCTTCAAAATTACTCTAACTTATCAAAGAGTATTTTTTTTCGAATTTTGAAACATGACCATTGTGAAAAACTCAATTATCTAAAATGACCACCCTTCAAAATTACTCTAACTTATCAAAAAGTATTTTTTTTTCGAATTTTGAAAGATGACCATTGTGAAAAGCTCAATTATCTAAAATGACCACCTTTCAAAATTACTCTAACTTATCAAAAAGTATTTTTTTTCGAATTTTGAAAGATGACCATTGTGAAAAACTCAATTATCTAAAATGACCACCCTTCAAAATTACTCTAACTTATCAAAAAGTATTTTTTTTTGAATTTTGAAAGATGACCATTTTGAAAAACTCAATTATCTAAAATGACCACCCTTCAAAATTAATCTAACTTATCAAAAAGTATTTTTTTTCGAATTTTGAAAGATGACCATTGTGAAAAACTCAATTATCTAAAATGACCACCCTTCAAAATTACTCTAACTTATCAAAAAGTATTTTTTTTTCGAATTTTGAAACATGACCATTGTGAAAAACTCAATTATCTAAAATGACCACCCTTCAAAATTACTCTAACTTATCAAAAAGTATTTTTTTTTCGAATTTTGAAAGATGACCATTGTGAAAAACTCAATTATCTAAAATGACCACCCTTCAAAATTACTCTAACTTATCAAAAAGTATTTTTTTCGAATTTTGAAAGATGACCATTGTGAAAAACTCAATTATCTAAAATGACCACCCTTCAAAATTACTCTAACTTATCAAAAAGTATTTTTTTCGAATTTTGAAAGATGACCATTGTGAAAAACTCAATTATCTAAAATGACCACCCTTCAAAATTACTCTAACTTATCAAAAAGTATTTTTTTTCGAATTTTGAAAGATGACCATTGTGAAAAACTCAATTATCTAAAATGACCACCCTTCAAAATTACTCTAACTTATCAAAAAGTATTTTTTTTTCGAATTTTGAAAGATGACCATTGTGAAAAACTCAATTATCTAAAATGACCACCCTTCAAAATTACTCTAACTTATCAAAAAGTATTTTTTTTTGAATTTTGAAAGATGACCATTTTGAAAAACTCAATTATCTAAAATGACCACCCTTCAAAATTACTCTAACTTATCAAAAAGTATTTTTTTTTCGAATTTTGAAACATGACCATTGTGAAAAACTCAATTATCTAAAATGACCACCCTTCAAAATTACTCTAACTTATCAAAAAGTATTTTTTTTTCGAATTTTGAAAGATGACCATTGTAAAAACTCAATTATCTAAAATGACCACCCTTCAAAATTACTCTAACTTATCAAAAAGTATTTTTTTTCGAATTTTGAAAGATGACCATTGTGAAAAACTCAATTATCTAAAATGACCACCCTTCAAAATTACTCTAACTTATCAAAAAGTATTTTTTTTTCGAATTTTGAAAGATGACCATTGTGAAAAACTCAATTATCTAAAATGACCACCCTTCAAAATTACTCTAACTTATCAAAAAGTATTTTTTTTTTTAATTTTGAAAGATGACCATTTTGAAAAACTCAATTATCTAAAATGACCACCCTTCAAAATTAATCTAACTTATCAAAAAGTATTATTTTCGAATTTTGAAAGATGACCATTGTGAAAAACTCAATTATCTAAAATGACCACCCTTCAAAATTACTCTAACTTATCAAAAAGTATTTTTTTTCGAATTTTGAAACATGACCATTGTGAAAAACTCAATTATCTAAAATGACCACCCTTCAAAATTACTCTAACTTATCAAAAAGTATTTTTTTTTCGAATTTTGAAAGATGACCATTGTGAAAAACTCAATTATCTAAAATGACCACCCTTCAAAATTACTCTAACTTATCAAAAAGTATTTTTTTTTTTAATTTTGAAAGATGACCATTTTGAAAAACTCAATTATCTAAAATGACCACCCTTCAAAATTAATCTAACTTATCAAAAAGTATTATTTTCGAATTTTGAAAGATGACCATTGTGAAAAACTCAATTATCTAAAATGACCACCCTTCAAAATTACTCTAACTTATCAAAGAGTATTTTTTTTCGAATTTTGAAACATGACCATTGTGAAAAACTCAATTATCTAAAATGACCACCCTTCAAAATTACTCTAACTTATCAAAAAGTATTTTTTTTTCGAATTTTGAAAGATGACCATTGTGAAAAGCTCAATTATCTAAAATGACCACCTTTCAAAATTACTCTAACTTATCAAAAAGTATTTTTTTTCGAATTTTGAAAGATGACCATTGTGAAAAACTCAATTATCTAAAATGACCACCCTTCAAAATTACTCTAACTTATCAAAAAGTATTTTTTTTCGAATTTTGAAACATGACCATTGTGAAAAACTCAATTATCTAAAATGACCACCCTTCAAAATTACTCTAACTTATCAAAAAGTATTTTTTTTCGAATTTTGAAAGATGACCATTGTGAAAAACTCAATTATCTAAAATGACCACCCTTCAAAATTACTCTAACTTATCAAAAAGTATTTTTTTTTGAATTTTGAAAGATGACCATTTTGAAAAACTCAATTATCTAAAATGACCACCCTTCAAAATTAATCTAACTTATCAAAAAGTATTTTTTTTCGAATTTTGAAAGATGACCATTGTGAAAAACTCAATTATCTAAAATGACCACCCTTCAAAATTACTCTAACTTATCAAAAAGTATTTTTTTTTCGAATTTTGAAACATGACCATTGTGAAAAACTCAATTATCTAAAATGACCACCCTTCAAAATTACTCTAACTTATCAAAAAGTATTTTTTTTTCGAATTTTGAAAGATGACCATTGTGAAAAACTCAATTATCTAAAATGACCACCCTTCAAAATTACTCTAACTTATCAAAAAGTATTTTTTTCGAATTTTGAAAGATGACCATTGTGAAAAACTCAATTATCTAAAATGACCACCCTTCAAAATTACTCTAACTTATCAAAAAGTATTTTTTTCGAATTTTGAAAGATGACCATTGTGAAAAACTCAATTATCTAAAATGACCACCCTTCAAAATTACTCTAACTTATCAAAAAGTATTTTTTTTCGAATTTTGAAAGATGACCATTGTGAAAAACTCAATTATCTAAAATGACCACCCTTCAAAATTACTCTAACTTATCAAAAAGTATTTTTTTTTCGAATTTTGAAAGATGACCATTGTGAAAAACTCAATTATCTAAAATGACCACCCTTCAAAATTACTCTAACTTATCAAAAAGTATTTTTTTTTGAATTTTGAAAGATGACCATTTTGAAAAACTCAATTATCTAAAATGACCACCCTTCAAAATTACTCTAACTTATCAAAAAGTATTTTTTTTTCGAATTTTGAAACATGACCATTGTGAAAAACTCAATTATCTAAAATGACCACCCTTCAAAATTACTCTAACTTATCAAAAAGTATTTTTTTTTCGAATTTTGAAAGATGACCATTGTAAAAACTCAATTATCTAAAATGACCACCCTTCAAAATTACTCTAACTTATCAAAAAGTATTTTTTTTCGAATTTTGAAAGATGACCATTGTGAAAAACTCAATTATCTAAAATGACCACCCTTCAAAATTACTCTAACTTATCAAAAAGTATTTTTTTTTCGAATTTTGAAAGATGACCATTGTGAAAAACTCAATTATCTAAAATGACCACCCTTCAAAATTACTCTAACTTATCAAAAAGTATTTTTTTTTTTAATTTTGAAAGATGACCATTTTGAAAAACTCAATTATCTAAAATGACCACCCTTCAAAATTAATCTAACTTATCAAAAAGTATTATTTTCGAATTTTGAAAGATGACCATTGTGAAAAACTCAATTATCTAAAATGACCACCCTTCAAAATTACTCTAACTTATCAAAAAGTATTTTTTTTCGAATTTTGAAACATGACCATTGTGAAAAACTCAATTATCTAAAATGACCACCCTTCAAAATTACTCTAACTTATCAAAAAGTATTTTTTTTTCGAATTTTGAAAGATGACCATTGTGAAAAACTCAATTATCTAAAATGACCACCCTTCAAAATTACTCTAACTTATCAAAAAGTATTTTTTTCCGAATTTTGAAAGATGACCATTGTGAAAAACTCAATTATCTAAAATGACCACCCTTCAAAATTACTCTAACTTATCAAAGAGTATTTTTTTTCGAATTTTGAAAGATGACCATTGTGAAAAACTCAATTATCTAAAATGACCACCCTTCAAAATTACTCTAACTTATCAAAAAGTATTTTTTTTTTCGAATTTTGGAAGATGACCATTGTGAAAAGCTCAATTATCTAAAATGACCACCTTTCAAAATTACTCTAACTTATCAAAAAGTATTTTTTTTCGAATTTTGAAACATGACCATTGTGAAAAACTCAATTATCTAAAATGACCACCCTTCAAAATTACTCTAACTTATCAAAAAGTATTTTTTTCGAATTTTGAAAGATGACCATTGTGAAAAACTCAATTATCTAAAATGACCACCCTTCAAAATTACTCTAACTTATCAAAAAGTATTTTTTTTCGAATTTTGAAAGATGACCATTGTGAAAAACTCAATTATCTAAAATGACCACCCTTCAAAATTACTCTAACTTATCAAAAAGTATTTTTTTTCGAATTTTGAAAGATGACCATTGTGAAAAACTCAATTATCTAAAATTACCACCCTTCAAAATTACTCTAACTTATCAAAAAGTATTTTTTTTTCGAATTTTGAAAGATGACCATTGTGAAAAACTCAATTATCTAAAATGACCACCCTTCAAAATTACTCTAACTTATCAAAAAGTATTTTTTTTTGAATTTTGAAAGATGACCATTTTGAAAAACTCAATTATCTAAAATGACCACCCTTCAAAATTAATCTAACTTATCAAAAAGTATTTTTTTTCGAATTTTGAAAGATGACCATTGTGAAAAACTCAATTATCTAAAATGACCACCCTTCAAAATTACTCTAACTTATCAAAAAGTATTTTTTTTTCGAATTTTGAAACATGACCATTGTGAAAAACTCAATTATCTAAAATGACCACCCTTCAAAATTACTCTAACTTATCAAAAAGTATTTTTTTTTCGAATTTTGAAAGATGACCATTGTGAAAAACTCAATTATCTAAAATGACCACCCTTCAAAATTACTCTAACTTATCAAAAAGTATTTTTTTCGAATTTTGAAAGATGACCATTGTGAAAAACTCAATTATCTAAAATGACCACCCTTCAAAATTACTCTAACTTATCAAAAAGTATTTTTTTCGAATTTTGAAAGATGACCATTGTGAAAAACTCAATTATCTAAAATGACCACCCTTCAAAATTACTCTAACTTATCAAAAAGTATTTTTTTTCGAATTTTGAAAGATGACCATTGTGAAAAACTCAATTATCTAAAATGACCACCCTTCAAAATTACTCTAACTTATCAAAAAGTATTTTTTTTTCGAATTTTGAAAGATGACCATTGTGAAAAACTCAATTATCTAAAATGACCACCCTTCAAAATTACTCTAACTTATCAAAAAGTATTTTTTTTTTAATTTTGAAAGATGACCATTTTGAAAAACTCAATTATCTAAAATGACCACCCTTCAAAATTAATCTAACTTATCAAAAAGTATTTTTTTTCGAATTTTGAAAGATGACCATTGTGAAAAACTCAATTATCTAAAATGACCACCCTTCAAAATTACTCTAACTTATCAAAAAGTATTTTTTTTTTCGAATTTTGAAACATGACCATTGTGAAAAACTCAATTATCTAAAATGACCACCCTTCAAAATTATTCTAACTTATCAAAAAGTATTTTTTTTTCGAATTTTGAAAGATGACCATTGTGAAAAACTCAATTATCTAAAATGACCACCCTTCAAAATTACTCTAACTTATCAAAAAGTATTTTTTTTCGAATTTTGAAAGATGACCATTGTGAAAAACTCAATTATCTTAAATGACCACCCTTCAAAATTACTCTAACTTATCAAAAAGTATTTTTTTTCGAATTTTGAAAGATGACCATTGTGAAAAACTCAATTATCTAAAATGACCACCCTTCAAAATTACTCTAACTTATCAAAAAGTATTTTTTTCGAATTTTGAAAGATGACCATTGTGAAAAACTCAATTATCTAAAATGACCACCCTTCAAAATTACTCTAACTTATCAAAAAGTATTTTTTTTCGAATTTTGAAAGATGACCATTGTGAAAAACTCAATTATCTAAAATGACCACCCTTCAAAATTACTCTAACTTATCAAAGAGTATTTTTTTTCGAATTTTGAAACATGACCATTGTGAAAAACTCAATTATCTAAAATGACCACCCTTCAAAATTACTCTAACTTATCAAAAAGTATTTTTTTTTCGAATTTTGAAAGATGACCATTGTGAAAAGCTCAATTATCTAAAATGACCACCTTTCAAAATTACTCTAACTTATCAAAAAGTATTTTTTTTCGAATTTTGAAAGATGACCATTGTGAAAAACTCAATTATCTAAAATGACCACCCTTCAAAATTACTCTAACTTATCAAAAAGTATTTTTTTTCGAATTTTGAAACATGACCATTGTGAAAAACTCAATTATCTAAAATGACCACCCTTCAAAATTACTCTAACTTATCAAAAAGTATTTTTTTTCGAATTTTGAAAGATGACCATTGTGAAAAACTCAATTATCTAAAATGACCACCCTTCAAAATTACTCTAACTTATCAAAAAGTATTTTTTTTTCGAATTTTGAAACATGACCATTGTGAAAAACTCAATTATCTAAAATGACCACCCTTCAAAATTACTCTAACTTATCAAAAAGTATTTTTTTTTGAATTTTGAAAGATGACCATTTTGAAAAACTCAATTATCTAAAATGACACCCTTCAAAATTAATCTAACTTATCAAAAAGTATTTTTTTCGAATTTTGAAAGATGACCATTGTGAAAAACTCAATTATCTAAAATGACCACCCTTCAAAATTACTCTAACTTATCAAAAAGTATTTTTTTTTCGAATTTTGAAAGATGACCATTGTGAAAAACTCAATTATCTAAAATGACCACCCTTCAAAATTACTCTAACTTATCAAAAAGTATTTTTTTTCGAATTTTGAAAGATGCCCATTGTGAAAAACTCAATTATCTAAAATGACCACCCTTCAAAATTACTCTAACTTTTCAAAAAGTATTTTTTTTTTGAATTTTGAAAGATGACCATTTTGAAAAACTCAATTATTTAAAATGATCACCCTTCAAAATTAATCTAACTTATCAAAAAGTATTTTTTTTCGAATTTTGAAAGATGCCCATTGTGAAAAACTCAATTATCTAAAATGACCACCCTTCAAAATTACTCTAACTTTTCAAAAAGTATTTTTTTTTGAATTTTGAAAGATGACCATTTTGAAAAACTCAATTATTTAAAATGACCACCCTTCAAAATTAATCTAACTTATCAAAAGTATTTTTTTTCGAATTTTGAAAGATGACCATTGTGAAAAACTCAATTATCTAAAATGACCACCCTTCAAAATTACTCTAACTTATCAAAAAGTTTTTTTTTTTCGAATTTTGAAAGATGACCATTGTGAAAAACTCAAACTTGAGTCATTTTAGATAATTGAGTTTTTCACAATGGTCATCTTTCAAAATTCGAAAAAAAATACTTTTTGATAAGTTAGAGTAATTTTGAAGGGTGGTCATTTTAGATAATTGAGTTTTTCACAATGGTCATCTTTCAAAATTCGAAAAAAATACTTTTTGATAAGTTAGAGTAATTTTGAAGGGTGGTCATTTTAGATAATTGAGTTTTTCACAATGGTCATCTTTCAAAATTCGAAAAAAAATACTTTTTGATAAGTTAGAGTAATTTTGAAGGGTGGTCATTTTAGATAATTGAGTTTTTCACAATGGTCATCTTTCAAAATTCAAAAAAAAAATACTTTTTGATAAGTTAGATTAATTTTGAAGGGTGGTCATTTTAGATAATTGAGTTTTTCACAATGGTCATCTTTCAAAATTCGAAAAAAAATACTTTTTGATAAGTTAGATTAATTTTGAAGGGTGGTCATTTTAGATAATTGAGTTTTTCACAATGGTCATCTTTCAAAATTCGAAAAGAAATACTTTTTGATAAGTTAGAGTAATTTTGAAGGGTGATCATTTTAGATAATTGAGTTTTTCACAATGGTCATCTTTCAAAATTCGAAAAAAATACTTTTTGATAAGTTAGAGTAATTTTGAAGGGTGGTCATTTTAGATAATTGAGTTTTTCACAATGGTCATCTTTCGAAATTCGAAAAAAATACTTTTTGATAAGTTAGAGTAATTTTGAAGGGTGGTCATTTTAGATAATTGAGTTTTTCACAATGGTCATCTTTCAAAATTCGAAAAAAAATACTTTTTGATAAGTTAGAGTAATTTTGAAGGGTGGTCATTTTAGATAATTGAGTTTTTCACAATGGTCATCTTTCAAAATTCGAAAAAAATACTTTTTGATAAGTTAGAGTAATTTTGAAGGGTGGTCATTTTAGATAATTGAGTTTTTCACAATGGTCATCTTTCAAAATTCGAAAAAAAATACTTTTTGATAAGTTAGAGTAATTTTGAAGGGTGGTCATTTTAGATAATTGAGTTTTTCACAATGGTCATCTTTCAAAATTCAAAAAAAAATACTTTTTGATAAGTTAGATTAATTTTGAAGGGTGGTCATTTTAGATAATTGAGTTTTTCACAATGGTCATCTTTCAAAATTCGAAAAAAAATACTTTTTGATAAGTTAGATTAATTTTGAAGGGTGGTCATTTTAGATAATTGAGTTTTTCACAATGGTCATCTTTCAAAATTCGAAAAGAAATACTTTTTGATAAGTTAGAGTAATTTTGAAGGGTGATCATTTTAGATAATTGAGTTTTTCACAATGGTCATCTTTCAAAATTCGAAAAAAATACTTTTTGATAAGTTAGAGTAATTTTGAAGGGTGGTCATTTTAGATAATTGAGTTTTTCACAATGGTCATCTTTCGAAATTCGAAAAAAATACTTTTTGATAAGTTAGAGTAATTTTGAAGGGTGGTCATTTTAGATAATTGAGTTTTTCACAATGGTCATCTTTCAAAATTCGAAAAAAAATACTTTTTGATAAGTTAGAGTAATTTTGAAGGGTGGTCATTTTAGATAATTGAGTTTTTCACAATGGTCATCTTTCAAAATTCGAACAAAAATACTCTTTGATAAGTTAGAGTAATTTTGAAGGGTGGTCATTTTAGATAATTGAGTTTTTCACAATGGTCATCTTTCAAAATTCGAAAAAAAAATACTTTTTGATAAGTTAGAGTAATTTTGAAGGGTGGTCATTTTAGATAATTGAGTTTTTCACAATGGTCATCTTTCAAAATTCGAAAAAAATACTTTTTGATAAGTTAGAGTAATTTTGAAGATAATTGAGATAATTGAGTTTTTCACAATGGTCATCTTTCAAAATTCGAAAAAAAATACTTTTTGATAAGTTAGAGTAATTTTGAAGGGTGGTCATTTTAGATAATTGAGTTTTTCAAAATTCGAAAAAAATACTTTTTCATAAGTTAGAGTAATTTTGAAGGGTGGTCATTTTAGATAATTGAGTTTTTCACAATGGTCATCTTTCATAATTCGAAAATTTAAAAAAATGCAAAGGGAATATACAGAAAAAAAAATCAAAAAAAAATTTTTCAAAAATCAAAAAAAAATATTTCTAAGGGTGGTCAAAAAAAGTTAAGGGGTGGTCATTTATGTTCAAAAAATTATCTATCGAAAACATTAATCAAATTTGAAAAAATCGATTTTTGAGGCGCAGCGTTCTTTTGGCCCACTATTTTTCAAAATCGATTTTCTCGAAAACTGTGGGTGGTCAAAAAAAGTTAAAGGGTGGTCAAAAGTGGTCATTTAAATGGTCATCTTTTACGAAAAAAAAAAAAATTGGAGACTTTTGCGGGCCAAGTGAACACAGCTGTTACAGACGCTACCTGCTGCTGCCGTTGTAGACCAGGAAAAATAGCACAAATCGTATGGGGAACCTTGAAAAAATTAATTCATGAAATATTAAAATTGGAATCGACGCAGAATTGCAACCTCTATAACATATCCAAAGTCCCCCAAAATCCCCGCATTGGCTTTTTGTGTAGATGCATTTGAAGAGGTGCAGACGGGGAGAATTTGGAGGTCTATCAAACTAAAATATTTGTTTGGGTAAAACCTAATCATATGATACATGTTTTAAGGGTAGTTTTTAACGCTGAATCTAATGAAACCAAATTCAAAATGATACAACCACCCAAAAAGAAGTTATAGTCCTTTTTATGTAATGAAAACTTTTTCCAGGTACAACAGGTAAAATATTACCGAAAACCCTTTGAAAATAACGGTATGTTAATGAAACTTGGAATGAATGTTCCATTTGTCATAGGAACTAAGAATCAAGAGAGTCCCTAAAAATATCCATGGTGAAAGGGTGTTTTTTTTAAGGGGGAGGGGCAACAAAGAATGTTAACCATACACCCACGTAAAAACTCTTACACTCATGAAACTCGCCAAAAATATTAAACGCTTCATGGCAACCAAGAATCAAAATAGTCCATACAAATATCTTTGTTCGAATACTGTTTTTGGTGTTTGTTAACTTTTGACTTGTTCTACGGAAAATACGATTTCAAAAATTAATTTTTGCTTGAAAAGGCACATAACTTTGTTAAGGGTGCTTGTATCATTTTAGTTTTGCTTTTATTAGATTCAGCGTTAAAAAATACCCTTAAATCATATACCATACTTTGTGTATATACCTCAATTACACCAAATCGGAATTTTGGCTCAAATCTTCCAACTTCTTCCCAGATTTTCCCTCTCTTTAATAAAAAACCCCAGAACAAATATATTTAGGAGGACTATTTTGATTCTTGGTTGCCATGACAAATTCTATATTTTTGGCGAATTTCATGAGTGTAAGAGTTTTTTCGTGGGTGTTATGGTTAACATTCTGCACTTGCCCCTTCCCCTTAAAAAAACACCCTTTCACCATGGATATTTTTAGGGACTCTCTTGATTCTTAGTTCTTATGACAAATGAAACATTCATTCCAAGTTTCATTAACATACCGTTATTTTCAAAGGGTTTTCGGTCATATTTTACCTGTTGTACCTGGAAAAAAAGTCATCATTACATAAAAAGGACTATAACTTCTTTTCGGGTGGTTGTATCATTTTGAATTTGGTTTCATTAGATTCAGCGTTAAAAACTACCCTTAAAACATGTATCATATAATTAGGTTTTACCCAAACAATTATTTTAGTTTGATAGACCTCCAAATTCTCCCCGTCTGCACCTCTTCAAATGCATCTACACAAAAAGCCAATGCGGGGATTTTGGGGGACTTTGGATATGTTATAGAGGTTGCAATTCTGCGTCGATTCCAATTTTAATATTTAATGAATTAATTTTTTCAACCTCGGAACCCATTTTTCCTGGCCTATTGGCTTTTTACCAAAAAAAGCTCCTCCGCCACCAGACTATCATGCCGTTGACCGCCACCTGCAGTTCATCCGCCTTAAGGGGGCTTTTAACCATCCCGAAGACAAGTTTGTGCCCTGACCAGCATCGCTGGGTTGTCTGCTTATCCCGGCATCCATTCGGTCCCCCTGCACGTTAGCGTTACCCGCCCTCTACCACGCGGAGGTGTGCATAGGGATTTTCCTATCATTGAGCCTAGGGCCATATGGCGTCCTAGCACTCTCAAGTACTTTTCTCTTGCACCGCAAAAGCCAACAAGCCACACAGAACATCCAAGATTGTTCTTTTTGTGTCTTTTAGCTTTATGTTCATTATAAAAAAAAGTGTAAACAAAACTAGTTACCAAAACAAAATTGAATATTTTCCTCATTGTGTCTTTTATTATGTCTCTCATTTTATCAACATTCGTTTTGTAAAATGCCTTCTAACTCACTCGTTCTAACTCTTATAAATTCAGTATACGTCTTTCCCGTTCGTATTCTATTCTTCATGCCCACCCCCCCACTTATTCCACAAATCTCCACGTCAAGGTACCCCTTAACGATTGGTAAAGGAGCAATCAAATAACTTTATGTTTTTGCTATCCTCCGAACAGAATCGGAGATGATTATGACGTCACACATCGTGACAAATGCAGAAGCAACAAACCAGTGAATTTTATGTTAGGCATAATTGAATTGTTAAAGATATGAAAGAAGACTCCATTTTGGTTTGTGTTGCGTTTATTTTTTTAGTGCAGAAATTCGTTTGTTTGATTAATATCCACGACTTGGGGCTTTGATGAATCATATTGCAAATCCATTAAAAAAATCACAAATGTTTCATTCAAACTATGGTAATTTAAGAATGTTTTTCGTTTTTATTTTAATAAACTTGATATATCTTTAAGCCTAGTACGCAGATCGAGCAAAGACAAATTTTATCTCTACATTTTTTTTTTCTCGAGACAAATTCTGATTCTGTAGAGATAAAAACAAAAGTCAAATGAGAACAGAAGCGTAGTTAGAAATTTAAAAAAATATAAAATTTCCTTCAATTAACATAAATTTGATACTTTTATATACAGAAATCAGATTCTTTCAAGTCATTTGCAGAGCAAGAAAAATTGATCGCATGTGCTTGATAGGGAACAATATAATGTTAATGGAAGAAAATACCTCTAAAAGGTCTGAAATTTTCAGTTTTTTACTTATCTGGTAAAAGGCGATTTAAGGGCAATTTTGTAACATTTGGATCAAAATACACTTTTACCGTCAAAATATAGTTTGTGCCCCATCTATCAAGCCATCAACTGTCATATTGAAGAATGGCTACGATGTCGATCGATTAAAAAACAACTAAAAATTCCGAAATTTTTGAAGGTTTTTTACTTCTCCGGGAAAAAATGATTTAGGGCACTTCTTTGACATTTGCATCAAAATAACTTTTTACGTTAAAATATAGTTTGTTTTCCATCCTTCAAGCCATCAGCTGTCAAATTCCACTGAGGGATGGATGTGATGTCTATGGATAAAAAAACCCTGCCAAAATCAGAAATGTTCACAGTTTCTACTGCTCCCAAAATCCAATTAAATTTGCCAAATCTGTTTGCTTATTCCAACTCGATTTAACTCCGTTTGGGAATCAATTTAAATTTTGTATTGAAAAAAATATTTTCCGTATATGTATGTGGCCCTTTTCTTCCCTTTCCTATTAGATACGCCACTGACTGATTTAAAACGACTGTTCTATTTATTCTATTCTCATTATCCATGTCATCATGTTCTGTTGCTTATGGATGGAAAACCAAGGGTCGGACGATGACCCAAGAACTCCCGTTGTATTCAGCACCCTTGAAACCATAGGACCAAATTATTGTTTTTCTCCCACCCCTCCCCTTGCACGAAGGGGGTGGAAAAAAGTCGTTTTAGAAATAAAATTTGAAAAGCCAAGAAAAGAATTTAAAGATGATATCGACGCAGAATTTCACAATCTACTACATTACATCCAGAGTTGATAGAAATCCTACTTTGTTTTTTTTTTTTTAAGTCACTTTCAAAGTGCTGGGGAGGGGGAATATGAAAGATTAACAAACTTTAATATTTAACTTGGAATAATATAAGCATAAAGGTATTTTTTTTAAGTTATAGCTTTCTTCATAAATGATGACCGAATTATTAGTGAAATACGTAAAATATAACCAAATTTCAACAGCATTGACACGAAACTTGGTCCACATATTTCATTTGTCATAAGCAACAAGAATCAAGAGTCTACAAAAATATTTATAGTGAAAAGGTGTTTTCAATGAAATGGAAAAATTTTGAATTACTACCATGAATCCCCTCCCGAAACTGGAAGGTTAATGAAAATTGGTTAAAACATTTGAAACAAAAGAGGCCAAGCAAATATAAACTATCTGAGGGTGTTTCTCAATAGGGAATGAGAAGCAGTTTTTGGCCGAACATTTTTATGTTTTTGAAACCAAGATACATAAATGCAATATGGTGCATGATTTTAATGTATTTTTTAATGCATGCTGAATTCAATAATATTAAAATAAAGTAGATACAAGCTCAAATAAAAAAGTTATCTTACTTTTAAGGAGTTAATGTCGGTAAATGATTGTATTTTTTGACTAGAATAGGTACGACATTACCTCTCAAAAAAGACCCTCAGACCATGGATATTTGAATGGTCTTTTTTGATTCTTGGTTCCGATGATTAATCAAACATTTTCACCAACTTTCATCAACGTACCAGTTTTGGGAGCGGCTTCGTGGTAGTAATTCAAAACGTTTCTAATTCATTGAAAGAAACACCCTTTCGCTACAAATATTTTTGTAGACTCATAAGATTCTTGTTGCTTATGACAAATGAAATATGTGGACCATGTTTCGTGTCAACGCTGTTGAAATTTGGTATAATTGTACTTATTTCACCAAAAATTCATTCATGATTTATGAAAAGGACTTTAACTTTTTTTTAGATGGTTGTATCGAGTTCATTCTGATTTAGTAAGATTGGATATTAAAAAATACCCTTAAAACATGAGTCGTATGCTTATATTATTCCAAGATAAATATTTAAGTTTGTTAATCTTTCATATCCCCCCTCCCCAGCACTTTGAAAGTGGCTTCTTAAAAAAACCAAAGTAGGTTTTCAATCAACTTCGGGTGTAATGTAGTAGATTGTGAAATTCTGCGTTGCACAGTGCGGTATTTTGACCTGAAACGTGGCAATAAATCAATTTTCTCAATTTTCCCTCCCAGGATTAAGCTTGTGTGTCATAACAGTAACAAACCTACTTACATTCTTGCATAAATGTTCTAATGCGTTAGAATATGGCAGTGAAGTAGATTGCATATACACTGATTTCTCTAAAGCGTTCGACCAACTAAGCCACAACATTAATTTCTTCAAACTAAAAGCTTTTGGTTTTCCAACTTTTTTTATCACATGGATAAAATCATATCTTGAAAATAGATCGTATCTAGTAAAATTTAGAAACTGCCTTTCAAATTCATTCATTGCTCACTCCGGTGTGCCCCAGGGAAGTCATCTTGGTCCATTTCTATTTATCCTGGCTATAAATGATGTTGTTTCATGTATACGCTCTAGTGACATTCTAATATTTGCTGATGATATGAAGATATTTAAGTCAATAAAAGCTGACAGTGACCACGTTCTCCTGCAAGCCGATATTGACAGTTTCAATATTTGGTGTGGTAAGAATGGTCTTTCTCTTAACCCTGTTAAATGCCAAACAATTACTTTTCCCAGGAAGCGACTTGCAAGTGCTTTTGATTATTCCATTTCGCAGCAAAAACTCTGTCGAGTCTTTAGTTTCAAGGATTTGGGTGTTAACTTTAGCTCAAATTTAGAATTCACTGAACACATTAATTACATTGTTAATAAAGCAAGCTCTATGCTTGGATTTATAAAACGTTGGGCTAAGGAATTTAGTGATCCTTATGTTACCCTTTCTTTATACAATTGTTATGTACGACCTCATCTAGAGTATGCCTCGCAAATATGGTCTCCCTTTTATGAAACTCATAAAAATCGTATTGAATCAATACAGCATAAATTCATTCGCTTTGCTCTAAAGGGTCTTCCTTGGGCTGATCCGTTCAACCTCCCACCATATGAACATCGGATCCAGCTACTGCAGGTCCAAACCTTATATCAAAGGCGTGTTAATAATGATTTACTATTTCTTCACCAACTTATAAATGGCCAAATTGATGCTCCTGAATTGTTAGCCTGTATTGGCATAAATTACCGAGGAGGATCTCACCACCTGCGAAGGTTTGAACTTTTACACGTTAATTTCCATAGAAGTAACTACGGTATACATGAGCCTCTTAACCGCATGTGCAAGATTTTTAATTTAAACAGCTCCTCTGTTGATTTTAACATTAGTAAGATGGGATTAAAGAAAATATTTCGAACCAGTGCTCCACGGTCGTGATTGTTCTTATTTTTGATACCACGCGTATGACTAAAGTATTTTGTATATTGTTTGATTATGTATTTGTATTAATTTTTTGTTAATTTTGTTAATGTATTAGTATATTATTATGCATGTGTTAGATTGCCTTATTTTACTAACCACTAACACATGCACTTATGATGAGCCTCTGATTGTAGGTTGCAGCTTGCTCTAAGCTCACTACAACTAAGAATCTGAAGTGTAAAAAGATAACCAGGCTACTCTTTAGTGAAGTGTATCTATATATTGGTCACCCCCGTTCGCGACACCATCAGTTGCAACTAGCACTAATTGAGTAAGCACAAATTTTTCTGCGATTTAAAAAAAAGTGTATTTTCGGCGTGTTTTTTTTTTAGTCTTAAAAGTGATTCTAGTGAAAAAATTTGATATGGATATTGTTAATCAAGGTATGTATAGTATTTTAAGCTAAAATTCATTTGTTTATTCAACTTAATTTTTTCATATCGATGAGTTAAAGTATTCACTTAAAAATTTGTACTTTTTTCACTGTTGTTTCAAAACATTAGTGTTTTTGAAATAGCGCAACACATCGCAACATAGTAAATCATATATTTTATTAAACTGCTGGATATGTAGAACAATCTTTGCTTTCCAAACCATTCACAAGTTTTCACCTAAGAAAAAACAGAGCCTTTGAAAAAACTGCTTTAAATCGACCCTTAATAAAAGATTTTTATATTATTCCAGATGACTCTAATTTCAGCTTGTCTATGACTATAAAACAGCTCCATGAGTTGGTTAGAGGAAGCTCACAGAGACTCCTTGACGATAAACTTGAAGATTTGGATACAAAACTTATGGAGATAACAAAGTGTCCCCAAAGAAAATAGATGAGTTTCGAAAAATTACCAAGGCATTCAAACCAAATTATAAACGAAGATGGCAACTCTGTAATAGCACAGAAAGGCGTTTCTTGGATAAGAATGAAGAGTGGCTAAGTGAAGAAAAATAACACTACTACATACTTCCCGGAAGGTCTCAAGGTCGCCCAAGCAAAGAATTCGGGGAATCAAGTGACCGAACAAAACTTCGAAAAACAGTGGAACTTCGAAAAAGTGTGTCTGTTGGTGAACTGACATACGCGGCACAGATGAGTCAAAGAGCGGCGGGAAATACTGATATAGCCAAAGTGATGCAGGTTGTGACCAAAACTCCAACCAGGGCTATGAAGTTTCGGAAAGCAGCAGCGATTGGCAGTAAAACCCTGAAAACGAAGAAACACACACCTGAAAACGCTTTGAGGATATTCGTCGAAGCTAATTTAACTGCAAGTCAATACGAAGTGATTCATCACGCCAATAAAGATATATATCCATGCTATGACTATGTGTATAAAGCTAAACAAGACTGTTACCCACCAAAAAGCGTCAGTGAGACAGTTGCCGAAGTCAAGCTCCAAGATTTAGTGAATCACACAACATCGCGATTATGTAAATATTTGGAACCAGAACTCTCACAGTGCCTTGAGAACACGGATACAGATTTAGAGCTAATATATAAGTGGGGATGCGATGGATCTACTCAAAGCCAATACAAGCAGAAATTTGAAGATGACGACAATAGTGATGCAAATATTTTTTTGACTTCCCTTGTGCCTCTTCGTCTCAAGTCAGGGAGTCAAATTATATGGCAAAACATCCACTCTTCATCACCAAGATGGTGCAGGCCAATACGGATTCGTTATGTTAAAGAAAATAAGGACATAACCAATGAAGAAATTCAATACATTGAAAACCAGGCGCAAAATCTTCAAGCAACAACAGTAAGCGACAGTATAAGAATCAACCATGTACTGCTTCCAACAATGGTCGATGGAAAGGTGTGTAATGCAGCTACAAGTACTTCATCTACATTACGTTGTTACATATGTGGAAAAACTTCAAAAAGTTTCAACGACTTGGATTCTACAGAACCAGAGACTTTCAGATCTGGGCTATCAATATTACACGCCAGGATTAGGTTTTTCGAATTTCTGGTGCATCTGTCGTACAAACTTAAAGCAGAAGTGCATAAGGGACACGTTACAGAAAAAAGTGACCGGGACAAAATTAAAGCGGCCAAGAGACAGATACAAAAAGAGTTCCACGATAAATTGGGCTTACTGGTGGACATTCCAAAAGCTGGGTATGGCAACACCAATGACGGCAACACCTCGTAGATTTTGTAATAACCAAGAAGAAGCAGCTTCCATTACAAGCGTGGATTTATCATTAATTGATAAATTCAAAATTATATTAGAAGTGATATCCTCTGGTTATGAGATAGATCTTAAAAAATTCGAAAAGTTCACGATGGATACTGCTAAATACTATGTAAACTTGTATCCATGGCAGCCTATACAGTGCATAATATTTTAATTAATTCTACTAGTGTCATATCCCGTGCATTGTTGCCAATCGGCCAGTTGTCCGAAGAAGCTGCAGAAGCTAGAAATAAGCATTTCCGCCAATACAGGGAACACTTTTCACGAAAATTCTCCAGGACGGCATGCAACGAGGATGTGATTAACCGGCTTCTATTGACGTCAGACCCTTATCTCAGTAGTTTAAGGACAAAAAGTAAGATAAAAAAGCAGTCGTTTTCAAAGGAGGCTCTCGAATTTTTGACTGTTAATAACAATGATGATGAAGATGATGATGGTGATGATGATGTTTTTGATGATGTTTTTGAATATGTTTATGATGATGTTAATAATGAAAGATGAAGAATGAATAATAAAATAAAAACTAGAAAATTAAATTAATCCAGGTCGTTTTTTTTATTACCTACGTTTATTTTATTAGACAAAGGTTGAGGATGGAAAAACAAAATAGACTAATCTGTTTATTGAGTAATTGACCTGTAATCATAAAATATACAACTAATCCACATCTCAAATTTTGGATTTAAAGGGTTGCAGGTATTTAAAAATTGGTTACCTGCATTAAGAAAATTTCCAGTTGTAAATCCACTCATAAAAAAAAACCAAAAAAGGGGATTTCAGGGAAAAAAGTATCTTCCAGTATTTTTCTAATTTCTAATAAGGTTTTTTAGTATTTGATTAAAGTTTATTGGGCCATTGAATATTGAAAAAAAAAATGTCCTTCACATTGCAAAATTTTATAAAAATCAATTAAAAACAAACAAAAAAATTTTTTTTTGTTCTAAATTTCACTTTAAAACTTAATTTCTCAAAAACTATTTAATGAAATGACTTGAATCAAAAGACAAAATAAAGAATGAAATATTAGCTTTAAAAAAAGTTATAGCACAGCATTGCACGTGCTTTTTTGGATTTTTAATATTTTTTTTCTCCTGGCTAATCGAGAGGTAAATGGGTAAGCACTTAAGTGAGTTTGACTGTACCTAAAAAACAAACATTTTCAAATTTTCTTTCCCAAAACGACTTTTTTCCACCCGTTTCATGCAAGGGGAGGGGTGGGAGAAAAACAATAATGTGGTCCTATGTTTGCAAGGGTGCTGAATCCTCGGGCCATCGTCCGACCCTTGGTTTTCGATTTATAAGCAACATTTCGGAATTGTGGCAACCCTTCTCCTGTCCTGCTGACAGTGTTGCCACCTTGGCAACACTTCTTTAAAGTAAAGTTAGGACATGAACTATTAGTGTACTAAAGCTCAACCCGTCAGGTCGAAATGAAAGGTATGCCTTCATATCGTGCACTAACGCCCCTACTATTAATATAAAATATCTGAATTAGAATAATATCGGAACAACTCCAAATTATAACAGAAATTGGTATTAAATGATTACTGATTAACACCTTATACGGGCTACTACGAAATATTCGGAGCTCAGGCCTATAAGGAGCGGTTAACCAGGCTCCCCGCCCTTGGGGTTATATTGTAAGGGTCTGGTCCTCCAGGTTGGGGGTCGTGCCGTCGTGGTGACTTCCCGGCCACGTAAAGCTTTTTTAGTTGCGGAGAAACAACAAGCCTCGGATACGGACGGATTTACTGTTGACGAACCTAGCAAACGAAATAAGGACAACGAACTTCGCATCTGCACGTGGAATGTTCAGCCTCTCTATAGACCACGTGCAGCCGAACATTTAGCGGAGGCCCTAGACTGCTACAAAGCAGACATCACCGCCATCCAAGAAGTGCGATGGGATGGGCCGGGCAAGAGAAAACTAAAAGACTGCGATATCTACTACGGTGACTGTTACCGACCACAAGGGCAGCGTCTCTTTGGATGTGGATTCGTCGTTAGAGGCAGACTTAGGCAAGAAGTCTTGAGTTTCAATTATGTGAACGAGCGCTTCACGACAATTCGCGTCATGGCTAAATTCGCCAACATTAGCCTCATATGCGCGCATGCCCCCACAGAGGAGAAAGATGACGACACCAAGGATGAGTTCTACGAGCTCCTGGACAAGACATATGAGCAATGCCCTATCTATGACATTAAAATTGTCTTGGGTGATTTTAATGCCAAGCTAGGAAAAGAAGACGTCTTTGGTGGCACAATCGGAAGATATAGCCTGCAGGACACCACCTCCGATAACGGACTCAGGCTAATCGACTTTGCTGCGGGGCGAAATGTTGTGGTAGCTAGTACGCAGTTCCCGCATCTCGATATACACATACACAAGGGGACATGCCGAATTCCTGGTCAATCAACCGCTAACCAGATTGACCACATTGCGATCGACGCAAGGCACTCCTCCAGTATCAAGGATGTCCGAACGTTCCGAGGAGCCAACGTTGACTCGGACCACTACCTCGTTGTAGCCAAGGTAATGCTACGGATATCCAGACCAAAGCCAAAGCAGGGAAATACTGTAAGGAAGTTTAACGTCGGACGGCTACAGTCGCAAGAAATCGCCAGGTTCTTTTCCGATCGAGTCTCTCGCACCCTCTTAAATAGTCCTATGCCACCAACTGCAAGCATCGAGAACCAGTGGAGCCATCAGAGATGCCGCCTCTGACGTGCTGGGCTTTGCTCGACCACCACAGCGAAACCTCTGGTTCGACGAAGAATGCCGACAAGTACATGCAGCCAAACAACAAGCATACAAAGCGGCGCTGCATAGAAGGACCAGAGCTGCTCGCGAGCTTTACGAGCAGAAGAGGAGGGAGGAACACAAGCTTCTAAGAAGGAAAAAGAAAGAGCATGAGAAGCGTGCGATCGAGGAAATAGAGGTTTGCCATTGCAGGAATGAAGTCCGGAAGTTTTACCAAAAGGTAAAGAGAACCTCCTAGGGTTACAAGGCCCGGACCGAAGCCTGCAAGGACGATCAGGGGAACATCGTAGTAGAATCGCAGTCGGTGCTGAGGATATGGAAAAATCATTTCTGCAAATTGTATAACGGCGATGACGAACCGAATCCCGCTACCATGCAAATTGCACCATTTGTAGGCCAACAATTCCGTCCACCCGATCTTGACGAAGTAAAAATAGCTATATCTAAACTTAAGTCCAATAAAGCTGCTGGAGCTGATGGCCTTGCAGCTGAGCTATTCAAAGCGGCTGGCGATGAATTGGTTAGGAGTATGCACCAGCTTATCTGTAAAATATGGTCGGAAGAAAGCATAGCCGATGAATGGAACCTCAGCATTGTTTGCCCGATCCTCAAGAAAAGCGATCCTCTGGACTGCACCAACTACAGAGGTATAAGTCTTCTTAATATCGCCTACAAGATCTTCTCTGCCGTACTATGTGAACACCTGAAGCCATTCGTCAACAACCTGATAGGTCCATATCAGTGTGTTCGCACTACGGCAGATCTTGGAGAAAACCCAGGAGTTTCAAATCGATACCCACCACCTTTTCATCGATTTCAAGGCCGCGTATGACAGCATTTATAGAGACGAGCTATATAGAGCAAAGCCTAGTTTTGGCATCCCTGCCAAACTCGTCCGTTTGTGCAGGATGACGATGGAGAATGCACGCTGCTCCATCAAGGTCGGCGAAGACCTCACCGGCACCTTTGATGTCAAAAAAGGTTTTAGGCAAGGCGACGCGCTGTCATGCGACTTCTTCAACATCTTTCTTGAAAGAATAGTGAAAAACTCTCACGTCAACACTAGAGGCACAATCTTTCAAAAGTCCGTCCAATTACTCGCTTACGCTGACGACATTGACATAATCGGACGAACAAAGCGTGATGTCAGTGGTGCTTTTGTGAGTATTGAGAAGGAAGCCAAGAAAATGGGTTTAACGGTGAATGAAAGCAAAACAAAATATATGCTGTCAACAAGAAAGGACACCCAACACCAACGTCTAGGACAGAACGTCACTATAAACACCTATAATTTTGAGGTAGTCAGAGACTTTGTCTACCTAGGATCCGCTATAAACTCAGCGAACGATACCAGTGCTGAGATCAAACGAAGAATTACTCTTGCCAATCGCTGTTTCTTTGGGCTAAGAAGGCAATTGAGAAGCAAAGCCCTCTCTCGAGCAACTAAACTGTCCCTGTATAACACGCTTATCATCCCGGTCCTGATGTATGGTGCAGAGGCATGGACACTGTTAACGGTAGATGAGAACGCGTTAGGCTGTTTTGAGAGGAAAATTCTCCGGGTGATTTTTGGTCCCGTCTGCATAGATGGGGAATGGAGAAGAAGATACAACCACGAATTGTATGGGCTGTACAGCGACACCGACCTAGCCACAAAAGTGAAAAGCCAACGACTAAGATGGCTGGGTCACCTAGAGCGAATGGACACCAATGCTCCGGCCCGGAAAGTCTTTGAATCCAACCCCGTGGGACAACGCAGTAGAGGTGGACAGCGTAAAAGGTGACGCACGCAAGTGGAAGAGGACCTCAACCAACTTGGCGTGCGAAACTGGAGACAGCTAGCTAGAAACCAAGCCGGCTGGAAGAAGCTTGTTGGTTGAGGCCCTGGTCCACCCCGGACTCCAGCGCCATCTTAGTAAGTAAGATTAAAATTTGGTGGATTTACTTGGCAAGTTTTCTCTTAATTACTTACTTACTTAATCACAAATTTAAAATGTATGAAAACTTGACCAGTCAACCCTCAAATTTCAATCATTCATTATTTAGTACCAATTTCTGTCATAATTTGGAGTTGTTTCGATATTATTCTAATTCAAATATTTTATATTAAGCTTCATGAACATAAATGTTTTTGTTGTGATACAGCTAACCGGAGATATTTGAATCTGAACATTTTTTGAATTTTTTTTGTGGTTTTTTGAGATTATCTTTTCAAGGGGTGAGTGTAATGCTATGTTTCCACCAAAGGTTTATCTCAGCATAGATTAAATAAATCTTTTTGGTGTTTCCACCGCACAAAAAGATTTAAAAAAGATTAAATTTGACAGCACCTTCAAAAATGCAAATGGCGTTCCAATTTTTCTTATGAAGTGCGAATGAGACAGAATGTTTGATTCGTGTCAAACAATGGAGAACTGAATGCGAGTCTCGAATGAATCGTTCAGCACCATGTAAGAATAGGTTAGTTCGATTTGTAAAACTATTTGTCCTAGGAAGATTTAACAAGATTAATTTCTAATCTTCAAGATTTACGAAATAAATTTGTATGGTAAATCTCCGAGATTTGAAGGAGATTTGAGGTAAATCTTATTAAATCTCAGATTAGCGTTAGGTGGAAATGTAGCATAACGTGTTGATAAATGTCTTACCTGATAATAATTTTTGATTTTAATTTAAATTAAATATTTAACTTCCCCAGGTGCCGTTAAGTGAAAATAACGGTCATATTGAGGTTGCTATACATATTAGCTCATAACTCCTCAGTGCATGCATGGATACTTTGATTGATTATTCGTAAATCCAAATTTCAAATTTTAAATTTCCATTATTTTGATACTTCATTTTATCTTCAAGGTTAGTCTTAAAAAAAAGCTGACATAACAGGCTACATTGTACAAAAATATAATTGAGGAGGGGTAAACGTTTTCCTAATAAAAGGACGACAAAACCCCCCCAAAACTAGATTTGTTTCATTCTAAATGCAAAGGTTGATGAATAATTTTACAATTTTGAAAATCTAAAATCGCACATTTTTTGCCTCACTCCTCTTTTTAAATTATATTATACCATGTTTAATCATCAATCCAACAGCAGAGGTGCCAGTTTTTTTTAAAGATTTTTTTAAAATAAGATGGATTTTAATAAAAAAAAGATCGAAATGACTTCTTTAAAAAATCATAGCTTCCGTAGCTTCCGTTCTACTTATCAAATCTTCAAGGTTAAGGTCTTTAAATAAAGCCAAGATAGCAATCGAAATGGGGAAATATAAGGGTATTTATATTTTTTTAATGTAAAAGTTTATAATTTTGTTTCACAAATCGAAATAATTTTTTTACACCATGTAGCAACATGGTGTAAAAAAATTATTTCGATTTGTGAAACAAAATTATAAACTTTTACATTAAAAAATATAAATACCCTTATATTTCCCCATTTCGGTAAATACCAGGTATAAACCCAGGGTATATACCCTCAAATGGTATATACCGGGTAGTTACCCATCACTGTATATGTATATGTATACAAAAATGGGGCAGGAATACCAGGGGCCAAATTACCGCTTCAGTGATCGAGTGAGTGCGTGCCATCTGTGATCGAATGAACGAGTAACCACATCAAATTTTGGTATACCAGATTGCTCGAAACGTAAGTGGTAATGCAAACTCACATAATTCAGTCACGTATTACTCGATAACTGATGCGGTAATTTGGCCCCAGCATTTTGTTTTTCTCAATATCTGAAGAAAAATGAAAAATTGAAAATGCCACCTTTTGTTAACTACTCAATTGAAACAGCGGCGTCACACGTTTTACAGCAATTTAAATTGTTCACATGAAGTAAGCCTTCTGTGCCTGGCAAAAATCTCGCATCAAACCCTCCAAGTGAGTGCCGGTCGGTAATGATCACCACAGTTGATCTTGTGTTTTGACAAGATTGGGGATCAGCTAAGGTCAGGTCGAACTGTTGAGGTGTTCCTTTACCCCTCAAAAGTTCAACCCTCAGCAATTCGATCTGACCATAGATGCGAGTCCCCTAATTTTCAGTGGTGGTGTGAGCGATTTTTCATAATCCGTGCCGAAGAAATGGAAGGCTGGGGGGTTAACCAGTCACTAACGAGCTCATTCGGGCGCCTTGGCAAGGTCCGTCTTAGACTGCCGGTATATCGGCTCTGCCGGGGGCTGACCATCTTTTCCGACCTACTCGTGGGACCTTAATTTATTTTTTTTTTAAACCACAATAGACGATTTCGACATGACGAACTTACCATCCACTGACACTGAGGATGAACTTTTGGCCTCGAGTCAGGAGAACATCGTAGGGCAACCTGCAAACCCAGGGAGCACTGGTAGTACCAGCCATAGTACACCTGTGCCGACCATCAATTCCGAACCAGAGCCTTCGGCGTAGTAAAAAGAAATCGCCGGGTACTCTTCTCACGTTCCAGTTCCGGAAGGCTACCTTCATTCTTGACAAGATTGCCAGGAATGAGGAAGCTGGTACTGTTCTTGAGAGAGACCTTTCTGATAAAATCAAGTACCAGAAGATTGTTGAGGAGAACAACAGTTTTCTGGCTACACAAGAAAATTCAACCCAGGAAAAAGCTGTCAAAAGAAATATACTCGAGACGAGACCAATCAACCTCCGAAAAGGAGCAAGTTTGACGGCCAGAAAAATGTGAAGAAAGTTCCATCTCCCAGAGCAGCGCAACCGCGTACTTTAAGTGAGGTCGTCAGAGATGACCTCAAGTATCGGCTGTGGATGAGCTCTCCACCAACAGCAAAGCTCTGCTGGAAGTGTGGAACTCCATCGATGCCAAGCTCTCGGAGATGGTGTTTTCCTACACCGTGACGGCAAGCGAGGGACCCTACCCTAGTTTTGACTCTGGTGAGATGCTCAGGGGACACAGGGTAATCAAATGCGCGGACTTGTTCTCTAGAGATTTCCTTAGTAGCTGCATTGCTAAGATTAGCAATCACTGGGATGGCTTGAGGCTCAAGGTCATCCCAGCTAGGGACATCCCTAGACAACTAAAGGCGCGTATCTGGTTGCCCCTCATGAGTACCAAGCCAAGCGGCCAGGAGCTGATCCGCGGTCTTCAGAGGCTAAATCCGTTGATTCCGATGCGGGACTGGGCAGTTATCAAGACTGAGGAACCGCAGAAGAACAGCGCTTCTTATCTTCTGAAGATAGCGAAGAAAGTTTAGGGGAACTTGAGAAGGCTGACTTCAAACTCCGCTTTGGCATCAGGTTTGCCAAAGTCAAAATTCTGCCCAGTGTGGGAACAGACCCCTGACAAAGTTGATGACAATGTCGAGTTCGACGATGTCATTGATGGAGTCGAGGTCCCCAGCGAGCCGCCGGGCCCTGATTGTGCAGAATGCAATCGAAATTAAAAACGCGATGCTGAGGGTCATTCAGATCAATCTGAAGCACTCGAAATGTGCATCAGATAATCTGAGGGTTTTCCTGAGTGTGGAGAACATCGACGTCGGCATCATACAAGAACCGTGGGTTAACGGCGTAGAGTGAGAGGTCTCCAAGACAGCCAGTATGATCTGTTTACAAAACCGCAAACCATGACCAAGGTAAGCCTAGAACTTGTATTTTAGCTAAAAAGCACTTAAAAGCTTTTTGTGTCCTAACCTTAGCACCTCCGATCTGACAGTCGTCAGATAGGACGGTAAAAATGCAGACGACTTACTGGTAGCCTCAGCGTACTCGGCGCATGACAGGCTGTCACCGCCGGAAGAGTGGCGCACGCTTTCATCCGAGGTCAACACGAAAGGGACAAACCTCCTGATTTGATGTGATGCGAACGCACGACATACTCTCTGGGGTAGTTCGGAGATTAATGAACGAGGTGAGTCTTTTTTTGATTTTATTATTGAAAACAATTTAACTGTATGTAACAGAGGTATTACTCCTACTTTTGTCTTTCCGAGCTCGGAAAGTAACGTAGCGTGGGGGGACATACTTGATATTACCGTCATTAATAATTACTTAAAGCTATCAGTGGAGATTTAAAACGATCTAAGCGTTTGATATCTCTAAGCAGATTGCACATCAGCTCCATGATTGGTGTTATAACCGGACACTGCCTCATAGGCAAGCACGCAACGCGTCTTGGCGTATTCGCTAACGATTTTTGCAGAAGCTGTATGGATGAGGAAGAGATAGAATCGATCCCTCACCTTCTATGCACGTGCCCTGCTCTATCTCATAGACGAAGACTTCACCTTGGTGAGTTCTACTTCAATGATCCTAGTGATCTGAGAAACTTAGACATTGGCAGTCTATTACGCTTCATAAGAAGCTCCAAATGGTTCACCGAGTAAGGAAAAGGGTTTCCTAGATTCATGTGGTATCACAATGGACCAACTCATGGTCTAAGTGTGTCAGTCTCCACGACTGGCAGCCACTTCAACCTAACCTAACCTATCAGTGGAGAATTGGAGAGTATCCCTTCTTAATTCCTTTTCGGATCACAGATGGATTCTCTTCAATATTAATTTCGAGTTTGAAACCCCTGCTCCCTATAGAAATCCGAGAAGAATTGACTGGACGGAGTTCAGCCAAATCGTAAATTCCAAACTGCGCAATATACCGAATCTGAGTCCAGAACCAGTTATAGATCTAGAAATCAATGGTGAAAACCATGAACACTACTTTTAAGGTCTCTTGCCCAGTTAAATATAGCCGTAAAAACCTTCCTCCATGGTGGAATGAAGACCTGTCTAGCCTGAGAAAAATTACTAGAAAGATCTTCAATATCTGCCACAGACACAAGTTTTACCAACTTTATAAAGACTGTTTGAAAGTCTACAAGCGTGCTCTCGCAAAGAAACTAGGTTGGAGAGATGACTGCTATTCTATTGAGAGCTTAAAATATTCCGCAAGGCTTAGCAAAGTTTTTTCTAAGGAGCATTGTAATCCTTCGTTCTTGAAAACGTCTGATGGATCTTGGACGGTTTCTCCGACGGAGTCCTTAGAACTGCTGATGACGACACACTTTCCGGGCTGCGAGAATAGCAACCCCAAAATGCATAGAACCATTGAGTTTCTATACATAGAGGAATCAAGATGGTTTTAGAACATTCCTCCAAGGTGGGGCAAGTGTCTTCACTTTCAACTTTATGAGTGGAAATAAGAATTTGTTTCGTTACTCCTTGTTTTCACTCATTTGTTGGAAGGTTGAGCGAATGCGAAATGTTTGATTTTGAGGAGAATGATGATGAACGTAGTTTGTGCGTTGTTTTTTTTCTATATTTTCATGATTGAAAGCAGAAAATATCTGCAGCGGGAATAATGATTTAATTATTTTGTATTTTAAAAGTAGGTAGGATAGGTAGGTATGTAGGTATGAAGGAATACTTTTTTAATGCGAATGTGTGATTTTTGTTTTATTTAGGTTTTTAGTTGGCTCATTTCTATTATGTTGAGTGGAAAATATGTTCTCCGTCGGCTGTTTTGTTCACAATAATTTTAGCAATGAAACAAGATTTGTTACATATACTTTTCCCGACGTTTCGACAGGGGTTGCTGTCTTCTTCAGGGTGAACTTTATTACATACAAAATACAAATTTAATTAATCACACTGTTATGCAACAAAATCTATACAATACAAAATAAAACTCACACTTTAAAAGTTTTAAAAGTTGTTAAAGTTTACATAATATGTAATCTTAAATGATTTATAAAATTAAACTTATAAAAAGAAATTAAAAGCACTTCTGATGAAGAAGTTTAGTCTGCAACTGAAGAGAGGTAGATGACGCATTTTTTAATTCGAGACCAGGTAGCAGTATACCGCTGAGATGTTCTGTGTATCCTGTTTTCGATTCATGTTGTTTTTGTTATTTAGAATGTGCAGTGTCTCTAGAGTGTACCGCTTCGATGTGTGGTTTTCTCTTTGGAGAATTTGGACACCGTCAAAGTCCGGAGAATGGCCGCTTTTAATTGCATGGCTGGCGAGTGCAGTTTTGGCTGGGTTATTGGTATTTATGTCGGATCTATGGTTTGACATTCTTTGACGAAGAAATTGTTTTGTCGTCCCAATGTAACATAAGGGGCAAGATTCACCCGTTTTGCCATTACAATTGATTTTATATATGACATCCGTACATTTGTCCTTGTCAGGTTTAGTCTTCAATTTGGTGAAAAGATGTCCTAATGTTTGGTTAGATTTAAATGCTAAACGAACATTTTTAAGATTTTTCATGACCATCTCTTTGAAATTCTCAGTTAAACTTCTAACGTAAACAACACTTTTGAAGAAACCATCCGTAGCAAAGTCGCTTTGTTGGCGGGGGATTTTGTGGTTGTATTTCGAAATCAAACCCCGAATGACTACAGCAGGAAACCCGTTATCATTCAAAATGTTGAATACTCTTTTTTGGTTAGCGGAGTGGAATTTTTCATCACTCAACGTAAACACTTTGTTGACTAAGTTAGAAGCCGTGTTCATAATAATATCATTGTATATCCAATCTATAGTATTCTCATGAAACACGATTTTGTAGGTAGACATTTGGTCGATAGGTTCGCTGTGATCGCCTTACCGAGATCCCTTAACAAAAATTAGTATGACATTTGGACGCATAGATGGCCACGAGCTTTTTTTCTTCATGAGAATACTATAGAATTTATATACAATGATAATATGTTTGGCTTGACTGGAACGAAAGTTAATGAGTCTACCTGACGCTGTATTTTTTTTATACCAGTCGAATGAGAGATGATTTTCTTCTCTATAGACTTTTACATCTAAGAACGCTATTGAGTTATTTTGTTCCCTTTCGACGGTAAACTGTATTTTTGGGTTGAATCTGTTTAGAGTCAACAAGACATCATCAATTTTACGCCTATCTATCACCGCAAATAAGTCATCCACATATTTTACTAGGAAGCTTGGTTTTTCTTTTGAGTCAATAAAACATTCATCAAGTAAATAGTCCATCACAAGGTCAGCAATAGTGGGTGAAAGGGGATTGCCCATAGGCATTCCAAAAATTTGCTTAAAAATATCCCCTTTAAATTGTAGAAAATTGTTTTCTTTTATGCAAAAATCGAGAATTTCGAGAAATTTGCCTTGGTTGATTTTAGTGCTTTGACCAATAATTTCCCATTTCTTTTTAACTATGTTGACAGCTAATTGCACTGGGATGTTAGTAAAAAGTGATACTGCATCAAAAGAAACCAAAACATCATTCTCTCGTATTTTCACTTTTTTTGCTTTCTCCACAAATTCAAAGGAATTTTTTACAGTGTACCGTGATTTGTTCGTCACACATTGCAAAATCTTACCAACAAATTTAGAGAGTGCATAACAAGGCAAATTCATTGATGATACGATGGGGCGCATAGGCATATTGGGCTTGTGTGTTTTCGGCAAGCCATATATCGAGGGAAGTTGGGCAGTATATGTTGTCATCTTTGCCTTTTCTCTATCATCTATGAATTTGTTGTTGTTAAGCCATTTCACTAATTCATTGTTGCGGGTTTGAAGCGTTGTTGTTGGATTACTTCTTATTCTCCGGTAAGTGTTTCGGTCTGCCAACAGTTCACACATTTTTTCCTCATATTCTTTACGCTCCATTGCTACTGTGACATTGCCCTTGTCAGCCGATAGAATGATGATGTTCTTGTGCTGCTTGAGAAAAGAAACAGCTTGTTTGTTCACACCAAGTACATATTTTGCAAAAAGATCATTGTTTTGATGACGTTGAAAAGAGTGCAACATATAGCTATATTGTGCTCTGATCTTTTCTTGATCTCCTTCGTCTTGTACGTTGCGTATGATTTCTTCTCCATCGGCTATCAACTGAAACAATGGAAAGCTTTTTTTGTCAACGGGAAGCGCAAATTTTTTACCCATCGATAAGAGCCATTTGATTTCAAGAGGAAATTCAATGCTGGTTCTATTGTCAAACCATCGTTCATGCATAATGATATTAAATTGTTTCCATAGAGCTGATTTTAAATGGTCTATTTTTTGCTCGAGTATTTGTTGTTTCTTATTATATGTGTTCCGAAATGTTTGTTTTTGTTTTGCTATGAATTGTTTATATTCGTTTGGCATGAGATTCTCTTTTATTCGTTGGTCGTGGAACCGAATTGAATTGTTGATGCGTTTAATTTTGTGGTGCATTTCACATATTTCTAAGTTCAGAACTTTCTGATGAAATTTTAATGCAATTTTATCGAAAACGTGAAAAGATTCTTTGCTGAAAAGAAGTTGTTTGGTGTTGATAGAAGAATTTTTAATGTGATTGGGAATAAGTCCTGACTGTCGACATATGAGTAAAAACTTAAGTGATTGTTTGTGTGATGCTAGTTTTCTTTGGGAGTTACTGTATTGTTTAAGATAGTCGCATACTTGTATACCGTATTTATATTTGATATGTTCATAATAGTTCTTCATGTTGATGGTAAATACTGCTCGGCAGGCCGCCCGAAGTTGAAATTAAGATGTTAATTTATTGACCAATTTGATTTGTATTATGTTGAGTGGAAAATATGTTCTCCGTCGGCTGTTTTGGTCACAATAATTTTAGCAATGAAACAAGATTTGTTACATATACTTTTCCCGACGTTTCGACAGGGGTTGCTGTCTTCTTCAGGGTGAACTTTATTACATACAAAATACAAATTTAATTAATCACACTGTTATGCAACAAAATCTATACAATACAAAATAAAACTCACACTTTAAAAGTTTTAAAAGTTGTTAAAGTTTACATAATATGTAATCTTAAATGATTTATAAAATTAAACTTATAAAAAGAAATTAAAAGCACTTCTGATGAAGAAGTTTAGTCTGCAACTGAAGAGAGGTAGATGACGCATTTTTTAATTCGAGACCAGGTAGCAGTATACCGCTGAGATGTTCTGTGTATCCTGTTTTCGATTCATGTTGTTTTTGTTATTTAGAATGTGCAGTGTCTCTAGAGTGTACCGCTTCGATGTGTGGTTTTCTCTTTGGAGAATTTGGACACCGTCAAAGTCCGGAGAATGGCCGCTTTCAATTGCATGGCTGGCGAGTGCAGTTTTGGCTGGGTTATTGGTATTTATGTCGGATCTATGGTTTGACATTCTTTGACGAAGAAATTGTTTTGTCGTCCCAATGTAACATAACATATTTCTCAAGCAGCACAAGAACATCATCATTCTATCGGTTGACAAGGGCAATGTCACAGTAGCAATGGAGCGTAAAGAATATGAGGAAAAAATGTGTGAACTGTTGGCAGACCGAAACACTTACCGGAGAATAAGAAGTAATCCAACAACAACGCTTCAAACCCGCAATAATGAATTAGTGAAATGGCTTAACAACAACAAATTCATAGATGATAGAGAAAAGGCAAAGATGACAACATATACTGCCCAACTTCCCTCGATATATGGCTTGCCGAAAACACACAAGCCCAATATGCCTATGCGCCCCATCGTATCATCAATGAATTTGCCTTGTTATGCACTCTCTAAATTTGTTGGTAAGATTTTGCAATGTGTGACGAACAAATCACGGTACACTGTAAAAAATTCCTTTGAATTTGTGGAGAAAGCAAAAAAAGTGAAAATACGAGAGAATGATGTTTTGGTTTCTTTTGATGCAGTATCACTTTTTACTAACATCCCAGTGCAATTAGATGTCAACATAGTTAAAAAGAAATGGGAAATTATTGGTCAAAGCACTAAAATCAACCAAGGCAAATTTCTCGAAATTCTCGATTTTTGCATAAAAGAAAACAATTTTCTACAATTTAAAGGGGATATTTTTAAGCAAATATTTGGAATGCCTATGGGCAATCCCCTTTCACCCACTATTGCTGACCTTGTGATGGACTATTTACTTGATGAATGTTTTATTGACTCAAAAGACAAACCAAGCTTCCTAGTAAAATATGTGGATGACTTATTTGCGGTGATAGATAGGCGTAAAATTGATGATGTCTTGTTGACTCTAAACAGATTCAACCCAAAAATACAGTTTACCGTCGAAAGGGAACAAAATAACTCAATAGCGTTCTTAGATGTAAAAGTCTATAGAGAAGAAAATCATCTCTCATTCGACTGGTATCAAAAAAATACAGCGTCAGGTAGACTCATTAACTTTCGTTCCAGTCAAGCCAAACATATTATTATGAACACGGCTTCTAACTTAGTCAACAAAGTGTTTACGTTGAGTGATGAAAAATTCCACTCCGCTAACCAAAAAAGAGTATTCAACATTTTGAATGATAACGGGTTTCCTGCTGTAGTCATTCGGGGTTTGATTTCGAAATACAACCACAAAATCCCCCGCCAACAAAGCGACTTTGCTACGGATGGTTTCTTCAAAAGTGTTGTTTACGTTAGAAGTTTAACTGAGAATTTCAAAGAGATGGTCATGAAAAATCTTAAAAATGTTCGTTTAGCATTTAAATCTAACCAAACATAAGGACATCTTTTCACCAAATTGAAGACTAAACCTGACAAGGACAAATGTACGGATGTCATATATAAAATCAATTGTAATGGCAAAACGGGTGAATCTTGCCCCTTATGTTACATTGGGACGACAAAACAATTTCTTCGTCAAAGAATGTCAAACCATAGATCCGACATAAATACCAATAACCCAGCCAAAACTGCACTCGCCAGCCATGCAATTGAAAGCGGCCATTCTCCGGACTTTGACGGTGTCCAAATTCTCCAAAGAGAAAACCACACATCGAAGCGGTACACTCTGGAGACACTGCACATTCTAAATAACAAAAACAACATGAATCGAAAACAGGATACACAGAACATCTCAGCGGTATACTGCTACCTGGTCTCGAATTAAAAAATGCGTCATCTACCTCTCTTCAGTTGCAGACTAAACTTCTTCATCAGAAGTGCTTTTAATTTCTTTTTATAAGTTTAATTTTATAAATCATTTAAGATTACATATTATGTAAACTTTAACAACTTTTAAAACTTTTAAAGTGTGAGTTTTATTTTGTATTGTATAGATTTTGTTGCATAACAGTGTGATTAATTAAATTTGTATTTTGTATGTAATAAAGTTCACCCTGAAGAAGACAGCAACCCCTGTCGAAACGTCGGGAAAAGTATATGTAACAAATCTTGTTTCATTGCTAAAATTATTGTGACCAAAACAGCCGACGGAGAACATATTTTCCACTCAACATAATACAAATCAAATTGGTCAATAAATTAACATCTTAGTTGGCTCATTTCCTTTAAATGAGGTATAAATATTTAAATGCATCCTCAATTTGAACAAAATACAAAATTTATGGGTGCTGGTGCGCGGATAGATAATTTCTCGTAGGTTAATGAATTGCAATTTGCAGATTTAGTTTTCGTAGGTAGGTACCTATCTAATCACTTAAATTCATATTTCAGCTTATAGGTACCTACCAATATGACTGCCATTATATAAAAAAAGATTCGTTTAAAAAGCAAGTGCGAACGCATAATTTTCATGCAGGTAGGTATGTAGGTATGGCAGGTACTTACTTACTTATCCGGCTCCCGATCCATGAAGGGTCTCTACCTGAGATATTGCGGTCTTCCATCGGTTGCAGTCCCTCGCACGCTCCCTCCAGTCGTCGAGACCCAGCGCTCTTGCGTCTGTGACCACCTGGTCCCTATAGCGGAGGTTCGGTCTTCCTGGTCGTCTCGAACCTGGGGGCTGGGATTCGAAGATTTTCTTGGCTGGAACGTTGTTGTCCATTCGCTCGATGTGGCCGAGCCAGTGTAGTCGACGTGTTTTGGCTCTTTGGACTACATCCACATCTTGGTACAGCTCGTACAATTCACGATTGAATCTTCTCCTCCAATCGCCCTCTTCGCTTATAGGACCAAATATCCGCCGAAGAATTTTTCTCTCGAAAGTGCCCAGTATCAATTCCCCTTTTTTACTTATCGTCCAGCACTCGGCGCCATGGAGTAGAACTGGTAAAATTAGCGTTTTGTATAGCGTGCACTTTGTCTTTCGAGAAAGGAGTTTTGAACCCATTTGTTTGGCCAAACCGAAGTAGCAGCGGTTCGCTAGGGTAATTCTTCGTCGGATTTCCACTAAGGTGTCGTTCGTGGAATTGATGTTTGTTCCGAGGTAGGTGAACTCCTTGACTACCTCGAAATTACTGCTACCAACAGTGACGTTTTGTCCTAGGCGATGGACAGATGAGGCTTTGTTTGTTGATAGCATATACTTTGTTTTATCCTCATTCACTTCAAGACCAACGTGTTTCGCCTGTTCATCAATAGCTGTGAATGCTTCAAGTACAGCTCTCTTGGAGCGGCCGATGATGTCGATGTCGTCCGCATAGCCAAGCAGTTGAGAAGACCTGTTAAAGATAGTGCCTTCCATGTTAACACCACTTTTGCGCACTATCTTCTCCAGGACTAGGTTGAAGAAATCACATGATAGCGCATCTCACGTCTGGAATAACTCGGATGAGCTGTTACCCATTTGCACGTTGCACCGCGTATTTGGTATGGTAGGTACTTACATGTAAAAAAATTCCATTTTTGGAAATTGGATACACAAAGAAAATGAGTAGGTCTAGTAAACAGGAACATTATGCATTTATAAAATTTAAATTTAAATTAGTTTTGATTGAATCGTTTATTTTGAAAATGAGACAGGTCAATTTTGGGAAATTTCAATACCCATCAAATTTGAAAAAGGTTATAGTTCCAGCAACACTCTTTGAAAATAAACAAATCAGAGCTAGTGGCATAGGCGCCCGCAGGATTTTGTCCAGAGGGGGCAGACACCAACCGAATTCAGAGATATAAAATTGTCGAATTTTGGAATTTTTGTATAAATAATTAAATCCTAACCCGTTTAGCCAATAATGATAAAATTAAAAATCCAAATAACGTTCGATGGGAGTTGATTGTTATCCAGCGAAAAATTATTTTATATTTAATAGTAGACCGTACAAAATGAGATTTTTTTCCTCGGGTTTTAACATTAGTTTGTATTATTTTTAAAAACATTTTGAAGAATGTTAATAACTCGTTATAAACCAACTTTCAAAAAATTCTTTTTGAATATACCTTTTGAGTTCTCAAAAAAAATTGTAATATTTAGGCTTGATTCACACTACTGTGCCAATATCGATACATTATCAAAACGTTCTCGCTTCGATACGAAACCCAAATGTTCACACTGTCGTTTCAATACCGAGACAGTCTCAGTATTTATCTTCGTATTTGTATTATTTTTTTTCACCACAAATTTTCAGATATCTACAATCATTTGTTTTGTTCATCGATTTGTGGTCTAGAATTATTCTTTTGTTGCCATACCAAGAGATCTTGGATGAAGATGGCAACAAAAGAATTTGTGTTCACCAAAGCTGCGATAAAGTGAAGAAAAATAGAATTGACCCACTCACACAACCGACCGACCAACACCGACAACACAGACGCTGAAGCGAAGAACACAAACGTAAGAGTTAAAAAATAATAGAAAAAACACACGAAACTAACACAGAAAGTCAGTTAAAATTATGACAAAACATTTCACAAAACACTTACAGCAGTATTAATAAAAACCTGCTATCCGCTCCGTAACACACGTGTTAACTGCCACACGGATAGACAACTTGTCCGTTTGATAACTTTTCTTATTTAAAAAGATATGATATCTTTCTAGTATTTATCACTTCTCCAAATTCACCACTTCATCAAATTATGGTGATTTTCTAATACATGTTTCACATGCATGCACTGCCTTATGAAGTGTATACTGGTATTAGTAAACGGTCTTATCACACTTGTGCGTGTATGTGTAAAGAAGTTATCCCTTCACTATACGCGGAATTTGGCGAGTTAAAGTTATCCGTACGTTAACACACGTCACAGACTATTACACATTTGTTAATAAGAATTACAAGTTAACAGATGTATAAATGCTAGCACGTTGCTATCCACTGTTTATTAATATGGGGGTTAATAATTGAAATAAACCTAAATATATTTGACAGATATGACATCGAGAATGTGAAATATATTCACACTTTCGATATCAATACGGTCTCGATGCGATTTCGCTCCGTTAAAATATTCTTTCAAACAAACAAATTGGAGCGAGAGCGTACCAGTATCGGAGCGGTAACGATTGTGTGAATATACTCATTGTTTCTCGTTTAAGAATATTTTATTGTAGTGAGGACGTACTGAGACTGTATCAGTATTAGAACTATAGTGTGAATCAATCTTTACAAGTTTCGAGATCATCGAAAGTAATTACATTTTTTTTCGGGATAATTAAGTTTTTTTTTTAATTTGTGGGGTAGTTTTTAGAATATGTGAAAAAATTGTATGGCATAGATACGTAACGCTAAAACTAAATTTGGTTCTAACAAAACTAAGTGTGAAATTCAAATTTGTATAGAAGAATCAGCTATGTATTTTTTTGAAAATAAAGAATCAGAATTGAATTCGATTTCGAGAAGATTATTAAACAATTTGGAAATTCTACACAAAAAATTTCGAATTTCTTATTTAAAATGAAAGTTTTATTTCTTTCCAAAAATTACAAAAATTAAATACGTACATATTTTTAAGACTATGGCTTTTAACTACGCCATGACGATGAGTTTATTGCGCAATGTCATCGCCATGGCGAGCGTTGTGAAAACTTGCAATCTTAACAGGCTCTATTGATTGTGTCGTCACACAGAAAATGAAATAACTAGATACATTGTACAATGTACCTACATACCTTGTTCCTGCTTATAAAAAAGAGAATAGACCGGTTCAGCTACCTTACTTACTTACTTACTTACTTAAGGTGGCGCTACAGTCCGGGGTGGACCAGGGCCTCAACCAACAAGCTTCTTCCAGCCGGCTCGGTTTCTAGCTAGCTGTCTCCAGTTTCGCACGCCAAGTTGGTTGAGGTCCTCTTCCACTTGCATGCGCCACCTTTTACGCTGTCCACCTCTACTGCGTTGTCCCACGGGGTTGGATTCAAAGACTTTCCGGGTCGGAGCATTGGTGTCCATTCGCTCTAGGTGACCCAGCCATCTTAGTCGTTGGCTTTTCACTTTTGTGGCTAGGTCGGTGTCGCTGTACAGCCCATACAGTTCGTGGTTGTATCTTCTTCTCCATTCCCCATCTATGCAGACGGGACCAAAAATCACCCGGAGAATTTTCCTCTCAAAACAGCCTCATGCGTTCTCATCCACCGTTAACAGTGTCCATGCCTCTGCACCATACATCAGGACCGGGATGATAAGCGTGTTATACAGGGACAGTTTAGTTGCTCGAGAGAGGGCTTTGCTTCTCAATTGCCTTCTTAGCCCAAAGAAACAGCGATTGGCAAGAGTAATTCTTCGTTTGATCTCAGCACTGGTATCGTTCGCTGAGTTTATAGCGGATCCTAGGTAGACAAAGTCTCTGACCACCTCAAAATTATAGCTGTCTATTGTGACGTTCTGTCCTAGACGTCAGTGTTGGGTGTCCTTTCTTGTTGACAGCATATATTTCGTTTTGCTTTCATTCACCGTTAAACCCATCTTCTTGGCTTCCTTCTCAATACTCACAAAAGCACCACTGACATCACGCTTGGTTCGTCCGATTATGTCAATGTCGTCAGCGTATGCGAGTAATTGGACGGACTTTTGAAAGATTGTGCCTCTAGTGTTGACGTGAGAGTTTTGCAATATTCTTTCAAGAACGATGTTGAAGAAGTCGCATGACAGCGCGTCGCCTTGCCTAAAACCTTTTTTGACATCAAAGGTGTCGGTGAGCTCTTTTCCGACCTTGATGGAGCAGCGTGCATTCTCCATCGTCATCCTGCACAAACGGACGAGTTTGGCAGGGATGCCAGAACTAGACATTGCTCTATATAGCTCGTCTCTATAAATGCTGTCATACGCGGCCTTGAAATCGATGAAAAGGTGGTGGGTATCGATTTGAAACTCTTGGGTTTTCTCCAAGATCTGCCGTAGTGCGAATATTTGGTCGATGGTGACTTCCCTGGCCTAAAGCCACACTGATATGGACCTATCAGGTTGTTGACGAATGGCTTCAGGTGTTCACATAGTACGGCAGAGAAGATCTTGTAGGCGATATTAAGAAGACTTATACCTCTGTAGTTGGGGCAGTCCAGAGGATCGCTTTTCTTGAGGATCGGGCAAACAATGCTGAGGTTCCATTCATCGGCTATGCTTTCTTCCGACCATATTTTACAGATGAGCTGGTGCATACTCCTAACCAATTCATCGCCAGCCGCTTTGAATAGCTCAGCCGCAAGGCCATCAGCTCCAGCAGCTTTATTGGACTTAAGTTTAGATATAGCTATCTTTACTTCGTCGAAATCGGGTGGACGGAATTGTTGGCCTACGTCGTCCAGGTTGAATGGTGCAATCTGCATGGTAGCGGAATTCGGTTCGTCATCGCCGTTATACAATTTGCAGAAATGATTTTTCCATATCCTCAGCACCGACTGCGATTCTACTACGATGTTCCCCTGATCGTCCTTGCAGGCTTCGGTCCGGGCCTTGTAACCCTGGGAGGTTCTCTTTACCTTTTGGTAAAACTTCCGGACTTCATTCCTGCAATGGCATCCCTCTATTTCCTCGATCGCACGCTTCTCATGCTCTTTCTTTTTCCTTCTTAGAAGCTTGTGTTCCTCTCTCCTCTTCTGCTCGTAGAGCTCGCGAGCAGCTCTCGTCCTTCTATGCAGCGCCGCTTTGTATGCCTCTTATTTGGCTGCATGTACTTGTCGGCATTCTTCGTCGAACCAGGGGTTTCGCTGTGGTGGTCGAGCAAAGCCCAGCACGTCAGAGGCGGCATCTCTGATGGCTTCCTGGCAATTCTTCCACTGGTTCTCGATGCTTGCAGTTGGTGGTATAGGACTATTTAAGAGGGTGCGAGAGACTCGATCGGAAAAGAACCTGGCGATTTCTTGCGACTGTAGCCGTCCGACGTTAAACTTCCTTACAGTATTTCCCTGCTTTGGCTTTGGTCTGGATATCCGTAGTATTACCTTGGTTGCAACGAGGTAGTGGTCCGAGTCAACGTTGGCTCCTCGGAACGTTCGGACATCCTTGATACTGGAGAAGTGCCTTGCGTCGATCGCAATGTGGTCAATCTGGTTAGCGGTTGATTGACCAGGAATTCGGCATGTCCCCTTGTGTATGTGTATATCGAGATGCGGGAACTGCGTACTGGCTACCACAACATTTCGCCCCGCAGCAAAGTCGATTAGCCTGAGTCCGTTATCGGAGGTGGGGTCGTGCAGGCTATATCTTCCGATTGTGCCACCAAAGACGTCTTCTTTTCCTAGCTTGGCATTAAAATCACCCAAGACAATTTTAATGTCATAGCTAGGGCATTGCTCATATGTCTTGTCCAGGAGCTCGTAGAACTCATCCTTGGTGTCGTCATCTTTCTCCTATGTGGGGGCATGCGCGCATATGAGGCTAATGTTGGCGAATAGAGAGAATAGAGAGGCTGAACATTCCACGTGCAGATCCGAAGTTCGTTGTCCTTATTTCGTTTGCTAGGTTCGTCAACAGTAAATCCGTCCGTATCCGAGGCTTGTTGTTGCTTCGCAACTAGAAAAGCTTTACGTGGCCGGTAAGTCACCCCGACGGCACGAATGGTTCTTTGAAACACATACTTTTTATGAAACATAATTTTAGGCAAACAACAATCCGCAATGTATCTGTCCATTTTCTTGAGAAACAATATCCGTCTCATGGATATTTGTTTGCCTGGAACTTTTTAAAATATCAATCAATTGGTAAATGCAAGAGGGGGCAAACCATGATTATCGAAAGAAGATTTCAAGAAAAAAGCTTCATATCTTTTAAAAAGCATATCGAAAATAAGGATTTTCAGATATATATTCGGCCTGATCCAGAGGCAGAGTGGGGAGGCAAGTACCTCCCTTGCCCCACCCCCCTTCCGGGCGCCTATGGCTAGTGGATGTTTTTTAAGAAAGTTAAGAAGTTAATCAGCTGCTTATTTGCAGTAGTGAATTAAGTATTTGGCTGCAGTTTTGGCACAATTTAAAAAAATCAAATGTTTTTGCTCTGAAATTGAATAGGTAATTTGCTTCTTATATAAAGTGTTCCAACAAAAAGTGGAACAAACAACAAATAAAAATCTATTTCTGTTAATTTTGAGGTTTGTGTGGAGTCACAACCTTTTTTATGACATTTTTTAGGAGTTTAATCTAAATCTGTGGTGTTTGGTAGAAACCTGATAACTCTATTTTAAAATTAGCGTCTTTACGCCCACTTTAAATCAAGCTAGAGTTTAAACGAGGCCACAAATTTTCTTCAAATTTGGAACATAATCTCTGAAAAATTATGTTTCAAATTTAAAGAAAATCGGTTCACCCGTTTAGGTTGTAGGTCGATGTAAAGTGGACGCAAAGACGCAAATTTTAAAGTGGAGTAATCATGTTTCTACCAAACACCACAGAAATTAAAACACAAAATCTGTTCAGTTTATCAAATTATCCATTTCTGGGCTAAAAAAACATAAATAAAATGCATGACTGTGTCACACGTACTTGCTCTTATGCTATAGTAGCTTAGAATTTTTAAAATTTTGCATGGGTGTTTCCATTGTTACGGGTGTGACATTAGTGATACTCAGATATTGAAATAATATTCCAAATTAATTAATTTAAACAAGAAATCTACAAGTAGGGTTGCCAGATTGTTCTCTAAGCTTGGTACAAATAGCTACAATAAACGAAAATACTGTGATTTATTTATTTTGTCCTGTACAAAGTAAATAAAATCATGTTACCTACATTAAATCCTGAGTGTTTTGCATAAGTTTTGATAAAAAGCAATATTTTGTTTTCTAGATATACCTACTCAATATATACCTCAATTATGTACCTACATTAAAAAAAGAGCTAATTTTAACGGAATAATGTCTATTTTGAGAAGTTATTTATTTGAGGTTTGGTCAAGTTTTCATTATTTTTTATTTACTGTCAGATATGTTTAGGCTTTTTAGTATACGTTATAAAAAACAAATTGTAAGTATATAAAAATACTTGTGATTTATCAATTATTCTTTATCTAGGCTTAAATGGCAAGTTAAGTTAGAACTCAAACTTTATTTACAAAAAAACACTTCGTTAATTTTTCTATAATACTTTGCTTTCAGGAATGTGTGGAGTTAGCCCCCCTTTTTCTGAATTTGTTATTTTTGAAAGTTGTTCCAGATTGTTTCCGATTTGTTCCGGATTGTTCCCATTTTTTTTGAAAAATATTTTCAAATGAGGGTCTTATACCAAAAAAATCGTTTTTGACCTAGCCCCAAGTTCTAGTTGTTCTGAACATTGTTCCAAGTTTTTGGGCATCTATGTTCAAAAGAATTGAAATTCTTACTTTAAATTTTTTCGAGTTAAGAAGTGTTGTAAACATTTTTTTAAAAAATTAAAGTTGGTAAATGCTTGCTAACATTTACCAACTTAAATTTTTTGAAACAATGTTTACTCTTAAACACAAACATAAGAAACAAAAGATTTTAAACTTAAAAAAGAGGACGAAAAAGAACTTAAAGACTCTTCGTTAATACCTATGCGATATGCGATATAAAACAAAAATATTAAAAGAATTATTTAAAAAAAAATTCTCCTCCCCCTCTCCCAACCAATTTTTTTTAAATAAAAATTCAAGCTATAGTCCATGCACAGAAAAATAAAAAAGTCATACCTTAATAAGCATTTAAACGAAATTACTAACCACTCATTCATGTTTCTTTCTTTTTCTCTCATCCGAATCCAACCAAAGTGATTACTGTATGGTTGTAAGTGTATAACACATAGATGAAAACCCATCCTCGTAATAATTACAACAACACAATCAAAATTCAAAATAATCAGGAAACTAAACAAGCAATCTGAAAACAACCCCCATCCCATAAACAAAAAACTCAGTTTGTATGTGCAACAGAGGTAGGCGAGGATCCGAGAATATCATCTCTTGTTGTGCTTGTGGTCGTGATGTCGTATTGTACAAGTCTCAACTCAATTCTCTTTGGCAGCGTTTTTTTTTTTTAGTTTTTTTTTCTTGAGAATTTTAGTAGGTAGAGATTTTTTTCTTAGTGGCAACCAAATATACTCCATTGCATGAGTATCTTTTGTGGCAAACGTCACCATCAATCTGTTATGAATTGAATTCCTTTCCTTTTTATGCACTCACGTCCTGCCTTGGATATTTGTTGTGTATATCAACTCAAGGAAGATTCACTCAGCGATCACAGCGACCCTATCGGCAGAGACGTAGAAGATTTCTTCTTGCAATCTTGATTCCTCTATGTATAGAAACTCAATGATAGAACTTATAATTTACCTTTCGCTTGTCTAGAGCATATCAATACCGTTATAACAAAAGAAAGGATAGCCTGGGCTATTAATACTTTCTCCCCGTATAAAACTCCAGGCCGAGATGGAATTCTGCCAATGATGCTCCAAAAGCTACAAAATGTGGTAATCCCACGGCTAGAGATGATTTTTAAAGGATGCCTCTTTCTCAACCATGTGCCAGAGTCTTGTAGACATGTAAAAGTGGTTTTTATTCCAAAAGTAGGCAGGCGATGGCACGAATCCACGAAGGATTTTCGTCCAATTAGCCTAACCTCTTTTGTGCTTAAAACTCTAAAACGTATTCTAGACACACATATTAGAGACATACTTGTTCAATGTCCTCTCGTAAACTCTCAACATGCATATCTCAAAGGTAAGTCGACGGAGACGGCCCTTCATGAGGTAGTGCGTACAATTGAGAAAACCATCAACTTCAAATAATATACCCTCGCTACCTTCTTAGAAGTAGAAGGGGCTTTCAACAACGTGCTAACCGAATCTATTCTTGAGGCACTCGTTGACTTTGGTTTAGAGGACTACATCAGAGAATGGATAATATCGATGCTCAAGGATAGTAAGATTCATGGCACGTTAGGTAATGCAAACTCGATAAAACACGTCAGTAGAGGAACACCCCAGGGCGGTGTTCTGTTACCACTTCTATGGCTTTTAGTCATGAACAAAATCCTCGTTAAACTGGAGAGATGTGGTGTGCAGGCGGTTGCGTATGCGGACGACTTGGTGTCAGGGAAGTTTACTCCTGTGATAAGCGAAATCACAGAGATGGCTTTGAGAAAAGTTAGCAACTGGGCTACGAGTTGTGGTCTAGGAGTCAACCAGAGCAAAACTGAACTGATGCTTTTTACTACCAAAACTAAGATGCAACCCTTCACTCCACCCCGACTTAACGGCCAAATACTCTTACTATCAACCAGTGCAAAATATCTAGGTGTCATCCTTGACCCTAAGTTAAACTGGAAAATAAACATCGAAGAACGGGTCAGGAAGGCCTGCATAGCTTTCTATGTCTGTAATAAAACCTTTGGTGGGGCCTTCAATCAAAGATGATCTTATGGACGTGATGATCTTATGGACGTACTGTAGTGGTACGGCCGATTCTAACATATGGTTCGATTGTATGGTGGCCCGCACTTAACAAGGCATATAACATCGACAAACTCAAAAAGGTTCAAAGAACAGCTAGGGTTGGTACCACAGGGGCTCATCGATCTTGCCCAACGGATGCCTTAAGCGTTTTTCTGCACCTTCTACCACTTGATCTACACATAAATATCTAGTATCTTGCAGTGCCTTAAGACTTGAAGAATCATATTCTTGGGTTGCTAAACCTTATGGTCACAGCAATATCACAAATTTGATTCCCACTGATATATTTTCGACTCCCACTGACTACCGCGCTCCTACCTTACCTACAATTTTGTTTTCATTAAAAAAAAATCTATTATTTTCGATCTTTTCTTTTTGATTTTAATAGTTATACTGTTTGACTTAGTAGGGGTATTCATGCAACTGCGTAAAACACTAGATAAGTTTACGATTTGGTTAATTTTATCTTTTGGTTAATGAACTGTCAAATTTTGTATGGGAAATGGTTTACACAATTTGGTTAATTTTATCCAAGGATTTAGCTGCGGAAAATTAACCAAATATTTGGTTAAACTTATCCAAACGTCATTGTGACTTTTAGAGATTGAATTAGGCGTGTTTGTGACTTTAAGAATCAGGCATGTTTAGAAACATGATATAAATGATAATATTTCGGAGAACTAAAACAGTTCTGAATGTGTTCTGTAATTATTGCATTGCAATGAGTTGGTGATAAAAGTTGTGAATTAAAACGTAGTTTACACAAAAAAAAATAATTAGAAGGTCCACATTTACTCAACGATTAAAGGCTCTGCCCAACCAACGCGAAATTATAGCGAAGCATTCCCAAAGACAGTTTTTTGTTGTTTTTTAGTATTGAGATTATTCACTTTAATTTCGTGTTGGTTTGGGATAGCCTTTAGGAAAGCTACTTTTCGTAAATTATTAAGGTAGAACTATAAATTCCCACCCAAACCAATGCGAATCTTTCGTTGACGACGACGAATGTGTTATTTTCATTTACAACATCGTGTTGTTATTAATGTTTTTGTTGTGGTCAACGAATGATTCGCACTGGTTTGGAAGGTTCTGAATAGTCGGAAGCTGTTAGAAACAGATGTCATTAGCCAATGCAAAGTATCTTTCTAAACTCTCAAAATCAGAACTAAGCCATAATTCACTTTTTCTCTTTTTTTCGTTCCTACATCAACAAATTTCTGTTTCACTTTCGTGAAGTGTACTCGGGGGCGCTCTATTCACTTCCGAAAGCAAAAGTTAACGAAAATGAAGAAAAGTACATTATGGGCGTGACATATGATTTGTTTGTATTCGCTGATTTTCGTCTGACCACTGCCGTGAGCTTGCGACTAATATATTTCTAACTTACAACGCGACTATTGTCATGTATATTAAGGTAGAACTATAATAATTGTTGATAGTTTACTGAAGTGGTCGGTTGAAAATGAGCGAATACATGAAAACCATACTCATCTCACGGGAATAAAACTGACATTTGTTGAAGTTGGAACGAGAAAAAGAGAGGGATGATTCATTTTACTTAAGTGGAATATTTTTCACTTCTTCTTTTGACTGTTTGAAAAGCAACTTTTCGTGGGTTTTAATCCAGGTTTTTTGTCACTTGAGTTGAGTTGAAATGGTATTGAGATTCCAGCAAAAAGAATGGCATTGATGTATTTATTCCAATGCAAAACAAATATAATTGAATTAACAGGACTACTTACTACACGTATCTATTAAAACAAATATATATTTGTACAGGTAGACACACATGCAAATAAACAGACCATAATGCATTATCTGTAAAACCAACTCCTCGACCCAAGCCGAACGCGCCCAAATATTTGACGTTTAACGAACAGCTGATTCAATTACACAGCATTTAACCAAATTAATAAAAAGGTCGTTCATGCAAACTTTTTCGTAAACTTATCATTTTACACAATTTGTAAACTTACGACGTTGCATGAATACCCTTACAATTTATTTTCAATTCTATTAAAAGATTAAATCATGTTGAATTTGGTTAAATTTGAAATAATATTAAATACAAATACAAATACAAATGAGCCTCAGTAAAGATTTTAAAGTCTTATTCCCATCTAGAGGCGACTGGGATGATGACGCCGTGACGAGAGACTTCGACACAACTATCTATACTGATGGCACAAAGATAGAGTGCGATGTTGGCTCAGGAGTCTTCTCTGAGTGACTCAACAAGTCATTTCGGCTACCGAATTTTGCAATTAGGGAGGCATGCAAGATACTTAAAGCAGATCCAAACCAAAATCGTAATACAGCCATCCTTACAGACAGTCAGGCGGCTGTTAGTCATTGATTCCGCTATAACATCCACTAAATTGGTCCAACAATGCCTAGATGAGCTCGCAAGTCTAAATATTAACCTGAAGGTCACTCTTATCTGGGTTCCTGGTCACAGTGGCTTTGACGGAAATGAACGGGGAGATGAACTAGCCAGGCAAGGATCAGCCCTTCACATCTCACTTGCGGAAAGAGTCAACATTCCCCTTGGAGTTGTGAAGGGCAATATATTGTCAATTTTCCTTCGTTGCTGTCAAACGAATTTCAAATAATGAAAGTATATGAGGATATTCACAATGAAGCGTTTCTCGTCGTCATGTCACGCCAAGGATTCGAAAAATTGAAAAAAAGACGCGACGAAACGACGATTTTCATTTTTGACAAATTATTTATTTAATGGAAGTATTTTTTTAAAGAAAAAAATATGCGATAACTTGAAATTAAAGGATAAAGTAATTCATAATCTGTTGTCTTTTAAGCTTTTTTGTATAATTTCTATTCTTAAGAAAATAGTTTTCCTTGCAAAAAATCTCGACGCATTGTGAATTGGGTAACGATTTTATAACTAAAAAAAGATGACAGCGAATCACGTCACGCTCTCGTCTCGTTTTCCCGTCGCATTGTGAATCAGACTTGAAAATTTCAAGACTTTTTCTGGTTGAACTTAGACGTTTATGATTTGACAAATGAGTAGAGGTGGGGAATGCTTATAAAATTAAAAAAATGAGACTAAAAATTGATTTTCATAATTAAATAAGTATAAATTTGAGAAGTGATTTAAAAATACTTTTAATTATTATTACTGCCTATTTTCCAATAAATAAATCTCAAATTTGTTGAACGTCAAAATCACGTATGGATTTTTTTTTCGTTGTGTGTAATCAACCTGTCAAAAAAACGAAACACGTAACGTCCGAAAAAACGAATCGTGTAATCAGGCTCTAAATGTCCAGCTGAGAGCACAATCGTTTGGAATGGTTTTTTTGACGACCTAAACGAACTTTCCGAAATGAAGATCAAAGACTTGATCTCTTTTCTACGCCACGAAATGGATCTGAGACAAAAATCGGTTGCGTTCTGCATCATGTTCCCCCGCAGGTATAAAGACCGTGAGTAATCGGAACCCGGCTTTCTACAGGGCTTCATGATGCTCAATGGCAATGTTGATCACACGGTCGGATCAATCGCGCTTCGTTGCTATTCTACAACCTGCCGAGCTCGGCTTAATGTAGCAAGCTCGGGCGAGATGCGATCCAATCGAGTGAGTGTCCTATGACCCAACGCCTCAAGCATACTTCACAGCCGTCCTATTTCAAAGCAAGGAACGCTTTTCTGGTTTCTTGGGAAAGATGATGTCCAACCCGCACTGTAGGAAATCTCACATCCAACCGAGGGAACGGGACACCTGTGGAATAAGCCCCTCAGAGAATAAACCTGCAAATCCTCACTTTAATCTGCTTTCATACACAGGTCAAACGAGTTTATGGTATCAAAACGGCGCAATCCAGTGCTAATTGGGCAAAGAGCGAGTGTTGCGCTCTTGCCACCATTTCTACCTACCTAAACCTTCTGTAGTGTAGGCCAAGAGAAAGTTTTGCATATAAGTTCTTTACTTTTTGGTTTATTAAAACAAGGACATAAGTAGGTATAGATAGTCTTGATATTCATACAAATCCTCCAAGATTATGTCGTTTTCATGCAATAAAAACTGCCTCTTCGGCATTCGGACACATCGAACATGTCATTAAAAGAATAATGTTAAGATTAGTCACCTTGCAGTTGCAACCCTTGGATTTTTTACTCACTTCTAAATAATGGAGTCGATAAACGAACAGTATAATAAAGAATAATTTTAGATTTCTTGAAAACAAATTTTAAAAAAATTTTAAATGACACATTATACAAAAAATTAGTTACTGCATTTTCAATAATATTCACCTCTTTGTTTAGAGTCTTGACCTGGAGAATCTTCCATGTTTAATTTTATTTGTATTGATTTACGATACAGTAACACCACGGATCTAAATTAGTATTTACTGATTCACGTATTTAAAAAATATTGGGAAATAATTTTCGTTTCATAGTTCCCCGAAGCTATAGAATATAGATTATAAAATTAGGTCTTGACATGACAATTCTTAAATCAAACACAAATAATTTTTTTATCAAACATACGGTACGGTAATCAATCAGAGAATCAAATACAAATAGAGAAGCCAATCCTTCGTACGTTTCACCCTCCAAAACCCATTTACATCAGAGAATATCAAATTTGATATTTACCTCATTTACATGGAGAATTGAATCCGAATTGAATTAGGATTTAGGTCTATGTAGATTGAATCCGGATTACTCGATCCGATCAAGCTCGGCGAGTTGGATCGAATCGAAAATGGAGTGTATATACCTAGATCGGAATCGAGATTACAACTTAAAGTGCCTCTACACTATCCCACAAAGTATTAACACATGTCAGAATAAAGTGGGAAAGAATTTCCCACTTGTGTGATGAAAATGATTTTCATATTTTGCTTCCACACTTGCATCAAAACAAATCAGTTTCACCATATCCTCAAACGCCCAAGTGGGATAGAATGTGTGATGGTTTTAGAACCGATCTTAAATATTTTCAGGTATAAACACATGTCAAATCGTGTAGGATGCGATGTCAAGTTATGTGTGATGAAATTTCATATTTTGCTTCCACACTATTATACATGACTTTTTTCACACTTATTTGACATGTATTAATACTCAATGGGATAGTGTGGAACGGCTAGTGATGGGGTGTGTTCGTTTTATGTATTCCGTTTCAGACTATTTAGCTTGTTTTTTCTTCTGTAGCCTATGGTGTGATATTTACGGTTAAAAATTTGTTATTTATTTTGCGAAAATAATTATGCACATATAACCCTCAGGCCACACGAGCGAGTAATCGCTAGCAAGTTACAAATACATCGAAACTTTTCCTACTCGCTAGTCAACTGGCTTGCCTTTTTCGAAGCCAGTTGAGAAGCGAGTAGAGCGGCGAGTGATTTGACAATTAATGTATGAACCCAACTCGCTAGCGAGTACTCGCTCGTGTGGCCTCCGGGTAAAAGAAAAACTGTCCCCTCGATTCCATTTGAATCCAATCTTTCGATCTGGCACCGTCATAAATATACCTGGATCGAAGTTTCGATTGAATCCGATCCTTCGATCCGCTCATGTAAACGTGGTAATTCTCTGGTTTACATTTTGTATTTGTAATTTCATTGAGCTTGATTACACGTGAATAACGAAAGTGTTCAGATGTGAAGAAAATTATTCTGAAGATTTTGTCCTCCTCTATGTGTTTTTCGTATTTTCATAATGAAAGACACGATTTGATTGGTTGGATTGGATAGGAAAAGCAACACAATAGAGAACGTCAATTTTCTACACCGAATATTTTCAAATATTTTAAAATATTTCATCCCCCTCTCTCTTCTGCAAGTTACCCCGCTCCCCACCATCTCAAATCGCAGAAAATGCTTGAATTTCTTCTCGTGTGATCGGACTATCAAAACAACAAATCCCGTTTGACTTCGCAAATGGAATTAGCTGCAGTTCTAATGTCAAAAAAGTCATATGCTTTTGACGGAGTTCACATTGGACTGACTCCTCCGACTAATTTTGACATTCATCCAACTTCTTTTGTTCAGACACAAACTAATGTGAACACCAAAAGACTCACTTTGAAGTTGAGAAGTCGTTTAAAGAAAACACAAATCCGAGCTGGTTGAGGGATTAATTAATTTGTTTTTCGTTCCAAAACTTTAATTTAATTGGTTTAAAATATTTTCCAATGAAATAAAATTGAATTGTGTAGTATTTGTCTGCCAAAGAAAAAGTACAGAGAGATAAAGCAGTTGTCACAAAAGAAAACGTCAAAAAAAATCCATAGATTTTCAAAAAATTAAAAATATTCTGCCTGTCCTTCCCATCTCTTTCTCACCATCAAGTGATAGTGAGATAAAGTACAGAGACGTCAAAAAAAGTCGGAGGAGTCAGTCCAATGTGAACACCGTCTTTTGCTTTTGAGAAGTCATATGAGATCTATGAGTGCGTTCAGACGATTTGGTATCATTTTTCTGACAGGTCATATGAGAAGTCATATGACTTCTATAATCGTGTAAAGTGGCCTTTACACGTGAAGAACGAAAGTGTCAGATGTGAAGAAAATTATTCTGCAGATTTTGTTCTCCTCTTTGTGTTTTTCGTATTTTTATAATGAAAGACAAGATTTGATTGGTGGGATTGGATGGGAGAAGCAAAACAATGGAGAACGTCAATCAGAGAATATCAATTACCAAGAAGCCAATCTTTCGTACGTTTCACCCTCCAAAACCCATTTGTTTACATTGTTGTATTTGTAATTTCGCTTCGTGTCGATGAATAGATGTGAATTGCAAAAACAATTTAACGCGGTGAGTTTTCAGCTGTTTTGAAAGTTCGATTTTTTTTTTAGAATTGTTGCGAAAATTTTAAAGTTCGTCTGCCTTTTTGTTAATAAATTGCAGTTTAGATAAACATGGTAGACAGCATGACAAATAGAATGATTATAAAAAAGAACAGAAAGTATGCTTCTTATCTATCGCATATTTGGAACTGCATAAGATTTCTTGTAAATACACAGTATGATCAAAACAAATGTGTAAATATCATAGCATACCTTCCGACTCTCTTTCTTTAAAAAAAAAAAACACATTAAATAAATTCAACAGGACAGATTTCATGAAATGTTGACAAAAATGCTCATTTTATTAAGGAAGCAATTCAACGTTGTTCCATTCTTAAATGTTAATTAAATCAAACTAAATGAAAATGAAATTTAAAAGAAACTAGAAAACATGTAGGTACCTATGTATATAGGTAAATAACATAATTATGTATGTTATACTCATGTATTTAATTCTCCATTGTAGCCAGTGGGCTCTTATGTATGTTCAATGTTCGTGATATCTTTACATGCAGCAACGAGTAAGGATATTGTTTATTCCCCGTCAAAAATATCAAATATTTCGTCCAGTTTGGGTTTTCATTCTCATTATCCATGCACTCAAACCAAGTAGGCACTAATGTGTTGTCTAGCCAATATAGCAATTGCAAGAAAGTTTTTTTTTTCACATTAATTTACGAAAGATCATTAAAAGATCCCCAAGAACTTGCTCCTACAAAATTTGATGAAAAATGTATTGGAGGAAGCCTCACGTTCGCAGTTCCTTTGAACATTTAATGGTGTCGACGTTTTTATCTCCAGTGTAAGCGCCCAGCACCAAATAAGCATATGACACGGATACGGATTCAAAGTAAATAATTTAGACTTTGAACCAGAGTGCAAGGAAACTGCAAAACTATATTTATTACACTAGTTGTGAATTGCGATCATATTGGACAGTTTCTGGTTTCTGGACGACCGACGCGATGCTACGTAACTTTGGCGATTGATGAAAGGCTATAATTGATGTTTAACTTTCAAGTGAATCTTTTTTCCAAGCTCATTTATTTTTCCGATAACTTTTTTAAGTTACTTTTATTTTGAAATAGCAATAGGTACATTAAATTTTTATTTAATAAAATTCTTCTCTTATTTACTCCGTCCGAACACATTTTTCAAGGAATGAAGCAAGTCCATTTTTTTTTTGACATTTGTGTCTAGGACCGAGGTGAATTTTTGTGTTGAAATTCTGAACAAGGGACGTGTTCAATAAATAGAACCAAGACTGAGGCCAGGCTCACATCAATATGCATTCGGCGTGAACTAGTGTGTAGCAGGTTAAGAAAAAGTGTCGGAAATTTAAATTTATTTTCACATAGGTGTAAGTGCTTTTCATTTCTGCTCCAAATAAAAACAAGAACATATTCATTGAATGTGAAAAAATTATTATTTTCAATACAAAAAGACAATTGAAAAGACTTTCAGCAGTATTAATAAAAACCTGCTATCCGCTCCTTAACACACGTGTTAACTGGCACACGGATAGACAACTTGTCCGTTTGATAACTTTTCTTATTAAAAAAGATATGATATCTTTGCAGTATTTATCACTTCACCAAATTCACCACTTCGTCAAATTATGGTGATTTTCTAATATATGTGTCACATGCATGTAATGCCTTACGAAGTGTATACTGGTAGTAGTAAACGGTGTTATCACACGTGTGTGTGTATATGTAAAGAAGTTATCCGTTCACTATACGCGGAATTTGGCGAGTTAAAGTTATCCGTACGTAAACACACGTCACAGACTATTACACATTTGTTAATAAGAATTACAAGTTAACAGATGTATAAATGTTAGCACGTTGTTATCTTCCGTTTATTAAAATGGGGGTTTAACTTTATCTTTAAAAACAGCGAGCAAGTAGTGAAAAAAAGATTTGTACTCATGGAACACACAATCCTGCACTTTTTTGTAATTTTCTGTTCGGAATAGATTCATTTAACACACCTATTTTTAACCTTTTTCTTAAGTTTTAATAGCAAAACGGTGAATTTCGTTGTGAGTTTTCTTGTGACAAATAAGGGGAGAATATCAAAATGTTATCGAATCACAACAAACCTCACAAGGAGTAGTCACCAGAGCTTGTGACTCCTCACAAGAGGGAGAATCGGGCTGTTAAACTATCATTGAACCTCAGTTAAACTGCTGAAATCGGTGAGTTAAAATTGCAGAACCCCAAGGGCTAGTTGTACAAATATTTAATCCATAGTTCAGCAATTTAAGCTCACGAACTTTGGTGAATTAACTGAAGTTCAACGATGATTAAAACATTTAACTGGCTACAATAACGTACTTGAGCCTTTAATAACCCACCGTTGAACCTCATTGAAGGCAGATTTTGTGTTGTTTTTGTAATACATGTATTTTCGTATGCAAATCCAATCTTGTTCAGATCTGAGGGAAAATAAAATACAGCTATTGTTTAATGGGTTATTCAGAACATCCCGTTGAATACAGTGCCGAGATTCAGCTATTTCAGCGAGTGAGATGAGATGACTTGCCTTACTCGCCGACTCATCTCACTTCACTCGCAAAAGTGATTCAGCTATTTGAGTGAAATGAGTAAGTTCGAATTTAGTTTCGAACATGAGACAAAGAATTCAAATTCCAAATTCAACCTCCTTGTCACACTACTACGTTTGATATTCTGTTTCACATCACCAGTAATGGACACGAAATGAAATAACAAATACAACAATGTAAACATTGAAATATTAATAATGGAGTATCTTTTGTATCAATTATTTTTTTTTGTCGTATTTAAAGTTGAATGTGAGTTTTCATCACCCTTGAGAAATATAATTCTATTATACATAATGTGCATATGATAATAAAATAAGATCTTACACTAAATAAAAGGGTAGTTGTTTTTATCTACATTGTTGTTTTTTTATTTCACATCCTATCCATGAATAGGAATTCTTGAGAAAAGCACACATACCTATCCAAAACTGGAAATTTACCTACACATACACCAAGTCACTGCGGAAATATCTGGCGAGTAATCTGACATTTCATTTCACTCGCTCACTCACTCAATTTTGCTAACTGAATCGATTTTCGACGAAAAGTGACTCATCTCACTCACTCCCTGCGGTTTCAAATTAGCTGAATCTCGGCACGCTTCATGAGTTTTCCAAATAATTAAATAAACACACTCATAAGGTCCGGTAAGCACTTGATAATTCATTTCTCCCTTTTTAATACTTTTTGAACAAGCCCATGAGATTTTGAAAAAAACTGATGATTTTCAAAAATGACCGACATATTCGTGGTGGATTTAGCCCAACTGTCTATGTGTGCGAATAAATTAATGGTGGATTTAGCCCAACTGTCAATGTGTGCAAAAACCTAGTGGTGGATTTAGCCCAACTGTCTATGTGTGCGTGTTTCAGTTTGTAGGCAAAAGCCTAGTTTACAGTTCCCGTGCGCAAAAAAAAATCTATGCAAATATTCTCGCATGTCAAAAATAATTGAGGTGAAATGTAAAATTAATTATTTGCATGATTGGTTTACAGTTTCATGCAAAAAAAAAAAACTATGCTGTCATGGAATGTCATGCAAAACAATGGACCGGCAATTGATTTGCATGCGAAAAAAAGTGTGGTGAATAAAATATTTTTTTTTGATGGTCGGCTTATACTTCCGAAAAAAAAATAATATATTCACCTTGAGGCATTTTTTGCATGCAAATGGTTTTCGCATCCAAAAATAATTATTTTCCATTTTTAGGCCGACCGTTTGTCAATTAAGGGTAAATTAATGACTCAATGGGTGGTTTAGGCCAAAGCAAACGTATTTCGCCTTGAATATTATTCAACTTGGTGCGCAGAATAGGTGGAAAATCGTTTTGAAAATTTTGATTTTTTTTCGCATCGGAACTGTAAACTATGCTAAAGCCGGATGACAGCCGAGGATTGGCTTCTTGGTAATGCATATTCTCTGACGTCAATTTTCTACACCGAATATTTTCAAATAGGTATTTTAAAATATTTCATCCCCCTCCCTCTTATGCAAGTTACCCAGCCCACCATCACAAACCCCAAAAATGCTTGAATTTCTTCACGTGTGATCAGGGACAATTGAAGTAGATTTCTTAATACCAGGCAGAAATCATCTTGTGATGGGCTTGCGTCACAAAACCTCAAACTTTTTGACCGTCAAAATCACGAATATGAAAAAAGAATCATGTAATCAGGCTCCTTCTTCCCCACAGTACACATATGTGTACAGTGCTTCTTCCCTGCATGTAAACGGGGTATGGCAAATCGAAACGTCAACAACTTTCTGTGCGGATGTTTTTTATTTATGTATTTGTTATTTTATAAAAAAAAATATGTTTACCAAAATAATAAGTTTTAAATGAATTCTGAGTAAAAGTTATTTAAAATGTTTACGAAGAAAACCTATGCTGATATTAAGAAATCGACGCTGAAAATCCAGGACTGCAAAAAGGATCCCGTCGCACGCCTGAAACACTTGAAGACTATATTAGGTAAATATTTTCTTAGACAATGAAAACTTGAGGAAATAAGAAGTTTTATAGTTTAAGCCTAGTTTATACTTCAAAGCGAAGTGAAATCAAATTTGAAATGACACGTCAAAAATTAATGAACCAAAAGTTTTTCAAAAAAATAGCTAGTTTTCGTCATAATATTTGGTTACAAAAAGCCCATTTAGTTGCATTTGTTTCGAGACAAATTTGTTCCTCCTTGTCGCCAAAATAATTGCATTTAGTTTTTGACAGTTTTTCACGCCTAGAAGAAAAAATATTTTTTGTCTATTAAAACTACACTTCGCATGGATGTATAAACCAGGCTTTATAATCAACTAGCCTTCGCTCGCGCTAGTGTTTATCTTGTCATTCGATTATGGTTGCCGATCATCAAATCATTTACGAAAAAAATTTTTTTATTTATCTCAGGTTATTGGTTAATACAGAAAAGAGATACAATTATTACAAAAAGAAAAATATTTACTGCAAAGTCACAGGTTCTGCCTCGCTGCAAGCTGAATATCCCACAATTAGTCCAATAGCATTGGGTCAACGCATAGCCAAAATATGAAAGAATCTGAAGGTGTATGCATTTTTATATCCAATGCAAAAGTCGATCAGGATATTTTCGACACCCGTGTTGGGACGGGGGGAACATAGCTGTTTTCCAATTTTTGTGGCAGGGTTACAAAACACATCAATTCACTTTTAAAAAACAGGCAAATGAAAAACACAGCAAATGAATTGAAGTGGTTGTACCTCTGATTTAAAAATTTGAAAAGCGCTATTTTCAACCCCTCCTCCCGAACACGGGCGTCAAAAAAATCCTGCCAGACTTTTGCATTCGATATCAAGATTTATGAACCTACAAACCCTTATATGTTCTCATATTTTAGCTATGCGTTCACCCACAGAAATTTCTGCCGGATCTTAGACTATATGTGAAGATGCTGCTGTATTCTACATAATGTTGTACATTAGGCGTGTTCAGGAAAATAAGATCTCCGACGGCTCAGTGTCAAAAAATGAGCAAGAAATCCAATAATTTCTTTCCTCAGTTATTTGACAGCAGAATTTCTGAGGAATCATGTTAGACTGAGATTGCAGAGGGCTCTGAGATCTCATTTTTCTGAACTCGCCTATTATGTCCTTCCATTGACCCTGTTTAGATTTGTTGGTTTCACTACGTAGTGAAAAGTCATGTCGTGTATACACTTTGTAGTTTTCACACAAATGTATTTCTGCATGCTCATGGAATATTTGCAAATTGGAACATTTGATTTTGGAAACCGTATGAGTATTTCTGCTCTCGATCTCGTCCAACCATATATCTAGGTAGAGAATTAGGTACCTTTCTGTTGGACGCACAAGCGAAAATGAACAAAATGGAATGAAATGGACCATTTTGGCTATGAAACGTGACTGCTCACTCAAATTTTTATATTTTCTTCTTGACTAACCCCTCCCTTTTTACCTCACCGATTTCACCCACGAACTGTCGTCATGCTGTAGTGAAACCAACAAATCTAAACAGGGTCATTTGGCGTTAGCATACAAATTCTGGAAACTGGGCAAACGCGAATATGCTACATACATACATATGAGTAGATACCAAAACTCGTCATATCCACTTTTATCAAAAATTGAGATATTGATGCAGATTTGTTAAGATGGTCATATTGAATAGTTTCAAAGGAAAATTTGACAGCCTTACCCCTGCAATCCCCCTTAATATCGATGTCAAACATCGTAATTGTCTCCAAAACTTTCCATATCCACAGTGCAATTTGCATTAAAACTTTCCATATCCATTGTATGCAGTAGGTTTGGTTTCAAAACTCTCCTTATCCATCATAGGCAATTGATTATGTCATATAATAAGGAACAAAAACGTTCATGGGTTTTTGTTGTAAAAGTCTTTAAATTTGTCATTGAAGATTGGAAAGTAGTGTAGTGCTATTATATTGAGAGAGGGGGGGAAGGTGTGGAAACTGGCCATATACAATCATTTGCAGCAAAACTCTTCATATCCAAATTTAATTGTTAAATATCTTTCAAACGGAACATCCAATATATTTTTGCTCTTAATTATACCTAATAAAATCTTTTCTAGCACCTATCATTTAACCGTATTAAGTTTTTCTCCATTTGCACAAAACGAAAATTTTGGATATAACGAGTTTTGGTTCTCAACTACTCATATGTACATAGTCTGTAATTAAATGTAGCTGGCAATGGAAAAATCAAAACTTTATTCGAGAAAGTGTCTCATCGGCCCAAGGCAGCCTCCTTAATTCGACATTTTTTTTTATCGAGCAATTTTTACTGCCCGAGCTCCTGTATAATTGAATCGGTCATTTCAAAAACCACTCAAGTCACACATTTAGAATTTTTCAGGAATCAATAAAAACTGTTTTATTATAAAATAAACGAGTTTTAAAGGACTTTTTTGTGCTCAATATAGCAGTAGAGTTTAAAGAAATTGAAATATAAGAAAATATTCACAGGTTATCAATATTAATAATGAAAAAAGTCTGAAAAACCTTTCTTGACTTACGTTGTTTTAGCAAGAAACGGGTTCAGTGGTATACAATTCAAACAAAAGCAAAGGTTTTTATTGCTTTTTATTAAAAATACACTTGAATATTAACTTATTAATATGTCACATGTTTTAATTTATCATGTTTCAATATATTTTAAGTTTAGGTCACACGAGAGAGTACTGGCAAGCGAGTTGGGTAACTACATTAAGTGTCAAATTACTCGCCGCTGTACTATCTTATCAACTGTCTTCGAAAAAGGCTAGCGAGTTGCAAAAGTTTCTATGTATTAGTTCCTTGATAGCGTGTGCCTCCGGATTAGGTACATCATCAATAAATAATAATATTCTCAATCATGTTATTCATTTGGATTTTGAAATTACCGATTCAATTAGTACCTGTTTTTTAACTTTAATATTCTCAATAACGTTTCTGTAATACGTTGACGGATTACACATTCCCTTATTACTATTGATCTTTTTCACTTGAAAATATTTTTAAAAGATGTAATTTCTTAATTACATAAATGTAAAATTGAAGATTTGAATAAAAAAAATAAATAAATTGGGTGGCGCAACAGCTCGAGGAGAACCAGGGCCTAGTGACTTACAACTCACAACCATTCCTGTGTGCGTGTTTGTTGGGCAGGAATGGAGGGGACCTACAGTTTTTTGCCGAGTCCGAATGGCTAAATGAGAAGCACTTTTTCATGACAAGTATACTCTTGGAGGATTTGTCAGTTCCTCGCAAGAGGCAGTACCTCGAATAAAACATTTCTGTTTTTAGGTGGCACGGCTGGGAATCGAACCCACACCTTCGGCATGACAGTCCTACGCACTAACCATCAAGCCACGAGGTACTTTGAAGATTTGAATATTGATATTTAAATCAGTCACAACAACGCAATTTAAAAACATCAAAACTAGATAGAACGACTTCCACCATCTAGTAGCGCATGCAAAAACCACTTAAGTCAATTGGCTTACGTTGTTTTTGCATGGAACGTCTATTGTGAGGTTTTATTGGAAGAGGAAGGAATGTTTGGACCGACGTAATTTATTCTCATGATACGCATCTAAGTTTAAGGAAGCATTTACAGCAAAAAAAGCATACTGAAAAAAATGTGAGTTAAGTGGTTTTTGAAATGACCGATTCAATTTAAACCAATTTTTTGAAGTATATGGTATAAGAAAACCTCAAACTAATGAAAAACAGATTTTCTCTCAAACGACTTATCAAAATTGATTGATTTTTTTTTCAAACTTTATTGATTTATTTTTGTTTCCTATAAAAAGAAGTTTTTTGTTACCAAATATTTTTTTATTTTTTTGTCTCATATGGTAAAAAAAATAATATTGAGAGTTCCATCTATCTCTATACCAAAATTCATCATAATTGATTCAGCGGTTAAGGCGTGAAAGCATCACAAACAATATACGTACAATTATTTTGCTATTATAAATACATTTTCCACTGCCTTTTGCACAACTAAATCTTTAAAAATTCAGTTTTTTCCTAGCGCTGCCAGGTTGACGGCATATAATTTGTGCAAATACTAAAGCTAGAACTTAATGCTTGGAGGGGCACCTAAGTGGTCGGAAGAAAACAAGCGAATGCACGGAAAGCATACGACGCGGCTATAATTGCGGAGTGGAAGGTTTCTTCAAGATTTGTTCAACTTTGGTTACGGAAATGAGGTGCGCTCTCGAGCAATATCTTCATCTGTCAAAATTCTTGCCAGATATCTCTGGCAGATAGATATCTCTGACATGCCAACAAGAGATGAAACGAAGTGACTCCATTGGATATTTCATATCCATTTGATATTTCATTTCATATCAATATCATCCTGATAGAAATTATCTCCTGTGGAGTCGGGGTGTATCTGCATCTAAAAATTAAATCGAGCACAGAAAGCTCTTTTCGAAATAATAGAAAAAACGAAATACAAAATATTTGGGTGAAAAGCTCTCTCACACAATTTCTTTGGAATGCATGCATACCATGGCAATATCCATTTCGTATTCTCAGCTTTTTTGTGTTTTTTGCAATTCTATCGTTCTATGTACATGCTTCTGCAACAATGATCGTCTTTTTAAACTGCTGATGTTGTTATTTGGCGTTTTTCTTTGTTGGCTCTGTGGTGTTTTTTCTATAAAATATATTTACTGAAAAATGAAATTTAATTTTCAATTTCAAAATGGAAGCAAAACAACTACAACAAATTCTGAAAGCGTTTCAAGATCAACAGATGGTTATTACTCAATTGGTTGCACAATTACAAGTGCCTTCAAATCATTCGAACATTAATCCTTTTGAGAACTACGATGTCGAAACAGAAACATTTTCAAACTACCTAGAACGTTTCGAAAACTATTGCAGCATGAAAAATGTTGCAGATGAAGCCAAAAAAGCCCAACTCTTATGCGTTTACATTGGTTCCTTACACTAAAATAACCTAGCTGCGTTTCCAGGTCCAGAAAAACCTGTCAAAAGCTTAAAACTACAAGATCTAATCGTTAATTTCAAAAAGATGTTGATTGCAAAGAAAAATGTAATGGTTTCTCAACATTACTTCCTTAATGTTTTTCAAAAAGAGAATCAAAACGTTGCTGATTTTGTTTCATCGCTGCAAAGAGACGTTAGCCCTGTTTTGTTGAGAAGTTGCAACCCAGCCAGTTGAAATTTTACACGCGAGTTAAGTTCTTGCACTTTATTTGTTTTTGATTGCACAACTATTCAGCTTTAAAAGTAAGAAAGGTAAAATAAAAACACTTTACTTTTTGCTGGTCAGTCAATGAATGCCCTTCTTTATTAATTTCACCTACAAATAATATATACATAGTTAACAGTTTGATGGGAAAGGAAATGAAATGTTATTTGATTCGTTTCCGTTCCCATTTTCACATTTATTTAGAATCTGCTTGTTTTTGTCGTTAAACAAGGTTTGACGATGTCGATGTCATTCTTATTGGTGGTGTCATTGACCATATTCATAACACCTTCACCGCCAGACTTTGAATTCTCCTGAATTCTTTTATTTACATCAATATTTACAATTTTTACATTTGCATTATTTCTTTTAAACCATAAGATTAAAATGATTACAAATATTCCAGCAATTAATATAATAGTTACATTCAAAGCATAAGATACATTTTTATGAAATTTCAATTCTTTGATTTCCTTAATGTTTTCAAAATGTTTTATCATAATATTTTCAAAGTTTACAGCTTTCGGTATTGTTTTATTTACATTATTACTTGGATAAAAATATTTAGCTTGAATTTTCGTTACTTGATTGTTAAATTGTTCTTGACAAATTTCTATGTTGCAGTTATAAAAATTTATTAAATTATTTTTGCTTAATATTATAGTTCGATCATCACAGTTTTGAAATAATTTTTCTTGAACTGCATTCAAAATTACTATTGTATCATCATCGATATTTTTAATAATTGTTTTATTATTAAATTTAAGTCTACATTCATTTTTCCAAACACAATTTTTACTTACTTTTAATTCTTTTAACAGTTTGTTTTCTTGGAATTCAAAGTTTTTGTTTTTAATTGTTACAAAATATGCTTCTTTTTCATCATTAATTTCCCTTTTTTTTTTTGAGAGAGAGAGCGCAAAATAGAAAGTCAATTTTGTTAAAGTGCTTAAGTTTTTATTTATAATTTTGTTAATAGTCAGCAATAAAAAGTATTTTTAAACTTAAATTAATCATAACATTAATAGTTTAATGAGTGATTGGAAAAATCCTAAACATCATTTAAGAAGGTAGGAGAATTAAAGTTTTTAAATTCGATACCATAAAGACTGCCTTTGCGGTAGCAACTCTATGAATACAAAGAGGAAGGCATCCGGCATATCTCCGGTAAATTCACCAACCGCCAAGAAAACTATACCTGAGAAGAAATCAGAAATGGCTAAGAAATAATTGGAAGCCAGTGAAGTAAAAGCAATTTTAAATGAATGCCTAAGCGAGCATTTAAAAAATATTGCCACAAAAGATGATGTCTCAGCCATATTGATAGACATACAGCTATTACGGTCTGAAAATTCCCAACTCTCGGAGCGCCTGGCCGTTATGGAGAACTACTGTGAAACACTGGAGAGACAGATTGAAGTTTTATCACAAAAATCGAATGAAAAATGTGTAGTGATGCATTTCCCTTCAGACAATAAGGCAAACAAGCTTGAATTTGCTAAACAAACTTGTCTAGGCCTTCTTGACCTAAACGAAAATGCAGAATTTTCATTGCAAAACACAAAAGAGTTCCATAACCGTCACAACAATTTAACAACAATGGTACTAAATTTTCAAGACGCGGACACTGCAAACAAAATTATTGTAGCTGCACCGAAGCTGAAAGGTACTGGAGTTTTTGTGCACAGGGAACAATCACTTATATATCGGAAAAAAAGGAAAACGTTGAATGAGATAAAAGGCAAACTTCTTGAACTAAACCCGACTGCAAAAATTTATGTTAAAGGAAGTAGATTGCAAATTGAAAAGTTTGTTTTCTTTTTCGAGTCCCTCCGCGGTCTGCAATTTAAAACTAATGAAGAACTCGCATTTGTCAAAGAGACGTTTGGAGAGAATGGGCGCATTCACCGCAAGATCTGAAAATTCAGATATGAAAATTCAGAAATTTTATTACGTTGAATGCAAAGAAATCTGAATTTTCAGTCGAAAGTCAGCTGTTTTAGTTTTGTCAAAATATTACATTTACTTTTGATTTTTACATTGGAGAGTGCTAAATTAGAACTTTTATTTTATTCGAAAATTAAAAATTCAGGATGAGTGAAGTTATCAGTAACAACTTAAACAAGTAAAACGTAACTTCACCAGTAAATTTTGAGTAATATTTTTCCCATAACAGTCCAAAGTAGCTCTCTTCACATAAAACAATTTGTTGGGTAGTTCGAATCTTCCGGCAAAACATATACAACACTTGCAATTTAAATTAGAATAGCTTTTCAGTTAATAAATTTCACTTTTCGCAGTGAGTGCCCACTTCCATTACTCATCAAACAGTAAAGTTCAATTCTCATTTGAATATGTTTGCGCTTTTTTTGGCATAACGCATCTTCCATCTCTTTCATCTGAATTTTCAGATGAGAATTCTCATCTGAAAATTCAGAATAAAACGTAATCAAACGTAACCAAAAGTCATCTGAATTTTCAGATATTTTTTGACAGTTGACCAATCAGAAGCCAGATATCTGAGACTTTGAATGCCCCCAATGCAATGTGCTTTTTTGACAGCAAGAACATAAACTTCCTAACAGCAGCAGCGCCAGCTATTCGCCAGAACATATATAACCAGGATGGTCCAAGTAGCAGCAGTAGTAGCCGTCATGACATCATGTAGGATAGAGTTGCCGTCTGCCAAAAAAACTTTTTCAAATTTAATACTTTCTGTTATAATATTACAGGGCTAAAAAACAAATTAATAATGCCTGATTTTTTTAAACTTATATCAAACTATGATATTTTTATTTTAATAGAAACTTTTGTAGAAGAGGGAAAAGAAATGCAATATCTCAAATATCTAGACAATTTTAAAGTTCAATTTATCCCAGCTATTAGAAATAATAGACTTGGGAGAGCAAGTGGTGGAATGCTACTTGGTTATAAAAACAAAAACAGACAAATTAATCAAATCAGTTTTAAGAATAGTGAAAACAAAATTATAATTGATATTTTATGTGACTCCAAACACTTTCAGATTGTACCTATTTATTTAAATTATAACGGGTGGAACTCAGATTGCGAAGATCTGCAGAACTTTCTTATAAATAACAATCAAGAAAATATAATGCTAATTGGCGATTTTAACGGGCGTATAAGCAGCTTTCAAAACACCTCTATTTTGAACAATGGTTATTTCTCCTTCCAAAGAAACTCAGTGGATGAAAATCTAAACTCAAATGGAAAAGTCTTAATAGAAATGGTAGAGGATTTTGGTTTATTTGTGTTAAATGGGGTAACATTTGGTGATTCTAAAGGAAATTATACTTTCATATCTCCTCAAGGATGCTCAACGATCGAATACTGTTTAGTAAAAGGGCATTGGATGGATGTGATTAAGAATTTTGAGGTATATCCTACAAATTTTTCATCACATCTACCAATTATAGTCTCTTGTGAGTTCTTTTCCCAAGATGCCCAAATAAACAATGAAGACCTTGCTCAAATTAATAACAAACTTAAGTGGATTGAACATAAGGCCGTTCTATATAGACGTAATTTAAGACACGAAATGATCTCTACTAACACTCAGATAGCTGATTCAGTGGAAGATGCCACGAGGGTTGCGTCTGAAATAATACGAAAGTCTGCAGCTACAAGTAGCTCCCGTTTCACCCCGCCGTGGTCTAAGTCGAAGTGGTATGACGAGGAATGTAGAAAATGTAGAAGTAAATCCTTTAAATTCTTAAAACTTTTTAGGGAATCAAATAATAATGCTTTCAAACATCTTTATTTACAGCAAAACAAAATATATAAGGACTTGTGCAGATACAAAATGCAATCTTACCTTAGAAATGCGGCTAAAAGTCTCATTGACTGTAAGGATTCAAAATCTTTTTGGTGCAATGTGAGGATATTAGGTGGGCGTACTAAATCAGTGTCGTTGAGCATCAGTGTTGAGCAGCTTGCCTCGTATTTTGAAACACTTCTAGTACCAAATCCGAATCAAAATTCAATTAGTTTTGCACTCCCCAATATTTCGATTGCAGAGTTAGACTCCAATTTTTCAATGTCTGAACTTCTTACATCACTTAAAAAAATGAAGAATAACAAAGCCCCAGGTTCAGATGGTATTCCGATAGAATTCTACAAAAATTCAACACCTGAATTTCTGGAATATATTCTTGATTTATTGAATAAAATGTTTACTGAGGAAACCTTCCCAAACAGTTTTCGCCTGGCGAAGATAACAGCTATTTTCAAAAAAGGTAATCCAAATCAACCTGAAAATTATAGGGGGATTTCGGTGTTAAGCTCCCTAAGAAAACTTTTTACCCAAATTCTATACCTCAGGATTTCAACATGGGTGCAAAACAATAATCTTATCAGTTGTTTTCAAGCTGGTTTTCAGGCAAATCTTTCGACGGTAGATCAAATTTTTGCACTTACAACCATAGCAAGGCGATTCATCGATAAAAAGAAGCCATTATTTGCACTATTTGTTGATTTTAAAGCGGCATTTGACACTATTAATCGAAGATCACTGTTATATAAACTCGCAATGATTGGAGTTTCAACTAAATTTATTCGGGTTTATGAACAGCTCCTTCTTAATATGTCAGCAATAGTCTGCAGTGGTAGAAGTCAATCAAGGTCATTTAGATCTGAAACAGGAGTTCCACAAGGATGTGTTTTAAGCCCGTTAATGTTCGCATTGTTTATCAACGATATTGAGAGCCATTTACCAGGAGGAGTTTATTTTGGTGATATATTTGTAAAACTTTTGCTGTATGCTGATGACCTCGTGATTTTTGCTGACAACCCTGTGACACTCCAGCTCCAAATAAACAAACTGAAAGCCTTCTGTGATCTATGGGATCTGCAAATTAATTCAGCCAAATCTAAGATAATGATTTTCAGGACCCAAAGTAGCAATAATAGAAATTCAAGGAACTGGACATTAGACGGTACCAGTTTAGAAGTTGTAAATGAATTCAAATACCTAGGCTTCATTATCTCACACAATCTAAGTATCAGGCCTCATATAAAAGAAAAACTTGCTGTAGCTAAGTCAGCTATAAATTCAATGTGGTCACAATTTTTTACAAAGTCCTTTGTGGACGCAACATCTAAGTTTAAAGTTTTTGATGCCACAATAAACAGTTGTTTCTGCTATGGTAACGAAGTTTATGGATACGAATCTATGGAGGAGATAGAAACAATCCTGAGATACTTTTTTAAAAGAATTTTCAGACTACCTTCTAGTACTCCAAACTACGCTATCTATGTTGAGTCCGGTCTGCCGCAAATTTTCGTAAGGAATTTAAAGGCATGTGCAGATTTCTTAACGAAAGTTATAAAAAGACCTGATAGCAACTTGCATAAAAGGATACTACTTGTTTCACTTCACTGCGGTTATACTCCTTTTAGGAACTGGCAAGAGCTTGCTTTGGCACATTCCGCTCCATTAAATTTGAGTGTCAATAATATAGCAGAATGGCAAAATATTCTCTATGATTGTATATCAAAGGTAGATGAACGTATGTATCAGATGCATCTTGACAGGGCTAAGGAGTCAACTTCAAGGAATATTTATAGAAATTTATGTCTGAATTTGGGTGTAAATAATTATTTTAGAAGGGACCTCTCTGTCACGGATATGAGCCTTATCTTTAAAGTCAGAACGGAAGTTCTAGAACTTAATTTCAGACCATATCGAAGAGACATAAACCCCATTTGCTCTCTATGCAATTTGAACCAAAATGAAGATGTTTTTCATTTCATAGCAATTTGTCCTATTCTCCAAGAAATGAGAAGACTGTATTTTAACAAGAGTTTTTTAACGTTTGACGAATGTGTCAATGTTCTCAATGGAAACTGTGGATGGAAGTTGCTTGTACGTTATATTTCTCATGCAAAATACTATAGAAATACATATCTGAATATGTCGTGAATAAAACACACTACATAATTTTTGTTTTAGCTAAACTAAAAGCTCATTTTTTACTTTTCATAATTTGAATACATTTTCCCCATTTTTGTTTTAGCTAAACTAAAAGCCTTTCTAAAAGATATTGCAGTTTTTATCTCTACATGCTTAAATAAAGCTTGTTTTTACCTGTCAGCATCTAACAAAATTCTACCCATTTTTGTTTTAGCTAAACTAAAAGCCTCTATTCAATATAGCCAATATTTCAACATTTAAAAATTGTTAATTTTGAATGTCTATTAATTTTTTTTATTTGTAAAAATTCATAGGTATTGTTAATAAGAACATTTTTTCATATTATCTAATTTATGGTTTTATTTTTTGAACTTCATATTACCTTATTTAATGAGATTTTTCTGATTTATATGTTAAAATTAAATATTATTGTATTAATCTCTATCATTTTTTTTTTGCTTATATTTTTTTTCGTATATTAAAATTTTATTTATTGTTTGATTCAGAAATTCTTTTAAAAATATAATTTTTTCTAATTTCTAATTATTTGTAATCTCTTAAAGAAAAATTAAGAAAGCGGCAGACGGCTTTTAAGCCATGCTTTAAAATCTTTATGAAAATTGTATTTATGAATTATTATTTTTGTTATCAATAAAGATTCATCTAATCTAATCTAATCTAAATCTAATTTCCCTTACATTTTTGTTTACCCAATCCATACCTAAAATAAAATTAAATGACTTATCCATTCCTATAGCAATCCATTTCATTCTTGCATTTACCGGACACTTAAATTCATCTGGACATACCGTAGCTACAATCCTATTGGGTTTATCTACTTCACCTTCTATTGTTTTTATTATTGTTGGTTCCTCACTCAGTATTCTATACTCTAATTCTTGGCAATTATTTACATTTAATAAGCTTATTGTAGACCCGGTGTCTAACAAAGCTATATATTTCTTTTTTTGTAATGTCAAGGTCAGCATAACTTTATTTTCCGAGGCTAATTTATAAAAAATGTATCATGTATAGCATTAACTTCGTCGCTCATCGCATCTACAGACATATGATCCGATTCTTTATTTTTTTTACTTTGACTACTTGTTGCAGGTCGCATTTGGTGTGAATTGCTATTACTCTGCTGTCTAAAGGTATTCGACCTTGGTTTCCACACATTATTCCTATAATTTTGACTTGTACTTGGTCTCGAATTGTAATCTGAATCTCTATTGCCTGAATTGTATGGATCTGGTTGCTTCAAAATTGGAAAACGATTATTCTTATGACTATTTCTATTGAATTCCCTAGGACTGTTATCTCGTCCAATCTTCCTAAACGTTTCTGTTTGTTTATTAATATTTCTAAGATTTGAATTATCTTGACCTATGAAACTATCTATGGTATTTCTAACGTCTGTTAAGTTAGTCTTATCCATAATACAATAAGCTAGGGCTCCTGATGTTAAAGCCTTAACCCTTTGTATAGCTATTCCACTAAAAATATCTGCCATTGTTCTACCTTCTTTACAAAATGCAGCATATTCTGCAATGTCTTCTACTAATGAACTTAACTTATTGCTTAATTCTAAAATAGAACTTACTTTTAAATTCATTATGTCGTTGGTGATTGTCAGCTGGTCCTTCCTCGGTCTGAAATGGGTCCTCAGCCTTTCCTCACATTCCGACCAATTTTGGGGCGGATTTACCCTCAATAGATTTTTCGCTGGGCCAGAAATCTTCCAGTTGTAGATAACTTCGAAAGCAGATTTTTTTTCATCTTCTTTTTTGTAGTCGTTCATCTTTTTGTTTACTATATCGATGAACGACGGTAGCGTCCCAGGTTCACCCTTGAAAATTGGCATGAAATCTAATTCCTTCTGCATACTGGTTGCTGCTCTAGTGCTTTGCACTACCAACTGAGTTAGCATCGTAATGCATTGCTGCATTTTTTGCTGTTGTTGTTCGATTTCTTGCGGAGTCATTGTCGATGTCTTTGACTGTATCACACTTTATTCAATTTTTTTTTTTTATGATGTATTTATTTATTATTTCACGGTAGGAGGTGGGATTGTGGATGGCAAACACAATTTATTTTTAAACTCTCAATCGCACTTCACTTTTTTTTATCAGGGTGGTGGAGGGGTTGTGGACGGTAAACAACCAAACACTGTCTTTTAATGTCTTTTTAAAAAATGACTTTTTTTTTTTTTTTGTTGTGGCTGATTTTTAGCTCACAATTATATTTTTGTTTGAAAAAAAAAAATCACTGTCTCTTAAGATTCGTTTCTTCGTGTCGTTTTTAAATTTTTACTACAACACTACGTATCCACTTTTTAAGACCACTATTTTCGTGTAGGTTCGTCGACTGCGCCAGTTAAGTTCTTGCACTTTATTTGTTTTTGATTGCACAACTATTCAGCTTTAAAAGTAAGAAAGGTAAAATAAAAACACTTTACTTTTTGCTGGTCAGTCAATGAATGCCCTTCTTTATTAATTTCACCTACAAATAATATATACATAGTTAACAGTTTGATGGGAAAGGAAATGAAATGTTATTTGATTCGTTTCCGTTCCCATTTTCACATTTATTTAGAATCTGCTTGTTTTTGTCGTTAAACAAGGTTTGACGATGTCGATGTCATTCTTATTGGTGGTGTCATTGACCATATTCATAACACGCGGTACAACAACAACCACCAGCTGCCAATAACTTTAACTTTTTCTGCAGTCAAATGTGACTAGCGAAGAATGCTTTGGAACAAATTGGAACTATGGAATTCTCATACAAAAAGAGCTTTATAAACCAATTTGTTCAGCATCGTTTTGTTGAAAAGCTTTCGCGCAACTGTATATAGTTTTCAAAAAAACACGGCTATTGTTGATTGTGAGTTCAATGTCAAATGTCAATTCCAGAAAATGTGTCTGTGTCTGAAATTTTTCTACGCGCTCAGTTCATCTGTGGACTAAAGCACTCCATACACGATTCAATTTGATTTTCAACTCTGTTGTCAAAAAAATTGATGCTTCGCCACACACTTCATAAACTTGTTATATATAAACTCAGACCATACTCAGAAAAAAGACACGAACACAGACAACGAATACGTTTGAAATGAAAATGAAATGTACGTGAAGTTTGCAGTGATGTTGAACTGTATATCGAACGTCTTTGGCGTAGAGTTAAAATGCCTTTGGTTTGACAGTAAATCAAACGACTTGCCTACACACAGCTCAACGAAGTTGAAAACATTCACATCAACTTCAAGAAATTCAAAATCTTTTGATTTTCTTCCAACACAATCGTCAACCTTCAAATAAATCAAACGTCAAGCCCACACACGAGTTGATTTGATGAACTTGACATTAAATTGAAAGACAAATTGAATCGTGTATGGAGTGCTTAAGAGATGATAGGCTACACGAACAAATTTTGCAGTCAGACAAGACAACATTCGATGATATTCTTCTCAAAGCAACAGCTCTCGAAGCTTCAAAAATCGGAAGCAAAGAACTTCGACAAACTCAAGAACTTGCAGTTCACATACTGATGTGAATCAACTTTCCAACTCAAGAAGTAAGACAATCTTAAAAGCATTCAAGAGCCAGGTATCCTTCAAACAATAGTCGGAAGTCATATGGACCTCCCAGTTCAAAATCTCAAAACATCAATTAAAAAGAAAATGGAATAGAAAACTGTCTTTTAAGATGTGGGCGAAACAATCACAAGGTTTCCTCTTGTCGGACTGACAAATCCCAACTTAGATGTAACTCTTGTAAAAGAGAAGTTCATGTTTCTAAGGTATGTCTAAAAACTCTTTTTCACAAAATAGAAACTCTAACCATCCGACAAATGCGATCAAGGTTGAAGATTGTTCAGATAATTCAAATGACAATATGGACTTAGATAAAATTTTTTGAACACGAAATAGTAGATTTATACGAAATTAACAATTGCGACAAATATCTCATTGATGTAACTCTAAACAAAAAGACACAAGCATTCGAAGTGGACTCAGGTGTACAATACTCACTTCTAGCTCAAACTGGTTTTCAACGTCTTAATCTAAGCTTACCCTTAGAAAAATCTCAAGTTGCGTTCCGATCATACTCAGGCGATATAATCAATCCATTAGGCAAATTATTATCCCTTAATGATGCTTACGGTGGAAAAGAAATTATTGGTGAGTTGAATATTGTTTCAGATGAGCATGATTCTCAATGGATAAGACAATGGATAAGAGATCTAGATATCGAACTAAAGAAAATTGATTCAAACAAGTCTAACCCGTCACCTGCTTTTCAAATCCAACACAATTATTCAATCGATGACATATTCAAACAATTTTCTTCCATTTTTGAAGAGAAATTCGGTTGTGTACTAGATTTTCAAGTGTCACTTCAACTCAGGAAAGGTTCTAAGCCAATTTTTACCTGAGAAGGAAACTTGCCATATGCTCTGAAGGAACGAGTTGACAAAAAATTAAACTCTCTCGAAAAAGACGGAATTATTACGCTAGTTTCCGCAAGTGATTGGGGTTCCCCACTGGTAGTCATACCGAAACCTGATGGTGGAGTACGCCTATGTGTCGATAACAAGTGACAAGCGTCTAGTTTTTTTTTTATAATTTGCGTGCACTAAAGGGGTTTCGACTACCCTTAAGATGATGAGACACAGTGCGAGCGATCAGGAAAATAGGGAAGGATTCAAGAGGAGATACCGATGCACATTGGTTTTGAAGTTCTGAATATCAAAATGGAAGGGAAAAACAGAGCCTGGTAAAGCATTCGACATTCGTGTTGTACGGCTAAAGAAAGAATCTCTGTACTTGACAGTACGTCCGAAGTTGGGCTCAAGGGTAAGCTGATGGGCATTCCTTAAAGCGCGAGTATTACGGTTGAATTGTTTAAGGGGAAGAATGCAACTGACTATTTCACTAGAACATTGCTTATTAAAATAGCGATAAAATAATGAGAGACATGAAATATGGCGGCGATGTTTCAGAGTTGTAATTGTCTGAGTAATAGATCTATCACCTATCTTTTTTAAGGCTCTATTTTGTATTCTATCGAAGAGATACAAGTGAGTTATAGGAACACCTGCCCAAATGTGGGAGTTATACTCAAGCTTGGGTCGGATGAAGGCCTTATTGATTATAACCAGATCAGAAGGGGAAAAGAATTTCTTACATCTTCGGAGAAAACCTAAACACTGCAGCGTTTTTGGCGACGTTGAATATGTGATCGTTCCACAAAAGGTGATCTGTGATGCACATACCCAGGACTGAGAGCTGTTCTGTTTCCTCGATGCAAGTACCGCTCATGGATAGCGGCATTGAGGGTGGGTTCTGCTTCAGCGACAGCGTACAGCATTGCGTTTTTTAAGCATTAAATTCAACACGGTTTTTAATTCCCCACTGGACAATGCTGTCAAGGTCAGAATTTAATGAGCTTATACGGTGCCGTTGAAGTTCCACATCCGAAGGACAGGGATGTGAATCTAGAAACGAATATGAAAAGCTTAGGGTGCTATCATCAGCAAAACAATTTAATGGATTAGAAGTTTCAGACAAGAGGTCATTAATGAAAATGAGAAAGAGAGTCGGAGACAAACGGTCATTAAGAAGCTTTCGTTCTTCAAGATATTTCTTAAGCTGATAATTAATCAGCGTTTCCATGACCTTGGAAAAAAGGGACGTAAGTGCAGTTGGACGATAATTGGAGGGAAGATACGCATTTTTTAGGGACAGGCTGGACAAATGCTGTTTTCCATCCACTCGAGACCTGTAGGACAGATGGAAAAGCTTACGCAGTGGTTTTGCCAGCGTTGAAGAACACCTCTTCAGAGGAATGGGAGAGATACTATCCGGGCCAGCGGATTTGTGTACATCGAGATCTTTTAAAACTCTTGCTACTGCACGAGTGCGAAAGAAGATTTGTCCCATAAAATAATTGGCGCTCTCAAGTACGGGAGGAGTCATGACACTCTCTGGTTACATATTAGACAAACAGCTATCCGCCCGAGATCAAATTGGCTTAGTTACTGCATGTACTGTGTGAGACACCCCCACCAATACAACAATAACTAAACCAAATCGACTATGAAAGATAAATGGAAAAGGAGTAGGATTACCGCTCGTTGTGTGATGATGATTTTTGTTGATTTGTTTTTTGCACATTATGTTAGCGACACTAAATATATTTGTTGTTGTTAATGCACTTGCACTGAGATTATAAAAGTTGGGCCATGTCGTAAAGTTCAACAAAATAAGCAAGTCTCCAGAAAAAGTACGCGCTATACAGGATATGCATTCTCCTTCGAGTCCAGTGCCGAGATTCAGCTATTTCAGCGAGTGAGATGAGATGACTCGCCTTACTCGCCGACTCATCTCACTTCACTCGCAAAAGCGATTCAGCTATTTAAGTGAAATGAGTAAGTTCGAATTTAGTTTCGAACATGAGACAAAGAATAAATATAAAAGAGCTTAATTCTACCTCCTTGTCACACTCGTTACGCAAAACGAAATGAAACAAAAAATACAACAATGTAAACATTGGAATCTTTAATAATGGAATTTGGAGTATCTTTTGTTTCAATTATTTTTTTTTTGTCATAATTAAAGTTTAATGTGAGTTTCACCCTTGAGAAATAAAAAGTTTAAAAGTGTAGAAAGTGAATAGAATATAAATTTATTTAATATATATATGTGCATATGATAATAAAATAAAATTAAAGAATCAATAAAAGGGTAGTTGTTTTTATCTACGTTGTTGTTTTTTATTTCGTTTCCTATCCATGAATAGGAATTCTTGTGAAAAGCACACATACCTATCCAAAACTGGAAATTTACCAACACATACACCAAGTCACTGCGGAAATATCTGGCGAGTAATCTGACATTTCATTTCACTCGCTCACTCACTCCCTTTTGCTAACTGAATCGATTTTCGACGAAAAGTGACTCATCTCACTCACTCCCTGCGGCTTCGAATTAGCTGAATCTCGGCACAGATGAAGTCAAACAATTCCTCGGACTAGTAACATATTACTCTCGATTCATTCCAGATTTCTCAACCAAGTCTCATGCTCTACGCTGTCTTCTGAAGAAAGGACAGAAATGGTTTTGGTCTATAAAATGTGAGTCACCTTTCCTAAAATTGAAAACGGAACTGTGCAGTGATCGAGTTCTCATACCATTCAATCTTATCTTACCAATACTACTAACTACAGATGCTAGTCCTTATGGAATAGGTGCCGTATTAAGTCACACTTTGAACGGGCATGAAAAGCCAATTGCCTACGCTTCTCATTCTCTAACGAAATCTGAACAAAATTATGGCCAGTTAGATCGTGAAGCGCTTGCGATCATATTGGGTGTCACTATTTTCTACAAATATCTCTTCGGTAGTCATTTTCTCCTTTTACCCGATAGTCAACCAAGAATACTTCATCCTAATAAAGCATTACCTCAGATGACCTCAGCTCGACTTTTAAGACATGCTCCATTTTTGACCGGATTCAACTGTTCTGTAAAATTCAAACCAGGAGAAACTAACCAGAATGTTGACTGTTTGTCTCGTACACCAGTTCAACACATTCAAATTTCAAATGATAGAATAATTGGTGAAGAAGTCAATACGTTGCTCGACGGTACGTTTATTGGCACAATATTGCTAAGAACATCGAGCGATTAGTTAGAAATTGGGAAAACTGTGCAATCAATAGATCAAATCCACCAAAAGCTCCAGTGCACCCGTGGGATCCTCCTCAAGGCAACTGGGAACGTGTGCATATTGATTACGCTGGACCATTTCAAAATTATTATTTTCTGGCTTGTATAGATGCTAAATCAAAATGGGCCGAAATTAAGGTAACAAAGGATGTACCCTCTAGTTCAAGTACCATTGAATTGTTGGAAAATATTTTCTCAGTTCATGGATATCCTCAAGTTATGGTATCTGACAATGCTTCAATTTTCAAAGTGAAGAGTTTCATTCATTTTGTTTAAGTCATGGAATATTCCAAAAGTTTATTGTTTCGGAACATCCTGCAACCAATGGACTTGTCGAAAGAAATATTCAAACGCTCAAACACCGATTAAAAGCTCTCGCAAACGACCGAACTCCAAATCAAAATACAGAGAATTCTTCAACGTTATCGAGCTACACCCCTTTCTTGTGGAAAATCACCTGCTGAACTTTAACTGCATAGGAAATCAAGGATACGCTTTGATGCAATTTTACCTTATCATCCGCAACCTTTTAAACTTGAATCTAAACCTTCACGTTTATTACAAGTGGGAGAGAGGGTTCAAGTAAAAATTCTCAACAAATGACAGTTTGGAGAAGTAAAGAAGAAACTTGGAAAGCGTCACTACCTCATCATATTGACTCTGGTCGGATAATCACACGACACCAACATCAACCAACTTCAATCAACACTGATTAAAAAGAAATCCGTGTCATTTGGACCAACTCAGAGCTTCAATGTTCCAAGACCAAGTAAACCTTCTCATGTTCCTGTTCTAACAGATAACTCTTTTCCATCTTCAATTTTAAACAGCTATCAACCTTCAGTTCAAAAAGAAACAAGAAGATTAACCAGAGACAGACGTCTTCCAGACCGGTTTGGTGATAATGTTGCTTGCTGAATATGCTTAAATAAGTGGGGGAGACTGGTGTATTTTCTATAAAATATGCTTACTGAAAAATGTACTTTATAAAAGTAAGCAAAGCTCTGAGCAGAAGCTGAGCGATCAGAGCAGAGCTCCGAGCAGATTATGATCAGATTCCTCAGATACATTAAGAAACACATGTTGTGGTTGTTTTAATTAAGTAATACCCACGTCCCATCTGTTTAGGTTTAACTCTTCGACTCACCGCTGCCGAAGAGAAGTGACCAAGCTTGGACTTTACCTTTGTTAGCTTACGAAACGCATTACTCAGCTAGTGCTGAGGTGCATTCCGGAAGCTAACCTTGTCCCACTGAGCCACTGGTGCAGGTGTGACATGGAAATGCCAACAGACGACATGACCCAGTGGTGCATTTGGGGCAATGTAAGCATAACATTCCTCACCCCTTAAAAAATCCAAACGGGGTCTCCCGAAACTGCTTCGTCTCTTTTTATTAATCAAAATATTAATTTGACTTATGAACTAACATATTTTTAATTACATAAAAAATAAAATAGATACTAGATAATTTTGTTCCTTTAAATTCATTTTTTTCAAAATTGTATTCATTTCTGTATTTTTAATTTTTATTTGTTTTATCAAATTTAAACTTTAATTGACAATAATAAAAGTTTTTTTTTGTTTCTTTTTTTTTTGGTTTTTTTTCTAAATAAATAATATTTCTTAATTAAAAAAGAAATTACGTACTCTAAACAATAGAAGAAAAAGTCAACTCGCTCATGCATAAGATAAAGACTGCGGCCGGTAAGGACAGAACTGGAAGATATTTCACGCCAAGAAAACAAATGGTTTGATCATGAGTGTCAACGAGCTCGTAATAGAATGTTGAGGCAGCTAAAATTTTACCGGAAATATAACTTAAAATTGTATAAAAGACTATATTCAAAGAGCCGCTCTAAGTATACTAGTATTTGCAACACCAAAAAAATCAAACTTGCGAACAAAAATATTGAAAAACTGAACTCAGTCCGGAACGCTAGCGATTGGTGGAAGTTAGCGAACTTTATGAAAAAATGTAGGCCTAAAACTGGAAGCAGTCTTAAAAGCGAAAACTTTATGCAATATTTTAAGTCTCTTTTCTCACAACCTGAAGGTGCCAATACATCTCTTGGGCTATGTCAGAAAAAATAGACCCATTTCTTGATTCTCCTTTTGAAATGTGAGAGCTCTTGCATGTTCTCCAAAGAGCTAAGAAAAAAAAAGCTCCGGGGGAAGATCGAGTCAGCTACGAATTTTACAAAAACGCCCCAACCTGTTTTTTAGAAGAAGTTCTATGTCTGCTCAATCAAATTTATCTGACTGAAAATGTCCCTTCATCATTTCAAAAATCGATCATCATACCGCTGCACTAAAAGGGGGATCCAGACAGTGTCTAAAATTTTAGAGGTCTTCCTCTTCTCGATACACTATACAAAATGTTCACAGGTATCATTCTCAGTAGAATTAACAGCTGGATCGATTGTAATAGTATCCTCAGCGAGTATCAGGCGGGTTTCCGAAAAGGATACTCTACAATTGACAATATCTTTAATTTAACCAGCATTATACACCTTAACCGCAAGAAAAAGAAAAACACTTTTGCTTTCTTTGTTGATTTTTCCTGCGCCTTTGATTTAATCCCACGTAATTCTTTGTTTTATAAATTGGCTTGTTATGGATTATCCCCGAAGGTGATCAGAATTTTACAACTGCTTTATGAGAGAACAACAAGTCGGGTCTGGGATGGAACATCGTTGTCGGATGCTATTTTGGTATGAAGAAAAACGCAGATAATAGAAAATTATTTTTGTTTATGTTTTGTGGACTATTGAATATAATTCAAATTAAAAGTTTTTTGCGACCTTTAGTCCAAATGCGTTTCGCCCTGGTACAACAGTTGGGCTCATCAGTTAGATGCTGTTGTACCCTTCTAAGACGTATTATTTTTAATCGATGGATACCGACAACTAATAAAATATACAGCGCGTAAGCACTGTAAATTATATTTTTCCAGGGGAATTTGTTTAAATTCAGACACCTAGAATATATATATACATGTATATATGATGTTAAAGCCCGTGGTCTGGCTAGTATAAGTATGAAGAAAAACGCAAATGCTTTTTTGGTTAACCTGGGAGTTAAGCAATGTTGTTTGCTAAGCCCACTACTTTTTGCTCTCTATTTGAATGACCTTCATGAACACTTGCCTGGTGGGGTGTCTGTGGCAAATACTATAATCAAAATTCTACTCTACGCGGACGATCTCGTCTTGCTCTCTGACTGCTCTGCCGACTTACAGTGCATGATTGATCATTTGTTCAGCTACAGCACGCTTTGGGGTCTGAAAATTAACTTAAATAAGTCCAAAATTGTAGTTTTTCGTCAGGGCACAAGAATTTCTGGAAACCTAAGCTGGCACTATAGGGAACATCCCATAGAAGAAAGAAATGAATATAGATATTTGGGTGTGATTCTTAATTACAACTTATCTTTAAACAAGCACTTCGACTCAAGATTGGTTGTGTCAAAAAAATGCTATAAATGCCACTTGGTCGAATTATATTAAAAATTCTAAAATTTTGTTCTCAAAAAAACTTGAGATTTTTGAAACTGCGGCAAAATCAATCGTGTTCTATGGATCTCAAGTATGGGGGTTCAAACGTTTTGAGCAAACTGAAAAATTGTTCAGATTTTTTATAAAAAAGATGCTATACCTCCCCAGCAACACTCCTAACTATATGTTACATTTGGAAACTGGCCTTCACTCTCAATTTGTTCAAACGTTACAACTCCATTTTGACTACATAAGAAAAACACTCAAACTACCCAGTTCAAGATTGCCACGTATCCTTGCGGAGGAGACTATTGCCCAAAATATATATTGGGCACGCGAATGGATTGACTTAGGTAGTGAACTCGGCATAACTAAAGATGCTTATACATTTAATTCTTCCTTATCAAGTCTACACGCTAGTTTTTTGGATACCCTGAAAAGATTTGAAAACGATAATAACACTAGTACTGCAAGAAGATCACAATTCCATGATGCCTACCCTCATCTAAATTACAACATACAACCGTACTTTGTCGATGAAAATTCTACTCACCTGGTCAGCTTAATATTTAAAGCAAGGGGTGGACTTCTCAATATTAATGTGAAAGCTTTCAAAAAAGATACAGTTGGTATATATACACTTTGCAACCTAGATGAAGTGGAAAATACGGGTCACCTTATTGGCAGATGTCCAGTTTTCAACAATTACAGATGTATATGTTTCGGTAATAGTGTGCTTTCCACAGAAGAGATTTATGAAATTTTAAACGGCAAAAACTTTCTCTCCCTATACAGCTTTTTATCTTATTGCTTAAAATATAGAGATTTAATATTAAACGAATTTTGTCAATGGGAAAAATTAATAATAAATAATTACGAATAATTACGAATATTGAAAGGAATGTAACTTTAAATAAATAACAATGATGTACGTCATCATCATCAAGTCCTGTAACCCCGGTTGGGGCATAGGGCGCCAACAAATCGTTTCCATCCTTCTCGGTCTGCAGATAGATATTTTAACTGTGGCCACGTCTTTCTCTGGGAGTCTGCTTCTGCTAGAACTGTTGATTTCCATGTTGTTCTTGGTCTTCCAACCCGCCGTGCACCCTGAGGATTCCATTCAAATGACTGCTTTGCAATTTCATCGTTTGGTTTCCTCAGTGTGTGACCAATCCATTGCCATTTACGCTTTCTTATGTCAACGTCCAGCCGCTCCTGGCTTGTCCTGCGCCACAATTCCTCGTTTGATATAATTTGTGGCCAGCGAATTTTTAGAATATGGCGTAGACAACGGTTCACAAAAGCCTGCAATTTCTTTGAGATGGTAGTCGTGACTTTCCAGGTTTCGCAAGCATATAACAGCACGGATTTGACATTGGATTCGAAGAATCTCAACTTTGTGCGCAAGGAGATTTGACATGAGTTCCAAATTTGGGAGAGAGAACCGAAGGCTGCGCGAGCTTTATTTATTCTACTTTGAACGTCCAGATCAGTACCACCATTTGCTGAAACAATACTTCCAAGGTAGTTAAATTGTTCAACCTCTTCAACTGGCGTCTCCTGTATTAAAATACGCTGATGTGTGGAGCGGCCTGTGAGCATTATTTTTGTCTTTTTGCTATTTATTTTAAGACCACTCGCCTCTCCTTTTAACTTCAGAGCTTGGCACATCCCGTTCAGCCCGCTGATGTTATTTGCCAAGAGACATATATCATCGGCATAGTCTAAGTGGCTAAGCCTTTCAAACGGTCTCCATTGAATGCCCTGCCTCTCTGATGTTCCAACGCTGGCCGTCAAGACATCGTCAATCGCCAGTAGAAAGAGAATTGACGATAGAACATCTCCCTGTCTCACACCCTGCCGCACTTCGAAAGAGTCGGATAGCTGCCCATTGTGTAAAACAAAGCATCTTGCGTTGTTATAGGACTCTCTTATAATGGCAACAATTTTTGGGGGAATTCCTCTACCAAGAAGTGATCTCCATATACATTCACGGTTGACTCGGTCAAAGGCCTTCTCAAAATCCACGAACATGAGGTAAAGCGGTGATTGAAACTCCGCAGACTGCTCAAGAACGATACGCAGAGTGTTGATATGGTCGACACAAGACCGCCCACTGCGGAAACCAGCTTGATGCCTCTTGAGTGTAGACTCGATTCTAACCTTTATCCGCTCCAGAATGATGGTTGCCATTAATTTTGGAAAAACGGACAAAACTGTAATACCTCGCCAATTGTTGCAATTCTTAAGATCACCTTTCTTTGGCAACTTAACAATTACACCATCCTTCCAGTCGCTGGGATAGATTTCATTTTCCCACACAGCTTGTATCAACGGGTGTAGAATACTAGCCGTTCTGACAGGGTCAGCTTTCAGGAACTCGGCTGGTATACCATCAAGTCCAGCTGCTTTGTTGTTTTTGAGAAGATTTATCGAAGATTGAATTTCCAGTACTGTAGGGGGCTCGATGTCAATACCCCTATATGATCTACGCATCTCGTTAAGCTGGGGCACTTCAGCACTCTGCTCGACAGAATCCTCATTAAGCAAGGCACAAAAGTGCTCCTTCCACCTGCGCAGCTGATCCTCGATTGATACCAAAAGTGTACCATCCACATCCATTACAGGATGATTGGTGTTGGTTTTCTTCCCGACAACTTCCTTGGATATTTGGTACAATTCCCTCATGTCTCCTCTTCTTGCAGCGTTTTCCGCATTTTCTGCGAGACCGTCTAACCTCACCCTCTTGTCTCGTCTCACACAGCGATAGACCATCTTATGTGCTAAGCGATACTCTCTTCGCAATTCAGCCTTTCGTTGAGCATCTGCTTCGGCATTTATTTGCATCTTCAACGATTTGCGAAGCTCGATTTTATCCCAGGTGTCTTGGGATATCCAAGAGTCTCTAACTCTCGACTGCTTGGGTACAGTTTCGGATCCAGCATCCATAAAAACACTTTTTATATCACCCCACATCTCATCAATTGTTGAATGTTGTATTCCATTTAATGACGAAGCTCTGTCGTTAAGGTTGGTGACATAGTTACGACATATGTTGGGATCACTTAAAGCATTTGTATTGAACTTCGAATTCCTTGCTGCACCCTGTGATTGACGTTGTACAGCTGCCGTTCGTAGCTTGAGACTCATGAGAACCAAATGATGGTCGCTTCCAATGTCGGCATTTCTTATGCTCCGAACATCGCACATTGACTTCCTCCATCGCTGCTGAATCATGATGTGGTCAATTTGGTTTTCAGTTTGACCATCCGGATGTACCCAGGTGACTTTGTTGCAAGTCTTATGTTTAAACACAGTTCCACCCAGTACAAGACGATTAGCGTTACAAAAATCGACCAGCAAATCGCCATTTTCATTTCGTGACCTCAAGGTAATGATGTACGTACTACATTAATATTTAAGTATATAATTCCATTATATTATTATATAAAGTCAACCTGGCAGACAAAAAAACATGTTTTGTCAATAATACTGTAATTCTTATATTACATATTAAGATTTTTTTTTTTTTTGTATTATTATGTACCAATTTTATAATCAATCATGAAATATTAATAAAATCTCTATCTATCTATCTATCTATCTACTTATATATTAGCTTTTCTATACAATTTATATAATTCAGAGTTTTTGTTTTAGCCTTTTTTTTTAATAACAATTATTACATTTGTTATTTAGAATATTTTTTTTATCATTACGATTTACACCCTTTTTTCAATTAATATTTTTGTTTTATTATAATATAATATGATAAACTTTTATCTTTATAGTTTTCTTTTTATACATATTAAACTGGATAGTTTTAATTTTAAACATTATTTAAAACTATTTAGTCACAATTTACTACTTTATTTGCTTTGTTCCTAGCAATCAGTTTACACCCGGGCAGAGGTGTGGCCGAAACTCATTGTATCAGCTTGGAGAACTTTTGTAGGCGCACGTCTCTTTGCACGTACTTTGGTATGTAATGTCTCTTTGGTGTTCGATGAACTGCCATTTTGAAACCCTTGGCAGTTGACTTGCAGCTGGATAGAATGGCGGGTGGTTTTGTTTTTTTTTCTGCAACATCGGATTAATAATAGGATCATTGCCACTAATCTTAATGAAGTCATGAACAGAATGGAATACCGGTGAATTGAGAGTTCCCAGTCTTGGCTCAGATGCATGACGAATCGGTCGTGGCTTACAGATTCCGCCACATACACATACTTGGTGTCGAGTACCAGATCCCAGGGGCCATCTAGCTCTGTTGGTAGAAGCTATACATTTTGGATTTAATAGCTTATATAGTCTGGTAGTGGTAGGGTGACTTTAGTCAGAAAGTTTCCTTCGTCGTAAATACTGATGTCTTCGCTGATTGATGGATAAGGAAAAGGTTCTCGAATACAAACCTTTCTTTGATGATTTGGTGATGTTTTTACGCAGATCTGTAATGTTGCCAATGTCTAGGATAAACGGGTATAGCTTTCCCTGATAAAGATCGTCTATAATGGATAATGGTTTTCCATTATTTTTGCTGTCTTCTCACATGATATTGCGTTAACATCGCTCCTCATCTTATGCATTGCCATTTCCTTGTTAGTGTTCTGGGTATATGTAAGGAAAGTTTTGCTAATATTCTCAACAACTGCACAAATGGTCTCTATTTCTGCCGTTAGTTGTGTTACGAGTTTGGTCTAGTGTCGAAATTGGAGTTCATGACCGATAGTTTTATATGATGCTAATATTGCTTTTTATGAAGAACTTCCAACCTATGGTAGACTTTTCTCGCATCTTCACTGTCCATTGTACCGAAGGCCCATTTTAAAAAGCCTCATATGAATTTTAAGGCTCGCCTTTGTCGTTTCGAGCGTGTCCGTTTTTACTTGCGATATAGGTACTATAGGGCAAGTTTTGGATTCGTGCAAAAAAAAATTTCGAGATAACAATCAAACATGACATTACGATGATAGAGAACACGAAAAAAGTGGGTGGCACAATTCTGTCTATCTGTCTGTCTGTCCGTACCTCAACCTACAGCCTAAACCACTGAAGCGATTTTCTTCAAATTTTGAACTTATGGTTTTTTTGTAAATCTCCAGAGGGGAAATTGAAATTTTTTTTAGCTCAAAAAATAACCGTACTTGCCATACAACCGTCAAGGAAAAGTTTATTTAGCCTGCGGTTTTCAGCATCTGATTAGAAATTAAGGAAGGTATTGAAATCCATAAACAAAAATTGTACTTGGTTCAAAAAAGCTTTTTATGGCCTTTATGAACTCCTAATCATTAAGCTGGAAGTTTTTTTGATCCTTAATGCTAAGTCTTCTACTTGGCTGATTTATTTCAGTAGTATATAGAATTTGTATTATAAAACCTTCTTGTATAGAAACTATGACTGGCTCCGGGCAAAAAAACTTCCAGCTTAATGATTAGGAATTCTAATCTTGTTGGATATACACTAGTCAACAAAATTAAAGGAACAAATTTTTTTTTCAATTTTTTTTAGAGTTTTTTGAAGAGCTGTATCTTTGTAACGAGTAGTCTTATTGAGTTGAAATAAAAAGCATTTTACAGCTTTATGTTTTTGTTTCGAGATTTGTTTGCAAAAAATTTTTTTGAAGTACCGCTATTGCATTATTGCAAAAAATGAGACGAGTTAACAAAATTATTTTTTTTGAAGGTCCTCATTTCTATGGGTAAATTTTTTTGAGTCAATTAAATGTCATGATCAGATACCTTGTTTATTCAGCTTTAATTCAGTTTTTTTGTTGTTGTCGTACGATTTTTGTTGACATGGTTTATCTGACTTTGAATGAAAAAAGATACTTTTAGCCTTGATTACCAATATCTCAGCAAATAATGACGTTATAAAAAATTCAAAAACAGTTTTGGAAATTTGAGAAAGCGTTTTACAAGATTTTTTTAAGATTTTGTAAAAATTATTTTTTTTGTACCCTTCACCGTTAGTTTAAAAAAGTACTAAAAACCGACGTTTTGTGGTCTTTTCGTAAATCTTTTTTTTTATTTGCAAATATTGATTACATGGCTTGCGTTGGTATGCAAATTTATAGACTTTTAAATCATTAATATTCTTGTAAATTTTCAAATTTATTCATCCAACCGTTTTTCGACACCAAAACTTCAAAGTCTTACAAACCATGTAAAGGAACAAATTGTGTTGTTCCTAAACAATGCGTAGTCATCATCAAAATGACAAGAAAACTGCAATTCCAGTGGATTTTTTTTTGTTTAATGTACTTTTTATTTCATCTCAATTCAAAAAGTATCTAACTAACGCAAAACTGTGAAAAAAATCCGCTGGAATTGCGGTTTTCTTGTCATTTTGATGACGACTACGCATTGTTTAGGAACAACACAATTTGTTCCTTTACCTGGTTTGTAAGACTTTGAGGTTTTGGTGAGGAAAAACGGTTCGATGAATCAATTTGAAAATTTACAAGAATATTAATGATTTAAAAGTCTATAAATTTGCATACCAACGCAAGCCATGCAATCAATGGGTCATATGCAAAAAGATGAGTTCAAGCTGTTTTCTCACTTTTTTGAGAACTTTCTTAGCTTCGTATGCAAAAAAAAAATTACTGACCGAGTTAGATCTCATATGGTGAGTTCAATCTCACAGCGATGAAATCGATCTCATTTTGAAAGCTCTTATGAGATAGAACTCGGTTTGCTATGCAAAAAGATGAGAAAACAGTTGATTCCGTGAGATCGATCTCACAAATTATTGAGCATGGGTTTTCTCTTACTCAGCTCATATACAAACGTCAAGATACCAGAATTTCAGCTTAATTTTCTTACAAACTAAGTTTATAAAAATTGGAGCGAAGAAATGTATGTGCAATTTTGTAGGGAACAAGATATTTTTTCAATTTTGTTTATAGTGATTTTTGAAGAGCTATATTTTTGTGGTAGGTGTCCGTATTGCGATAAAAGAAAATTAATTTTGCGGTTACATGTTTCCTATACGGAGGATTGTTGGCAAATATTTTTTGAAAGTATGTAGGTACCGTTATTGCTAACCGTATGAAATGATAAGACAAAAATTTTCTATTCCTTGGATTTTTTTTATTTGATCACTAATATTTCAGCAAATAATGACAACATACAAAACTCAAACTTGAATGAGTACCTGCCACGTGCCTATTCTAAGAAAACCTTTTAAAATTATATAGGATTATGTTTTTACATTTTACCGTTAGAAAATAAAAGTAAAAAAATTGAAAACCCGTTCAATAAATTAACATCAAAACTTACAGGAATATTTAAGGTATATTAATATGAAAATCTGCAAGCCAACACCAGGTAATAATTCAATACATATTTGCAAAGAGGCAAACAAATATCCAAGAGACAATCACAAAAATTGTTTTTTTTTTTGTGATTTTCTTAACGGCGAAAGAAAATCCATAAAATCTTTAAAGATTCCTTTAGAATACATATTCCAGTTTTTAGAACCGCCCTTCAATTTTGAATTATTAAATATTAGTGACCAAAGACTAAGGTAGCTCCTTCAGTTTAAGGCAGATGTCTCAGGCAAAACAAAATTGTACACCAACACAAAATAAAGTTAAGTGAAGCTGAAGCTGAAAAAACATATTACTTGACTTATATACATTCAATTGACTCAAAAATTTAAATTCAAAAGAAATTTCACCTTTAAGAAAATAAAAAATAGAAAATATTTGTCTTGCGCAAGAAAATAATTTGCAAACAAAACTAAAAACTAGAAAAATTAAGCAGTAGGATGTTTTTGGTTTCATCTCAAAAAACACTTAAAAATTTGTATTTGTATTTTTTTTTGTTTTCTTAATTATTTTGACTATCGCATTTAGCTTTTTAAACGCAATTTCAAACTGACCACTTTTTCAATAATTTTTTTCCGTTGTATATACACCAAATCGGTTTTTACAAACATACATGTAGCATCTCATTTCATTGCTTTAAATCCTAGTACTCGCAAAAGTTTACGTACATAATCCGACTGAATTTTAAACACCAATTTTTCGTTTCCACGTTCAGAGAAATTTGCGTTTTTTCGTCTTCTACGCACTGCACAGAAATAACAGTCACAACTATTTAAGACGAAGAGCTTTAAGATCGATCTCATATTCATCGAGTCAGAGCTGTTCAGAGCGAACTCATTTTTTTGCATATAAAATCGAGTCCGAGTTCGGCTCTGCTCGCTCGATCTCACGTGTGAGTTCAAGCTCGTTAACTCGGACTCAGAGATCTTGCTCATCTTTTAGCATACGACCCAATATTGCAAAGAAAAAAAAAGATTTACGAAAAGACCACAAAACGTCGGTTTTTAGTACTTTTTTTAAACTAACGGTAAATGGTAAGAAAAAAAATAATTTCTACAAAATCTTAAAAAAATCTTGTAATACGCTTTCTCAAATTTCAGAAACTGTCTTTGAATTTTTTATAATGTCATTATTTGCTGAGAAATTTGTATTCAAGGCTAAAAGTATCTTTTTTCATTCAAAGTCAGATAAACCATGTCAAAAAAAATCGTACGACAACAACAAAAAAACTGAATTGAAGCTGAATAAACAAGATATCTGATCATGACATTTAATTGACTCAAAAAAGTTTACCAATAGAAATGAGGACCTTCAAAAAAAATAAAAAAAAATAATTTTGTTAACTCGTCTCATTTTTTGCAATAATGCAATAACGGTACTTCAAAAAAACTTGTTTGCAAACAAATCACGAAACAAAAAACATAAAGCTGTAAAATGCTTTTTATTTCAACTCAATAAGACCACTCGTTACAAAGATACAGTTCTTCAAAAAACGCTAAAAAAAATTGAAAAAAAATTTGTTCCTTTAATTTTGTTGACTAGTGTAGTTTACAGTGGATTTTCGTTGAAAAATTCATGTAAGTTGAACTGAACTTAAAACAAATTGCGTATAACAAAGCCCTCACTATGTCACTGATGAGTTCAAGTGAGTAAGCCGAACGAAACGCCAATTTGTAGGACTAAAGGCCATAAAAAGCTATTTTGAATCAATAATTCAACAAGTCCAATCCCTAATGCTAAGTTTTCTACTTGGCTGATAATTTTTTCAGTAGTATATAGAATTTGTATTATAAAACCTTCTTATATAAAAAGTGTACTTGATAACGAAAAATTTTTCAAACAGATATTTAAAAAATAAAATCATTTTTCAATTTTTTAAACTTGTTTGAAATTAATTTTTTCAAAAAATATTTACCAACGCAACTTTTTTTAAAAAGTTAATCAAATAATGGATTGTTGGCTTTAAAAAAAATAGCATGACACTTTAAGTATTGCCGGGAATTTTAAATAGTTTTTTCTTTTTTAAACCAATTTTTTTAGAAAACTGCCCCTCACGCCTAAATGGGGGGAAATAGACCCCCACTCTGAAACGATTTTTTTCTTGTCTGAGTGCAACTTACACGCACTTGCCTTTAGTTACAACTTTTGCAAAACACCTTGTATTATAGCTGATTTTTTCAACACGAAATCCAAAAAACTTTGAAATTCACCACGAATACTACTCTGACCTTGAATAACTTTGGAAAGAGTACATTAATTAGATAAGAAGTAGGGACATTTTTTAAAGAACATCAAATCTTCTTTCAGATTCTACCTTGATCATTTCTATATGATAACCGTTTCTAAAGTTATAAAATAAAGAAGGAAACCGCACAATCACACAATAATAATGTGTATTAGGTAGGGACATCCATTACCTACCTACGAAAAATTGAATCAAAACAATTCTTCAGCAACGAAACAAAATATTTCAATCACGGCGCGGCGTTGCACCATTACATTTTTTATCGAAAAAATAAACAATCAAAGGGCACAGTAGTGCCCAGCCAAGTTCGCGGCACTACACCCTTTTTACAGGAACAAACTCAAGCGATTTTCAACCCCCCTCTAACTTCAGTACCAATAAAGTCAGAAACTTCAAATTCGCAGTATTTGCTGAGCTGATCAAACACAGGTGGCTCACCAAATTTCAACTCTTTAGCATTAGAAATTCCCGAGATATAGGACTTAAAAAATCGCAAAAACCGTAACTGACTGACTCACTGATTCACTGACTCACTGACAGATCATCAAAATTATGGAGCAGTTCCCGACATCGTCAAAACTTGAATTTTCGTACAACGGTAGGCCTTGTGGTGCATACAAAGGAAAAAATCGAAAATTTGCAATTTTCTATTCAGGGGGCGTGGCATCCACCCAATTTCTTAAAAAAATTTATAAATTATATGGAGCACTTCCGGTTGTTGTAGAACGATGAAAATTGGTAGGTCGGTAGGGCTTAAGGTACTTAGAAAAAACAAATTGGAAAATTGGAATTTTCCATGCAGGGGCGTGGCATCCACCCAAATTCTTAAAAATTCTCATAAATTATATGGAGCACTTCCGATTGTTGTAGAACGATGAAAATTAGTAGGTCGGTAGGGCTTGAAGTACTTTGAAAGAAAAAAAAATCAAAAATTTGGAATTTTCCATTCAGGGGGCGTGCCATCCACCCACTTTATCAGAATTGCTCTTATCTATATGGAGCACTTTCGGTTATCGTAGAATTATGAAACTTTGTAGAACGGTAAAGCTTGATTTTCACCTGGCAAAGTTAGTCTTTGCAAAAAGGAGTGAAATCACAACAAAAACATATATGTTAAAAAAAGAGTAAAATATATGCCAAGTTTTAAGTTCATGAAGCTTAATATCAAATATCTTAAATATGTAGATATTTGATATTATAATTATATATAATATATATCGAAACAATTCCAAATCATGAAAGAAATTTGGTATTTAATGATTACTGATTAAAATTTGGTGGGTTCACTGGTAAAGTTTTCATACATTTTAAATAAGTAAGTAATTAAGAGAAAACTTGCCAAGTAAATCCACCAAATTTTAATCAGTAATCATTAAATACCAAATGTCTGTCATGATTTGGAATTGTTTCGATATTATTTATTTTATTTATTTATTTAAAACAAACGTGCAACCTAGGACCTTTACAGATCATCAAAGAGGCCACTAAGTCATTATAATAAGCTCGATACAAATAACGGGTGATTTTTTAAGAGGTTTAGAACTTTAAAAAAAAAAAACACAAAAAATTCGAAAAAATGAATGAAATATTTATTTGAATCGATAGTTTGAACCTTGCAATTTAATGTTTAAAGATAATTTCATGCAAATGTTGACCGCGGCTGCGTCTCAGGTAGCCCATCCGCTGAGTCCAATTTTGGCATACTCTTTCACACATATCGGCCGGTATCTCACGAATGAATGGATGGATGTTGGCTTCCAGTGCGTCAATCGAAGCGGGCTTGTCCCTATAGACATTAGCCTTGACATACCCCCACAAAAAATAATCTAATGGTGTCAAATCGCACGATCTAGGCGGTCAATTGACCGGCCCGAAACGTGAAATTAACTGTTCACCAAACTCGCCTCGCAATTACGCCATTGTTTCGCGTGCTGTGTGGCATGTGGCACCGTCTTGTTGAAACCACATATCATGCAAGTCAAGAACTTCCATTTCGGGCAAAAAAAAGTTTGTTATCATCGCTCGGTAGCGTTCAGAAGGTCGAGAATGCCGACCATAAAATGGAAGCAGCGCGCGATGAACATTTCGAACCGAGCACGAATTTTGATAGTAAAATTCAATAATTTGCAAGCGTTGTTCATTTGTAAGACGATCCATGGTTAAATTGCAAACCAAACTGAAGCTGTTTGACAGTGACACAAGGTACTAAACACACGTCAGCTGTCAAAACCAGTGTTGCCAAAACCAAACCAGCTAAAAAATCACCCGTTATAAAAATAAAAAGCTTAAGCTAACATATTTTTAATTTTTTTTCTGTTTTTTTTTTGCGCCTGCAATCATCAATACAACAAATGAATTTTAATTACAAGAAGTATTATAGCATGTACTTAATATGAAAAATCAGCAACAAAAATTTAATTTACTATTTACATGGTTACAATAATAGCTAATATAATAATTTTAACGATTATAGTTACTGTAGATATTGAGAAATATCTTTTTTGAAAACACGAAGTGACTTAGAAATGTTTCTGATATGGTCCGGTAATGAATTCCATAGAACAGCTGATCGAACTATAAATGAACGTGTCATTACATTAGTTCTGTGTGGAGCTGTCATTATATTGGTCGGGTGTAGTCGAAGTCTGCTGAAAGTGATGCGATTGAAGATGTATGAGGGAGTTTTAGTTTTAATAATTTTGAAAAGGAAGAAAATTGACCGAAGTTTCATAAAATTTTCAAAAGATAAGCCAAGGAACTTGGAAACAAGCACACTTATATGATCAAATCTTCTTTTTTTGAAAACATATCTCACAACGGAGTTAAAACAGACTTTTAACTTAGAAAATAAAGTAATATTGCAGCCACTATAAACTTCACAGCCATATAGTAAAATAGGAAGAACTAGGGCCTTGCATAACTTCCAGCGAACTTTAAAAGGTAAATAATTATTTATTGAGTATAGTTTCCTTAGTGTAAAAGTTATTTTTCTAATTGTGCTATTTATATGATTTTCCCATGAGAGCTTGTCATCCAAGGAATTTTATTGCCATCCAGGGATAGACTGTTAAGTGAATGGGAACCCAAAGGGGCTCCAAAAGCAATAGCTTTAGATTTTTCAGCATTTAAGATCAACAAATTTTCCTTTGCCCACTTCAGTACTAAATCAAAATCAACTCCAAGTTCTATCACACATTTATTCGGATTACATTGGCTGGAGGAATGAAGCATCTGTACATCGTCAGCATATATAAAAACAGAACTATGTTTGACTACTGTTGGCAAATCGTTTACAAACATTGTAAAAAGAATCGGGCCCAAAATCGAGCCTTGGGGAACTCCCCGATGAAGGGGCAAAAACGGTGAAGTTTCTTTGTTTATGTAAACAGCCTGACTTCTGCCATTGAGAAAAGAAAAAATGAGATTGCACGCTGTTGAGGAAAATCCAAACAGTTTTTTCAACTTCAAACAAAGCAGGTTATGGTCAACACTATCAAATGCTTTGCTAAAATCAAGGAGGAGGAGGATAGACACCATTTTGCTATCAATATTTTGCCTTATATTGTCAGTTATATTAATAACAGAGGTTGTCGTACTATATCCCTGGCGAAATCCAGACTGGTTTTTAAAAAAACTATTTGATATCAGTGTGTTATCCAGAATTTGGTTCTTCATAATTCTTTCACATACCTTTGAGAGTGCTGGAAGAATGCTTATGGGCCTGAAGTCATATGGCAAAGAGGGTTTATTGTTTTTTGGAACCGGGCATACTCTAGCAGTTTTCCAGTCAGAAGGAAATACTGAAGTTGTTAGAATAGAGTTGATGAGGAATAGAAAATGTTTTTCAAATGCTGGAAAAATAAGTTTTATAAACTTAATAGGAATTCCATCAGTCCCAACTGCATTAGAATTAATAGTAGAAAGCGCTTCAAAAAGTTCACAACCAGATATGTTGCGGAAGGAAAAACAATTTTCGGTTTCTGGATACAAAACATCCGTACGAAAAGTATTACTAGAGGAAGAACACGATGCAAAATATGTATTCAAAGAATCGACATCTGTGTTTGTAACGGGTGATTTTTTAGCTGGTTTGGTTTTGGCAACACTGGTTTTGACAGCTGACGTGTGTTTAGTACCTTGTGTCACTGTCAAACAGCTTCGAAAAATTGTGTTCAGCGATGAAGCTCATTTTTGGTTGAATGGGTACGTAAATAAGCATAATTGCCGCTTTTGGAGTGAAGATCAGCCAGAAGCATTGCAACAGCTACCAATGCATCCCGAAAAAGCCACTGTTTGGTGCGGTTTATGGGCCGGCGGCATTATTGGGCCATATTTCTTCAAAGATGATGCGAATCGCAGCGTTACTGTCAATGGTGAACGCTACCGAGCGATGATAACAAACTGTTTTTTGCCCGAAATGGAAGTTCTTGACTTGCATGATATGTGGTTTCAACAAGACGGTGCCACATGCCACACAGCACGCGAAACAATGGCGCAATTGCGAGGCGAGTTTGGTGAACAGTTAATTTCACGTTTCGGGCCGGTCAATTGGCCGCCTAGATCGTGCGATTTGACACCATTAGATTATTTTTTGTGGGGGTATGTCAAGGCTAATGTCTATAGGGACAAGCCCGCTTCGATTGACGCACTGGAAGCCAACATCCATGCATTCATTCGTGAGATACCGGCCGATATGTGTGAAAGAGTATGCCAAAATTGGACTCAGCGGATGGGCTACCTGAGACGCAGCCGCGGTCAACATTTGCATGAAATTATCTTTAAACATTAAATTGCAAGGTTCAAACTATCGATTCAAATAAATATTTCATTCATTTTTTCGAATTTTTTGTGTTTTTTTTTTTTTTTAAAGTTCTAAACCTCTTAAAAAATCACCCGTTACTATGGTTTGCTGCAGTATTTTTGATTCCAATATCATTTAATTTGGACCATAGTTGCTTGCTGGAATGTGTACCCGAAAAAACCGATGCAGCAAGCTTTCTTTTTTCCTGTCTTATCTCTTTGGAAACTAGATTGCGATGAATGCAATAACAACGCCAACGATCATCAGTACGCTGTTCAAGGAAAGCTCTCAATGAAAGATCTCTCAATTCCTTAGCTTTCTTAATAGCATTATTACTTATAAACCTGGTCTTATAATCCTTTTGTTTCAACTTTTTCAATGGGATATATTTTTCAAATAAATAATTCAAGGCACTATTTAAAATAAACATACGTTGTTCTACATCAGTGGTGGAATACATTGCATTTAGATCATAAAGATAGGCCTCTGATAAAAGATCATTCAAATGTACTCCATTAAAATCTCTAAAAAAAAAGGGTTCATTAGGTAAAACAGTGTTTATTTTAAATGATCCATAAATAAAAGCATGTTTCGAGACACCATGAATCCAAAACTGGTCAGTGAAGTCCACAAGCTCAGGCTTACTCACAATAAAAAAATCAATTAGACTTGTACTACTATGATAAAGATCATAGTGAGTTGGTTGAAAATTGTGGGAAACCGATAAGCCATAGTTATTTAGTATTGGGATACTCGATATAAAACTTTGATCAGTATTTAATAAGTTTGTGTTGAAGTCACCCATTATAATGACGTTTTCATATTGGGGTGATAGTTCAGAAAGTAAGTCTTCCAATTTATTGATGCCACCTGACGGCAGATATACTACACCGATTAGAGTTTTGATGTTATTGAAATGAAACTCACAAAAAATACATTCCAATCCAACATCAATTTCACTAACTGACCTTATAACCTTGCATTTAATTTTATTAGACACAAAGAGAGCAACGCCACCACCTCTTCCAATATTTCTATCATTTCTTAATACATAATAACCAGGAATTTCAATAGCCCTATCAGAAACATAATCTTTGAGCCATGTTTCAGAGACTCCTATGACATTAAGATAGCAGCCTACAAGAATTGATCTTATTTCCTCAAGCTTTGGTGAGTTGAAAGATGGTTTAAGACTTTGACTATTAAAATGCCCGATGTTAAAATTATCACTTTTATCTTCTAGTCTTTGCTTAAGAATTAAATTATTGTTAGCTGATATTCCATGTAAACCACTATTAGCCATTATCATATTACAAAACTGAAATGATGATGAGAAAAATATTGAACTATGCAAACAAAACAAAATAAAAATTGTAAATATAATTGAATCTGAGAGTAGAAGATATTTTTATATTTGAAATCAAACTTTAATTCACACACAAATTTCATGTTAAAAGAAAAAGTACTTGTTTATGTTTGAATTAAGAATAAAAGAGTAAGTACCTATTCACAAACCAAAAGTATTTGAAAGTAGGAAGTATTTAAAAGAAAAATAGAATAATATCATTTATATTGTGATAAAAAATAAAAAGAAAAACAAAAGATAAAGTATGTATAAGAAATAAAAATTAGATACAAAGATATAAAAAAAAAAAAATGTTATTAACAAAATAAATTTAATGAAAATATGTACATATGTACATACATAAGTAAAAAAATAAGAAAAAAAATGATCATTTACTTCACATGACCCATTCCGGTTGATGTAATTAAATGATGAGCAGCAGGTTATGTACTAGCTCCAGCAGTGTCAACAGCAACAACATCGGTACTACTATGTCCAGCAAGTACACTGTTTACCTCTTCATATGCGGTGTTTGGATTTGAACCAGTTTTGGGGCCCTTGTGCTTTTTGGCATTGTTTACAAGAGGAGCACCTCGTCGTCCTCGGCTCGTTTTCCTTGGCGCGGCTGATGTGCCTTTTGCTGTCGGCAGAACATTTTTCGAAGCAAGAACATTATTTGGGCAAATATAATTATTTTCACTGTCAGATTGCTCAATTGATTTCAATTTCAGATTCAGAGTAATAAATTCATTCAGATCTGATAGGCAAGAAAATTCTTCTGAATCATCATTTTGCAGGAACACACTAATGCTACCATTTTGTAGGTTATACTTTTTTATTATATTTGCCTTGAGTGCACGGTGGGCAGCTTTTTTCATTGCAGCTGACATCGGAGGTAGGTTGTCGTTCAAGTAAATACGGGAGCTGACTGGAAACGAAGCATCGATATGTGTGATGAGAAGGTTTCTTTCAGCGAGGTAACTTTTCATAATTAGATCTCTCTTCCAAATGCAAACAAATTTAACAAGCACAGAAACTCCTAAACGGATGCATTGTGAAATGTCAGAGTCTATGAGAGGCACATTGTAAAACTGTGCTATTTTCATAAAAAAAGACTTGAAGTCCGAAAATGATTCAGGGATTCCGTAAATAAGAATATCGTTCCGTCGCAGCAACATGGAAAGTCGTTCGATGTCACTTTGTAGCTTGGCATTCTCTTCCTTAAGTTGTTTTATCTCCGCAGTCATGGGTGCAATCATAGCAGGAACTTGCGCCTTAAAGTCTGCCAAATCCTTTTTGTGCTCAAGGCTTAAACAGACCAGTGCATTTAATTTTTCAGCTAAAGACTCCATAGTAACCACTTCTTTATTTTTAGACATTATTGATTAAAATAACCAATTAGAAACTTGTAGCAAATTGTCAATAATTGAGGTTAGGTAAGCACCAGAGCAGCAGAATAGCAGCAAGAATAGTAATTATGTTTATTCTTTTTTTTCACGAACTGCACATAATTGATTTTAATTTGTTCTTAGTAACTCTTTAAATTTTAAGTAAAAAATGCAAAACAAATACAATTTCTCTTCCACTAAAAAAAAATGTGGCTATTCAATCGACATGACAGATGTCTATGATATTACTCTTCTTAAGATATTTGATATTAAACTTCATAAACTTGGCGTATATTTTAGATCTCATTACTTTTTTTGGCTGACTTTTTACGCACAGGTTTTTTGTACATATAAGAACTTGGCTCTTTTTCTAACATTTATGTTTTTGTTGTTATTTCACTCCTTTTGGAGAGATTTATTTTGCCACGTGAAAATCAAGCCCTGCCGCTCCACAAAGTTTCATAATTCTACGACAGCCGAAAGTGCTCCATATAAATAATAGAAATTCTGACAAAGTGGGTGGATGGTACGCCCCCTGAAATTCCAAATTTTCGATGTTTTTCTTTTTAAGTACTTCAAAAATTGCTTCATATAGTTTGTAAGAATGTTTGTGAATGTGGGTGGATGCCACGCCCCCTGAATGGAGAATTCCAATTTTTCAATTTTTGTCTTTCAAAGTACTTCAAGCCCTACCGACCTACTAATTTTCATCGTTCTACAACAATCGGAAGTGCTTCATATAATTTATAAGAATTTTTAAGAATGTGGGTGGATGCCACGCCCCCTGAATGGAGAATTCCAATTTTTCAATTTTTTTCTTTCAAACTACTTTAAGCCCTACTGACCTACCAATTTTCATCGTTCTACAACAATCGGAAGTGCTCCATATAATTTATTAGAATTTTTAGGAATACGGGTGGATGCCAAACCCCCTGAATGGAAAATTCCAATTTTTTAAATTTTTTTCTTTCTAAGTACCTCAAGCCCTACCGACTTACGAATTTTCATCTTTCTACAACAATCGGAAGTGCTCCATTATAATCTATAAGAATTTTTAAGAAAGTGGGTGGATGCCACGCCCCCTGAATTGAAAAATGCAGATATTCGATTTTTTCCTTTGTATGCACCACAAGGCCTACCGTTGTGCGAAATTTCAAGTTTCTACGATAATATCATAATATCCATAATTTTGATGATCTGTCAGTGAGTCAGTGAGTCAGTCAGTTACGGTTTTTGCGATTTTTGAAGTCCTATATCTCGGGAATTACTAATGCTAAAGAGTTGAAATTAGGTGAGCCACATGTGTTTGATCCGCTCAGCAGATACTGCGAATTTGAAGTTTCTGACTTTATTGGTACTGAAGTTAGAGGGGGTTGAAAATCGCCTGAGTTTGTTCCTGTAAAAAGGGTGTAGTGCCGCGAACTTGGCTGGGCACTACCGTGCCCTTTGATCTTTAAATGTGACAAATGTAAAAGGAGCCTAATCGAAGTGTGCATACAAAGCATTAATGATCATTTCAATCTTTTGCAAGAGAGTATCAGTGTACTAAATAATCATTTTAAACTGTTTAATAAGCCCAATGACTCAAATGAAAGTCTAAATAAAAACCGCGGCATTCGGGATACAACTCGTTCGAAACGAAAAAAACGAAAACCTAAGGTCAGTGAACCTCCTAAACCAAAAAAAAAAAGGCACAAATAAGAATGCACTTTCGTTGTCTACTGCGTCTCGTTTGCCGTCATCAAGTAGCAAGTGCTCCCCAGTTGTTCCTCGCTTTAGTCATGAATCAGCTAAGCAGAGTGGAAATAACTCTCGTAGATCGTCATCATTTCCGAATCTAATAAGTAACAACAAGGATACAGAAGTTAAAAAAAAAGAAACAAAAAAACTCTGATGTTGTTGTTGTTGCATCAAAGGCTACTAATGAGGGTAATGCTGTTGCTATCTCCGGTGTTAGTCTGATAGGTACTTTCATTGCCAAAGATTTTGTTGTTTCGGTCGCTGCTGCTGACGGTGATGGTGTTGTTGTTGTTGTTTCTGATGCTACTACTGTGGATGATACTGATGATGCTTCGAGTGCGGCTGCTACTACCTCTATTGCGACTGGGATGGATGTTGTTGTTGTTTCTGATGCTACTGCTGTGGATGATGCTTCTATTGCGGATGATACTACCTCTATTGCGACCGCGATAGATGTTGTTGTTGTTGTTTCTGATGCTACTGCTGGGATTGATGCTGATGATGATGGTTCTACTGCGGCTGCCACTACTTCTTTTGCGACTGCGACGGTTGACGTTGTTTCTGATGCTACTAATGTTCCTGTCGCTGCTGATGCTGCTGCTAATAGCGAATTTAATGCAAATAATGTTATACCTACTGGTACCTGGTCAAATATTGTAGAGGATTTTACTAAATGTCAATTACTCGGTAATAATCCAAGTTCACAATCTCATCCGGAAAATATTATCCCTGTTGACTCGAAGATGCAGCAAGGTATGTCCCTTCATCACAATAAATTGAATAATAAAATTATAGAGGTCCGTCAAGATAGCACCGCCACAACGGAAGTCCAAAAATATAATGATGCAATAGTTAGGTGCTAGTTAGGTGCTAATTAAGTACTGCAATCTTAGCTGAGCACTTAATTCCCTTCCCCCTCAAACCTGTGGCGGTGCTTACTTGACGTCAAGATAGCACCGCCACAAAAGAAATCCAAAAATCTAATGATGCAGAAGTTATGCCCTACTTAGGTGCTAATTAAGTGCTGTAATCTTAAACTTGAAATGCATCCGAAAAGTGCATTACAAAAACTTAAAATGCCTAAAAATGATTGTATATTGCAAATAGTGGTTTCAAATTAAAGGTCTCTCCAAATCATTTTCAAAAAGGTGCATATCAACTTTCTACTCCCACTCCTTCATTTCCAAAAAGGCTTGTGGAACTTTGTGGAACTTTTGGCGGTGCTATCTTGACGTCAAGATAGCGCCGCCACAAGAGATTTCGAAAATCTAATGATGCAGAAAATACGTCCTACTTAGGTGCTAATTAAGTGCTGCAATATCAATGCAGCACTTAATTCGAGTGACCTTGAAATGCACCTTAACAGTTTAGCCAAGAAACCTAAATCGCTTAAAAATAACTCCACAAAGAAAAAAAAATTGCCATAATTAAGGGCTCCCGGAGCTCTGTTCAAAAAGGTACATCTTGAATTTTTACTCCCACCCCTTCATGGTCAAACAGCCTTGTGGACCTTGTGTGGAACTTGTGGTGATGTGGGGTAGGTGGCGCGCCACAAACGAAATTCGAAAATCTAATGATGCAGGAAATACGTCCTACTTAGGTGCTAATTAAGTGCTGTAATATCAACGCAGCACTTAATTCGGATGACCTTGAAATCGGATGCAGAAATACAAACAAAAATGTAGACTTCTTACATACGACCTTTATCCAAAAAGTTGAAACGCCATAATTAAAGTGCTGTCGAGTAGGTTGCAAAAAGTTAAATTTCAATTTTCTACTTCAACCCATTAGCCCTTAAGTTGGAGAGAGATGGGTTACCACCGCTCATTATAGCATCATGCTATATGCCTCACGACGGGACGGAAGGACCACCAGCTGACCTAACAAGCCAGTTAGTTAAACATGCTGCGGAGCTGAAACTCGATCTAGTGCTAGGATGCGATGCTAATGCGCATCACTCTCAGTGGGGTAGCACTAACATCAATACTAGAGGTGAGTCTCTTTTTGAATTTCTTATTGAGAACAATTTATTAGTAGCAAATAGGGGTAGAGAACCAACTTTTGTCACAAAAAATTGTAAGGAGGTGCTTGACATTACCATAACAAGTAACTCAAGTACAGTACCAATAGAACAATGGAGGGTGTCGGATGAGCAATCTTTCTCTGATCACAAAATCATTGAATTTCTCATACCAGACACAATAGCCTCCGAGAAACCGTTTAGAAATATTCGAAATACTAACTGGGATACTTTCAATAGGGAATTAGAAACAAGGATTAAATCCTTTGAAAATAATTCACTAAATGGACCTGAACTCCTAGATAGTGCCACCACAGAATTCACAGAAATTCTAAATAAGGCTTTCGAAAAAGCATGCCCCCTTAAACAGGTAAGGACAGGAAATAAGAAACCACCTTGGTGGACACACGAACTTGGCATTATTAGAAAAGAAACAAGAAGACTTTTCAATACAGCCAAACGAACTAGAAGTGAATTAGACTGGGAAGCGTACAAAAACAGTCAAAGAAAATTCAAAGCCGAAACTCAACGGGCGAAACGCAGCTCGTGGTTAACCTTCTGCAACCAAATTGAAGGAACTAATGAATCAGCAAGACTTAGAAAAGTTTTAGCAAAAGAATCAGTTCCCTTAGGGTCTCTTAAAGATCCTAATGATCAATGGACTGAATCATGTGGAGAATCACTGGAGCTCCTTATCAAAACTCATTTTCCTGGTTGTAACTTTGACGTTAATAACTTGGAGGATGCAGTACAAACAGAGCACACGGTGCCACCAGATATTATAACGGAGGATAAAATTAACTGGGCGATAAACTCGTTTTCACCCTTCAAATCTCCAGGAACAGATGGCATCTTCCCCATGATGCTACAGAAGAACACTAAACACGTTACCCAACATCTCAAGAGCTTCTTTGCAAGCAGCCTTAAGTGGGGATATATTCCTTTGGCGTGGCGTGAAGTAAAAGTAGTCTTTATACCAAAAGCTTGGAAACCAAGCCACACGGAAGCTAAAGACTATAGACCCATTAGTCTAACATCGTTTGTTTTAAAAACCTTCGAAAGATTAATAGATATACACATACGAAGTAGTATAAAACCGAATGTGTTGTCACCTGCCCAACATGCTTACACGAAAGGGAAAGGTGTTGAAACAGCCCTTCACAACTTAGCAAGTATAGTAGAAAAATCACTCAAGGACAAAGAGTATACTCTAGCAGCTTTTCTGGACATTGAAGGTGCCTTCAATAATGTACAGAATGATGCGGTAAAAAGAGCACTTGTAGACCTTGAAGTGGATAATTCCCTCGTAAACTGGATTATCTGTATGTTAAAACACAGACGGATTAACTCAGAACTAGGGGACGCACGGATCAAAGTATCCACATCTAGGGGGACTCCACAAGGAGGAGTTCTCTCACCACTATTGTGGATACTAGTAATGAACGAAATCCTGATTGAACTGAATAATAGCGGTGTCAAAGTAGTTGCCTACGCAGACGACCTGGCGCTGCTAGCGACCGGAAAATTTATTTCCACAACCAGCGAACAGATTAATTACGTTTTGTCAAAAGTCTGTACCTGGGCGGGGAAATGTGGACTTTCGGTAAACCCACAAAAAACCGAACTGGTTCTTTTTACTAACAAAAGGAAAATACCAGAATTTGTCCTACCATCAATAGAAGGAACCCAACTTAGACTATCAGATCATGCCAAATATTTAGGCGTAATTCTTGACAAAAAGCTAAACTGGGCCAAGAAGGCCATGATCGCTTTTTACTCCTGCAACAGGATCTTTGGTAAGACCTGGGGTCCAAGCCCTAAAATCATAATGTGGATGTACACGGCCATCATAAGACCGATCCTCACATATGGTAGCCTGGTTTGGTGGAGCGCGATGGATAAAGAATGTAATTATAAAACGCTTAACAAAGTTCAAAGACTAGCGTGCATAGGAATCACAGGGGCAATGAGGTCCACTCCCACTGCGGGAATGGAAGCCATACTCAATCTAAGACCCCTAGATCTATTCGTACAAGAAACTGCAGCCTATGGTGCTCTAAGATTAAGCCAGACCGATAGCTGGAAAAAGAACTCTGTAGGTCATGCACAAATTATGAACAAATTTACGGAGGGGTATGTATGCACAGACTACACAACACCCCGTACAAATTTTGAAAAACCGTTTTCTGTATCCATCCCCACAAGAGAAGAATGGGAAGCTGGTTTACAACAATCAGATACACCGATGGTAGAAATTTACACAGACGGATCAAAGATGGATACGAGAGTAGGTGCTGGTTTCTTTTCAGAATCCCTTAATTTAGCGAACTCTTATAGACTCCCTGATTATAGCAGTGTCTTCCAAGCGGAGGTTCTTGCAGTGATTAAGGCTGCCGAACAGATCTCAATGTTGGCGATACCACGGGCTGATATCACCTTTTACATTGATAGCCAGGCAGCGATTAAAGCTATCTCTGCAACAGAAATAAAATCCAAGCTGGTTTCATGCTGTCGCGAAGAGCTAAAGATTCTTGCCACACAGCACAACATCAGACTCTGCTGGGTTCCTGGGCACTGTGGAATTCCGGGAAATGAAAAAGCAGATGAACTGGCAAGGACTGGTTCATCGTTAGATCAAAGCCTAACGGACTCCGGTGTTAAAATTCCATCCTGTGCCATTAAACAGACAATTGGTAAGAAGATAGTGGAACTTACCAATGACAGATGGAACTCACTCGCAACTTGTACCACTACAAAGAATTTGTGGCCTAGCTACAATAAGAAAAAAAAGCACCATGTCATAAACCTGAAAAAGAGATCCCTGAATCTTTTAATAGGAATTATCACGGGACATAATCTCTTAGGTTACCACAAGAAAAAGATGAGACTAAGTACTGAAGACCTATGCAGAGGTTGCGGTGACGTAGAAGTAGAGGAAGACACCCTTCACTTCCTAGGTCAATGTCCGGCACTATGCAATATAAGGAAAAAATATTTGGGTAGCTATTTCTTCAATGATCTAGCAGAAATCTCGAAGTCAACAGGAAATAACATCTCAAGTTTAATGAACTTCATCAACGCCTCTAAATGGTTCGATGCTCCATAGGATTTCATAGGTTATATTTTTAAAGGGATGGTCCAATCCATCAGGGTACCACAATGGATCAACATTGATCTAAGTGTGACGGGAACAAGATCCACCGTCAGCCCATCAACCTAACCTAACCTAACCTAGCCCTTAAGCCGCCAAATAACAATTTTGAAGAATGCACTTCCGTCAAGATAGCACCACCCCAAACGAAATTTGAAAATCAAATGATGCAGAAAATATGTTCTACTGAGGGACTAATTAAGTGCTGCAATATCAACGCAGCACTTAATTCGGATGACCTTGAAATCGAATGCAGAAATGCCAACAAAAATGTAGACTTTTTACATACGACCCTTATCCAAAAAGTTGAGTTAAGGTGCTGTTGAGTATATTGCAAAAAGTCATATTTCAATTTTCTTCTTCAATCCATTAGCCCTTAAAGGGCCAAATAACTATTTCGAAGAATGCACTTCCGTCAAGATAGCACTGCCACGAACGAAATTCGAAAATCTAATGATGCAAAAATTACGTCCTACTTAGGGGCTAATTAAGTGCTGCAATAACAACACAGCATTTAATTCGGATGACCTTGAAATCGGATGCAGAATTGCAAATACGACCTTTATCCAAAAAGTTTTAACACAGGAATTCAATTGCTGTCGAGTAGGATGCGAAAAGTCATATTTCACTTTTCTACTTCAACCAATTCGCACTTTTTATGAATGCACTTTTTTCTAATAATGCCAGAGTGATTAGAGGTGCAAAAATGCTCTTACATTATTATTATTTCAGATGCTCCATGACTTGACCTTGAAATAGGATGCATTTGTTAAATGCAACTTAGGAATTGAGTTTAACCTTTATCTAAAAAGTAGAATTTAAAGTGCTGTCAAGTAGTCTGGTGTATACATAAGTAGTTTAGGTAATACAGAAGTCACAATCCATTCTCTTTTTATGGGCCAAAATTCTATTCTAAGAAGTTGTCACGTGATGACGAACTTAAGGCCTTCTTAAGTTCCCTTCTACAATATTTTTTATTTTAAATTATTTCTATTAGATTCTACATATTAAAATCAATTTGGAGACATCATATCAGTAATTCATTAAAAGCCCTATTGTAATACAAAATCATTCATCCAGTCATCCCGTTTTTTCTTAGCCGCCTTCATGGATTTCAATTCATAGTGAAAATACAACCAATACATTGAAAAACATGAATGAAACTTTTGATTTTTTTTAAATATTCAAATGTACGCGTTGATCTCAATTAGGCTCTGCCCTCCGCCTCTTTCATGGTTAACTATGATCGATATAAAAATTACGTATAGTAAATCTTGAAGAAGGAAACTTAAGAAGGTCTTGAGTTTGTCAGCGCGTGTTTTTTCTTAAGAGTTTTTAAGGGGTTCCAAATTGATGAAGACAACTTCTTAGAATAGAATTAGCCCCTAAGTAGGACGTAATTTTTGAATCATTAGATTTTCGAATTTCGTTCGTGGCAGTGCTATCTTGACGGAAGTGCATTCTTCGAAATAGTTATTTGGCCCTTTAAGGGCTAATGGATTGAAGAAGAAAATTGAAATATGACTTTTTGCAATATACTCAACAGCACCTTAACTCAACTTTTTGGATAAGGGTCGTATGTAAAAAGTCTACATTTTTGTTGGCATTTCTGCATTCGATTTCAAGGTCATCCGAATTAAGTGCTGCGTTGATATTGCAGCACTTAATTAGTCCCTCAGTAGAACATATTTTCTGCATCATTTGATTTTCAAATTTCGTTTGGGGTGGTGCTATCTTGACGGAAGTGCATTCTTCAAAATTGTTATTTGGCGGCTTAAGGGCTAATGGGTTGAAGTAGAAAATTGAAATTTAACTTTTTGCAACCTACTCGACAGCACTTTAATTATGGCGTTTCAACTTTTTGGATAAAGGTCGTATGTAAGAAGTCTACATTTTTGTTTGTATTTCTGCATCCGATTTCAAGGTCATCCGAATTAAGTGCTGCGTTGATATTACAGCACTTAATTAGCACCTAAGTAGGACGTATTTCCTGCATCATTAGATTTTCGAATTTCGTTTGTGGCGCGCCACCTACCCCACATCACCACAAGTTCCACACAAGGTCCACAAGGCTGTTTGACCATGAAGGGGTGGGAGTAAAAATTCAAGATGTACCTTTTTGAACAGAGCTCCGGGAGCCCTTAATTATGGCAATTTTTTTTTCTTTGTGGAGTTATTTTTAAGTGATTTAGGTTTCTTGGCTAAACTGTTAAGGTGCATTTCAAGGTCACTCGAATTAAGTGCTGCATTGATATTGCAGCACTTAATTAGCACCTAAGTAGGACGTATTTTCTGCATCATTAGATTTTCGAAATCTCTTGTGGCGGCGCTATCTTGACGTCAAGATAGCACCGCCAAAAGTTCCACAAAGTTCCACAAGCCTTTTTGGAAATGAAGGAGTGGGAGTAGAAAGTTGATATGCACCTTTTTGAAAATGATTTGGAGAGACCTTTAATTTGAAACCACTATTTGCAATATACAATCATTTTTAGGCATTTTAAGTTTTTGTAATGCACTTTTCGGATGCATTTCAAGTTTAAGATTACAGCACTTAATTAGCACCTAAGTAGGGCATAACTTCTGCATCATTAGATTTTTGGATTTCTTTTGTGGCGGTGCTATCTTGACGTCAAGTTAGCACCGCCACAGGTTTGAGGGGGAAGGGAATTAAGTGCTCAGCTAAGATTGCAGTACTTAATTAGCACCTAACTAGCACCCAACTATTGCATTATTAGATTTTTGGATTTCCGTTGTGGCGGTGCTATCTTGACGGACCTAAATTATAGTTGGTTCTAAGCCTCAATGTAAAGATCTTAAAATTGCGAGGAATTTAAAATGGTTCCATATTGGAAGCTTCCACCCCTCCACTACCACGGTGGGAATTGTAAATTTCATATCCACCAGTCTTGGAATCGACCCAGCGAAAATTGTATGCTATAAACTTGTTAAAACTCAAGAATCTGATCGTATACTAAAATTCGTTAACTTTAAAATTGGTGTATCTACGGAATGTTCTAAGAAAATCTGTATTGATACTTTTTGGCCTAGTGGTGTAAGGATTCGCCCCTTTCTATTCAAGCCAAAAAACTCGGAAGATTAGAGGGATCTGTTATGCCCGCATGCTCAAGTCAAAATCTACAGCCAATTCACCAAAATATCCTGCCAAACAACTGCCATAAATCTAATCTTAGGATATACTATCATAATGCTAGTGGTATTCGCACCAAAGTATCTGAACTGTTTAATAACTCGAGTCATCTTGACTACGATGTTATTATAATTGTCGAAACCTGGTTACATCCAGGCATATATTCATCTGAACTGTTTGATTCTCGTTATTTTATCTTTTTCTAGTTATAAAATCGTTTCCCAATTCACAATGCGGCTAGATTCTTTACAACGAAAACTATTTTCTTTAAAATAAAAAATAATACAAATTATCCAAAAAAGCTTTAAAGACAACATATTATGAATTACTCTATCTTTTAACATTGTATATCCAATCTATAGTATTCTCATGAATTTATATACAATGCGTTTAATTTCAAGTTATCGTATTTTTACTTTAAAAAAATACTTCCATTATGTAAATAACTTGTCAAAAAAGAAAATCGTCGTCTCGTCGCGTCTTTTTTCAATTTTTCGAATCCTTGGCGTGACGTGACGACGAGAAACGCTTCATTGTGTATATTGTCGTATACTTTCATTGTTTGAAATTCGTTTGACAGCAACGACGGGATCTCGTCACGCTCACGTCTCTTTTCTTCGTTGCATTGTGAATCAGGCTTCTGTCTCTGAACGTGGAGGAGGAATTATGATCGCCGCACAGTGGCCCGAATTGACTTTTTTGGTTGCAAAAATCATATCTCTTAAACGAATAAAGATATCACCACAATTTTTTTTTTATCTTAAAGGAAATTTCCAAGGCTATAAAGTTTGAGAAAAAAATATTTACAGGGTGTTTCAGAATCTGCTGCTGAAAAAAGAAGTTTTAGTTAAGTTCGTTAACATAGTTGGTATTTAATTTTAAAAAAGTTGAAAGTCAATTTATGAAGTAATTTGAGTGTAACTCAAGTAAAACAGTGGGGAAAAAAAAGAAAACAACCCAAATTGAGTGAAAATGTGGCGAAAAAAAAATCTTTTTTATTAATTGATTTTTTTATTTAATTTTTTATTTTTTTTTATAAAAGAGTCCTTATAAGTATTTATTAAATATTTTATTAATACATTATAATTCAAAAAGTAGACAAATAAAATAAATACAAACACTAAATTTCGTGGAAACTATCATCTAAGTCCGGGGAAATGCGTAACAAACTTATGATTTCTGGTGAGTATTGGGCTTTCAGATCTTTTTGGGTTCTTACATGCCTCAAGGAAGAAATAAGTGGATCGGATGAGATTGCTAGCATGTTAAATAAGTCTTCATTCTGCCGAATTCTTGAAATTTTGCACGTATTTTGACATCTATGTTTCTTGTAGTCTTTATTTTTTGACTCTTGGGCTTCTTCTGACAATTTTTCAAGTGGTAGAGATTGGTATTCGATGATATTTTGACTATGGACCAAAATTTTATGAAGAGTAGGTGTTAGTAGTTTTTTTTTTTACTTTTGTTTCAATAATTCTGCGGTTTTTTTGGTGAACTCTCCAAATTTAACTGTATTCACTTCTCCCCTGCAATTCAAAACATTAAGTATTATTTTGATCCTAGTTATAACCTCTTCATTGACACCAGTTATTCGAGCAATTGCCTCCGATTATTCAAAAAATCTCCTTGAAGTGTTTCCATCATTGCTATTTCCAAATCCTTGCTTTGGTTTATCCACATCAAGTCCAAGCTCATCGTGAAAACGCCTTTGAATCTCTCGTTTTCTTCTTATTTCTGCCTCTTTGATCCCAATAGATTCATCAAATTCCTCTCCCTCTTGTCGAAGTGTATAAGCAAGTTTCAAAATAAATTCCATGCACCTGATTCTAGCATGCAATGGAGAGATTCCATATTCGTAATTATGTATGTTCGTCGTTATTTAATTCATCCTGGTTATTGAAGTTTTTTTTGGGTTCTTTTACATATCGGACATGACCGCGTAGACTTTGTTTCTGTTAATTCGTTTAAAACTTTTCCGTCAATCATAGTTAAAAAGAACTCGTGTTTCACCAATATAGTTATCTTCATTAACTTTATACATTGTTGGTTGAATATCTGCTATTTGCATTTTTATATCGTTGACTGTTGTATTTATGAGGTCACTAGTTTCTTTAGCATATTGGAACATTATGGGTCGGCAGAAATGAGTTGATGATGGGCGAGGGTTCCTCCAATGTTCGCAATCTGCACTATTGAGCCTGAGTGGAACAACTGATGCCATGAACATGTTTGCGTCTGTTTCATCATCTGATGTATTAATTTTTTGCTTGTACGCACCTTGTCCAGATGATCCATCGCAGCCTCATTTACTCTGTAAGGTCAAACTTCTTGGGAGTGCAATTATTTGTTCCTCTGTTTTGCTTTTTGAAAGCCGCCTTGCAGTATGATCCATCATGTCTCGAAGTTTTACAACAGCTAATTTTCCGTGACTTCGCTGTTTTCTGGAACTGCTTCTTTTTTCGAAGCTGTTATTGTGTTGTAGGATGGCAGAACATCTATATTGTGTTTCTTCAACGAAGTTCTCAGTATTTTATATTTTTCTTTTGATAGACCCAAATCCATAAACAAAGCTAATGCATTTTCATTAGTATTTTTTATGGGATCCTTTTGTGGAGTAGGAATGCTTTCCTTGACTATTTTGACTCGAAGTGGACTTGCGGTAGAAATTGCCTTGATCACATCACTCTTCGCCTTTTCATGGTCTTTATTATACCTTATTATTAATGCATCAGAGAGATTTGCAGTACTTATCTCCTCTGTTGCATTGATTAGTTTTTGCTTTTTTGTGAATGTTGGGCACTCATTGACTGACTTCCTTGGCCTTCCTCTTGATGACCTTGATGTAATTGGTAGATCACACATTACTTCTGTTTGTCCGGTGATATGGAGAGATGAAGATAACCAAACCATTGCTCATTTTTGTTTATAAAATTGACTCTCGATCTTTGGGCTGCGACCCATTTTTTCTTAGTAGCGCAATGAAAGTGTCTTAATTTTGCTTCATTTTCCGGTAAATTTTCAGCGGATAGTTGGTGTTCATTTATAACGGCAAAAATAAACTCGTCAGTGCTATTAACTTTTAAAAAAGTTCAAACAAAATATTGTATGGTTTATCCATTTTAAATAATTTTTCCTTATACAACTGCTCGATCGCTCGTTCAAATTTGAAATGATAATTCCATCCTAATGTTTTATTTTTTATACCTTAAAACTAAATACCTGTACTAAAAATATTCAATTTTATGACATCCCAATAAGGTAATCTGTTTACCTACCTAAAAATAGTCTAATCCGAACCCTTATCCATCAAAGTACCTGACAATAATTAATCATACCCGAAATCAAAAACATTCGTACTTAAAAGTTTTATTAGGGTTTGCACGAAATAAGCTATAAAACCGTTTTAAAAAGCTTAGCATAAAATATTTATGTTTTCCTTCTGAATTACAAAACCATTTTATTTAAAACTAAGACTCATACCTGCAAAACAAAGAAATAATATTTTCCATGTTTTTTTTTTGCACTTGAAAAAAAAACTCAGAAAAAATTAATGACTTTTTCAAATCAAATCTCTCTAGCTCAGTGTTATGCAACTTTATGCAGCTGAGTTTTTGGTTGTAGATAAAAAGATATATAAGGATTCATTATCCGTCCATTTTTGCTTGACAACTTTTAAAAACTTTTTTTCTACTCAATGTAAAGTTGAAAAAGTGCCTTAAAAGTGGTGTTTCAAAAAACATTAAATTTAGAACTTTAAAAAATTTATAATTTTTTTTTTTATTTCTGATCATAGCCATTAACACATATGGGTGATTCGCTGCCAACTGTGATTCTTTTTTTTAGAAAATTTTCAAAAATTAAAACTTCTTGGAAACAATTTTTGTTTTGTGTTTGTGGCTTCATTTAGTCAGAGTATCAAATCAGTAGAAGCATTTCGCTACAACTTTTAAAGAACAAAAAATAAGGTGAATTTTTTTTTCTGTTTAATTTTGTCTCCCTCTTTTTGACCATATTTTTGTTGTGATTCTTGATTGTCTAATACGTATTGACCTCTTGACATTTCTACTTCCTTTTTTTCTTTAAAAAACTCTCTTTTCTCTTTTTCGTTTTTGAAGTCTGTTCTTCTGAAGGGCAACCCTTTTCCTTGTGATAGGTTATTTCTTAGTTTTTATTGCACGGAATGATTTTTGTTTGGCTCGTCTGAGGTATTCCTACCGTTCTAACAAAGAAAGTTGGTCGACAAAAATATTATTGCAACAAATAATTTAATTATATCTAATTAAAGTTCAATAAGTATTTAAATGCCACGGTACTGACATCCGCGGTACTGACATTTAGACAGTTTATGTAACCTCACTTCTCTATGCTTTTGAGAAAAATAATTTCCAGGACAATTTTAACTTATGCCGTTAAAAGGAATACAAAATTCTGATAACCAACCAAAAACATGTAATAACATGCTTTAAAAATATTAGCACGGTACTGACAAATAAATTTGTGACATACTTTTATCGCATGAAAACATATCACTCTTAAAGTTCAACAACTTACAAGAAATAATATGACTATTACTTACTTACTTAAGGTGGCGCTACAGTCCGGGGTGGACCAGGGCCTCAACCAACAAGCTTCTTCCAGCCGGCTCGGTTTCTAGCTAGCTGTCTCCAGTTTCGCATGCCAAGTTGGTTGAGGTCCTCCTCCACTTGCGTGCGCCACCTTTTGCGCTGTCCACCTCTACTGCGTTGTCCCACGGGGTTGGATTCAAAGACTTTCCGGGCCGGAGCATTGGTGTCCATTCGCTCTAGGTGACCCAGCCATCTTAGTCGTTGGCTTTTCACTTTTGTGGCTAGGTCGGTGTCGCTGTACAGCCCATACAGTTCGTGGTTGTATCTTCTTCTCCATTCCCCATCTATGCAGACGGGACCAAAAATCACCCGGAGAATTTTTCTCTCAAAACAGCCTAACGCGTTCTCATCTACCGTTAGCAGTGTCCATGCCTCTGCACCATACATCAGGACCGGGATGATAAGCGTCTTATACAGGGACAGTTTAGTTGCTCGAGAGAGGGCTTTGCTTCTCAATTGCCTTCTTAGCCCAAAGAAACAGCGATTGGCAAGAGTAATTCTTCGTTTGATCTCAGCACTGGTATCGTTCGTTGAGTTAATAGCGGATCCTAGGTAGACAAAGTCTCTGACCACCTCAAAATTATAGCTGTCTATAGTGACGTTCTGTCCGAGACGTCGGTGTTGGGTGTCCTTTCTTGTTGACAGCATATATTTTGTTTTGCTTTCATTCACCGTTAGACCCATCTTCTTGGCTTCCTTCTCAATGCTCACAAAAGCACCACTGACATCACACTTTGTTCGTCCGACTATGTCAATGTCGTCAGCGTATGCGAGTAATTGGACGGACTTTTGAAAGATTGTGCCTCTAGTGTTGACGTGAGAGTTTTGCACTATCCTTTCAAGAACGATGTTGAAGAAGTCGCATGACAGCGCGTCGCCTTGCCTAAAACCTTTTTTGACATCAAAGGTGTCGGTGAGGTCTTTGCCGACCTTGATGGAGCAGCGTGCATTCTCCATCGTCATCCTGCACAAACGGACGAATTTGGCAGGGATGCCAAAACTAGACATTGCTCTATATAGCTCGTCTCTATAGATGCTGTCATACGCGGCCTTGAAATCGATAAAAAGGTGGTGGGTATCGATTTGAAACTCCTGGGTTTTCTCCAAGATCTGCCGTAGTGCGAATATTTGATCGATGGTGGACTTCCCTGGCCTAAAGCCACACTGATATGGACCTATCAGGTTGTTGACGAATGGCTTCAGGCGTTCACAAAGTACGGCAGAGAAGATCTTGTAGGCGATATTAAGAAGACTGATGCCTCTTTAGTTGGTGCAGTCCAGAGGATCGCCTTTCTTGAGGATCGGGCAAACAATGCAGAGGTTCCATTCATCGGGCATGCTTTCCTCCGACCATATTTTACAGATGAGCTGGTGCATACTCCTAACCAATTCATCGCCAGCCGCTTTGAATAGCTCAGCCGCAAGGCCATCAGCTCCAGCAGCTTTATTGGACTTAAGTTTAGATATGGCTATCCTCACTTCGTCAAGATCGGGTGGACGGAATTGTTGGCCTACGTCGTCCAAGTTGAATGGTGCAATTTGCATGTTAGCGGAATTCGGTTCGTCATCGCCGTTATACAATTTGCAGAAATGATTTTTCCATATTCTCAGCACCGACTGCGATTCCACCACGATGTTCCCCTGATCGTCCCTGCAGGCTTCGGTTCGGGCCTTGTAACCTTGGGAGGTTCTTTTTACTTTTTGGTAAAACTTCCGAACTTCATTCCTGCAGTGGCATCCCTCTAATTCCTCGATCGCGCGCTTCTCATGCAGCTCTCGTCCTTCTATGCAGCGCCGCTTTGTATGCCTGTTGTTTGGCTGCATGTACTTGTCGGCATTCTTCGTCGAACCAGGGGTTTCGCTGTGGTGGTCGTGCAAAGCCCAGCACGTCAGAGGCGGCATCTCTGATGGCTTCCTGGCAGTTTTTCCACTGGTTCTCGATGTTTGCAGCTGGCGGCAAAGGACTAGTTAAGAGGGTGCGAGAGACTCGATCGGAGAAGGACCTGGCGATTTCTTGCGACTGCAGCCGTCCGACGTCGAACTTCCTGACAGTATTTCCCTGTTTTGGCTTTGGTCTGGATATCCGTAGCATTACCTTTGCTACAACGAGGTAGTGGTCCGAGTCAACGTTGGCTCCTCGGAACGTTCGGACATCCTTGATACTGGAGGAGTGCCTTGCGTCGATCGCAATGTGGTCAATTTGGTTGGCGGTTGATTGACCAGGAATTCGCCATGTCCCCTTATGTATATCGAGATGCGGGAACTGCGTACTAGCTACCACAACGTTTCGCCCCGCAGCAAAGTCGATTAGCCTGAGTCCGTTATCGGAGGTGGTGTCGTGCAGGCTGTATCTTCCGATTATGCCACCAAAGACGTCTTCTCTTCCTAGCTTGGCATTAAAATCACCCAAGACAATTTTAATATCATAGCTAGGGCATTGCTCATATGTCTTGTCCAGGAGCTCGTAGAACCCGTCCTTGGTGTCGTCATCTTTCATTGGCATGCGCGCATATCAGGCTGATGTTGGTGAACTTAGCCTTGATGCGAATCGTCGTGAGGCGTTCGTTCACATAATTGAAACTCAAGACTTCTTGCCTAAGTCTGCCTCTAACGACGAATCCACATCCAAAGAGACGCTGCCCTTGTGGTCGGTAACAGTCACCGTAGTAGATATCGCAGTCTTTTAGTTTTCTCTTGCCCGGCCCATCCCATCGCACTTCTTGGATGGCGGTGATGTCTGCTTTGTAGCAGTCTAGGGCCTCCGCTAAATGTTCGGCTGCACGTGGTCTATAGAGAGGCTGAACATTCCACGTGCAGATCCGAAGTTCGTTGTCCTTATTTCGTTTGCTAGGTTCGTCAACAGTAAATCCGTCCGTATCCGAGGCTTGTTGTTGCTTTGCAACTAGAAAAACTTTACGTGGCCGGGAAGTCACCCCGACGGCACGACCCCCAACCTGGAGGACCAGAACCTTACAATATAACTCCAAGGGCGGGGAGCCGGATTAACCGCTCCTTATAGGCCTGAGCTCCGAATATGTCGTAGTAGCTCGTATAAGGTGTTCACTAAGTAGTTCAACCTAACTGGAACTGTAGACGCCACCGTTGATTCTATCTGGAGAATTCTTCCGCTGTCGCCTGGATGAAGGAGAAGTGCCTTAGTGGGAACACTCCTCCCCCCCTCTCTCGTTTGCTGCCCCCTAAAACCGTCCACAGGGATTGGAACCCCAACTTCAGTTAAAGGTACCCGATGTTCACCGCGGGGAGGTGAGAGTAGGAGTTGATAGACAGAGGTTCGCTTTTAAAAAAAGCTTGTGGACGCTTGTGTCCTCTTGAATGCACCATGTCTACCCTTTGATACAAAACAATTCAAGGTATCTGAAATTTACTGAAATTTTCAAGTAAGCTAGATAGTTTTGAAGATAGAATACTCGAACGCAAGGAATGGTTCTTTGAAACACATACTTTTTTATGAAACATAATTTTAGGCAAACAACAATCCGCAATGTATCTGTCCATTTTCTTGAGAAACAATATCCGTCTCATGGATATTTGTTTGCCTGGAACTTTTTAAATATCAATTACCTATAGGTTCGTTTTTATATTGGCAAATGCAAGAGGGGGCAAACCATGATCATCGAAAGAAGATTTCAAGAAAAAAGCTTCATATCTTTTAAAAAGCATATCGAAAATAAGGATTTTCAGATATATATTCGGCCTGATCCAGAGGCAGAGTGGGGAGGCAAGTACCTCCCTTGCCCCACCCCCCTTCCGGGCGCCTATGGCTAGTGGATGTTTTTTAAGAAAGTTAAGAATTTAATCAGCTGCTTATTTGCAGTAGTGAATTAAGTATTTGGCTGCAGTTTTGGCACAATTTAAAAAAATCAAATGTTTTTGCTCTGAAATTGAATAGGTAATTTGCTTCTTATATAAAGTGTTCCAACAAAAAGTGGAACAAACAACAAATAAAAATCTATTTCTGTTAATTTTGAGGTTTGTGTGGAGTCACAACCTTTTTTATGACATTTTTTAGGAGTTTAATCTAAATTAAAACACATAATCTGTTCAGTTTATCAAATTATCCATTTCTGGGCTAAAAAAACATAAATAATATGCATGACTGTGTCACACGTACTTGCTCTTATGCTATAGTAGCTTAGAATTTTTAAAATTTTGCATGGGTGTTTCCATTGTTACGGGTGTGACATTAGTGATACTCAGATATTGAAATAATATTCCAAATTAATTAATTTAAACAAGAAATCTACAAGTAGGGTTGCCAGATTGTTCTCTAAGCTTGGTACAAATAGCTACAATAAACGAAAATACTGTGATTTATTTATTTTGTCCTGTACAAAGTAAATAAAATCATGTTACCTACATTAAATCCTGAGTGTTTTGCATAAGTTTTGATAAAAAGCAATATTTTGTTTTCTAGATATACCTACTCAATATATACCTCAATTATGTACCTACATTAAAAAAAGAGCTAATTTTAACGGAATAATGTCTATTTTGATTTGACTATTACTAACTATATATAAATAGTGTATCTTTTAGAAAAACACAATGGGCCTTACTAATAACCAAACACTAATGTCGACTATTAGTTAACCTTAAGATCAAAGTTAAGTGTGGAGCTTTAACAAAATGTTACCAATAATCAATTTTACCCTTTTGCTAACAAAATCCTCAGACTTTTCTTTAATCTACTACAATTTCTATCAAACTCCATCAAACATGCTCTAAAAAAACACACACTACAATAACTCAAGTGAAAACATAGAAGAAGAAATACACAACACACAAATGCATTGACACAGGGTCGGCGTGCAGTTACATGGCTAAATTCTGGGCCGCCCAAGGAAAGCATGAATTCAAAAAAATAAAAAAAATTATTGAGATGCTTTTAGGAAAGTGTATTGTATAGAGATTTTAAATCGTTAAAATAGTAAAAAAACAGCTTAAATAAGTGAAATAAAAAAAAAATACAGTGAATACTTGCAATACTTAATCAAACAAAATATATAAGACAACATGCGGCATTAAATAATGTAAGAACACCTATAATACAGAGTGAACAAATTTTTCATATCACAGTAAGTTTTGTCCCATATTCTACATAAAGTTATGTGAAGTGGTGTTCTTAAGGCAAATACATTATCGTAGAATACTTTCAAACTGACATAAAACTTCTTGACGAAAATACAAAACTGACATCAAAGATAGGGCCAACAGTAGAAAGATCTTTGAGAATAATTTATTCAAAACGTAGAAAATAACCCTGCACTTCAGCTGCTAATAGGATTTGAGTGCCTTGCCATCACCAACAAAAATTAATCCGTCCCTGCTGGACGAGAATTTCTCATTTGACAGATGAATCTTAACTAAATCACTCGATTGAAGTATATTTTTATTTACAACAAATTAGATTGTTTAAAGCAAAATATCATTAAATATCAATTTAAAAAGTATTCTACGATAATATAATAACCTAAAACACATCACTTCACATTACTTTCTGTGGAAATATAAGAAGAAACTAACTTATGAAATGAAACACTTGTACACTCTTTATTATAGGTGTTTTTACAGGATTTAAAGCACTACCGCGTGTTTTTTTTACATTTTGTGTAATAAAGTATTACAAGTGCCCATTATACTAATTATATTACACTTTTTTATTTAGTTTAATTAGCTTTTTCAATTGTTTTACCATTTTTAAATCTCAATACACTTAACAACTGCTCGGCAAAATGACAGATGAATTTCAATTTGTTTTTTTTTTTTGTTTTGTTAAAAGAGTGAAGATAAGTATTGCCGTATTCTTTTTAACCGCTCCTTTTTTAGTACTATAGTATGTAAAATGTTCAAAGGGTTTGGACGATTTTGATTTAATTTAATGAACATAGTTCATAAACATTATACAAAAACATACATATTTTGAGTAAACTTCATGGTTTTTGACTTATGCACAAATCAGTACATACCTTCGAAATTGTTACGAAAAAAAATTATTTTCTGTCGGAATTTTTACAGTGATATTTCTCTTCCTGCCAATATGTTTTTTTTAGGGCTCAGAGTACTGTTGTTTTTATCAGACGTTTTATGCTTTTCAATTCCAATAAACTATGAAACGACCACCTTTTATGAGAAACGTTTTTTCAAACATTAATTTCTCGGGTAAGCAATCCGAAGAATGACTACGTATGTTTACGTGTATAGGTGTGCTCTCCAACTCCTAAAACATAACTGCAATAAGAAAACCCATTGGAAGATTTTTGGAATACAGAAGGAGTGGAAAAGGACTAATGCTGGATTTACACGAATGGAAAGCTGCCAGTATAATGACAAAAAGAATGAATTTGTCCATTCTTTTGTTGTTGCCTTTGTCATTATACTGCCAAATTTCCAATGGTGTAAATCCGGCATAATAGGAGTGACCAAAGAAAAACAACAGGATTGACAATTATTTTGAAATTTGTCTCGTTATGTTTTTGAAAAGACGTTTGTGGAAGTATAAATACTCAATTGTATTTAATTAACTTGTTTAATAAATAAAAATATATGAAACGAATTCTGAGAACGCAAAACAAAACAAACATTTACCTATCTAATCGCTTTTAAACATACGCATACAAAAATGTACGTTCATAAACAAAAAAAATATTGTTATTTTTTCAACAGACAGAACTAAATGCAATGAAATCATCAATATTGACACCTAAAAAAAATCAATCTTACATCGATTCCCGTTCAGCACAAAAAATTACTTTTTAGATATACCTACTTAACAAGGAATATGTAAATATATAAAACGGAATAATCAAATCAACTACATACGTATTTAACGTAAGATCCAGACGTACTAAATATTTATGAAAAATTAAATAATCTGTTCCTGTTGCAACACATAAACATAGGTACAAACAATAATTGAACTACGTCTGTAAAACAAAAATCTGAAGATTGAAACCAACCCAAAAATACCTCTACCTATTGAAATCAACCTGATAACTTGGGAATAGATTTAAGTATTAAATACAAATTTAAATACCATAAAACAGCACTAAGGCAACACTTTCTACTTAGTGTTCGACTTTAAACATGGATTTCCGTGTATTAAATTTTGACATATTGCTAACGACTAAACTGGAGATTAAATTCGTTATTGGTATGCGGATTTTCTAAAATCTGAAGATTTTCTTTTAAGCTTAACACTAAATTTGATTATTAGTAAGGCCCAATACATACGTGTTAAAACAAAAACAAAATGGCGGTTGAGCGGGAAATCTTTTAAATTTGAAAATAAAATTAAAACCTCGGACAACATTCATTCATTATTATTTTTTTCAGCAATAAGTATTTCGACTTAATTTTTGCATTATATTGTCAAGCTAGTATTGCACTCAAACTTTTCTAAGGACAACATTTCAGTTCAATGAAGTATTTCATAAGAAAAAAGTAGATTTAACCGAAAAAACAAGGTACGGACATGCCACGGAACTGACATTTTGACTACACTTTTCCAAGCCATGTGGAAGATTGTCTGTTTTTTCAGATCTTGGCATTGTTCTTGACACAAAATTAACCTTTGTCAACCACTTTGACTATATTGTAAAAAAGACCAATAAAATTCTGGGATTCATAAAACGATTTTCTCGTGATTTCCAGGACCCATATGTTCTAAAGCTTCTATACGTATCTTTTGTAAGGCCAGTACTAGAATATGGATGCGTGGTATGGGCCCCTTACTACACTGTTCACATAAATAGACTTGAGTGTATCCAGAGAAGGTTTATGCGCTTCTGTCTTCGTTTTCTTCCGTGGTCCCATAGACATGCTTTACCTCCTTATGCTCAAAGACTCACGTTAATTAATCTCCCTTTACTCTCAAAACATAGACAATATATACAGCTTTGCTTCGTTATAAAATTGATAAATGGGTCAATAGTATCTCCATCAGCTCTGTGTCGTTTGAATTTCAGCTACAGTCAGACAAACTTAAGAAGACAGTTGCCTTTATGTCCGATCTTCAGTAGAACAAACTATGGTGTGAATAGTCCTTTAAATCAATTGATTTCAGTCTTCAATAAATATTATTGTGTACTTTCTTGTATAAATGACAATGTCAAAAGTTGTAAATTCAAAGAGATCTTTTTCAATACATCATTGTAATTGACTATATTAATTTATATTTAATGTAAACTAGTTGTATAAGCTTTCTATCGTTAGTTATTTAACGAATTCAATAAATAATAATAATAATAAGAAGTAGCAAATTTGGTCATGATATCGAATGTAGATTGTAGTAAATAGCCATTTACACAATTCAAACCAAAAATATATACGAATATATTAAATTAAATAACAAAAAAAGCACTGGACACAAAAAATCACAGTTGGGACGGAATCACCCATATATCAAGTAAATATAACAAAAACAAATTAAACTTATACTCTTTTCCTAGTTTTTACACTCAAAGTTAAAATTTTTTTTTTTTTAAAGTGTTTTTTTCTCACCTTAAATATTTGTCAACTTTGACTGGCTCTGCAAGCCGAACCGTTCATACAAATGAAATAATTTTTGCGACTACTTGAGCTCCAAACATTTGTTGAGAGGGATTAACAGCAGCAATGGCGTTCTTTATTTTTACAAATTGTGTGTTCAGGTGATTTGGAACTAAATTAATGTTATCAACGCATTCTGAAAATTTATTGAGGGCCTGTTTTGATAGATTTTCTATATTTAAAAGTTGTTTAGTAAATATAAAGTGGTGATTTTCAAGACTTTTTGTTGTAGATTCGTTGTTCTCTGCGATAAGCTCGTTAGTTTTTGAACAGCTATTGCGAAATTCATTTTTTAGCTCTACAACAGCTTCAGTAAGTTGGTCGATATGCTCGTTGTTACATTTAAGTGCGAGCATGATGTGTGAGATCGTTATGCCTCTGCACTCGTCACAATAATAGTTGAAATGAAGTGAGTATTCAGCCAGATAAACTTTGGCACTTCTGCTTAAGCCGGTACATACAGGGTGGAAAAATTTACCACATATACCTTTACAAATTATCCATTCAGTTGATTTTTCACTCAAAGAACAGTCAGTGTTTCCGCATTTCTCCATTTCAGTTACGAAGTGTATTAGATTATGTAGAGTATTAAAAAATATAAAATGTATTTAACTTAAGTTTTTAATTTGTACTTTTTTGACTTTTTGTTCCAGTTGATTTTCTTTCAGTGTATAAATTTTTGTTCTTAGCTTTGTATATAAAGCTCTTAGTTGCTCACTTGCAAAACTGGTTGTGTGATTGGATAAAGCTTAAAAAGAGGCTTTAGTCTCCACTAGCGTTGTGTAAAAGAGCTTTTATATATAGATCTCAGTTCCAAGATGTTATTGTTTTTGTATGCAGATGAGTAAAAACAAAAGAAAAGTAAAGATGTATGTAGTAACGAATAAAGCTACTGCCAGGCAGAACATATGCTAATATTGTACTCACCGGGACAGATGAGACAAGAAATATAAACAAAAGTAGATATTTAAACTTTTTTCGATGATAAGCTGGGGATGAATTGATGTAGGTAGCCAGATACGAGATCAGTATAGATGTGGTGCATAGGCGAATACTCCCTCAAGCGGTTGATAAAAATGCCAGTGATTGACCTTACTCGGATGTTGAACAATTATGTATTTCTATCAATTTATATTCAACCCATAATGTTTTAATATTCTTTGTTATAAGTTATATTGCGCCTAGAAGTACTTTTGAAGTGTATGACAAACACATTATGAATATAGAATCTATTAATAATACTTGCTCGGAATTTGATAATAGGTGCGTTTTATTGGAATTTATAGCTAGCGCAGCAATGCAAGCACCAATAAAACGCTATACTCACTTTTAAATTCAAACCAAATCCAGCACCACCTAAGTTTAAACTTAACGAAGCCTTATCTCAACTTTTATATCCACTTTTTACTGACTTTTTTATCGACACTTGGGTTTGTTGTTGTTTACCAAGGGAAATTTTACTGTGCTAGTTGTAATTTTTTCCAATTAAACACGCCTAATGTATGTTGCTTTGGAGATTTTAACTTGTCAAATGTCATATGAAACTGGTCAGTTAGTGACTATATGTTAATACCTTGTAATATGATAAAAGATTTTGAATTTCATTTTATTGACCCTCTTTACTCACTGAATTAAACAAAATTTTAGATTAAATTTTCTTATGCAATGATTATCTAAACTCTAAGGTCTCAACAGTTCCTTTTTCACTATTAAATAGTGATGGCCTTATCAGTTATTTTTGAATAACGGTTATAACAGTTACTGTTATTTTGTAATAACAGTTATTCAGTAACAGTTATTCTGAATAAGCCAGATGCAAAAACTGAGAATGGATTTGCAACCTTTTGGAGTTTGTGACCTTCCAATGTTTCATAGTGTTTTTGTGCATTCTGCTGGTGAAAACCAAGCATTTTACTTCTTTTCAGACTGAAAATTATCATTCTGAAGTGGTCAGATGGCTTCTCGATGACCAATTATTGAAAAGTAGCTGTCATTAATGTTCTTTTGGCATAAGAATATTATAGCCATCGAAGACTTACTGCAACTTCAACGAATTAAAAAAAAACTTAAAAATCCAAAATTTTAATTTCTGCTCAAAAAAAGATAAATTCTGTCTTCTTGGTAACATTAAGGCCAAACTAATCGTGATATACTTACTTATCCGGCTCCCGATCCATGAAGGGTCTCTGCCTGAGATATTGCGGTCTTCCATCGGTTGCGGTCCCTCGCACGCTCCCTCCAGTCGTCGAGACCAAGCGCTCTTGCGTCTGTGACCGCCTGGTTCCTATAGCGGAGGTTCGGTCTTCCCGGTCGTCTCGAACCTGGGGGCTGGGATTCGAAGATTTTCTTGGCTGGAGCGTTGTTGTCCATTCGCTCGATGTGGCCGAGCCAGTGTAGTCAACGTGTTTTGGCTCTTTGGACTACATCCACATCTTGGTACAGCTCGTACAGTTCACGATTGAATCTTCTCCTCCAATCGCCCTCTTCGCATATAGGACCAAATATCCGCCGTAGAATTTTTCTCTCGAAAGTGCCCAGGATCAATTCCCCTTTTTTACTTATCGTCCAGCACTCGGCGCCGTAGAGTAGAACTGGTAAAATTAGAGTTTTGTATAGCATGCACTTTGTCTTTCGAGAAATGAGTTTTGAACCCATTTGTTTGGCCAAACCGAAGTAGCAGCGGTTCGCTAGGGTAATTCTTCGTCGGATTTCCACTAAGGTGTCGTTCGTGGGATTGATGTTTGTTCCGAGGTAGGTGAACTCCTTGACTACCTCGAAATTACTGCTACCAACAGTGACGTTTTGTCCTAGGCGATGGACAGATGAGGCTTTGTTTGTTGATAGCATATACTTTGTTTTGTCCTCATTCACTTCAAGACCAACGCGTTTCGCCTGTTCATCAATAGCTGTGAATGCTTCAAGTACAGCTCTGTTGGAACGGCCGATGATGTCGATGTCGTCCGCATAACCAAGCAGTTGAGAAGACCTGTTAAAGATAGTGCCTTCCATGTTAACACCACTCTTGCGCACTATCTGCTCCAGGACTAGGTTGAAGAAATCACATGATAGCGCATCTCCTTGTCTGAACCCTGTACACGTCTGGAATAACTCGGATGAGCTGTTACCCATTTGCACGTTGCCCCGCGTATTTTGTAACGTCATGCGGCATAGCTGGATCAGTTTTTTCGGGATCCCGAGTTCCGACATCGCCAATAGAAGCTCTTGGCGACTTATGCTATCATATGCGGCTTTGAAGTCGATGAATAGGTGGTGGGTCTCGACTTGAAATTCGTTGGTCTTTTCCAGAATTTGCCTCAATGTGAAGATTTGGTCTATCGTTGATCTGCCTGGCCTGGCCTGAAGCCACACTGGTACGTGCCGATCATAGTGTTGCAGAAAGGTTTTAGACGCTCACATAGTACGTTGGATAGGATCTTGTAGGCAGCATTAAGCAGGGATATGCCTCTGTAGTTCTTGCAGGACATAGGATCGCCTTTTTTGTAGATTGGGCATATGGAGCTATTTGACCAGTCGTCGGGCATACTTTCCTCCTCCCAAACTTGGTTGATGAGCTGGTGCATGCACCCTACCATAACATCTCCTCCATACTTGAAGAGTTCCGCTGGTAGGCCATCCGAGCCGGCGGATTTGTTGTTCTTAAGCTTGTGGATGGCTTTCTTAACCTCTTCAGTACTGGGTGCTGGGACTGGATCTTCATTGACTGGTCTAATGCTTCTTTGTTCCTCTATTGCCTCCTCTACATAATGCCCATTAAGCAGCTGCTGGAAATGCTGCTTAAACACGTCTACAATTCCCTGTGCTTCGGTGACTAGGTTCCCTTCGCTGTTTCGAAGAGCTTGCGTGCCAGCCCTATAACCAGATGCCAGTTGCTTGGCTGTTTTCTAGAACCGGCGGGTGTTGGTGGCGGTGCTGGACTCTTCGAGATACTTGAGCTGAGAGGCTGCGGATGCTCTTTTTTTTCTACGCAGGTTTTTTTTCTCTTTCCTTCTCTTTTCACGGTACTCCTCTCTTGCTGCTCTTGTTTTCCGTTGCAGCATTTGCATTCGTGCATTTTCCGTCTCCTGCTTCAATACCGCGCATTCATCATCATACCACGGGTTCTTTTTTCTGGGTGGTTGATAGCCTATGGTGGTCTCGGCTGTCTCCTTAATAATGTCGCGACACTGGTTCCACTGGTTGTTGACGCTTGTGGCTGGGTGTACGGCAGAGAGTTTCCCGGTCAATTGCTCACTGTAGTCTCTGGCTTTCTCAGATGTGCTAAGGCATGCGATGTTGAACTTCTTTCTTTGGGCGGTCTTCGTTTTCTTTTCGTTGGACAGTCGGGCTCTGAACTTTGTCACAACAAGAAAGTGGTCAGAGTCCACGTTTGCACCTCGGAAAGTTCGCACGTCCAAGATGTTCGATGCGTACCTTGCGCCAATTAGCACGTGGTCGATTTGGTTGGCCGTTCGACCATCTGGAGATCGCCAGGTTGCTGTGTGTATCCTTCGCCTGGGGAACCTAGTTCTACTTATCACTGTATTACGAGCTGCAGCAAAGTCGATATACATGAATAGTCATCAATATATCAGACCATGAACTGTCGAGTTCCACCGATGGATGGCTGGAAAATCAATCGATTAAAAGACTTCTGAAAATTACGAAAACTTTGAGAATTTTGCTTGCTCCAGAAAAAGGGAATTTTTGGGCTATTAGGTCAAATTTAAAACGTAATATTATATACTAGTCAAAATAAAGTGTATTACCCTTTTGACAAGCCATAAATTGTCGTATTTCACCCAACGATGGCTACGCTGTCCATGGATTAAAAAACCTCGGAAAATTCCGAAAAATTTTACAAATATTTTTTGCTCCTGAAAAGGATAAATCTGGGTGCTTTTGAATGAAATTGGGAATAAAACACTATATACATGTCAAAAAATACCCTGTTACCTATCTGACAAGCTATAAATTGTCAAATTACATGGATGACTACAATGTCAATGGACTAAAAACCCTCTGAAAATTCCGAAAATGTTTACATTTATTTCTTGCTCTGATAAAAGGTAAATCTAGAGGCTTTTGTATGAGTTTGGAGCAAAATACCATTAACATGTCAAAATATAGTTTGTCTTCTTTATGACAAGCTATGAATTGTCAAATTCCACTGACAGATAGCTATGCTGTCAATGTATTAGAAAATATCTGAAAAATTAAAAAAATTGGATTATTGCAAGTACTCGGAACGAACGAAATGCTATGTTAACGTCAAAATATAGTTTCTTGCCCCTCTGCCAAGCCAAAAACTGTTGAATTGCATTAAGGGATGGCTACGATGTCGATGGATTGAAAAACCTTTGAAAAATCCAAAATCCAAAGGTGAGTGAACTCATATTTTCTATTTGCCGTTGAAAACGCAGTTTTTGCTATGTCGCTTTCTTTCATCTTAATCTGGTGAAAACCAGAAGTAAGATCGAGGGTCGTGAAGAATTTACATTCCCCAAGCCTAAACTCGCAAGAGTATTTGTAATGTCCGGAATAGGATAAGCATCCGGAATAGTTATTGCGTTCAGTCGTTTGATTTCAATGACAAGTCTATATTGCCTTTCTCCTGCGGAGTTGGGTTTCTTTGGAACGATCCAAATTGTGTATATTTTTTGAATGGAAATGAAAAAAAATTACATTTTTCAAAAAAAAAAAAAATTAAAAAATCAAGTTTTTTTGTTTGAAAATTTTTTTTAATTAATTTTTTTTATTTTTTTGTTTAATGTACTTTTTATTTCATTTCAATTCAAAAAAGTATCTAACTAATGCAAAACTGTGAAAAAAATCCACTGGAATTGCGGTTTTCTTGTCATTTTGATGACAACTTCGCATTGTTTAGGAACACCACAATTTGTTCCTTTACCTGGCTTGTAAGACTTTGAAGCTTTGGTGAGGAAAAACGGTTCGATGAATCAATTTGAAAATTTACAAGAATATTGATGATTTAAAAGTCTATAAATTTGCATACCATCGCAAGCCATGCAATCAATATTTGCAACAAAAAAAAAGATTTACGAAAAGACCACAAAACGTCGGTTTTTAGTACTTTTTTTAAACTAACGGTGAACGGTAAAAAAAAATAATTTCTACAAAATCATAAAAAAATCTTGTAAAACGCTTTTTCAAATTTCCAAAACTGTCTTTGAAATTTTTATAACGTCATTACTTGCTGAGATATTGGTAATCAAGGCTAAAAGTATCTTTTTTCATTCAAAGTCAGATAAACCATGTCAAAAAAAATCGTACGACAACAACAAAAAAACTGAATTGAAGCTGAATAAACAAGGTATCTGATCATGACATTTAATTGACTCAAAAAAAATTATCCATAGAAATGAGGACCTTCAAAAAAAATAAAAAAAAATAATTTAGTTGTCTCGTCTCATTTTTTGCAATAACGCAATAACGGTACTTCAAAAAAATTTGTTTGCAAACAAATCTCGAAACAAAAAACATAAAGCTGTAAAATGTTTTTTATTTCAACTCAATACGACCACTCGTCACAAAGATACAGCTCTTCAAAAAACGCTAACAAAAATTGAAAAAAAAAATGTGTTCCTTTAATATTGTTGACTAGTGTATTATTTACTTCTTTGGATTGTTTTTCTTTTAGATTGATTTTCATGTCTGGGGCTGTTAATTACGGCTTCTAATTTTTTGAGGGTATCATCCCGTCAAACGATTTGAGACACGAAGGACAAAAAAGTCAAAAAGGGTACTATTGCCGATTGGTTTAAGAATTGAGCACTGATTTTACTAGTAATTTCTAATTGTCCAGTAGCAGATTGTATTTTTAATGGTGAAGTGACTGGTTTACAATTGTAATTCTTCATTTCTTTCCTCCTGGTGTCCATGGTATCAGATCCATTGAATCTTATTGGTAATATTTCATTTTCAGGTCGATTCGTGCAGTTAATATGACGACTTTGAATAGATTTGTCCACTTTCATAGGCTGTGGGGGTTTTGGATTAGTTGGTCTTAAAGGTGGTGAGCTATTCCATTAGTCTCGCATAAAGCTGGTTGTTATACATTTGAATCCTTTCTTTAGGTGTTATCTGTGGGGTTCTACTTTCCGTCTGGTATTTTGGCGGAAACATTTGATTTATTGAAGAAGTAACATTGTAATTGAAATTTCTCTTATGTATTGAAAAATTTCTGAAATTCAGGTTTTGAAATTCTAGACAACAGGTATAGCCCTCTGGAAGGGTTTGTGGTTTTTGGATCATAAGCATTTTAGAAACGTCTCCATTGAGACCTCGAATGAAAATGTCTAGATTCCTATAATTCTCAGTCAGGGCGGTTATTGTTTCTTGAGAGTAATCTTCTGTTTTAATTTTATTAATGAGTAAATACAATTGATGGTTGACGAGTGCATAAAACTCGTCAATAGTTTTATTGGCTTGGGTCATTCTGTTTAACTCGTGTTCTAACGTTCTAGAGTCACGTTTGTCCGCTTAATGCAGTGACAAACATTTCTTAATGGTTAGCCAATCCTCGTCGAATATGTTGTAAGATATGAGGGCGGCATTGGCCGGTCTCTTATTTTTTGACGTATGTATGTGTTGGAGTATTGCTCTACAGATGGGTCTAGTTTTGCCAATTTGATTATTATGTAATATGGACTCCACGATGTGGATCCACGAAACATACCGTCAAAAATTTGAAGGTCCCTAACGCAGTCGGGTAACTTCCTAATTTCTAAAAGTTCTTGCTCAGTTTTTGTGTTTCAAGTGTTAGAAAAATTTGGGGGGGGGGGGGGGGGGGTGTCACTCTACTCTCTCAAGTTGGTGTAACCGATTGTTCATCAGATTTATTTAATCAATATGCTGGCTTACAGCACCAACCAGTTGTTTAACTTGTTCGGAAATTAGGGTAAGAATTGGGGTTGTTGGAGGTAGGATTAAGTTTATTTGATTTAAGTTAAAAATGTGTAGGGTCAAAGGGGGTGTTTGTGAAAGGGGGTAATTGTAAACATACTTTATTCTCTTAAAACCGTTTATATTTCCAAGCATGCCATGATATTATTTGAAAACGCATTTTATTTGCAATATACCATAGAAGAAGAAGTAAAGGAACTGGTGTATATCACATATACAGTGTACGTGAATGAAGCAGAAAACTGTATGCCCGAAATGTCAAATCGGTGAATGAATGGAAGAAAAAAAGTAAACAAAAAGTGATACAAGACTAAAAACATTAATAAATCATTAATTGTTAGAAAAAAAACAAATAGTTTTGAGTGATTTACTTAGAAATGTATGTATACTTACTAATAACAATACAAAAATATGAAGTGCAGTGTTAAATTGTGTATATAAAGCAAGAATAAGGCGGACAAGAATCATTTCCTTTCACAAGTGAGTTTTATCATATTTTTCTCAAAGAAAGCGATGTGAATTGATCATAATTTAATTAATCATCAATCAAGTAACACATTTTAAATGATTAAACTTTAAATAAACTAAGAAAATTAATAAATTAATTGAAAACTTGCACATGGTTTTTCGGTTTTAATTTGGGATACTAGTAATGTCAAACTGCGATTCTGTGAAACAGGGACGTATTTTTTTTGTTATTGGTGGTTGTAAGGCGCAACTATTTGCTAAGCGCCCTTTATATCAGGAAATTATTTTTGTTATTAAATCGATTTTGTACCTTTGGAGTTCGTATATTTATGTTAACATGTGCATCTTCAGAATATTGCTCAATTTTCTCTGTAGTGAAGTTATTAGTGCATTTTTTTAATGTAAACTAATTTGTCTATTCAAAAATTAAAATAATTTAATAAAAAATTTAAAAGGTTTCTAAAGTCGAGTGGTAAAAGGATGACCATTCTGAAAGTGGATGAAGTAAAGCCACATTTGGGGTGCCAATTTTTTATCGATGCGAATGATTTGCTATGATTCACGTTGGTTTTGGAGAGCCTTCTTTCATGACAATGCGTAAATTAAACTAAGTAAATCTATAATGTTCCACTGAAACAACACAATTTTAAAGAAAGTAGATATTAAAACATTTTATCGGTGCCTTAGAGGATTATCATAAAAAAGTAAGTATTTTTTTAAACATACTACTGAGAAGAAAAATAAATTCAGAAAATAACAAATGATTGTTATGGCGCCCTAGTAAGTTGCCATTAAAAATCACTCCGTCCCTTTTGGAATGTATTTGTGTTTGTGAGAGCAAACACTATTATGAAAAATGCTTCACTTTTTTCCACAAATGGCGCTTCCTTATATTTTTTATTCTAAGCAATATACTGACGCGTGAATGGCGTCATCTGTCAAAGAATTAATTGTGTTTTGTTCGTTGGCGTGAGTCATTCATTTTTCTGTGTTTTTAATGTCGTTTTCCATTGGTTTCACTCAAGAAGACACTCATTCTGAATCCAATGGAACAGTGCTTGTTACTTCTACTCAATTTTGAAGTTTCGTCTCTGTATTAGTGAATCATTAAATAGAAACTTTTTGCTGGTACACAAAAAGTGAAATTAAAAACAATAGTGTACCCACCCCTTACTTACAAATAATAATTTTTCTTTTTGTTTTTCTTAATTTGTTTATTAAATTTTATTAAATTCAGTGTTTTCGAGTGTACAATTAATTCGAATGGGATGAACAAAAAATATGAAGTTGCACTGCAGTTTGTTTTGACGTTTGAGTGAATTTTTGTTGAAGTTTCGTGTTGCATGTATTAGTGCTTCTGAGTGTCTTCTGAATTCAAATCAAGAATCAATTTTCTCTCCTCAGAATCGTCAGAAGAGTATTTTTTGTGCCAATGAAACGGTTTCAGAAGCGTTCCGGACGATTCTGGACGCTTCCGGACGTCCAATGGAAAACAGCATAAGTTTTTCGGTGCTTACAAAAATTGTTATAAGACAAATAAAAGTGATTAAGGTAAGCAAATTTTTATTTTTAAAGAAGTCAAATATGAGTGTTAGTGCATGTCATATGTTTTTATTTTTATACATAACAAAATTTTAAAGTTATTGGCTGTTTACAATTGCCCCAATTTTTTCATACCATGGGTAAATGTAAACATAGAAATGGGGTAAAAGTGAAAAATTTGGGGTAATTGTAAACATCCATTTGTGAATGGATTTGGTGTTGATCTACAATTTTTTATATCCGTCATACACGTCAGATGATATCGTACCGTATGTTAACAACAAAAACAAAACCTATCGACAGGCCACAGAAGCATACGGTGTTCCCATCTCAGTTATTTATAATCGAATCGGTGGCAGGAAAAATCCCACTGCCGTTATATCTCGAGGAAGAAAGCCTGCACTATCCTTAGACTTGGAAGACACCATAGCAAGGTGACTTATTTCAAGATCACGTGCTGGTTACCCTTGTGATAAGGAAAACCTCCTTGATTTAGTGGGTACCTACATAAGAACCACAAACTTGGTTACCCCTTTCCAAAATAGGAGGCCAGGAGACGACTGGTACCTGAGCTTCATGACACGGCATCAAAACCTGTCCTTAAAAAAACCAGAACGCTTACAAAAAGCACGCCAAGATGCTCGAAAAGCCGATATCATATTCGACTTTTACACCAAATTAAATAAAATGTACGATGAGTTCGATTTTTCACGTTCCGATAAGGCAGCTTTTGTTCTGAACGCGGATGAAAGTGGTTTTGGTAGTGATCCAAGTCACCTTAGAGCCATATGCGAAAAGGGTGTACCCTTAAACCGGGTTTCTGGTGGTTAACCACTACAACCACTCGACAAATGTGTTTTTGGACCAGATAAAACAGTCTGGGACAAAGCGCTTGTTAACTATGGTAAAAACATGATGGGTCAAGGAAGTTGTCGGCTTCCAAAAGCTGACTTTTCTGCACTACTGCAACCAATTTGGGAAAATAATTTAACGTCTAAAAACATTATCTCAGGATTTGAATCCACCGATATTTTCCCATTTGATCCGACTTAATTTAAGGTGTTCAACACAAAAGGAAAACTCTATTTACAGTGAACTATGTAAAGTCTGGTCAACTGCTTCGCCAGTACATGCTCCATTATTGCAGTGTCTCAACACCACCACCTTCTTTTCCACTTGACTTTGTTGAAGCTATGAGAAAAACAGTACATATTCCACAAATGTGTGTCTGCCTTTCAGTCCTGTAGTGTGAAGCCCAGATTGAGATGCCATCCACATCAAATGGTACAAAATTTCCGTCCGATTACTTGCTCTTTTTATTAGGTACATACTTCTACTTTTTCATCTAGGGACTTGTCAAACTCTCGAGAACAATAGAGACTCAAGCCTAGTTCAGACTGAATCACCATTATCTCCACAAACTATGATACCTCGTCCTGAAGGTAAGTTAATACTCTTGCATTTATCTCTTGGCTTAAGTTTGACTTTTTTTCTTATTTTCTTTTGTTCTTCTTCAAAGACCTTTTGGAAAATATCTTTGCTCTACAAAATACATCCCCACCAACTTTCACTAAACTCGAAGAACAAAAGAAGGTAGTATCACGCTTAAAGCAAATGAAATACGGAGAAGTTCTTACCAAAAATGAAGTGTTAAGCCGTTTAAAACAAGATGACGATCTCAAAGCTGAAAAGCTGTCAAAAAAGCGACCCAAGAAAGAAAAACCTTTGCTACAAGAGAAAGTAAAAAGCTTAAAACCAAACAAAATTAATATCAAGAAGACAAATATTCCAGACTCATCATCAGATGAAGACGCTGTATCTACGCGAAGTATTGAATCCGTGTGGAATGAAGTTGAAGAAATGGAGGAAATTGAATGCGTGGACATTGATGGAATCAACAAATTGAAGCAAGGAATGTTTGTCGTTGTCAACTTTAAGGGTGTAAATCGATTTGCTACTACGTATAAGTACGTTTGTGTGGTTTCCAAAGTCCTGGAGGAGGAAGGGGAAATTGAAGTGGTCGGTACTAAAAGTATGAGTTCATCAAAAACAATGTTTTTCATTGTCAAAAGCGACAAGAGTTTTGTTTCTATAAACCAAATCTGTGGATTGTTGCCAGAACCAAAAACAACTGTTATCGAAGGAATTACCACTGTAGAGTTTAGTGCTAAGGTACCAGTTTTTGAAATGTGACGTTTGAACTCAACATTTTTGTAACAATTTATCCTTATTTATCATTAATTTTGAAATAAAGCACTGAAATAAACATATATAATTTTAGTTCTGTAATAAATTTATTTGGGGTAACATCGTCTTTTTGGTTTCATTTCTTCATCATATGTTTTAGATTCCATTTTGTTCACTTTTGTACCAAAAGTTTTTATTCTACCTGCTTTGGATACTGAGCTCCTTGTTTTCTTTTATCCTATTTTTTTGTTTTTGCTAAAAAAAATAAGGGGGTAAATGTAAATTCCTAATTTTATGAAAACTAATAAACAAACAAGTTTAAATTTATTACTTTTCAATTGATGATAGAATCCAAACGTAAGCTACATCAAAACAAAATTTCAACATCTCATAGTTTAGCTGTTATAAACACTTCAAGTTAAAAAAAAAAATTTCAAAATCCATTACAATTACCCCCTTTGACCCCAATACCAAAAATTGCTTGAAAATTTTGTTTGTTTTATAGTAAGTTTTTGTATTGATTCAATTATGTATAGTTCAAAATGTTATAGTATTTTGTTACTTATATGATTAAAATTGTTTATAAAATTTAATTTTTTCGGTAGGTATTTTAATTGAATAACATAAGTAAGTTTGCCTTTAATAATGTTTTATATCAAAATATAACTAATAGGTATTTTAATTGAATAGTACCTTTAATAAAGTCTTATATCAAAATAAAATTTTAATAATTTTGGTAATTTATTTGAATAAGTATATGTAGCTTTAAAGTATTATTTTTATTTTTAAATTATGTGACATGTACATAAGTACAAAGTAAAAAGCAGTAATGAGAAGAGCTATGATCTTATTTTTTAGAGGTAGCTTACAAGACTAATGGCCAATTTCATAAACAAGCACTGAAATTATTTTTACCTAAACTGCTTCTAAATTTTTTCAGACATTTAAAATTTCCACCAATGTAGAAAAGGGATATTTAAGGGATATTTTAATATGACTGAGTTTGCTCACATCCCTGGATTAAAAAAAGGTTGTTTCCCTCGCACATGCGAAGTCTATGAGAAAAAGCATTATGGATGAGGGACAATTAAGCGTGGTACACATTATCAAACCTAAGTGTCAGCCATGTTGGATATCAAACCTGCGTGAAATGTTTCGCGTACACACTTATCAGTTATGTTGGGCGTCAGACAAAGAAATTCCACTACTCCTAGAAAATAGTCTCTTTTTATTTTGAGGCTATTTCCGCCACGAATCGTGTTGATTCCTTTTTTAAATGACACACACGAGCTTTTTCTTATTTTGTTTGCACTTTTTCCACTGATTCCCTATAAAAATTCTTGTTTTGTTCCGTGAATGACGGCTCATGAATGAAACTGTGTACACATCATCGAGCAACCACCCAACAAACCGAGGGTTGTCATGCAGTATCAAAAAATTTTGTGAGCAGGCAGTTCTGAGTGTCAAACCATCATTCAGCGTGTACACATTGTCAGTTCGGTTTGATATCCAACATGGCTGACACTCAGGTTTGATAATGTGTACCACGCTTTATTCTGACAGAAAAATATCAGCTCTTGTTGATTGGAATGGCTAAACAAAAAAGACTTTTAAAATTTAATGAGACAAAAACGAGCCTTTAGCTTACAAGGGCATATTAGAGACTGCAGTCTCTGATATCTTTTTTAAATCAAGTTCTTCTTGTAAATAGTTTTTGAAAAAATAATTTTCAAAACCTAAAAACAAAAACAAAAATAATATTTTTTTACGTTTGAAAATTATTTTTTTCAGAAACTATTTACAATAAAAACTTGATTTAAAAAACATATTAGAGACTGGATTCATGGCTTTAAAAAAAGCTATAGCATACCATTGTAAGTGGTCCCGTTGTTTTTTTAATATTTTTTTTCTATTTTGGGTAAAATTTTTAGAAAATTACCCCTCCTGCCTGAACGGGGGAAAATAGGACCCCCTTCCGATACGATTTTATTTTCGTCTGAATCTAATCTATAAGTTCTGATTTTTTTTTCGCGTGTTATAAGAATCACCCTAACTCCATTATTTGTACCTTGAAGTGAAAAAAGGGAGACCAGCGGGGTGAAATAAAATTCTGAAAAAATTAGGGAAATTATTTTTCAATGTTTTGAATCGAATGAGGGCTATCCAAGACAATGTCCAATTTAAGGACCACCCTAATGTATATAAACATAGTTATAAAATTAAAATTCAGTTAATTAATCAGATACAAAATATTTATAAGTTCTTCATAATTGTTTGTTTAATATACATACCAAATGGTTATAATATTAATGATAATTTTAACTTTATTATTTCATTTAAAAAACAGTTGTGTTTAGTTCAATTAATCAATATTTTTGTATTAATATAATTTTAAACTCACTTTATTTTAAAATTTGTCTTATATCACAATATTTCATATAAAAATATGTATTTAATTTATATGTTTGGATATCTATTTGGTTCTCACACTTTACTCAAAGCAACAGGTGTATTCAATTTCAAATTAAATGCCTTTCTTTCTTCTGTTCAAATTCATTAGATTCATTCGTAGAGTTTCTCTCTCTTTCTCTTAAATTTGGATTTAATACTTCAGTTGCTTGATCATAACTCTGATTCTTTTATTTTAATACTTCAGTTGCTTGATCATAAATCTGATTCTTGATCAAATGTAACCTTTCGTACAACTCTTGGTCTCAGTTGATTACCATGAGTTCGTACTGTACCATTTAATCTTATTCTTATTATATGTATAAACTCTAGAGATTTGATCACATAAAACGGCTGGTATCCACCGCACAAAGTTGTTATAACTACAGCGATTCCAGGCAGTTTGATTTTTTTGAATATAATATTTTTATTTTGTGGTATTTATGTTGTTGTTGTTTCTTTTGTTTGGTTTGCTTTGGTGCTCGCTTTTGGCTATCGATACATTCTTTTGTTTGTATTTAATGGATTTAAATCATTGTATTTAAATTCTATATTATTCTCATGAAGAAAAAAAGCTCGTGGCCATCTATGCGTCCAAATGTAATACTAATTTTTGTTAAGGGATCTCGGTAAGGCGATCACAGCGAACCTATCGACCAAATGTCAACCTACAAAATCGTGTTTCATGAGAATACTATAGAGTGGATATACAATGTTTAAATATTTATTTTCTACTTGGTTACTAATTGGCTTGATTGCATCTAAAATAGTTCGCGGATTGTACCTAAAATTTAAATTTGATGGTGTAGAATTGGTTGAAGTGGAAGGAACATTTCTGTACTTAAATACAAAAATTTCAAGATGATTCTCTATAGGTAAATGTTTAATTTTAATATAATGAAAATATTTCTTCAAACTTGATTTCACAGTTTGAATTGCTCTCTCAGGGTGGGGTTTTTGTAAAGATTACCATATTTAAGAATACTATTTTTAGATAAATGAAATGATTTTTCACCAATTAACATCGTGTTAATGGTGGTTGTAAGGCACCATACGCATGCAAAAAATACGATCTACCTTACGGTGGTGGTTGTAAGTCACCAAAGCTTAAGCTGAAAATAGTGATTGTAACATAGATTTTAATATATACCTAGATAACTAACTTCGCCTTCAAAAGTGAAGCTCGGCCACCATTTTGTTGGAGGCATTTACAACAACAATCCTACTGTATTTTGTTTACTTTTTGCAGAGGATTGTATTTGTTACATTGTTTTTTGTTTTTAATTAATTAAACGTGATTTAAAGGTGTGCAAGATTGCAAAAATATTAAAATACCTGGCTCTGGTAGTGCTTATGCTTGCAAAAACAGTAACAAGAAAGAATGGTATTTTTTCCATATTTATTTGAGAAATGACCATAAATTACATCTGCAATTAAAGTCAACAAAACGTCATCACAGAATTTTAAAAGATATCAGTGTACAAAAGAAAGACTAAGAAAAACTTTCTCGCAAGAAGTTAAATGTAAATATCTTCAAATATACTAAACGTTGCTATATAATTTTTTAACCATTTAAAAGATGGCAAAAATACCTTTCATTTGATACCAAAATCATTTTATTACCTCTTTTAAATTCTAAGATATAACAAGTTATTCAGAAAAAACACTAAAACATTTAATTCTATTGTTGACATTTTTTGCCTTCAACAAAATGGTCGCAAAGCTTCACTTTTTCTCTGTACAAAAGATCCTATGTTGGCCATCTAGGTATATATTAAAATCTATGGATTGTAAGTCACAAAAAAAAAAAAAATCAATTAGTTAATATATACAGCTGCGGTCAAAATAATAGTAGTACTCCTTAATAAAAAACCAAAATTGAAAAAAGTTGATCCCTTAATTTTTAACAAATTAATACCCATGTGATTTTCAAATTGGTGTTTTTAAGCTTTTATTTTAGAAAAAAGAAAAAATTCCAAATATAATATTTTATAAGATATTTTCAAATTTATTGAAGAACTTTTGAAAAACAGCGGTCAAAAAAATAGTAGTGCGCAGATAATACACCTTTAAATATCACAAAAAATCAAATTTAGGGCAAAATTTGTATCATAAGATTTATTTGAGGGTTTGAACCTTAAACTCCCAGTTAGTCGCAAGTCCCTTGTTGGAAAAAAACTGCAGCACAACAGCGTTGCATCGAGTTTATCAGGTTTTCACACCTTTCTACGCTTATCGAGCTCCATGAGTGCTGTATAGCTTCCCAAAGGGCTTTATTGTCAGTTGGATGGCAACTAGCAACATATTTATTTGCATCGCACAACAAGTTCTCAATGGGATTTAAGTCCGGAGACTGTGCGGCCAGTCCATCACATCAACTCTATTTGCCTGGAATCATTGCTTCGCAAGTTTACTAGTAGGCCTTGGGTCATTGTCTCACTGAAAGACACGTTTCAGTCGGTTCTTTATCTTCAGCATAGAGTAGCATTACTTCCTGCATGATCTTAATACAGATTTCCAAATCCATTATACCTTCAATTTGGTGTATTGGAAAAACACCATAGAAGGAAAAACATGCCCGAACCATTATGCTGAGTCCTCCGTGTTTAAGTGTTCTTGCTTTGAAACGTGGATTATATTCTGTATTTGTTGGCCTTCTTACATATTGATGAGGTCAATTTCCACCATATAAAACAATCTTCAACTCGTCTGACCACAGAACATTACTCCGATTTGATGCAGGCCAGTCAAAGTGGTTCCTTTGCGAATTTCAATAATTTTGTTACATTGTTTTTTGTCAAGAATGGTACCCCTCCAGGCTATGGGCGGCTTGAACTTGTTTTCGTGACTTTCTACGACCCGTTTTATTGATGGCAGTAACATAAAATATGCCTTTAATTTCAGAAGCTGGCGTAACGGGAGTGATTTTTAAATGCCTGATGACTCGTTTCATCAACTTTGGTGGAAAAAGCGGCTTCCGCCCGCCATTTTCTGACTCTGGCAGTTAAATAATGACTTTTCTTACCATTGTTGGTGAGCGTTCAACTTGGCATTGAACCAGCGCATAAGTTTTGCCTTTCGATATCAGTCTTCAAACTAAGACACGCTATTCCGGTGTTCGGTGTTTGCCTCTGCCCATTGCTGGCAAAAATATGACCAATTTTTCAATAATAACCATGAAGATGTTATGGATAAACAAAAACCAACGTTTTTTTAAATGTTTAATTTAAGAAATTAGGGAGAAAAATAATATTTCTTCACATAAACCGTTGCACTACTATTATTTTGACCGACAGAATTCGTAGCTTTGATTAATTACGGTTGCTTATTTGTCATATTACCGTTGCAAATAAAAATGTATGTGTACCCGCTCATTAAGAAAATTTTATTAAGTCAAAATGCAACAGTTTGTTACTATCAACGCAATTTAAAATTTACAAAACTTAAGTTCCGCAATTCTCTTACTTGTACTACTATTATTTTGACCGCAACTGTATGTGAACATTAAAAATGAAAATCGTACACTTTTAGATGTGTTAGTTGATTGCACACATGCTTGTGTTGTAAATCCTTTTCACTACCGAACATTACAGTTATTTTTCACCTTTTGTACCGCTTATGTGTATTTCCTCCTTTGTTTGTATACTCTCATTGTTGGAAACGACCGTTTCTCCGTTGAATTGCTCCCACTTTCCACTTTTTCACAAATATTTTAACACTCCGATATTTTAACACTCCGACAAGTTATTATTATTTTTTTTTCAATCGCGACTCCAAGGGCCATAATGTTTAAACTTCTTACTAAATAAAACGCAATCGAATTTTATTGTGGGAAAAATTATGTAAAAAACCTCACATTTATTTTCCGTTTCCGCAAGAAGCAAAGACTTGCTCTCTAGGCAAGAAGCCGATCGAGACTGACTTATATACTTTTCATTTAACAATATTTGAATTAACTCAGATGGCCAGTGTGCCATACGTAACAGTTTTTAAGGATCTAATGGCCAATTTCATCATTAAAATTGCTTTTATCTAAACTCCTAAATTTTATCAGTTTACAAGGGCATTTAAAATCTTTTTTAAATAAAAACGCATTTGGTGAAACCAAAAAACATCATTTTAGGGCTAAATGGCTTTTTAAATAAATAAAAGCCTTCCGTAAAATTGGCCATAAGAATAGCTGTGTTTTTTTGAATGTCCGAATAAAATTGTGTGAAAAAAACGACAACAAAGCAAAACAATTAACATGTTAAATACAACAATAACTATGTCCATATAGAGTTAGCTAAGTCCAGATAATTAACTGGAGTTAACTTTTGTCCCGATAAAAACGGTTTTGCCAGATTACCATTGTCGTTGTGTTGTCGATAATTTGTATAGAAATGTCAAATGTTTGTTGGTAAGATAGTTCAGAACAAAATGGCAGACCAAGGCAAATGTTGAAATGTCCCGATGTCGTTTTATTCGCCAAACTCCATATGTACATACAAAAAAACGCAGCTAATATTAAATATCTACACTTTCTTTCGTTATTAAACTTACCTATACGAATGTTGTTTTCATTTCAGATTTCGTTGATGTTAAAGGAGCCAAATGTTTGTTCGAAACAAATTACAGTCATGTATACTTAATTTTATACGATTCATTCGTTCAAGCTGAAGTAAACTTAAAACATAAAGGTATGTTGGTATCACATTGTTTGTATTTGGTTTATGTATTATGTTATGGTTATGGTAAGCGTGACCATCTGTACCAAAATAACCGGTACAGTACCGAAACTTAACGCTGTGAACCGTGTACCGAAGAAAAGCCTCGGTACACACAAATGTACCGAAATCAAATTCGTTCACCTATCGAAAATTATTGGCAGGAGTCTCCAATGAAGAAATTTTATAAAAAAAAAATGGTCGGGAATACTGGCATATTGCCTTTAAGAGTCGGAAAACACGGACGAAAAAGAGCAAGAACGGTGCGGGATGAACGAAAAATAACGGAAATCTTTATACAGAATAGAAAAAAGCCAAGAAGGATATTGACAATTTTCCAGGAGTCGGAAATCAATAAGACGACCCGACGATGACCTGACGTCGTTTGAAAGAAATGTGATTTTCTTGCCACCACCGTCCAGCAAATAAGCTGATACATAATAAAACTATTTGGGAATAATGGTTCAAATTGGGTTAAAACACAAACAGCCAGTCTTAATGTGTTGAAACCGTTTTCCCCACAGTTTTTGAAATAATTGACTTTTTGCTGGACGGTGTCAAGCAAATACTATTTCTTTCAAAAGACATTGGTCCTGAGTAATAGATCCGTATCTAGCCTAAAGTCGACTTTAACAAAGACATCCGTAGAAATAAAACACAAATTTCACCACTAAACGCTTAGAAGCACTTCAAGCTAAGTTTAAAATTATCTAATCTTTTGTTCTTTTATTTCTTCAGATGTTTTTGTTAAAGTCGACTTTAGCTAGATTCGGATCTATTACTCAAGGCCATTGTGTCATCGTCACGTAGGGATTAAAAGTACCAATATCCTTTTAACTTTTTTTTTATTTTACTATAGATTTTCGTTATTTTTCATTCAAGCCGCGCCGTCCTTGCTCTTTTTTCGTCGTCTAAGTTATCCAACTCTTATGGGCAATATGAGCTACCATTTCAAACCATTTTCTTTTAAATTAATTTTGTCCCCGGAGACTTTGACACTCTTGCCAATAATGTTATCTTTCTCTGAGAATGGTCAGTTCTTGATAACATCTTATGGTCAGTTTCACAGTCTTGTTTAAACCTTGAACTGAGTTCAGTTTGTTCTGCTGCTTAAACCAAAATTTGAATTTAAGCTTCCACTATGAAATTTTTAGATGATGAAAGGTCTTTTCCTCTTTCCATATCTTTTGAAGTACATCGTTTTTTTACCAACATTTCTCGAAAACGTATTTAAAACGGTATTATTATGCAGAAAAATATGGATATTGAAAACTAAAAAACATTTCACTTTTTTGCTAGAAACCTTGCTAAAAATGTGCAAAACAAGAAATTTCACTACACACACTTTCACTACACAAACTTCGAAAATAAAATCTTTTTTTTATACTTTGCGCGCACTAAAGGGATTTTGACTACCCTTAAGATGATGAGACACAGTGCGAGCGGTCAGGAAAATAGGGAGGGTTCAAGAGGAGATACCGATGCACATTAGTTTTGAAGTTCTGAATATCAAAATGGAAGGGAAAAACAGAGCCTGGTAAAGCATTCCACATTCGTGTTGTACGGCTAAAAAAAGAATATCTCGCACCCTTAGAATGAAAGTGACCTAACTCAAAATTTCTGTAACTTCTGATTTTGCAATAAACTGACCTTATAAAGCGTATTCTAAAACCCTGTGGTGAAAAAGATATCAAAAAATACCGAAAAATGAATAATTTCCAATGAAAATTTTAAATTTACTCGAGACTATTTTTTTTTGAGAACTTTCTTACTCATTTCCCACGAATTGCAAATTTTTAGTTAGGTCACTTAGCATTAAATTCTACACGGTTTTTGATTCCCCACTGCACAACGCTGTCAAGATCAGAATTTAACGAGCTTATCATACGGTGCCGTTGAAGTTCCACATCCGAAGGACAGGGATGTGAATCTAAAAACGAATATGAAAAGCTTAGGGTGCTATCGTCAGCAAAACAATTTAATGGATTAGAAGTTTCAGACAAGAGGTTATTAATGAAAATGAGAAAGAGAGTCGGAGACAAAACGGAGCCCTGGGACACACCAGCATTTATTTTATGAATATCAGACTTGTTACCATCCAAGACGACTTGTATTGAACGGTCCGAAAGGTAATTTCTAATCCAAAGAAGAAGAGATTCATCGATACCAAATGCACGCATTTTCAATAAGAGAGCTTGATGCCAAACTCTATCAAATGCCTTTGAAATATCAAGCGCAATAATCTTACTTTCTCCAAAACGATGTAAAGATTTGTTCCACTGCTCGGTGAGATATACCATCAGATCACCAGTGGACCTATTGCTACGAAAGCCATACTGCCGGTCATTAAGAAGCTTTCGTTTTTCGAGATATTTCTTAAGCTGATAATTTATCAGCGTTTCCATGACCTTGGAAAGAAGGGACGTAAGTGCTATTGGGCGGTAGTTAGAGGGAGAAGAAGATTCGCCTTTTTTAGGGACAGGCTGGACAAATGCTGTTTTCCATCCACTCGGAAAGAGACCTGTAGAAGGACAGATGGAAAAGCTTACGCAGTGGTTTTGCCAGCGTTGAACAATGGGATGGATACAATCCGGGCCAGCGGATTTGTGTACATCGAGTTCTTTTAAAACTCTTGCTACTGCACGAGTGTGAAAGAAGATTTGTCCCATAAAATCATTTGCGCTCTCAAGTACAGGCGGAGACATGATACTCTCTGACAGCGTCGAATGAACAGCAAACTGTGCTGCAAGCAAATTGGCTTTTTCTAGTGAGCTAACATAGGGAGTGTCATTAAATACGAGCGTTGGAACCGCGGACGAAGTAGTATGTCGGATGTTTTTTACAAATGACCAAAAATGTTTACTACCTTTGGGACATTGTAGTATTTTTTGCCGTAATTTTTGGTCATGCAAAAATTTTGTTCTTTGAATATGGCCGTTGCAGGTCTTTCTACCTTGTTTGAACTTCTTCCGGAAACTTACTTCTCTTGCCTTAATAACCTCTTTACAGCTCGAATCAAACCATGAGTTTTCTTTTGGTTTGATAGATTTTATCCTGTTCGGAATAAGATTTCTCATCCCGTAAAGAATTAAGTTTGTTATCATATCTGCGCTGGAGTCTACGTCACTATCGAGGAAGCATAGTGACCAGTTAAAGCTTCTGAAGAAATCATTGAGACCGTCCCAGTTGGCTTTCTCGTATTGCCAAACGGTTCTCCTAGGGGTTTTCTCTTTAACTGAGGTTTTTTGGCACGAGAAATTTGCAGATATGACACAATGGTCTGATGTGCATTATGTGCATTGCCATTAGTTGGTGATAAAAGTTGTGAATTAAAACGTAGTTTATACAAAATAAATTATTAGAACGTCTACATTTTCTCAACGATTATGGCTCTGCCCAACCAACGCAAAATTATAGCGAAGCATTCGCAAAGACAGTTTTTTGTTGTTTTTTAGTATTGAGATATTTCATATTTTGTATCGTTGCGAATGATTTGCTCTAATTTCGTGTTGGAGCCTTTAGGAAAGTTACTTTTTATTAAGGTAGAACTATAAAGTCTCACCCATACCACTGCCTTGAGCCTGCGACTATTATAGTTCTACCTTACAACGCGACTATTGTCATGTATCTTAAAGTAGATCTATAATTGTCGATAGCTCACTGAAGTGTTCGGTTGAAAATGAGCAAATATGTACGTGAAAACCATACTCATCTCACGGGAGTGAAACTGACATTTGGTGAAGTTGGAACGAAAAAAAGAGAGGGATGATTTTTTTACTTAAGAGTGTTCCGGACTGAAATGGTGATTTAATGAATAAGATTGCGAAGCGTGTACTTATCCGATCAAAGCGATTAAGGTGTCTATGGACAGATAAACTTATTCTCTATGCCATCATTGGAAAAAAAATTTAATTTTGTGCTCTAGATTTTGGTAAAAGCCTCTAAGAAATCGAGAAAATGGCTAAAATGGCTGTTTTTCAAAGCAAATGTAGCCTACACTATAGCATTTTTTGCAAAAAAATGTTTAATAACATAAAATTTCATATTTTTATTATGCCACTATTGGAGAAAATTTTTAATTTTTTACCTTATAAAAATTTTAATAATGCAAAATAAAAATGCTTGTGAATTTTGAAAAAACCCATTTTTGACAGTCAATTTTTTTTACCTAACGGTATTTTTTTGACAATTTTTTTTGCAGTGGATATAAATTCAATATATTTTTCATGATTTTCATTAATTATGTAATCATATTTGTATCATTTGATATTGAAGTTTTTAATTCTTAAAATGCACTTTTTGAGAGAAAATTTATGTAAATTTAGAAGTTAAAATCAGTTACTTTTAGAATTTTTTTTTTAATACAATAATACGCCTACTAGTGACCAATTAGTAAAAATGCAAAGTTTTATAAAACAAAGTATCTGATGAAAGTGAAAAAAAACGGTCTTATATATGCAAAACAAAAGTTAGCAAATGACTGGTTTTGTTCAGTTCGGAACACTCTTAAGTGGAATATTCCTCACTTCTTCTATTGACTGTTTAGAAAGCAACTTTTCGTGGGTTTTTAACATTAGCTTCCGAATATTAAGACTATTCCAAACCAACACGAAACATTCGGAACGACAACGAAACTTTTTCATTGTAATTGATTTTAACAGGCAAAAGTTTCGTTGTCGTTCCGAATATTTCGCATTGGTTTGAGAAAGCCTTAATGGTTCTAGCTTTACATTTTTTCATCCTTTCGAGTTTTTTACTTCACGTTGGTTCGGGAAAAAAAATTACTACGTCAACAAGATGGATCGGGAGCTCCAGGTTTTTTGTCATTTGAGTTGAGTTGAAATGGTATTGAGATTGAAGCAAAATGAATGGCATTGATGTATTTATTTCAATGCAAAACAAATATAATTCAGTTAACAGGACTACTTACCACGCGTATCTATTAAAACAAATATATATTTATACACACACATGCAGATAAAAAGACCATAATGCATTATCTATAAAACCAACTCCTCGATCCAAGCCGAACGTGCCCAAATATTTGACGTTTAACGAACAGCTGATTCAATTACACAGCATTTAACCAAATTAATAAAAAGGTCGTTCATGCAAACTTTTGCGTAAACTTATCAATTTACACAATTTGTAAAGTTATGACGTTGCATGAATACCCTTATTATATCTAATTTTTTATTTTGTTTTAATTTTGTAAATTTTTTGTACATATTCATGTGTATGTGCTTATATTAGCTTAATTAATTTTACTAATCACTGACACATGCACCCATGATAGTCCTCTGATTGTGGATTGCTTGCTCTAAGCTTATTACAACAAAGAATCTAAATTTAAGTTTTTCTGAATAAATGGCCCCAGGAACCCATGGTTTTTGTTTGCGGTGATGACGCACATAGGAGTATTTGTATGCAAAAACTGGACAAAATTATTTTTTGTCTTGATTGCAATATTTTCATCTTAAACCATGTAATAAATACCGTTTTTAATAAATTAACCCTCTTTAAAAAAAAAAAAAAATTTCAAGTTTTTTTTTAAATTTTTCAACTGGAAACAAGAAAAAATGCATTCAATTGGATATACGATATGACCAAAAAAGATAAAAAGGATCAAAGTTGCATCCAATATTTTTTTTTAATCAATACTGGGAGCTTTGCTTAACCATATTTTATACAAATAATTACCAAATAACTCCAAAAAAATAAAAAAAAAATGAAATCCCAAAGAAAAATAGCAGCACAAATAGTCAGTTTGAATGGGCATAAAAGTGGGAATACGATATGACAAAAAACAACTACATCCGCAAAAATCCGCAGGCGATTCTTTTTGAAAATGAAGCTTGATGGTTTATTTTATCCACCCATATACAAATGAGAGCCCAATTCCACCTACATCTATAAAAAAATTACTTCCCAATGAAAAAGAACCAACAAAACTAGTGTTTTTTTTTTGCACTTCTAGAACAAAAATTCGAAAAAAATATAAATATTGAAATATTTGTCGTAAAAATGGCTCAATATAATAGTGAACATCTGTAGTTGATTTTTATATACCAAAAATTTCATCAGACTACACAAAAATTTTAAGAAATAATTTAATAAAATGTTTCAAATTTTTTGAAGGTTGATTACAAAAAGAAGTGACAAATTCGTGATCGAAGACTTTGAACTAATATCATAGCCAAAATATGTTGAGCAATAAAAAAAATATTTTAGGCTATTGTTCCATGGGATCTTAGCTATTGTCTGGAAAAAGTTCCCCTTTCAATTTTGACATTTGAAAAATCGACTTTTGGCCGAGTTTTGTAGGCAAATACTCCTATGTGTGACGGTGGGAAACCATGTATAATTGTAAATAGTCAATTTGGCTAGTCATGGATTTTCAAATTGATGACCTCCCCCCCACATCCCCGTCTATAAATTGAACTGTTATTTTCTAAGAAGCGGATGCGATGAACTATAACCATGGTAATTTATTGTCTTAAATTTTTCTTAAGAAATTTCAGAAACAGATAAGTACTCATAAAAATATATGATCTTTTTTTTATAGAATCTTCAAAAAATTCTTACAAAAAAAAAGTGTTTGAGAGCCGCTTATTCTTTATCCTTGGCAACAGTAAAAAATGTAATGCAATTGCACCGCCAATTTGTTTTAAAGTGTGTTTCTATATTTGCGATTATTAAACTTTTAAAAATTTGAAAACTATTTCTAATTATTTTTATTTGTATTTCACAGATCTTCCTTTTCAAATTGGTAAGTGAAAATATAAAAATCTACTTTTATTTGCTTTTTACATTCAAAAACAACTTATTATAAACTAAATTAATTATAACCGTGTTTTGTTGAGACATCTCAACCACCCAGTTAAAATCTAGACGTAGTACAACAACAAATTACATTAGATTTTTTCTGCACCCAAAGGAGATGTGGCAAAATTGTATGGGGCCTGGGCCAAGAGCGTGCATGAACAAGAGTGGTATCAAAAAAAGGTGAATGTTAGCACATTAAAACTGTGAAGTTTTAGGAAAATCGTATGTGGGGGTTTTTGAGTTACTGACCACATTTCGAAGGCATCTCCTGCTTGATTTTTGTCGTTTATAAGCAAATAAAGTCATATATCATAGGAAGATTAAGACAAACCCCTATGTTTGTTTAAATCATTATGAGATAAAAAGAACTCCCTAAAAAATTACAAGATTTTAAGACAAGTTTATTGACCTTTTTACAACTAAAATGTCTGGGTCATTTTCGCTGTGAGATGAAATAATCATTTTTCCGTTATTCGTATGTTTTTTCAATATTTAATTTGAGATTTTGAAGTTTTTAAAACAAAAATATAATATTCTATTGAAAGTCAATTTCTCCTTTTTTATTTAACTTGATTTCCTGCAGTTTTTCAAAGAAAAAGGATTTTGTTAAGGTTGGGGCCATTTTCGTTGTGGGCCACTGTACGTATTTCATTTCTTGATGACTTAAAAAAAAATGTTTTGTTGTAAAACACATATCATTTTGCCCAAGTTTCAAAAGTAAAGAAATATGTTAAAAGGGACTCTACTATGAAACCCCATTTTGTGTACATTCTCTTTGATTTTCCCAAGCAAGGCTTCGGAAGGTGGTTTTCTTACTTGTTTTTGGCTGAATCATAAATTATTATATATCAAATAAAGACTGAAAGGTTTTCTTTCACATAACTGTTAAAAAAGGGTACATAGCCACTGTAGATTTTCAGAAATAACTGATTTCTAAAAAAAATTACTAAGTTTCAAGTTTATTTGATTATTTCAAAAAATAAAAGTCCTAGAATCATGATTTTTACATTATTTGAAAGATATAAAACTTACCTTTCATTTGATACCAAATACATAGGGGTTTGTCTCAATCTTCCTATGATATATGACTTTATTTGCTTATAAACGACAAAAATCAAGCAGGAGATGCCTTCGAAATGTGGTCAGTAATTTAAAACCCCACATACGATTTTCCTAAAACTTCACAGTTTAAATGTACTAACATTCACCTTTTTTTTGATACCACTCTTGTCCATGCACGCTCTTGGCCCAAAAGTGCGTCATCTCCTTTGGCCAACGAAGAATGAAAAAATAAGAAATTCACATACAAAAAGAGTTTTGTTTTAAACAACTTTTGCTATGCTTCATATAATTTTGTTTTACATATAATAGTCAAAAATCCAGAGCAAAAAGAAGGTTAAGACACGAGTACGATAACTTGGGCGCCGAAAATTGAAACGGATTTTTTTAGAGGGGTCAAATACAAGCATTTTTTACTATCTTAGAGGGAGGGTAGGGGCAGTTTTCGAAAAAAACGACTTAAATGGATAAACAAATTTACAAAACAACAAAAATACTTAGGCCCATTTGCTGATTCGGAACATAAATCTTATGCATAGCTAAGTTCCACATAGATTCTATGTGATACTTAAATCTATGTAAGTTGCACGAAAAAATTTATGTTGAACATAGTAAGGGATCACTTTTGAACTCTGCCTAACTTCAAGTCAGTTTGCGCAAATGTCAAAATAATGTTAGTTTTGGTTTTATTTTAGTGTTTAAACGTATTTATCGTGTTTTGTTTTTACCAATGTCCGGAAATAATTATTTATTATGGTGTATGGAATCACCAATTAAAGTGTGTCTGTGTATCTAGTCACCGTTGTGGTCCTTAACTTCATCAGCTTAAAAAAAAATATTTAAGCAAATGAAATTGAAATATGAACTATATTTTTTGAATCCAAAAACGCATTTTGGAATATATTTATCCAGAAATTGAGACATATTCCGGTTATATGTAATAATATCCAATATCTTAATTTAAATACATTTTGATCTCATATCCTTCAAAAGTGTTATTTTTGAGAGTGTTTACTTTTGAAGTGTGTCGGTATTATACATTTAAACATAAATATTATAATAATAATTAATAATTTTAACTACAGTCAAATCAAGTTTGTAAAATTAAGGCAACATTCGTAAGCACTATAGCTTACGTGCAATGCGCACGTTTGGTTTATGAAATGGTAATTGCAGTTTCAGGCCATTTTATAAATTCATTTCTATTGCTTTCGAAATCGAAGCTCTCAGAACTTTTCTTGAGATAGTTGGGAAGGCACTTCCACTACAATCGGCTGTGCATAGGTACATAGGAAATTCTAAATGCATTCTATTAAGTTCAAACTAACTATTGGTATTTTCTTAGCTAAATCTTTTGTAAGAAGAGTTTGACAAGTTAGTAATTTCTACTTTCAAAATTTTAAAACTTCCACTTAATTTTTTGATAACATTATCATTGTTAAATCTTCACAATTCTTGGCAAACAAGCCAAAATCCACAGTAAATGAAAATTAAAGCTAAACATAAACATCTTATGTGGCACTTTTTCTTCCACCTAAGTTATGTTCAACTTAAGGGGTTTGGGTTTTATGTTTGAGTTTTCGTTTGGTGCAAAGCGTTAAGTATCACTTAAGGGTTTATGTGGAACATAAGTATTTATGTTCCGTATCAGCAAATGGGCCTTAAAATGCGAAGCAATAATGTTTTTAAAAGCCAGAAGTCTGTTCTTCAATCCTACATTTAAATTATATTATTTGTGCCAATAGTTTTCAAAAAATTTGCATTCAAACTCAAAATTTTGATAAAAATACGCAAACAAAAATGTTTGGATCAATTTTTCTCAAAATTGTGAAATGAAAAACTAAATTTTTTGTATGGTCAATGCTTGTATTAATTCTGAATCGAACACAAAAAACAGAAAGCTTTTATGTCTTCTAGCTTTTGAGAAAATTGAAAATTACTGATACTACTTTTTTGAGATATTTTTAATTTGCTTGCATTGCCAGCATTACGGCTGCATTTTAAAAGTGAGATACGTATGGGAGGCAATGCTGCCCCCAATGCTGGGCTCACTATAGGGTTTGGGGTATTTGCGAGGTTGGGTGTATGCAAAATTGTATGTTTAAATAAAGTGCTAGTACCCAGCATTACGGCGGCGTTTAAAAGTGAGGTATATATGGGGGGCATGCTGCCCCCCTGCAACCCTCCTGCTTGGGCTCAGTATAGGATTTGGGGTGTGTGCGAGGTTCGGTGTATGGCAAATTTTGTTTACGTTTGAAGAACTTTGAATGTATTCTCTGTTTCCAATGTCAATTGCTGTTCTTTATATTTATATTTATATTTATATTTATATTTATATTTATATTTATATTTATATTTATATTTATATTTATATTTATATTTATATTTATATTTATATTTATATTTATATTTATATTTATATTTATATTTATATTTATATTTATATTTATATTTATATTTATATTTATATTTATATTTATATTTATATTTATATTTATATTTATATTTATATTTATATTTATATTTATATTTATATTTATATTTATATTTATATTTATATTTATATTTATATTTATATTTATATTTATATTTATATTTATATTTATATTTATATTTATATTTATATTTATATTTATATTTATATTTATATTTATATTTATATTTATATTTATATTTATATTTATATTTATATTTATATTTATATTTATATTTATATTTATATTTATATTTATATTTATATTTATATTTATATTTATATTTATATTTATATTTATATTTATATTTATATTTATATTTATATTTATATTTATATTTATATTTATATTTATATTTATATTTATATTTATATTTATATTTATATTTATATTTATATTTATATTTATATTTATATTTATATTTATATTTATATTTATATTTATATTTATATTTATACTTATACTTATATTTATATTTATATTTATATTTATATTTATATTTATATTTATATTTATATTTATATTTATATTTATATTTATATTTATATTTATATTTATATTTATATTTATATTTATATTTGTATTTATATTTATATTTATATTTATATTTATATTTATATTTATATTTATATGTAAAAATCAGCTTTGTGTGGGTAGGTTTGTAATTTTGACAGTTGTTTGAAATTTAATAAAAAAAGGATATTTCTGGCAGGAACTTTCGAACGTCCGTGCGGACTGGTATATTTTTGTTCATATACAAGAAGATGTCAGCTTACATACATGTAAAAATCAGCTTTGTGCAGGTAGGTTTGCAATTTTGACAGTTTTTTAAATTTAAGAAAAAATCATCATTCCTATAATGCCAATTTTTAAAATCTTAGGCTCGTGTGGCAGGAGCTTTTGACCCTTTAACTCAAGTATGTTTTTTTATATACAAGATGGCATAAGCCAACATATGTGCGAAAACTATAGGTAGGTTTGTGTTTCAGTTTTGTCACTTTTATAAAATTTTGAAAAATATGTGGCAACCCTGGGTCTACAGTAATAGAACCACTTGATTTAATATGTATTAAGATTATACGCAGTTAACGTGTTATATTTAATACATTATTCTCTGACTAATCAATAACATTTTTTAATACCAACTTTAAAAACTCGTCTGGCAAGCTATTTTCGTCCACCAAACTGGTCTGGCATCTTTTTTTCATGTACAAAAAGACATAAGTTATTATAAATTCAAAAATCAGCATTCTAAAAGTAGATATGTTACATTTGAAAGTTATTTTACGTTTTGAAAAAAAAAAATAGATGGGAACCCTAGAGTTGCGAAAATATTCTCTGATCTTTATTTTTTGACTAATCTGTTCACGAGTAAAGCATACACTAGTTTTAACCTAACAAATTTCTCAAATTATCCAATATCTTTTATTAATCTTTACGAGCTTTAGACTCGTCTAGCAAGCACTTTCGTCCGCCAAACCCGTCTGGCATAATTTTTTTCATGCATAAGAATGTATAAACTAAATTATCAATAAGTTTCAGCCTTGTGCGAGTAGGTTAATTTTGATCCTTTTTTTGCATTTTGAAAAAATCATATGGCAACCTTTCGGCCGCAGCAACCCTGCCAGACCGTGGTTTTCATACTTCACTAGTCCCAAATCAAGAATACACAAAGTTGTAGCCTTGTGTCTAGTAGGTTAGTCAAAGTGGCTGGTAGCTCTCCGACTATAAAAGCCGTCTGTCAGATTAAAGAATTATTAAATATAAGAATTTTAAGTTATAATATAAGAGGTTTGAAAAACAAGATTCAGATTTTAGATTTTATAAATTTTATTTGTCTATATGAAATATTTATTTTAATTGAAACACATGTAACCGAAGAGTATATTGAAAACTGTGAAGCAAGTTTTGTTGAATATAAATTTAGATGGATACCAGCAACCAAATCCAATAAGAAAGGTCGAGCAAGTGGGAGGATCCTCATGGGTTTCAAGCAAAGTTTTAAAGGTGTCATCTGCACTTATAAGCATGAAGGAGAAATGGTTTTTATGGAATTAAAATTGGATCGATACGTACTCAACCTTATTCCTATGTATTTAAACTGTAATAGCTGGGAGAATAGCTTTACTAAGCTCGAAGACAAATTGTTTGGGAGAAACTTAAATGATATAATGCTCATTGGAGACTTCAATGCACGTACAGGATCCCAAGAAACTGAAAATAAGTTAATGAATTAAAACCGAAAATCAAGAGATAGCATAATAAATAGAGAAGGCAAAAAAGTTGTTGATCTATGCAACTCCCTTGGACTAAGCATCTGCAATGGGTCAACCGACGGAGACAAATTAGGAGATTTCACCTTCATAGGACCACAAGGAAACTCAGTGATCGATTATGCGATGGTGTCAGGTGAATGGGGTTCTGTGGTAGAAAATTTTGAAGTTTAAACGCAGATACATTCTGATCATATTCCAATTCAGGTGACAATTAATCTAAATAGGAGGCAATGGCATGAAGTAGAGCCGACAATAATAGCCAAATACAAGTGGAAAAATGCTTTTGCTGATAGTTATGCAAATTCGTTGAATAACGCTATACTTCTCCGAGCCATATCATCGGTACCATCCCTTCTAAATTTATCCCAGCTGGACGAAATTGTAAAGGACTCTATACCACGACAATGTCAACAAAAGAATAATAGCACTATTCGGTATCGTCAAAAATGGTTTGATAAAGACTGTTTAGAAGCACGTGAGAAGTCTTTTGCCTGGCATAGGTTATTTAGAAGCTTTACAGAGAACTTATACTTTAAAGAGCAATATCTGGCAGTAAATAAGCAGTACAAACTTTTGACATATAAACGCCTGAATCATTCAAAAATCGTTGCTCGCAATCTTGCAGGATGAAGAAACACAACAGAGTTCTGGAAAACGGTAAATGCTATAAACAAGAAATCTAATAAACAACTCACTATATCAGTTGGGGCTGAAGACTTAGCAGACCATTTCAAAAGTTTGACAAAGAATAATTTTTCTTCAACCTTTCAATTTGCTACACCACTACATAAGAACGACGAATTGGACGAAGCGTTTTCCTGTGCAGAGGTTCAATTAGTATTGAGTGAACTCCAAAATAACAAGTCCCCAGGATCAAATGGCATACCGCAAGAGTTTTATAGATTTAGCACTGCTATTTATATAGAAACCTTCACAAAAGCCTTAAACCATGCATATGATACAGCTTGTGCGCCAAATTACTTCAAAGTAGCAATCATCTGTCCAATCTTCAAAAAGGGGGACAAAGGTGACCCTGCAAACTATAGAGGGATATCGCTGCTAAATTCTTCAATGAAAATCTTTTCAAAATTGCTTTGTAAACGCCTTTATGACTGGGTTCAGAATAACAATTTACTTAGTGAAGCACAGGTGGGTTTCCGAAAGAACTACTCCATAATCGACCAAATCTATTCGCTTACCAACATAGCTAACACATTTATAGAGTCCAAAAAGAAGCTTTATGCGTTTTTTATTGATTTTAAGGTAGCTTTTGACACGATAGATAGGAAAGCACTTATGTTAAAGCTATTTAACAAGGGAATTTCGACAAAGTTCGTCAACGTTTTGGATGCATTTTACAATCATACAACTTCGGCAATCGTCTTTGCAAATAAATACTCAGAGCAGTACCGGGTTGAAATAGGATTGAGGCAAGGCTGCAATTTGAGCCCTCTGCTTTTCGCTCTATTCATAGATGACATTGAATAGGTACTACAAGGTGGAGCACAGGTTTCAGCTGATCTGTTAATAAAAGTCCTTATGTTCGCCGATGACATCGTAGTTCTAGCAGAGTCGTCTGCTAGTCTCCAATTGATGATTAACAGACTATTCGAGTACTGCAACAAATGGAGGCTCCAGGTGAAAACAAATCAAAAGTAATGATTTTTCGCAATGGAGGTGGTATTAACTGTAGAAGTGAAAAGTGGAAATTCGGAGATAAAAGTATGGAAGTCGTCAAGGAATATAACTACCTGGCTGGAAACGAGCCTCCCGCCTTTGTTCATTACAACACCGAAAATGCAAGTGAACTACATACTAAATACCATCAAAATGGACGATAAAAGACTACCGAAAAAAATAACGATGCTGGTTATTCGAAACAAAATATTATGGTTCAAGTCTTGGAGAGATTTAGCGGAGTACTGTGGGCATCCACTCTCAGTTCAAAGTAATTCGATGGACACGTGGAAAAGCGAACTCTATGACCTCATAAGCTTATTGGATGATAAAAAACGAGAACACTACATTTGGAAAGCCAGAACCTCGTTCCATAGAGGTATATATGCAACACTTACCTACAACCTAGCAACAAATAATTATTTCAGGGTGGAGTATCCAACTCACCTCATGTCACTGGTTTTTAAAACAAGAAGTGAGATGCTTCCCTTGAATTATGTTCCTCATAGGAGTGACGTAGAAGAAATTTGCGCGCTATGTAACCTAAGGGTAAGGGTGGACGTGTTTCATTTTATAGGAAGATGTCCTGTTTTTGTAAAAACCAGAAGAAGTACGTTCGGAAAAAATTATTTGAACGAGAATGAAATTATCGATATTCTCAACGGACAGATGGACTGGGTGATTTTGTATATTATGTAAAGCTTGCACTTTGCGAAAACAAATTTTGGAAGAACTTAAAAAAAAAAATATATTCTTGAAAATTTTTGTAAAACTTAATAATGTATTAATTTCCAACTGACAGACAGCGAAAGCCATGTTAAATAATGGATGATTTACAAAATGTGTATGTAAATAATACTTTATATGAAATAAAATCCTTAAAAACTTGAACTTGAACTATATATTAAAAATGGTAAAGGGCCAAGCACTGACGCCTGAGGAACACCAGATTCCGAGCAAGGTAATACCTCACTCATCATTGCATTTGTAGAGACATATTGTTTCCTATTAGAAAGATACGACGAGAACCAACAGAAGACAGCTGGTAATTGACTTTTGTCTATAGTCTTATAAATATTTTCTAAAAACGCTATGATAGTTTCTTCCGTTGATTTCCCTTTCCTAAATCCAATTTGTGAATCATTTAAAAGCTTATATTTATCTATAAATGTAATCATTGGAAAGGAAATTATTGTTTCGGAAACCTTTGAAAATACAGAAAGCAGGGATATCGGCCGATAGTTGTTTGGGTTATTCTTGTCGCCTTTTTTGTGAATTGGTATTATAATTGATGTTTAAAGACATTGAGGAAAAATTCATGACTCGAAGCTTTTGTTGATTAAAAATGGGAAGGGACGAGATATATGTGGATACATTTTTTTCAACATGACGCTGCTTATTATATTAAATTATTTTCAAGCCGTAAGCTTTCAATACAGTTTTTACTTACACGTTTGCCTAGGATATCGTTTACTATTTCCCATTGTCGTTTAGGATTTTTCGTATTATACTCAAACTGACGTTTATAATAGGTCTGCTTTTAACAATTTATCGACTCAAAAATGTCTTTCCTCAGTTGTTTATAGTGCATTTTAATGGGTAGTATATGAAAATTGTTTTTATTGTTCCTGTAATACATATTTTCGGTCATCCATGGTTTTATTTTATTTAACTTTGGTTTTCTGGAGCTATGCTTACAACTTTCTATGTGATATGTTAAAGTTTTGATAAATATGTCAAAGGCAAAAAAAAAGAGTAATGGTTCTGGCGATATAGACGTGTTTTTTGATCGGTCCAGCTAAAGCAAGTAAAACAGTGCTAAATATTCGCAATCCTTATCTCTAAATTGCTATAATTCGAAGAAAATATCATTTTGTTTAAGTTCTTCTGTTGGTTTTTTATTTTGCTCGACAAATTCAACCAGTGTTGCATAAAAAATTAAACTTCAGTGCAAAAACATTTGTCTCCATTTTTCTACACTGCACTTGACATTTCTCTCATTGAATAAATATTCTCTTACCATGTCACGCTCCAAAAATCTAAAAGAAAAAAGTGTGTTCTCTTCCCCCTCGAATAAAATACCTATTTCACAAGATTTAGAAGAAAAACTTGAAAAGTGTTGTGCATCAATGCGTCAAACTTTTGTGGAGGAGATAAATAAAATGCGTGATGAATTTCTCAATAAAATTGACGAAGTGAATGAAAAGTGGGCTCAAAGGTTTGACAGCATCAATAATGCATTGTCTGGCTTAACTGTGCGAGTAGATAAATCGAATCCAATACCCCCGCCATGTTTCAATTGCAAAGTGCTGAGATGCTTGCTCTACGAAAGCAAGTTAATTTCCTCGAGAGAAAAGAAGTTGCTTGTGATGCTGTTCTTTTTGGTGTCCCCGAACTACCTGGTGAAAATTTGGAGCAATATTTTAATAAGCTCTGCAACACTGTGCAATGCAACCCTGTGCCCATCTTGGTGAACTCTTTTCGTACAAAAAGGCGAAACAACACCGATAATAACACATCACAAAACAATCCACCATCTATTATTTTCAAATTCAACGCCGAGCATGAACGAAACGCAGTTCTTGTTGCTGCTGCCAAATATCGACAACAAAACAAATCTGCATTAAAACTATGTGACATTGGATGTGCATCGAATGACAATAACTCAAACTGTTATCTTAATGAAAGCTTTAGCAGGAACTCTCGATTCTTATTGCAAAGTGCTCTTAGTCTAAAGAGAAAAAAGAAATTGTTTTCTGTTTACTCCAAGTCTGGAATTGTTTATGTCAAAAAAACCGAAAATGGTAAAAGCTTTTCTATTGAAAGCTCAGAAGATCTACACTCCATCGCTGCTGGTGCTGCTGTTGCTGCTGCTGTTGACTGATAATGAACTCATCGTATTATTATTGTTATTATTATTATAATTATTATTTTCTTTAGTTAGTTAATATAAAATTATTATTTTCTTTGCTACGAAACTGCATACTTTCTCTTATTTTTATTTTTTCTTCCTTATTAGATTTTTCTTTTCTGCTTACTCTTTTCTTTTTTCACTCTTTCTCTCTATTGTACTTCTAATTTCTTTTGAGTGGAATTCTTTATTTTTGTTTTTATTTATATTTGCAATGAGTAATTTTGTTTCATCTTACAGTGGGGGCTTAAAATCAACTCACACTATGATAAATATACTATCAAATTATCGAGAAGGTGTTAAGGTTTGTCACTTAAATGCGCGTAGTCTGAATCAATGTAAGTTAGATTATTTAAAATATTTATTCTCAAATTCTAGTGTTGATATTATTTGTGTATGTGAGACATGGTTCAAAAGCGACATATCTGATATGCAGTATAACATACCAAATTATTCAATTTTAAGAAATGATAGGGTAACTAATACATGGGGTGGTGGCTTAGCAATTTACTGCAAATCTTCCCTAAAATGCAAAATTGTAAGTAAATCTACTGGTTTGAATACTGAGTTTTTAATTGTAGAGGTGGCGGATGGTTGCACTAAATGTTTAGTGGCTTGTGTGTATATACCCAATAGAAGTTTCTCTCCTCAGGCGTTTTTCTCGGAGCTTTCCGAGTTCTCTACAAAGTACGAACACATTTTAGTCTGCGGAAACTTTAATGCAGATCTATTAAAAAATGACTCTCGCTCTTTGCAAATCCATGATTTTGCATCCTCTTTAGGACTTAAAACGGTAAACACTACATACCCAACGCGATTTTCCAAAGATTGCACCCCTAGCCTTCTTGACCTAATTATTGTTTCCGATGAGTCCTCAGTCATTCTTTTTGATCAACTCTCTTTGGATTATATTTCTGATCATGACCTGCTCTTTTTTACGTATGACATACATTTTAGTCACTCCGCTCTTCCTCTGTCCTTTTCCTTCAAGGATTTTCGTTCTGTTGATTATGATGCTTTACAATGTGCCATAGCTGATTCTCCCTGGAACAACTGCCGACTGATTTCTGATCCTAATGCCAAATTGATTTATTTTCAAGAAGTGATTACACAGCTTTATAACCAATATGTACCTACCAAAACTGTGAAAATCTATAATAAGAGCTGTCCTTGGTTTACGACTGAAGTTATCAATGCTATTAAATCTCGCAACAAACTATACAGTAAATGGAAGCAAAATCCATCTAATGCAAATTGGCACATTTATAAAGCGAAGCGAAACTTTGTTACAGTTGCAGTACGGAATGCAAAACGGAATTATTATTCTTCTAAGCTCAATACTTCACTTCCATCGAAAAAGCTATGGAGTAATCTTAGACAAATTGGGATCTCTAGCGGCATAAATCGTTCAAATTATGAAATTGACCCTGACGAATTAAATAATTACTTTATTGGAGACACTACTATTGATGCTAGTGTTGGTTCTTCTGAAAATCCTGTATATCAGTCTCTAAATTTAATGAGAGAATTTGAAGTGGTTGCAGTAACTGAAATTGAAGTCATTACTTGTATCGCCCAGTTAAAATCTTGTTCAGCTGGTGAAGATGGCATACCTATGCGTTTTATAAAAATGATTCTGCCGTTCATTGTATCCCATCTAACCCACATAATAAACCACTGCATTACTACTTCTACTTTTCCCAAACACTGGAAAACTGCCCGAGTTGTACCTGTTGCTAAAAAAATAAATCCTATTACTCCTGCTGACTTTAGACCAATCAGTATTTTGCCATGCTTGTCAAAGGTTTTCGAGAAGCTTATAGCGAACCAAATCCTTTTTCATTTGTCTAGTAATAATTTACTTTATGCTGGCCAATCTGGTTTCAGAGCGAATCATAGTTGTTCCACTGCAATGGTGAACATATTTGAAGATATAAGACAAAGTTTTGATAAAGGATATGTTACTATCCTCTGTTTGCTTGATTTCTCGAAGGCCTTTGACAAGGTTGACCATAATATTCTTTGTTGGAAGTTAAAAAACTTGTTTGGTTTTGGCAACAGTGCGGTGAGGCTTCTGAGGAGCTTTTTAAGTGAAAGACTTCAAAGAGTTGTTACTTCCAATTCTTTTTCATCACTTCTACCTGTTAAGCAGGGCGTTCCACAAGGATCAATTCTTGGCCCAATTCTGTTTTGTATCTTTGTTAATGATATGCCATTAGTTTGTCGTCACTCCACAATACACCTTTATGCTGACGATGTGCAGCTATACTCGTCCAGTCCAATTTCTGAATTAACTGAACTAACTAACAAGATAAATGAGGATCTTTCCAGCATTCAGTCCTGGTCAAATGAAAATGGTTTGCTTCTCAACCCATCTAAGTCACAAGTTATCCCTATATCTTTCAAAATACCACCTCTAAGTACCTTTCCTGACATTCTTCTTTCCAGTAGTAAACTGAAAATGGTAAAAACGGTAAAAAACCTAGGCTTTATTATAAATCATAACTTATCGGGATATGAGCACACAAATTATGTTATTGGTCGAGTATATGGATGTCTACGCAAACTGTCGATAACTGCTAGTTTTACTCCCATTGCTACTAGGCAAAAACTAGTGATAAGCCTCATTCTGCCCCTAATAACCTATGCTGAATGTGTTTATAGTAGTTTAGACTCCTTATCACAGCGTAAATTACAAGTGGCATTTAATGATGCAGTGCGATATATTCACGGTTTGCGTAGATATGATCACATATCACTTTATGCTAACAGATTGCTAGGATCTTCACTAAAGCAATATATCAACGCTAGAAATTGTGTGTTATTACATAATATTATAGTTAACAAGACTCCTTTGTACTTATATGACAAACTTTATTTTTCCCGTTCGCCTAGAACATTCTGCCTTATCGCACCTCGATTTCGTTACCTAAACTCATCCCGTCTATTCTTTGTTCACGCGATTAAATTATGGAACTCCTTGCCGATAAATATAAGGGCAATATCAAGTGCCACTCAGTTTAAAATTGCAGTATTTCTCTACTTCTTACTCTCGTTGTAAAAACTATCTTCTCATTTTATTTTCTTTCTTGTTTCTTCTTATTTTTCCCTTATCTAATAAACTTTCTTCTTCCAATATCTACTATAAAAAATTGTTAATTAGTTTCTAAGTTTTTCTTTATTTTAAATGTATATACATATAACATAAAAATTCTTCCTTGCTTAATCTATTAATTCTAAGTACTATAAAAGATAATAATCTTAAGGTACCATGTCATTTATATTATTAATAATAAATTGAATTGAATTGAATTGAACTGAAGGGCAATCAGTACTATAAACTTGAATCCAAGATTCTTTTGAAAGACAGTCATTAAGCACACCAAAATTAATTTTTCTTGTTGAATCAGTATTTTTAACGCATTTAAGACTTTTATTACCAATAGTATTGAACAGATCAGGGAACAAAACACCGGCAATTAGGTATGGAATACAATATCAGGTAAATGTCCACCTCTCACAAATGCGAGCCTTTTGAGCACATTTTCATTACATTCTCACACATTTCATGCGGTATTTAATTAATTTCATCACGAATATTTTGTTTGAGTTTGAGTGAAATAACTTGTTGTGGAAAGAGGTCTCGTAGTAATTCCATTGAAATCCTGGCTGTATGCGATGTGACACCTTTAAATCATATCACGATATCGCTCCCCATTCACAGTTACCGTCGAATTGAGGTTGATGGATTGTTTTGAACACTTCCTTGAGCAGCAGTTATGTTTTCAGCCGATCATGCAGTACTCTGTGGTCCATACTTGGGCCTATCACCTACAGACCCTCTTTCTTCGAAATCATTCAATACACGATAAATAGTGCGTTTTGTTGGCACGTTGTTTCTCCCAAAAATTTCAAGTAACTTTCTCATCGTAACAGTAATAATGTTTTAACGATTAAAACACATTGGTTTATCGAATATTTTTCCATAATAAATTTGCCACGTGTCTACTTCACGACTGCCAAATATAAACTGCCAAGACTAATGTTTACCAAAATGGCGGCAAAACAAAGTAGTATACCTTCCCGGCGGACACCCTGCATCATTGCATAAGTGTAACACTTTCTTGCACTACAACTAAAAAATATACTGAATGTCAAATTACACTTTTACATTTTTGCTATACTCCAGCCCTGTTGTAAAAGAAAAATACACCATAATTAAGTTTGCGCTTGTGTATTTGATAACTCGCCAAATGTCATTCTTTTCGTCAGCTGATATTTGTTTGTGAAATTTTGTGAGTTTGCTACAGTGCAGTGTAACTATAGATAAAAGAAGTGCGTTCGCGATCGATTGTAAAAAAATAAAATTTTACAATTTTACTAGGCTTGTTGCACCAGATCGTGAATACTCCTATTCTGTCACTATAGGTCTGATTCTTTACTTTGAGTTTCTGTGATTTTTGGTCCAAACTTCTGTAATTTTTTTTTTATATGAGCTTTGGCAGAACTTTGGACTAAAATGCGCAGAAATGCATAGAAAATCACAGAAATTTAAAGTAAAGGAACAGCCCTTATATGTTCCATGATGTGTTTTAAGAACAATATTTCCTGCACCCACTTTTGTGGTGAGAAATGTTGAAGTAACAGTTGATTTCTTTGTTTAGGATAAAAGTAAGCGAAAATTTATCGCAGAAGTACTTTTTGCTTAAATCTGACAGTTCAGATAGTTTTCACACATTTATACTGTTCTGGGGCCCAATTCCGCAAATGTGAATGATTGTCTGTATACCTACACATTCTATTCACACCCAAAACAAGTGTGGAAAAATTTGACTGATTGTGCATGATTGTGTCATCTGTCAAAAACTCACTCTTGCGGAATCGCAAAAATCGATGGGTACACGAATTTCTCTGTGCACAGAAAAAACTCATTCTTGCGGAATTGGGCCCCTGATCTAGTTTTTCTTCATTAAACATAGCTAATATAAACCAACGTTTGAGTTCAGCCAACGAGTCCTTTTTTGATCCGCAAACGTAGTAGACAATGTACGAACGAAATAATTAGCGAAACTAAAAAGTAAAGTAAGAACATTTCCCTTTATAAAACATAAACATGCAATGATTTTCACTCCGAGACTAAACTAAGAAAATAGGTGGAAAGACAGTCACCGTCTAGCTCTCGTAGCGTAAACTTCGTGTTGACCTCTCTCTGTGGAAGTACTTTCTTTCTACCGATTCTTAGCTCCTTTCTCATCCGCTCTTTCAATAGAGCTTTACCATTTTATATATTATATACTCGTATATTTATTTCTTTTCAACCGCATGTGATAATTTTGTTCGCGTGTAGTTAAAACTTTTAGGTTAAGATGGCCCCGGGGCCAGAAAAAACTAAACCCGGGAATAGGTTTGACATCCTTCTGGAGTCTCTTGATTTAGAAACTAGATAAAAAAAATAAACGTTCTAACCTTGAATTCCCCAACCTACCCAACATTTCAAACATTAAAAACCCCAAATATATAATTATAAAACCAGCTGATAAAGATATACCATTGTCTTCTGTAAGCATTTTTATGCTTAGAAAAGCAAAAGATTCGATTAGTACGGAATATGAAAATATTTCGGAACTAAGAGATAAACATGGAAATATTCTTATCTTAACAAAATCCCAAAAAATTGCAGACAAATTCTTATGTATAACTAATCTTGCAAATCAGTGCCCTGTTAAAATTGAATAACATTCCAATCTGAATAAATCCAAAGGCGTAGTATATGCTCCCTGTTTGTGCAATATTCAGGAAGAAGAAATAGTTCGTTAACTTAAACCACAAGGAGTTGTTGCAGTTTATTAATTTGTAAAACCAGGAGAAAATTCACCAATTCCAACTGGTCTGATGCTATTCACGTTTGAGCGGTGCCAACCACCATCTACAGTCCATATTGCTTGGTGTAAAACCAAAGTGCTGGAATATATTCCGAACCCGATGAGATGTAAAAACTGCCAGCTCCTAGGTCACAGAACTAAAAGGTGTATTAAACCCAAGATTTGTGAAATTGGAACCTGCCTCCACACGAAAATAATGAATGCACTCGAATTATGTGCGCTAATTATTCTGACAAGCATCTATCTTCATCGAAAACATGTACCAAATACTTACAAAATAAAGAAATTATAACTATAAAAACGCGCAATAAGTGCAGCATGGCAGAAGCCAAACGTACTTACAATCTTATGGCTCCGGCCAGAAATGTACGCGGCCAAAACCTAATCGATCCAAATTTTTATGAAAAAAAATATAATCACTATGCAATATTAAAGGATTTATAAATATGTAATTACGACGAACTAAATATCCTCATTAAGCAATACAGTCCTGATAAACCCCATATACCTAAAGCGTGTATAGGTTATTTTCATAACTTTCAAGAAAATAAAACATCAAAACAAGGCATTGGAACTCTTATTAAGGAAAACATACCACGTCAAATTTCTTATAAATTTACTTTGGTCTCCATTTACATACTTCCCAGCCAAAAATTCACGAGGGATGACCTTATCAATATTCTCGCCCAAATCAAAACACCCATCCTTCTGATGGGCGATATCAATTCGTGGAGTCGGAGTGTTCTTTGGGGATCCCCAAATACAAACCATAGAGGTTCCGTTTTTGAAAATTTTGTGTCTTACTCAAATCTAATAATTTTGAATGATAGTTCTCCCACTCACTTTTCCACACACAACACCCTTAAACACGTGGACATAACATCTTGCTGACTGGGATTGTTTTCACAATCACATATCAGATTACTTTTCGGTTTACACTCCTTCAGACAACATTAATAAAGAGGCTGCTCTCATCCACAAAGCCATTCGTACAGCAGCAAACAAATCTATCCCCCAAAGTAGGAGCAAAGAATCCAAAAGAACTGTAGCGTGGTGGAATCCAGAACTTAATAATAAAAAAAAAAAAAAATATTGGGTGGCGCAACAGCTCGTGGAGAACCAGGGCCTAGTGACTTACAACTCACAACCATTCCTTTGTGCGTGTTTGTTGGCAGGAATGGAGGGGACCTACAGTATTTTGCCGAGTCCGAACGGCTGAATGAGAAGCACTTTTTCATGACAAGTATACTCTTGGAGGATTTGTCAGTTCCTCGCAAGAGTCAGTACCTCGAATAAAACATTTCTGTTTTTAGGTGGCACGGCTGGGAATCGAACCCACACCTTCGGCATGACAGTCCTACGCACTAACCATCATGCCACGAGGTACTACCCAGAACTTAATAGTTTACGAAATGAATAAAGGAAAGCATGGAGGCTATTCAGAAAATATCCCAATCAAGCTAATTTAATTTCCTTTAAAAAACTAATGCAAAGTTTTGTAGAGAACTTAAATCTGCAAAATCAAAAAGCTTGACTGACTTTACCTCGTCTATTAATCCAAATTCATCCCCAACTAAGATCTGGCATATCCGTTGTTTGACTGGTGAGTACACTCAACAAAATATGTGTCCTGCGCCACAATTCGTCATTTGATATTATTTGTGGCCACCGAATCTTTAGGATGTGGCGAAGACATTGATTCACAAAAGCCTGCAATTTCGTCGAAATTGTGACTTTCCAGGTTATATCTTGATGATTCGTCCTCGGACATCTAGTGTGAAAAACTTGCCGTGACGTTCAATGATTTTGAAGGGTCCCTCGTACTGTGGAACTTTTGAAGCCTTAACTGAATCGCTTCGGATAAATGCGTGTGATGATTAACTTAGATCTTTATGTACGAACGGACGCTGTTTGTTGAGGTCTGTATTTTTCCATCATGGTTCGAAGGTCCTTGATAAAATCGGTTTGGGGCCGATTATCTCGTGCAGGTTCTAGCAAGTCCGCTGGAAGACGAAGTGCCATATACCATCTCTGCTGGCGTTGCCCCTATGACTTCTTTAATGGTTGAGCGAATTCCTAAAAGGATGAGGGGGAGGCGCTTTACCCAATTATTAGAATCGCCACAGTTAATTGCCGCTTTCAGGGTTCGATGGAAACGCTCCACAATTCCATTTGACTTTGGGTGGTAGGAGGTTATCATTGTGTGGTTCGGTCCTAAGCATTTGGGACGTGTTGGAGCTCCGATTTTGTATGACGATGTACCTTAGTTCGTTGACAAGCTATGCATAGTTTCGCAAGGTTTGAGCATTGCTGACGTATGTTTGGCCAAACGAAGCGTTCGGACTGAAAACGATTTAAGTTGAAGTGAATGCGAATGATTACATGAGAGCAATTGCTGAAGTTCAGCGTCCGATTCTTGTGACATTGCCAATTTGGTGTATAAGCCTTCCTTTGCACCCAAAGAGTCAATCCATGATAGCATGTCTGCAGCGTGGTTATCTTCACCTTTAATATGCCGGATGTCAGTGGTAAACTCGCTGATAAATGACAAATATTTGGTTTGTCTAGCAGATGATTTTTCTGGGCGTTGGCGAAAAGCAAAAATTAAAGACTTATGATCTGTTTGGATATGAAATGTTCGGCCTTCAAGGAGGTCTCGAAAATGTTGTACCGCTAAATACATTGCAGTGAGCTCTCGATCGTAGGTAGAGTAGCGTTGCTGTGTAGAAGAAAACTTTTTAGAAAAAAATCCAAGTGGTTCGGCTACGTTGTCAAAAAGTTGATTTAAGGCTGCGCCTGCAGCTATATTTGATGCGTCAGTGATAAGGATGAGTTCCGCGTTTGGCACGGGATGTGACAAATGTACTGCATGAGCCAAAAGATGTCGGCATTCATCAAACGCTTTGATTGTTGAGTCGGTCCAATGCAGAGGAGTTTTATTATTTTTCTTGTTGCCCGGAGCCATTTCCAACAATGGAATTTGAGTAATTACGGCATGTGGAATGAATTTTCTGTAAAAATTAATTGTTGCTATAAAACCACTGAGCTGTTTTACATTTTCTAGGCGTTTAATCCGTTGTGTTGCTTCAACTCGAAATGGAAGTGAGGCTATTCCATGTTGCGTGATGAGGTGGCCAAGAAATTCTAACTTGGATTGTCCAAAAACACACTTTGCGATATTTATAGCTAAACTGTGATTGGAGAGCCTTTTGAAAACTTCTAAAAGGTGTTCGTGGTGTTCTTCTGTATTCGTTGAAGCGACACATATATCATCCATGTAAGAAAATACATATTCAAGTCCACGTAGAACTTCATGAACTAAGCGTTGAAGAGTTTGTGCTGCGTTGAAAAGCCCAAATGTCATGTGCGTAAATTCAAACAATCCAAATGGCGTTATGATGGCGGTCTTGTAAACGTCATCTGGATTAATGGGTACCTGATGGAATGCTTTTTGTAAATCAATTTTTGAAAAAAATTTATTACCACGCAGGATGTTGGTAAAGTCATGTAGGTAGGGTAGTGGATATCGATCCGGCAACGTTATTGCATTTAGGCCCCTATAGTCTCCACAAGGCCGCCATGAACCATCTGGCTTTTGAACCATATAGAGAGGACTAGACCAATTTGATTTTGAAGGGCGGCATATTTCGGCGCGCATGAGTAATTCAAATTTGTAGATGCTTTGAGTGGTGCAAGCCGGGTTATGTTGGGAAATGCCAATATTATGTTAGCGAATGGATCGTTTCGGTCGATAAGGGGTACATGGATTGAGATTGCTGAAAGGGACTTCGAAATCTTCGCAATTACGTTTGTTCGAGAATCAACTAGACGGGATCTCTTAACGTCAACAATTAAATCATGATGTTGCAAGAAGTCTGCACCAATTATATGAGAGGTAACATCAGCAACAATAAATATCCAGGCGAATGGGCGGTGAAGACCAAGATTCAGTTCGTGCGTGACTTCTCCGTATACCTTTATTGGAGAACGATTGACGGCAAATAGTTCCAATTGGGCGGAGATTTTTCAATGAAAGGGATGGTGGTAAACAGGATACTTCGGCACCAGTGTCGATAAGAAACGGCGTGTTGGTTGTTTGTTCGTGTATGCGTAATTGGCTGATTGAGGCTGAAAATTGGTGTCGTGTTGCTTCAGGAAATTTGAGTCATTGCTGATGGTATGATTGTAAACAGTGTTTGAAGAGTGGCGAAATCTGCATGGTGGACGACAATTTACGGCTTTGTTGCCAAAGGTGCGATGAAAAAAACATTCATCAAACTGCTCAATTGAGGCATCTCGTCTTCGCTGGCTTGACGTTCGAGAATTGAGTAGACGTGATGGTGTACGATTGCGTGGTTGTTGAGAAGGACGTCTTTGTTTTTTATTGGCTAATATTCTGGAAAATTCCGAAATAAGGTGATCGACTTGGGATGAGGTCGAGGAGACTTCATCCGTGCTTTTAGAGTTGGTGCTCGCTATTGTGGGATTTTCAGAAGCTAAAGCATGAGCAATGTGCGTTTTTTCGGCTACTGATCCTTTTACCATGATGGCTGGCGGTTTGAACAGAAGGAGAGAGGCGTGAAACCCACAGGTCGATGAAAACCTGTTCGCTTAGAGTTCCTTTTGTAGCTTGAGCCATCTCGTAATAAAGTTGACTAGGCTTCTTATCGCCAAGAGGCATATCATGTAATACACGACGAAGCCGTTTTTTCTGCTATCTGCAAAATAGTTGGTCAAATTAATTCGTACATATTCGTATTTTTCTTGGTTTGGTGCAGCGTCAATTATTGGTCATATTTCGGTTATGTGACCTGGTGGCAATTGTGAGCATACGGTGTCTAATTTCCCTCCATCTTGTCCAATTCCTGAGGCTCGAAAATAAAATTCCAGTAGGTAAAACCAATTATCAACGTCTGATTCGATAAATGGAGGCATCTGAAGACGAGCGTGTAGTAATTAGCTGCTACATCCATTTATTGATTGTTGTTTTCGTTGGCCATCACGTCGGGGTCACCAATTTAGTTTCTTGAATTAAAACTTTAATAGTTGAAGTGTTCTACTTCTTCAACTGGCGTCTCCTGTAGAAATTTACGCTGCTGTGTGGAGCTACCTGTGAGCATTATTTTTGTCTTTTTGCTATTTATTCTTAGACCACTCGACTCTCCCTTTACTTGCAGTGTTTGGTAGCAGTAGACATACATATGTCATCGGCATAGTCTAAATGACTGATGCCCAGTTGCACCATAATTCACTAAAAGTGGTTTTTGTTAAAATGGAGTTAAAATTTATCGGACTGATAAATTTACTTGAGTTGCACCAATCTCTTTCACGCATTTTTTTTTGCTAAAATGCAGTTCGTGAACCACCCCTAGATTTTATTATCTGTTTATTAAACTGAACGAAAAAATTGAACCAGTGCAAGTGAGATAGCAATAAGAAAAATGTGAATACACAATAAACAATAACAAGGTATTCTCATTAGATACAGTCAATGCGCCATCCTGGTGCTTTTTTTATTGTTATTAATTATGTTTTTATAGAGAATTTTATTGGTTCGTTCATTGGTCTGTTAGATTTAGAAGTGATTGGTGCAACCGATAAATGTCATTTTAAAATTAAACGAAGCAATACGAATTTAAAAGAGGTCGATGCAACTGGCCATGAGCCTTTCTAACGGTCTCCATTGAATGCCCTGTTGCTCAGCTGTACCAACACTGGCCGTCAATACGTCGTCCATCGCCAGCAGGAAGAGAATTGGCGATAGAACATCCCCTTGTCTCACACCCTGTTGCACTACGAAGGAGTCGGATAGCTGCGCATTGTGTAAAACAACACACCTTGCGTTGTTGTAGGACTCTTTAATAATGGCAACAATTTTTGGCGGAATTCCTCTACCAAGCAACGATCTCCATTAACATTCTCGGTTAACTCGATCAAAGGCCTCCTCAAAATCCACGAATATGAGGTAAAGCGGTGATTGAAATTCCATCGACTGGTCGAGGACGATACGCAGGGTTTTGATATGGTCGAAGCCAGCTTGATGCCTCTTGAGTGTAGACTCGATTCTATCCTTTATTCGCTCGAGAATGATGGTTGCCATTAGTTTTGGGAAAACGGACAAAACGGTGATACCACGCCAATTGTTGCAATTCTAAAGGTCAACTTGGGATAGCTTTCGTTTTCCCAAATGCTTTGTATCAACGGATGTAAAATACTAGCTGCTGTTACGGGATCGGCTTTCAGGAATTCAGCTGGTATTCCGTCCAGTCCAGCTGCCTTGTTGTTTTTGAGAAGATTTGTTGATGTCTGGATTTCCGATTCTGACGGGGGTTCGATGTCAATATCCCTATAGGACCTGCGCATCTCGTTTAGTTGGGGAACTTCAGCACTCTGCTGAACTGAATCCTCATTTAGCAGGGCACAAAAATGGTCCTACCATCTGCGTAGCGGATCCTCAATTGATACCAAAAGTGTGCCATCCACATCCATTACAGGATGATTGGTGTTGCTTTTTTTCCCAATAACATCTTTGGCTATTTGGTACATTTCCCGGATATCTCTTCTTCTGGCAGCGTTTTCCGCATTATCTGCGAGTCCATCTTACCTCACCCTCTTGTCACGTCTCACACAGCGATAAACCATCTTATGTTCAATGCGGTACTCTCTTCGCAAGTCAGCCTTTCGTTGAACATCTGCTTCGGCATTTATTTGGATTTTCAACGATTTGCGAAGTTCGATCTTATCCCAGATGTCTTGTGATATCCAAGAGTCTCTACGTCTCGTTCGCTTGGGTACAGTTTCGGATCCAGCCTCCATAAAAACACTTTTAATTTCACCCCACATCTCATCAATTGTTGAATGTTGAATTCCGTTTAATGACGAGGCTCTGTCGTTAAGGGTGGTGACATAGTTTCGACATATGTTAGGGTCATTTAAAGCATTCGTAATGAATTTTGAGCTCCTCGCTGCATCCTGTGCTGGTTTTTGTACGGCAGCGGTTCGCAATTTGAGACTCATCAGAACCAAATGGTGGTTGCTTCCCACATCGGCATTTTTTATACTCCGGACATCACACATTGACTTCCTTCATCGCTGCTGAATCATGATATGTTGAATTTGGTTTTCGGTTTGACCATCCAGATGCACCCAGGTAATTTTGTTGCACGTCCTATGCTTAAATACAGTCCCACCTATCACAAGACGAATCGCGTTACAAAAGTCAACAAGCAAGTCACCATTTTCATTCCGTGACCCCAAGCCATTTCTTCCCATCACGCGTTCCAGCCCGTAACTGTCTGAACCGACTTGGGCATTGAGGTATCCCATAAAAACTATGATGTCGGCTCTCGGAACACCCCTCTCAACCGAGTTAAGATGAGTGTAGAACGCGGTTTTGTCTTCCTCGGTCGCTTTATTTGTGGGGGCGTAGTACTGAATAATTGTGACGTTACGGTATTTTGAACGAAATCTTGCTGTCATTAATCTCGCAGAAATGGGTGCCCAGGAGATCAAACTACTCCTCGCTTCTTAGTTCAACATAATCCTGACACCATCCTGCAGTACCTCGTGGCTTGATGGTTAGTGCGTAGGACTGTCATGCCGAAGGTGTGGGTTCGATTCCCAGCCGTGCCACCTAAAAACAAATGTTTTATTCTAGGTACTGCCTATTGCGAGGAACTGACAAATCCTCCAAGAGTATACTTGTCATGAAAAAGTGCTTCTCATTTAGCCGTTCGGACTCGGCAAAAAACTGTAGGTCCCCTCCATTCCTGCCAACAAACACGCACACAGGAATGGTTGTGAGTTGTAAGTCACTAGGCCCTAGTTCTCCTCGAGCTGTTGCGTCACGCAATTTAATTTAAGTCCCGACACCATGCAGTCCTTGGCCACCCTCTCTTTCATCTTCCCCGGAATACAGCATTCTTGTCTATCCAGTGTCTGATCTGTATTCAGCTGTTCTTCTCCACTTAGTTTCGCTTATGCCCAGGATACTGATCTTTAGGCGAAGCGATTCACGCTCAACCTGCTCGTATCTACCATCGCTGTACAAGGATCGAACGTTCCATGCTCCGATTTTCGTACGTATGCGGTAGCCAAAAGTAACATTTGCGCTTCTTGAATGACTTCTTCTATTTGCCAACGATTCATTTATTATTATGGCGTCTTGATTGACGCTCGTACATGAAAGATGCCGCACCCATAAATCCGATGTGCGGTTTACTGCAACCGAAGTTGCAGAAGGATTTTCCATAAAAAGATTATCTCTTGGGGTCTCATTTCAGTTTGTTGTCATAGTTCATGTATTTGCATATATCCTTCCACCATGGTGTATTCCGAGATATGATTAATAACATACATAAGCTCAGGTTTGACAGGCACACTGTCCTTTTGTATGGCTCTTCTGTTTTTAATAGATAAAAACTCTATTTCTCCATCTGCAAGATTAATAGAGAATAATATCTCACTTCTTGAGCTCGAAAGTTGCCTACACACAAGCACAAGCTTAAAGGGAAAACGCCCAGCAGAGATAGGATATCATAACGATGTTAAAAAATCTTCCCTTCTTTGTAACATCTAGGCTTATACAATTTACAATGTGCTTGATGCCGGTATTATTCCACAAAATTGGAAATAAGCTACATTATTTCCCCTGCCCAAACCAAAAAAGGACAAAAACAATGTTTACAGTTTTAGACCAATTTCGCTCATACCATGCACTGCTAAATTTCTTGAAAAAATTGAGGCCAAAAGTTTGCTTTGGTTTATAAACTCTAAAAATCTAATAAAACCAAATCAAGTAGCTTTTCAGCCGAACAAAGATTGCGCCGATGCACTACTTCACCTAGACTTCTACATCTCCAATGCCCTATCTGCCCGCAACCACGCAACTATTCTCTCGTTAGACTTTGAAAACGCTTTTGACGGGATAAGTATTCACCTCATATTCAAAAAACTTAAAAATTGGGGCGTCGCACAGTGGTTTGAGAGCGGAAAAAAATCCATTTCAGAAAGTAATGAGTAGCCTTTTAAGTTTTATGTCTAAGTACTTTTATATATCCGGAGCATATGATTTCAGAGTATTTTTTTATATATATATTTTATATACATATTTACAAGCCCTCAAAGTCAAAGAAAAATTTATTCAAGTCGCGAACCGTATTTACAACAAAATTTTAGATGTCTTTTACCGAAGTTCCTTAAATTAAATTCTGAACATTTATATATCATTTTGTTTGTCTATTCTTGGCATCTAAAAAAAAAAAATGATGAATTATAAAATAAACCTTCTAGAAGAAGCTTCCGATATTGGTACTAACAAAAAATGGTTTTAATGAAAACTTTTTGAGTTTCAATTTTAGCTACACTTGCCTACACGTTGTGAAGTATACCAATGTGTGCTCCATACCTTCAAATAACAACATAAAAAAAATCAGCTGCTAATGCCTGCTAATCTGGAAGTTATGTTTAAATTCGTCTTACTGAATCGGTTTTCAAAAAACTCGGTTTTGAGGGTGGTGTTTATCAAATAATTATAATTTCTTCGGTTCTAATTATCAAAACGAGCTGTTGAAACCCTCTATTTTTAGAAAAAAATCGTACCTTTATTTTAAAAATAAAATAAAATTCATACCTTGACCAGGGTCTGGGAAACTCGACTTTTTGCAAAACAATTTATTTCTACCTGTAAAATTTTTCAACTTTCAACTCAATTTTCTTGGGAAAATTATGTTAAAAATTTTATTATTTTATGATAATTAGAATTATATATAGAGCTTAATAAAGAATAAAATAAAAGGATTAGGGATAATCTCACAGTTTTCTTGATTTCACGCAAAAAGTAGGGGCAGGTAAAAACAAAAAATAAGTTTTTTTTTTGTACATGAGTTTTTCTCTACCTGTTCCGTTTCCGGCATAAGTCGAAAAACTAATAATTTTTATTGTTGTTTAAAGTTTTATTGCTTTGTCTTTGTTGTGTATTGCACAATTTTGTATGACTTTAAAGGATTAGTAGGTAATGCCCCATAAGAATGCTTAAGTTCTTACTTAAAACTATATATATAAAGGATTAAAAACAAAGTATGTAAGTCATTATTGACTGATTGTCCATTTGTGCAAGGTGTGTAAGAAAAGTTATAACTCTTTTATCAACTAATAAGCAAAAGTGAAGCGAAATATAAATAAAAACAAAAAGTGAGTCTAATCAGCGGCCGTTTTTTAAATGTTCGAGCGATAATTTCTCTGCACTAAAATGGATTCCATCGCAATTCCTTATTCGGTTTTGTGTTCCGAACTTATGACTAATGGTCGCAAAGTAAACAATATGCGACCATATTTTGAAAGACTATACCCCAACTTAACTTCTGAGCTAATAGAAACTGTGATGTCAGAAGTACAGAAACGGTTTTTTTCTCAATTTTCAAACCGGTGGACTGCAGTTTGTAGAAACAAAGTGTTTTTTCGAAAAAAAATACAAGGATTGGCTGAAAGGAGTTTTGGAAGTAGAATTCCCCGGAATTCAGAAACAGAAACGGTTTTTTTCTCAATTTTCAAACCAGTGGACTGCAGTTTGTAGAAACAAAGTGTTTTTTCGAAAAAAAATACAAGGATTGGCTGAAAGGAGTTTTGGAAGTAGAATTCCCCGAAAATGTACTGCTTGAAACGTCAACTGATGGTCGTGGAAGACCACGAAAGAGTTTTGAAGAATGCTGTGAGCGAGCTAAAAGGTAACGGGTGATTTTTTAAGAGGTTTAGAACTTTAAAAAAAAAAAAACACAAAAAATTCGAAAAAATGAATGAAATATTTATTTGAATCGATAGTTTGAACCTTGCAATTTAATGTTTAAAGATAATTTCATGCAAATGTTGACCGCGGCTGCATCTCAGGTAGCCCATCCGCTGAGTCCAATTTTGGCATACTCTTTCACACATATCGGCCGGTATCTCACGAATGAATGCATGGATGTTGGCTTCCAGTGCGTCAATCGAAGCGGGCTTGTCCCTATAGACATTAGCCTTGACATACCCCCACAAAAAATAATCTAATGGTGTCAAATCGCACGATCTAGGCGGCCAATTGACCGGCCCGAAACGTGAAATTAACTGTTCACCAAACTCGCCTCGCAATTGCGCCATTGTTTCGCGTGCTGTGTGGCATGTGGCACCGTCTTGTTGAAACCACATATCATGCAAGTCAAGAACTTCCATTTCGGGCAAAAAAAAGTTTGTTATCATCGCTCGGTAGCGTTCACCATTGACAGTAACGCTGCGATTCGCATCATCTTTGAAGAAATATGGCCCAATAATGCCGCCGGCCCATAAACCGCACCAAACAGTGGCTTTTTCGGGATGCATTGGTAGCTGTTGCAATGCTTCTGGCTGATCTTCACTCCAAATGCGGCAATTATGCTTATTTACGTACCCATTCAACCAAAAATGAGCCTCATCGCTGAACACAATTTTTCGATAAAAAAGCGGATCCTCGGCCAGCTTTCCAAGAGCCCATTCACCAAAAATTCGGCGTTGTGGTAGGTTGGCTGGCTTTAGTTCTATCGATCCATGGTTAAATTGCAAACCAAACTGAAGCTGTTTGACAGTGACACAAGGTACTAAACACACGTCAGCTGTCAAAACCAGTGTTGCCAAAACCAAACCAGCTAAAAAATCACCCGTTATAAGAGAGACCAAATTAGAAATTTATTTACTCAAGAAGAGATAAACTATGCAGCAACATCAGAAAGCTTTTCTTCATCACATTTTCACCCAGATAAGGCTCTTGCATTATTTATGCAAGCAGAATTGTCGAAGCACCAATATGAAGTATTGAGACATGCCCTTAAAGACGAAGGACATTATGTTTTTCCACCTTATGATAAATTACTGTAGGCAAAAAAAAGTGCTATCCTTAAGAGATAAACATTACAGAAAGCTCAGCAAGTGTGAAACTACAAAAATTGTTAGACCATACTGCAACAAGGTTATTAGAAAGAAAGACAGCAGAAGAGATGACTAGAATTAAATAGGAGATTCTTTAACTCTATACACCAAATGGGGACCATGAGGAAACTTCGGACGCTAATATGTTTATGACATCTTTGGTACCAATTCAAAAGACTATGAGGGATAATAAGGATATTATTGTGTGGAATAACGATCGACCATCTTCTACAAGATATTGCAGAGCCATCCAATTTTAATTTGTTAAAGAGACTGCAGAAATCATACGAGACGAGAAAGAAAGAATTGATATGGAAATCAGTAATTTATCTCAGACGATAGTTCAAATGGGAAACTGTCAGTTCACAATCAACCACGAGCTCATGTTCACAATGCTGGATGGGAAGATAGCCCAATCTGTAACAGATACTTCTGCAGCTTCTTCCTGTTTCATATGTGGAACTACAACTTCGGGAATGAATAATCTGACGCAAATAAGAAGCAAACCTGCAAACATGGAAGCTTTGAAGTTGGGAATGTCTCCTCTCCACGCTCGTATAAAGTTTATGGAGTGTATCGTCCATGTTGCCTACAATTTGCCATTTAATGCATGGAGAACTAACAATGAGACCTGCCAAATTAGAGATGCTCAGAAGAAAAAAATTCAGCAGGAGTTTCGTCAAAAACTGGGCTTCATTGTTGATGTTGTCAAACAGGGTACGGAGACAAGTAATGACGGCAACACATCCAGGAGGTTCTTTGCCAATCCAACCATGACTTCAGAAATCACTGGAGTCAATGAAGACCTAATTCGGCGGTTTTCTGTTATTCTTGAAGTAATAACATCAAATGAAAAAATAGACTTAAAAAAATATGCCGAGTACGCGTGGGAAACTGCACAACTTTTTGTAGAGAATTATAAATGGTACCATATGCCAGCGACCGTACATAAGGTTTTGATCCATGGAAAAGAGATCATAAAAAATTGTGCATTTCCTGTTGGATCACTCTCCGAGGAATCCCAAGAATGCCGAAATAAGGACTATAAAATCTATCGCAGTTTTAATTCGAGAAAATGCAGCCGTATTGCGACGAATGAAGATGTGATGCATCATATCCTCATATCCTCAGATCCACTAATAACAGGATTGAGGCCACAGGCAAAAAAGAAAATACTACCAATGAGTGCAGGTGCTAGAAACCTCATTTTAGCACAGTAAAATAGCTGCTTCTACTTTTTTATATTATTTATTAATTTATTGCAAATGTTTTTTTTAATGTTCTTAATATTATTGTTTTTATGTTAATAATATATAAACACACTTCGTTCTTCTTCTATCAAAATAAAAAGTTCATATTTAACTAAAAAAAGAAAATATATTTCAGTACAACACCAAAAACCCATACATTTTAGAAAAATGTCAATAACATTTTTTCCAATAATTTTTTCTTAACAAAATTTTGACCACATATGTGTAAGGTAGATTTTAACATTTGTACCGGATTTCATTCAAATCTGTTGAATAGTTCGGATTTTACAGACTTTTTTCCGCTCTCCCATACAATCAAAACGCACAAATTTTAGAAAAATGTCCACAACTTTTCTAATAATTATTTCTTAACAAAATTTGGACCACATATGTATAAGATAGATCTAAACATGTGTGCCAAATTTCATTCAAATCCGTTAAGTAATTCAGATTTTGCAGATTTTTTTCCGCTCTCCCATACAAACCAAACCACTGTGCGTCGTCGGTCCGAAAATATTCAATTTTATTAAGGCATTTCTCAACAGTAGAAAAATATGTGTTAAAACAAACAATACTCTTTCTCCTTTTTACCCCTTGTCAAATGGAATCCCTCAAGGATCACCGCTGTCTGTGGTGCTGTTTGTTATAGCCTTTCACGAATTAAGTGCAATAATTGCAAACCATAAACAACTGGAACATGCCGCTTATGTTGACGATTTCTATATTTTATGCAAACATAACGACTCAATTACTGCTAACTTACTACTAACAAATGTTCTAAATGACATTCTGGCCTGGTCTTTTCGATCAGGAGCTAAGCTCTCATTAGAAAAATGTAAGACTTTACATATCTGTCGAAAAACGTCATGCAATAACAATCCTCTTACATTAAACAATATAAATATCAATAATGTTGATACCTTAAATATCTTATTTTTATCTTTCAATAATAGATATTATTGGAAAACTCACTGTTTGGAGTTAAAAAAATGCTTGCATAAAAGAACTAACATCATTAACTATTTAGCAAGCGAAAAGTGTAATGCACACATAAATACACTATATAATATCAGTACGTCCTTAGTTTTAAGCAAGATTGACTACGGGCTCATCATTTATGGAAACTCACCAAAATCAACATTAAACATCATTAAACCACCCTACCACCGATGTGTACGAAGAATCTAAAATGCATTTCCAACAAGCACCATTAAAAACATGCTGGTTGAAGCTGGACTTCCCAGTTTAGATGAAAGAATAGCATCTACAAAAGCAAAACTTTTTACTAAACTCGCTTTCCCAAATGGCTCTGTTATTGATAAAGACATACTTTGTACAATTAAAATTAAAGCTCCAAAACGAATACTATCAGCAATATATGGAACATGCAACCTAAATCATTCATCATGAAATTGTCAAGTCTCAACCAAAACAACACACCAAAAGAAGTTTTTTCCCAAGATTTTCTGAACGTATCATCGGAATTAAAAAAAGATGGATGGAACTTCGTTTTCTCAGATGGCTTGAAAACTGCAACAAACACATCTTTTGAATCCGTCCACAAAAACAGCTCTTTGATATGTGTAGGTCTACTCAAGAATACAGTATATATATTAACAGGCTTTTGCAGTTCTCAAAACCATGACAACATGCGCTTCATACACCGGAAAATTTGTAATATCTTCAGACAGTCTATCAGTAATAAACGCCATAAGAAATCCTGATCACAATACTGTCATCATTAATAAAATTCGGGACTATCTTATCAGAAAACCTAATAAATTAAAACTAATGTGGGTACCTAGCCATATGAGTTTAAAAGTAATGAGCTTGCAGATGAGACCGCCTTACAGGCCGGTTTATTATTTTGAACTTCTCACAAAACTCGATCTACTGCGCCACATAAATCAAAAACAAAAATTCAAAGTACTTTCCTTCTTTCGTACACACTTTAGAGATCTCATAGAGAAAACGCCATAGTGAAAATAACATTTTAAATCGAAAAACTTCCGACGCTCCTCATTCAAACGCGATTCCGATGTAACTTAATGATAAATGTGCGCGCACATCCCCATACACATCACACCGATCGAGACACCGACACCAAAAATCAAAAACTTTTGATTTTTACTCGCTCCGTGTCTGACACCGAAAATCGGTGTGTACACCAGCCCACACACAGCACACATTTCCGCACACCGACACATGCGTGCACACAAGTGTGGTGTCTGTGGGCCCTTTCAGAGGGAATTGCTTATTTTCGGCCCAAAGTGAACACTGATAAATTTGGTGTCAAATGAAAGCTTATGTTGAGCTTGTTATATGAGTGAAATAATTTCAAAATCTGTCTTGTTAGATCTGAGATATTTGAGCTTACTGGCAACTGCAAATAGAGCTTTTTCAGATTTTTGTCAATATCTTCCGATCTAGTATAAGAAAGAAAATGATATTGGTATTAAATGAAAGCTACATTTCTAGTCTTTCCAATATACCTAAAATTATTTTGTAACTATAAACACATTTTGAGACGTATTTAAAAAACTAATTTTTCTGCACTGCCTTTTGCACATCGATATTTTTTAAATCAGGAATGATAAGTGAAGTTTCATTATGATAAATGTTATTTTTCTTTGGTTTTTCTATTTTTTATTAGCATTTCTTCTTTTTTTTACAGTGTAACATAAAACTTATTAATTTCTTATAAAACTTCTTTTTAATTATTTTGTAAATCCGTTTTCTTAATTCATAGTGCTGTCCAATTTATTAGCAAGAAAATAAAACGAAAACTAATCCAATCATAGACAATTAAAATACTATCTAAAAATTGGACAGGTGACGTAACATTATTTTCGTGTCCTACCCAGCTTTCAAGCTCTAATACCTCAGATCTCCCATGACAGATTTTGAAAATATTTCACTCATATTACAAGCTCAACATAAGCTTTCATTTGATACCAAATTCATAAGTGTTCACTCTGGGCCGACGGAGCGCCATACAAAAGTGAACAATTCCCTTTATCCATATATGAAGCACTTAAAAGCCCTAGTCATGGTAATATACAAAAAATACATAATTTCTTTAAGACAAATAAAAGTGGAAAGAAATTAACATCACTGTAGTCGCAAAGAATTTATTTTTGTGCATGCCACACTCATTTTTTAAGGATCCAAGAAGTACCGACAAAGTGCGGTCAGCGCATTTGCTTGAGGGGTCATTTTTGAAAACAGCACAAATATTTCAAGATTTTTTTTTCCATTTCCAGATATTAATTCATTAACATTATACTTCATAAGCAATAGAGAATAAATAAGCAGAATTATATAATTATATAATATATATAAAAAATTATATAATAGGGTGTCCTGTAAATAATTGATAACCTTGCAACTGGTTGTAGCAGGCCTTATGACCTTTCCAGAAAAAAATTAAAAAAAAATATTTTCCCTGTGGTTACTATGTTATGATGTTTTTTCCAAAAGTTGTTAACAAGTACTACTTTCCTCAAATACGTGAACGCTACGACCATGGATGAACAATTTTTACTATTTTTATATTTTTGTAATATTCTAGAATAACTGTTGTAATAGATGGGTGGTAAAATTTAACACTAGTTATTGCATTTTTTTTATTATAATTTTTTAAAATATTTTTTTCAGTACAAAAATGTATTTTCGAAAAAGTTTGACCACTTCTAATAAATTAAAATTGTATGAGAACATGAGTGGCCAATTGCTTAAAAAAGTTGTCTATTTAATGCACTTTTCAAAATGGTGTAAAACATGCTTGTGTATTAACGAAATAACCAAGAAAATTTGTGAATCATCTAATAAAGCTGCTTTTAACATTTTGGCAAAATGTCTATCAAAATGTTACAATAACCTCCAAATTTGGATTGGACAAAGATTTTCTCTTTTGATGTGTAAGGGGGTTCAGTGCAAGTATAAAACTCGATTTTAGGTGTTAGTCCAGGCAATCTAAGCCAAAAATACCCCAAACATGGGCAAAATTGCAACAGAAGCTTTTTTGATGGACTTTTGTTCAGTATTCATTGCTGAACAACATATCCAAAATCGGACAAAATCCGTCCATGGGAACACCCTCAAAAACGGATTTCAAAATGGCGGATTGATTTGGTTGTTGTTTTAGGTTGTGATTTTTACTACGCAGTTTTTTTTACTGTTTTTTTTGTGCAGAAATCAGTTGCTATCTAATGAGAGGGCCATTAAACCTACCAGTCATGATATTCCGAGTCACCCCCTCCCCTAGTTTTAACCCCTCCCCCATATCCGACCCCTAGAGGATATAATGGATACTTCGACTATTCACTCTAAGTCTAAGAAACTGATGAAAAAAGACACCCCTCCCATTTACGACCCCCCCTCTTTCAAAACCCCCTTCCTTTTAAACCCCCTCCAGCCATATTCTCCTCTCAACAATGAATTATAGACACGACAAAATATTCTTCTATAGTCAGCAAATACTGAAGAAAAATACAGTCATGACGCAGTCAACTAGCCCCTCCCCCCACCAGTCATGAGCTCCCAAGCACTTCTTTTTATTTATTTTTGTGCATGCCACACTCATTTTTTAAGGATCCAAGAAGTACCGACAAAGTGCGGTCAGCGCATTTGCTTGAGGGGTCATTTTTGAAAACAGCACAAATATTTCAAGATTTTTTTTTCCATTTCCAGATATTAATTCATTAACATTATACTTCATAAGCAATAGAGAATAAATAAGCAGAATTATATAATTATATAATATATATAAAAAATTATATAATAGGGTGTCCTGTAAATAATTGATAACCTTGCAACTGGTTGTAGCAGGCCTTATGACCTTTCCAGAAAAAAATTAAAAAAAAATATTTTCCCTGTGGTTACTATGTTATGATGTTTTTTCCAAAAGTTGTTAACAAGTACTACTTTCCTCAAATACGTGAACGCTACGACCATGGATGAACAATTTTTACTATTTTTATATTTTTGTAATATTCTAGAATAACTGTTGTAATAGATGGGTGGTAAAATTTAACACTAGTTATTGCATTTTTTTTATTATAATTTTTTAAAATATTTTTTTCAGTACAAAAATGTATTTTCGAAAAAGTTTGACCACTTCTAATAAATTAAAATTGTATGAGAACATGAGTGGCCAATTGCTTAAAAAAGTTGTCTATTTAATGCACTTTTCAAAATGGTGTAAAACATGCTTGTGTATTAACGAAATAACCAAGAAAATTTGTCAATCATCTAATAAAGCTGCTTTTAACATTTTGGCAAAATGTCTATCAAAATGTTACAATAACCTCCAAATTTGGATTGGACAAAGATTTTCTCTTTTGATGTGTAAGGGGGTTCAGTGCAAGTATAAAACTCGATTTTAGGTGTTAGTCCAGGCAATCTAAGCCAAAAATACCCCAAACATGGGCAAAATTGCAACAGAAGCTTTTTTGATGGACTTTTGTTCAGTATTCATTGCTGAACAACATATCCAAAATCGGACAAAATCCGTCCATGGGAACACCCTCAAAAACGGATTTCAAAATGGCGGATTGATTTGGTTGTTGTTTTAGGTTGTGATTTTTACTACGCAGTTTTTTTTACTGTTTTTTTTGTGCAGAAATCAGTTGCTATCTAATGAGAGGGCCATTAAACCTACCAGTCATGATATTCCGAGTCACCCCCTCCCCTAGTTTTAACCCCTCCCCCATATCCGACCCCTAGAGGATATAATGGATACTTCGACTATTCACTCTAAGTCTAAGAAACTGATGAAAAAAGACACCCCTCCCATTTACGACCCCCCCTCTTTCAAAACCCCCTTCCTTTTAAACCCCCTCCAGCCATATTCTCCTCTCAACAATGATCTCATTAGAGCCCAAGAGAAAATTATAGACACGACAAAATATTCTTCTATAGTCAGCAAATACTGAAGAAAAATACAGTCATGACGCAGTCAACTAGCCCCTCCCCCCACCAGTCATGAGCTCCCAAGCACTTCTTTAAACTGCAGGGTCTTAATACAATTAAACGTGGACCTCTAAATCAAAGGACGTATATCAAGAATGACGTGACGCACGGTACAAAAAGACCAGTAGAGATATTAAATTTGAGCTTTTTTTAAAAAAAGTATTTCGAGTAAAGCTGTCCAAACATCAATATCGTATATCGACAGTCTTAGCTTCAATTTGGTACCCCAATAATACTTATGCAACCTTTTTTTTTACTTATGTAGATGGTGCCAGGACGAAGAGGTGGAGGAGGGCTCTTTTCACTTCCTCTGTGAATGCCCGAGCCTATAGCCAGAACAAGGAAAACAGCCCTCGGAGAATATGTTTTCGACGAACTGGGTGATGTCTCTCGTTTGGCACTAAAGAACTTCATTCAGAGCTCAGGATGGTTCCAGGAGGCACCCCATTACCAAATATTCCACTAAAACTCTCCTCTTACCCCTGCTATTCCTGCATTATCCACATCCTGGGGAGGACAATGGATCCATTGAGATCCGAGTGAGGTGATACGGCTTGCCACATCATCACCCCTTCTAACCTAACCTAACCTAACCTAATCTTTTAAGTGTTTTTTTTTTATCAAAGCTAACTGAAAAATCTAGCCCAATCCATGGTTTTGTAAATTTTTGGACAAAATCTACCGGTTGGTTTCCTGTTTTTCAAAAGCTACGATGAGATATGTACCTAAACTTACAGTCGCATCCCGGACTTAGTCATGAAGTTAGTCGGCAAATAGAACAGTTTCAAGCCTATCGAAATAACAAGCAACCTTTAATAATTGCCGTTTGGTTAATTGCCGAAGAAACAAGGATCTTCTGTAAATAACGCCAATTGGGATGCTGATATGGACATTGTTTGTACCGCAACTCATCTTCAAAACGTGTTCATACCACTGTGATAGAAGACGACATTGATCTTCTGATTTTGCTTTTTTACCATGCAAAGCACAATGAGATCAAACTAAATCATCGTAGTAAGATGTGGACCAACTCCAAATTCAGTGTATAATATCCTTAAAATGCAATCTCTAATAGGTCATGAAAGCTGAAACTTGCTTCTATTTCTGCTTGGTTCCACGGGCCGCGATATGACAACCAGATAGATAATGGGGCTTGTATGCGTATGCACAAAATAACTTCAATTATATGTGTACTCAATATTACTTAGTACAACTCTAATTTTTTCAATACTGAATACTGTTACTGTTTTTTTTTTTAAATTTATAAACAATACGTTTAACAAGAATATAATTTGTTCTTTAATTTCAAATAAACTTTTTCCCTTTGGGTTCTCCGAAAACTTTATGGCCTATATTTTCAAGGCTAGCAAAGCTATTTAATGAAAGAATTTTAAGACACGGTTCAAGCCCTAGAATACTTATGTGTGTATGTAAGCGTGCCAAAAGCTTACAATAGGTTTATTTATGTAGGTATGTCCTCATTTTCTAGGACCATTACTGAAGATTGGTCGTGTTTATCATTTTCCCTTCGGTCATTGCTGGGAGGATGACTTGGCTTGTGGGGGGGGGGGGTCTGTTTTCTTTTTGTCATCAGTTTGTCTTAAGGGAAAATTAAGATTTGAGAGCAGGGGGGTCATAACTGGGAGGGGGTCGAGACAGAGTATACCATGACAGGAGTCAGGGTGTTTCAAGATCAACTATCCGCAATTGATTACAACATACAATAACAGTTTAAATCACTGCGTAATGGAAATAACAACCTAAAACAACACCCAAGTAAATTCACAATTTTAAAATCTGTTTTTCAGAGTGTTCCCATGGTCAGATTTTGTCTGATTTTGGATATATTGTTTAGTAATGGTCACAGATGAAAAATCAATTAAAAAGCTTCTGTTGCTTTGCCCATGTTCATGGTATTTTAAGTTTAGTTTGCCTGGACCGAATAAATACTTTTTTTTTCTCTTGTGATTTAACGTATATTTAGATAAAATATATTATTTTTATGGTAGATATGGTATATACATATGTTAATAAATGTATCGGGGAGTCATTAATGAGGGTGATCATAAATGGGGAGTGTTTCTTTCTATACTCGGGAAGATTGGTCGCGTCTATCATATTCTCTAGGGCTCTGAAGGGAGTGGGGGGGTAATAAATTGGAAATGGTCATGACTGGGGGAGAGGGCAATGACTCGGGAATGTCATAGCGGATCCACCAGTGATAATTATACATAACTAAAAGGAAAAATCACAGCGTAGTAAAAATAACAACTAAAAACAACAAACCAATAAATCCGCCATTTTGAAAACCGTTTTTCGGGGTGTTCCCATGGAGGGATTTTGTCCGATTTTGAATATGTCTTTCAGTAGTGGTAACTGATCATAAATTAATTTAAAAAGCTTCTGTTGCAATTTTGCCCATGTTAAATCATATACTGCCTAGACTATGTTGAAAGCCAAACCATTTGGCCACCATATTGGAAAACGAGTTCTAAAATGTTTTCCATGGCAACTTAAATTTTATTAATCTAAGAAAAAAAAACTTTGGTACAAATTTGTAGCAAATTCAATTCTCTTCAATTTATGTTAACATACTTTTTACCCTAAAGTTATAAATAAAAAAGTTATAATCAAAATTTAAACATTGAAAAAATTCATATGTTTTTGATTATAACTTTTTTATTTATAACTTTAGGGTAAAAAGTATGTTAACATAAATTGAAGAGAATTGAATTTGCTACAAATTTGTACCAAAGTTTTTTTTTCTTAGATTAATAAAATTTAAGTTGCCATGGAAAACATTTTAGAACTCGTTTTCCAATATGGTGGCCAAATGGTTTGGCTTTCAACACCTAAAATCGAGTTTTATACTTGCACTGAACCCCCTTACACATCAAAAGAGAAAATCTTTGTCCAATCCAAATTTGGAGGTTATTGTAACATTTTGATAGAAATTTTGCCAAAATGTTAAAAGCAGCTTTATTAGATGATTGACAAATTTTCTTGGTTATTTCGTTAATACACAAGCATGTTTTATACCATTTTGAAAAGTGCATTAAATAGACAACTTTTTTAAGCAATTGGCCACTCATATTCTCATACAATTTTAATTTATTAGAGGTGGTCAAACTTTTTCGAAAATACATTTTTGTACTGAAAAAAATATTTTAAAAAATTATAATAAAAAAAATGCAATAACTACTGTTAAATTTTACCACCCATGTATTGCAACAGCTATTCTAGAATATTACAAAAATATAAAAATAGTAAAAATTGTTCATCCATGGTCGTAGCGTTCACGTATTCGAGGAAAGTAGTACTTGTTAACAACTTTTGGAAAAAACATCATAACATAGTAACCACAGGGAAAATATTTTTTTTATATTTTTTTCTGGAAAGGTCATAAGGCCTGCTACAACCAGTTGCAAGGTTATCCATTATTTACAGGACACCCTGTATATAATTATATAATTCTTCTTTCCCAATTCATAAAAGAGGCAGTAGGAACGACATCTCAAATTAGCAATACCTAAGCTCTTTGAAAGCATAGTCTATGATACCTGTACTTTCATTGTTAATCAATAGTTTCTCCTCTTCAGCATGGTTTTTTAAAGGGTAGGTCTCGTGGACCTACTAACTTTATCCAATTTGTTTCCATGACCCTTTGTGCTTTGGAAAAAGGCTTCGATGTTGATGTTGTCACCACCGACTTCAGTATGGTATTCGATAAAATATCTCACCAAATTATTTACATAAATTGAAAGCCTTTTGTTTTCCACCATAATTCATTTTATGGGTTAAATCCTACTTAGAAAACCGGCTCTATAGGGTAATATTAAGATGCTCCGAGTCTGAACCCATCCATGCCACCTCAGGCGTTCCTCAAGGAAGCCATCTCGGTCCGCTCCTTTTTGTCCTTGCTATTAATGATGTTGATAGCGTTACTTCATACTCTGACCTTTCTATTTATGCCGATGATATACAAATTATAAAAGTCATATATAACTGTAACAATTCTTCCCTGCTTCAACAAGACTTAAACTCCTTTCTTAGTTGGTGTGACAAAAATTTCCTAGAACTAAATGTGAGTAAATGTCAGTAAATGTCAATCCATGAACTTTTCTAGAAAACGCCTCCCCTTACCCCCTCGAACTTATTACTTCTGCAATGCACCTGTTCCCGTAGTTTCCTCTATCCGAGATCTTGGCGTAATTTGTGATAAAGAGCTCAATTTCCGAATGCACATCGACCATATTATTGCAAAAGCGAATTCTAGCCTTGCACTGTGGGTCCGGTTGTATGGAGAGGCGGTCATAAATCTATAAAATCTGAACCAGTCAACCGATTTGAGTGAAATTTTCAGACATTTTTAAAGGTAGTAAAAGGTATCTTCGGACTTAATTTCCGCCCACTGACACGCCCACTTAAAAAAAAAGTCTTCTAAGTGTCAAAGTTGAAATAAATGATGGTTGTGTTTTCCTAGAAAGTTGTAGATAACGTGATTTGATATAATTTTGTGTACAACATTTTCTACCACGCCCACTTTTGGGGGCGTTTTTTTTTACAAACCTTTTGATTTTTGTAAAAAATTCTTAGAAAACGTAACGAACTGCCGTAAAAACATGCAAAAAAATTATCTTGCTAAATATTGACCACGCCCACTTTTGAGGGCGTTTTTGACAAAAATCTTGTGGTTTCCTTAAAAATAAAAAAAATATTTAACAGAATTATGTGGAAAATGCCTTTAACAAGCAGCCCATACAAATTTTTATCCCACACCACACCCATTTTCTGAATGTATGAATCGGGAAAAATCATTGAAATATGTTCTTTTTGCAAATTAAAAAATATATTAATTTTATAATTTTTGTTTTATTTGTTTGCTTGATTAAATTAATATTATATTTAACACTGTTATTATTATTTAATTTGTTTTAACTTACAAAATAAAAAGAAAATTTAAACAAATTCATAAAAAAAAAATTTGGAAAATTAGATTTAGATTAGTAGTAGAATAATTAGATTAGATTTGTGTAGAATAATTTTCGTCAGGATAGCTTTAAAAGACAGTCTCAGATATATCAAGCCAAGAGAACTGATTTCTCGTAATTAAATTTTTTCTGGCTTTATTTGTCTTCCAAAATTCTCTCAACTTCTTGCACACGAAATAAATTCGGTCATAGAGGAGATCAAATTTAATATTCTCAACACCTTGGTATGGCCAACTGCATTGAATGTTTTCCAGGATTTGGTTGGCTTACGTTGACCATGTTGTATTATTTCCTCGACATCTAAGCAATTTATCAAATGAAAAATTGCGTTTAATTATGCATTGATATCCAGCACTTACCAATGATAAAAAGATCAGTCAACACAGTTTTTTTGTTTTTTTTTTCAAATCCGAAAATTAACGAAATATGGTTCTTTAAACTGTTATAACTCGAAAAAAGGAAAAAACGGGAAAAAACTACTGTATTATTTGAAAAGGTAGAACACTAATCTTCATTTTAGTTCCTCATTTGAAGTGGGCACTCGAAGGCAAACCAAAAAAATCTTTTATTTACTGTAAACAAAGCTAAAAAAAAGTTACAAAAAGTGTTTCGCGCAGGGGTCCAATTACACTGACCCTTTAAGTTATTAAACAATAAAATGTATGTTTTTAGAAAGTACTCACCTTCTTGTTTAATATCCATAATAATTAAATATTGCTCACACTTTCTTAGCACAAGTTATCACTATCACAAGCTCCTTAATAAGAAACTGCCACGATAAGCAAGCTGTATGTTTTATTATATGTTAACTTTGGATGGCAATAACGGAATGAAAAAAAATAATGCGTTAAAATATTTTTTTTGTTTTGGTTTAGAGGGAGTTTGAAGAACCTTACTGACAGTCTGAATTCTTGATTAAAGACATTTAATTTTTTGAATTTTGGCCTATGGAGGTACCCACTGTGCCTTGGTTTTATAAAGCCCTGGTCGAAAGAATTTTCCAACCCTTACGTCACCAAGTCACTCTACACCACATATGTAAGACCCATTCTTGAATACGCCAGCCAGGTTTGGTCACCTTATCAATCCACACACTCAAATAGAATAGAATGTGTACAGCAAAGGTTCCTCCGTTTCACTTTACGTAATCTCCCCTGGTCTGATCCCCATATCTAACCCCCCTATGAGGATCGGTTGGACCTACATACCCTTGCCAAACGTCGTGCTGTTGCCGACATACTTTTTGCCTACCAATTAATTACCGGTGTCATCTATTCTCCTGCACTTATTCAATTGATTTTCATTAATACCAATCCACGTAACCTTCGATCCGTCCCATTCTTCCGCCTGCCATCCACCTACAAATTATGGCCAGAACGATCCAGTCATGCATATTCTTGATTTAAACCTCAGTTCACCCTCCCTCAGAAGAATTATTTATTCCAATTACCCATCTTTTATTAGTAATATTTTAAGCTAAGTAAATAAGATTATTTAATTTAATTATCTAAATTTTGTTTATTGTAAATATTTTGCATTGAGATTTGTTATGATTTGTATGTTAATCAGCTTGAATTAAGCCAGTTAATAAATTCACAATTATAATTATATAGGTATTATATTATATTTACTGTCATTCCCAAAAGAATTCGGAATTAATCTTTATCAAATCTTTATTATGATTATTCTTGCTTTGTTGAGATTATAATAAAAGTAACGGTAGGTAGAATATCACGCTCTTAATTTCTTTTGTTTCCCATATTAAAATGTGCATATAACAAGACAAAGCAAAGAAAAATGTAGATAACAGAAAAACAACAATAGCAGAAAAAAAAAAATAATAACAGAAAAAAATCTCATGATTAGAAAAACAACTATTTATTCCGAATAATTTTGTGAGTGACTGTATATTATTTGAGTTAGGAGCCTCATAAACTTAAAAGCCGTTTATGAGTGCTCGGTGAATACCGCCCGTAATGAATATCTACTTGATGACGTAATAAATAAATAAATTGAGAATTTAGCTTAATCACCGTTTGTGCCTATTTAGTTTGTTTGTGACAGCCTATTTTCCAAAAATTCTATATTTTTACTCATCTCACTGCAAATTTTTTATAAATTGAGAATTTAGCAAAAACATCGTTTATGACTACCTAGTTAGTTTGTGACAGCCTATTTTCCAAAAATTCGTAATGGCTGGTCTATGTTTTTACTCATCCCATTGCAAATTAATTATAAATTGAGAATTTAGCAAAAACATCGTTTGTGACAGCCTTTTTTCCAAAAACTCGTAATGGCTGGTCTATGTTTTTACTCACCCCATTGCAAATTGTTTTTAAATTGAGAATTAAGCAAAACAATCGGTAGGGACGACCTAGTGATAGTAAGATAGATTTTTATTCAATATAAAAGTTGTACAGTTGTTATCATTAAGAATAAAGAACAATTGAATAATTAAGGCATGACAATATCTGTCGTCTGCCAGAGTGGCACATTTGCTAAATTTTACAATAATTTCAATTCTAAAAAAACTTTAACAGTTAAAAATATAATTATGGTTTTTGTTTTAATATTTTTTTATAAGAGCTTTTAGTTTAGCGAAAACAAAACATTTTTTTTTGAAGGGCTTTTAGTTTAGCGAAAACAATTTTTTTTTTTTATAAGGAAGTCTTAGTAGAAATAAAACATCACACGATGTTATTTTTAAACGGTTGCAATTTTAAAAGCTTTCTGTGGTTATTCTTCTTTTATAAGCGCTGACCTTTTGATAGTAGCTGAACAGAAGTTTCCAGTCCAACCCGAATTCAAGAGTATTTTTTCCAAGTAAGATCGTCTTATCTCCTTCAACACGGGGCATACTCCAATGAAATGAAAGATATTTTCTCTCTCCTGCAGGTTGCACAAATCACAGTTGCCAGTTCCTTCGGTTCGATGGGGTGAATAATTAAGGCTTATTAATTCTCCTCTTTGAAAATTGCTCCTATCATAATGCATGAGAAACTGCTGTTGAAGTAGTTTGCTTCGTTTAAATTATAGTTTACCTTCGAGTAAAAAAGCCTCTCTGTTGACTTACGGGCTTTTTCGAGAAAAGAGTATCTCTCATTTTCATCAGTTATCCGGATAACTTCATAAAACGTCTGTTTCCATTGATCCATTCTAACTTCCGATAAATTCAGCACTACACCACAATCTGCAGCCAATTTTTGGCAAAAAGTATTCTTTTGGACTGCATACCGCAAAATCAGTTTTGGTAGCCGAATTTCATCCATTTTAACCACTCTTGATAAATAATCAGCATGTAGCTTTAGCGATGAGATAAAGAGTGATGGTAAGCCCGACTCATATAATATAATACATATTCTTGGGTGTGTTGATTGGCAAATAAAAAATTTTCCTGAGAAAAAACCGTAGCAAGTATTCCACCACCTCGAATCGCTGACCACCCCAAACTTATGCACCATATAGAAGGATGGATTGCGCTGTTGCATTAAACACACCATATTTTGAGCTAACAGCAATAAGTTTATTGCTAAAAATTCTTTTCCAATTCACGCATATTGCTATTTTAGCCTTATCTACTTTGGTTTTCAGGTGCTTTTTCATGTTAAGGTTGTAAGCTAGCTCCATTCCTAGGTAGGTGTATTTTTTCTTAACCTCCAGGTTATAGTCACCATATTTCCATTTTTCACTTGCCGCTATCCTGCCTGAGCTATTTTGAAAGACCATAACTTTTGACTTATGAACGTTGACTTCTAAGCCCCACATTGCGCAATACCCGTACAGTTTATTGACCATTAATTGCAGTGAACAAGCTGATTCCGCAAGTATAACTATGTCGTCTGCGTACATGACTTTTACTTTTGTGCTGCCAATTTCTACTCCACATGTAAGTGAGTTCACAAGATCATCTAAGAAGAGTGCGAATAGTAGAGGGCTTAGATTGCAGCCTTCCTTAACTCCACGGTTTATTTCTAATTTTTCGGAACGCTCATTTCCTTTATCAATATATATCTTTTACAATGCCGTAGATTGTTGATATAGTTTTTCTAGAGCTCTGACAAACTTTGAGGATAATCCTAAATTATGTAGCTTATAGAACATCGCATTTCGATTTATCGTATCAAAAGCCGCTCTTAAATCCAGAAACAATGTGTACAGTTTTTGATTTTGGTTCAACTTCATTTGAGCTATAGATGTAAGCACGAAGATGTTATCAACTGTCGAATAACCAGCACGAAATCCAGCCTGAAACTCACTGAGTTTTTTGTTAGCATTTACCCATACATTCAGTCTCCTGTTTAATAAAGTTGTATACGTTTTAAGCGTTGAGTTCAGAAATGATATTCCTCTGTAGTTAGTCGGATCAGACGGATCACCCTTTTTATATATCGAGAAAATCAACGTTTCATAAAAGTGTCCAGCAGAGTTCCAAAATTGAAAATTATTTGAGTGCTTTTGTTAAATTTTCTTTGAAAGCATCTGTGTTGTATTTCAAAAACTCAGCTGGAATTACGTTTGACCCTGCTGCTTTGCCGTCTTTCAGAGAACTTAGTACCATTTTAACTTCTTCCAGTTCAATATTTTTATCTAGAATTTCGTCCTTGACAAGAGGATGGGCAAAGTTCCATTTGATCTGATTCGGCAAGTACAAAAGGGAGTTGTAATGTTCACGCAATATTTCCACTGGAACTATCGCAGTATTTTTTGAGGTATAGTTCCCAGATAATTTTCTTGTTAATGACCAAAACTTGGCCGAATCTTTGCTTTGACTTAACTGGAATGCCAGCTTTTCAGAGTGAGGTTCCTTTTTTGCTTTGCACATCGTTTTATATTGTTTTTTTGGCTTCGACATATTCTATTTTTATGCTCTGTACCTCATAATTTCGCAAAAGATTAAGAAGTTCAAAACATTTTTTCTTAAATTCTCACATTCAAAATCGCACCGCTCAGATTTTTTTTGTAAAGCAGATTTCTTCGGTAGTAAATTAGCTGCAGAATAAATAATTTCCTCCAGGTCACATATCGGCACATATTTAGCTATTAATCCACATTTTTTGGCATTGAGGATAGTATAAATTTTTTTCTGAAAATCGTTTTCCTTGCGTTTGTTCCACCTGAGGCACCTGTTTTCAGTTAGGGCAACTGCTACTGTTGAGTCTGGGAATATGTTTTCCAAACTTATCGTGATTGGGAGGTGATCCGAGAATGTTGCATTCCCAACTTTGAAGTCCTTGAAGAAAAAGTTCCAATCTCCACCTATAAGCCCATAGTCAATTGTAGAGATACCTTGCTTCCCAATGAATGTGTGCTCTCCCATTTTATCGCCATCAGCACTGCCATTTAGTATGCTTAGAGCAAAATCGTTGCACAATTCTACAATTTTCCTTCCTTCAGCATTGACTTTTATATCTTTAGAGTTATGCTTACGGTCTTTGAACACTATTTCCGCTTCCAAATTTGCTGTTCTAGCGTTGAAATCTCCAACCAGAATAAGGTTTTGCGATTTAACTGACCATAGACAATCATACAATATTTCATAATCTTTCTGCCAATGATTACAGTTCAAGTAGGCAGACACAATATATAATGGATTACAATTATATTTGATTTCAACATAAATCAATCCCTCAAAGGTTTTAGTTTTGTATGCTAACGATAAGTTTTTCTTTATTGCAATAAGAGATCCTCCGCTTGCTCTACCTTTGTTTGATGTTCTTTTTGCTGGTGTCTGACTACCTAGTGTGTTTGTACCAGCCTATTTTTCCAAAAAATCGTAATGATTGGTCTAAGTTTTTGCTCATCCGTCATCCCATTGCAAATTGTCTATAAATTGAGGTTGCAAAACTACCTAGTTTGTTTGTTACAGCCTGTTTTCCAAAAACTCGTAATGGCTGGTCTTTGTTTTTACTCATCCCATTGCAAATTGTTTATAAATTGAGGATTTAGCAAAAACATCGCTTGTGGCTACCTAGTGTGTTTGTTACAGCCTATTTTCCAAAAACTCGTAATGGCTGGTCTATGTTTTTACTCATCCCATGGCAAATTGTTAATAAATTGAGGAATTAGCAAAAACATCGTTTGTGACTACCTAGTTTGGTTGTGACAGCCTTTTTTCCAAAAAATCGCAATGATTGGTCTAAGTTTATGCTCATCCCATTGCAAATTGCCACTACCTAGTTTGTTTGTTACAGCCTATTTTTCAAAAACTCATAATGGCTGGTCTATGTTTTTACTCATCCTATTGTAAATTGTTTATAAATAGAGAATTTATCAAAACCATAGTTTGTGACTACCTGGTTTTTTTCCTACTGCCTATTTTTCAAAAACTCGTAATGGCTGGCCTATGTTTTTACTCATCGTGTTGCAAATTGTTTATAAATTGAGAATTTAGCAAAACCATCGTTTGTGACTGTCTAGATTGTTTGTGACAGCCTATTTTCCAAAAACTCGTAATGGCTGGTCTATGTTCTTACTCATCCCATTGCAAATTGTTTATAAATTGAGAATTTAGCAAAACCATCATTTGTGACTGCCTAGTTTGTTTGTGATAACCTATTTTCCAAAAACTCGTAATGGCTGGTCTTATTCATCCCCTGCAAATTGTTTATAAATTGAGAATTTAGCAAAAATATCGTTTGTGGCTAGCTACCTAGTTTGTTTGTGATGCGAATCGAAGATGAGTAAGATTTACATGCACTTGTTAATCTCATCGTGCACAAACATCACCGTCTCGAGGGCATGTACAAGTTTGCAGACCAGCTTAAATATGGAGAGAGCCATTATTTAATTCTTAGACTTGACAGAGTATACAATCCGGGAGTAGTGTTGTTACTTCCAATTTTTAAAAAGTGTTAGATCAAACTAAAAAAAAGTGGTAGATCCTGATTTTTAGTATTGGATTTTAATTTCTAAAAATTAAATACGAAAAAGGATTTTTTCAAGTTTTATTTTAGTCCAAGAAAATCATTTTCTTCATCGAAATATATATATGTAGGTACCTTTAAAAAATTAAAAAAAAGAACCGTTTTTTTATTGTTAAATTATAAATCATATTTTGTGTATCACAATTTTTAAGCAAGGTGACAGACACAATTCAATTCATTAGTTTAATATATTTGATAAGATCAAAGAAAAACAATTTTATAGTAAGTTTTTTTGTATTATTTTTGAATCTATTCAGTGCAGAAGTTTTGAATGCAGTGATCGAATTTCAAACCAAAAAACATATCAGGATTCAAGAAAGGGTTCATGAAAACTTGTGTCCCTATAGTTTGTGTTTAAATCAATATGCTCTGCTTAAGTAACAGTTTGAAAAAAAAAAAATGAATAAATGCGTAATATGAGAGAATAATTACAAGTAATTACAGATAGATATTTTGGCATGAAAAATTGAATTTATTTTTTTAACATCAGCAAGAACAAATGATAAAAAAAAATTATTTGAATTTTTCACTTGCAGAAGGTATGTCAAAAATAAAAAATAGTGCCTTAATGGCTTTTCGACCAAATTATTTACTGTAGCTTCAAAAGTAAGTGGGTTTGACTGTACCAATACGTCGGGATTTTTCTTCTTAGGCATTTTCAATCACGTTTCAATAAACAATACAAAAATTAAAGAAACAACGTTTTAACCCACAAATTTTGATTATGTATTTCATGTTTGTAAGTAAAATCAGTCAACTTAGGTACGTAGGTATAGTTTTCTCGCTTATCGGACCTCAAACCTTTTATGTTCATTAATACTAACACACACACACAACATTTTTCTGTTTATATAATCGAACTTTTTTATGAATAGTTATAAAATAAATAAAAAAATATGATTTTAAAAATTCAAAATAAGCTGGTTTGACTGTACTGTCAAGTCGGGTTATTTAGCAGATTGTTGTGAAATGTATTTACCGTGAATTTACTATTTAGGATGGGTAGTTGTTTTATCATCATTCAAAGCTACAAGCAAAATAATTTATTATTCACCACTGAAGTTAATTCACCAACTTTACTTTTATTACAACCAACTTTATTCATTCACGATTAAAAACAAACTGTGTCGCTGCCGTTTAAACATGTGCCTTTTATACTTGTTTGGCACACTCTGGAAATAAGTAGAAGGTTCTAGTATCTGCTTCCAGAGCTTTCCGTATGAAAAATTTCCCAATAATTTCCCTTTCAAAAGCTTTTATTTGACAGCTGGTATATCTGCTATAATCCGGCAGATGGCGCTTCTTTCGTTTGAGAGTCGCTATAATTATAGCTGAGGGATATGTTTGCACTGCGACCGTAAGCTCCATTGTGTCCGTTTGTTGGCTGATGTATTATAGTTCAAATGTGAAAGTCATTACAATATATATTATGTCCATTTCCGAGATGACGGACTTTTGATGTCACCGGCTCCCTGTCTATCTGTCTCTGATGTGTTTGACGGTATTGGTCTCCTGTGCCGAGATTCAGCTATTTCAGCGAGTGAGATGAGAAATGAGATGACTCCTTCTCGTCGACTCATCTCACTTCACTCGCAAAAGTGATTCAGCTATTTAAGTGAAATGAGTTAGTTCGAATTTAGTTTCGAACATGAGACAAAGAATAAATATAAAAGAGCTAAATTCTACCTCCTTGTCACAATCGTTACGCAAAACGAAATGAAACAACAAATACAACAATATAAACATTGGAATCTTTAATAATGGAGTTTCGAGTAGATATCTTTTGTTTCAATTATTTTTTTGTCATAATTAAAGCTTAATGTGAGTTTCACCTTTGAGAAATAAAAAGTTTAAAAGTGTTGAAAGTGAATAGAATATAAATTTATTTTATATATATATGTGCATATGATAATAAAAGAAAATTAAAGAATCAATAAAAGGGTAGTTGTTCTTATCTACGTTGTTGTTTCTTATTTCGTTTCCTATCCATGAATAGGAATTCTTGAGAAAAGCACATATACCTATCCAAAACTAGAAATTTACCAACACATACACCAAGTCACTGCGGAAATATCTGGCGAGTAATCTGACGTTTCATTTCACTCGCTCACTCACTCCCTTTTGCTAACTGAATCGATTTTCGACGAAATGTGACTCATCTCACTCACTCCCTGCGGCTTCGAATAAGCTGAATCTCGGCACTGCTCTATTATTTTTTTTAAAAGCGAAACTTCTAGGATCAATGATCATAAGGCTTGGTTTTTTAAACTTAGCACTTGAATGAGGAAGACTATTTTTGTAATTCTGCAGTGGATTTTGAACCAACAAATTTTGCTTTATTGGTGGTCTGGTTGATGTACCAGCAAAAGTGCGTGCGAATTCATATTGCTTGTGGTTGGTTTCAAGTTCTTGTGCCATGGCTAGGACATAAGGCAGGACAGCTGGACTAAAAGAAAATAATGTATCTCTGAATACTTAGCTTTAAAGACCTCAAAAATTCTTTATAAAATATTTCGATTTTAAAATTATTGGGTTTTACATAGAAGACGGTTGATCATTTTTCAGACTTGAAAATTTCCAATTTTTTTTTTAATAATTTTTTGAATAATTTTGAGGATAATTAAACACAAATCAACAAAAAATTTAACAACTGCTGACAGGGGGGTAGAATATCATCAAAACGGTACTTGTTTGTAAAGCGTAAAATTTTCTATTGATCTAATATAGTAACTTTTCCATGGACTAGACATTTTTTGAGATAAACAAAACAGGCTGACTCAATATGCCAGGGATTCACCGAGGAAATCGTTAGCCTGCGTAATGATTTTCTTCTCAAGATTGAGGCTATCTCTTTAAGTTGGAGTCAACGATTCGATGCATTAAACACAACTGTCACCATATAATCAATCGCGTCAATCATCTTGAAGAGAGTTTCTTTAAAAACGCACAACTCGAACATTCTGAAATAACTACCTTAAAAAAAACAATGCAACTATATAAAAAAAAAAGAAATCTCTTGTGGTGCCATACTCTTCGGTATACCTTGCCATCCCAATGAGAACCTAACCAACTGGTTCAACAGACTTTGTCATACAATTGATTGCAATCCACCTCTTCTTCGTTTGCTTGATTTTGGCATTGAGTCTGATTCTGACAACAGCTGCTACTTGAATGAGTGTCTGACGAGACAAAAACGTTTTCTACTAAACAGAGCTTTGGGGTTCAGGCGAAAAAAACAACTCTTTGCTGTTCACACTAGGCGCGGTAATGTGTATGTGAAGAAATCTTCAGATAGCAAAAGCTTTCTTATTGAAAGCTCCCAAGATCTGCTTGATGCTGTTGCTGCTACTGCTGCTACTGCCGCTGTGACTGCGACTCACTCATGATTAATCAATTCAAATTGTACATCTTATACTATTATAAGCTTTATTATTTGTTATTATTATTTGTTTTCGATATTTACATACATAGTTATTTATTATTGATTTTGATTAATTCGTCTCTTTAATTTTGACATTCTCTGTTCTCTTTTTCTCCTTACTCCTCTCTTTTTTATTTTATTTTTCTGTTTTGTTTGAATGATCAATATGGATAGCCTGAATTCTTTTGCAAGTGACCGGAACAGTGTGTATGAAAAATCAATGTACCCTCTAGTTAATATTATTTCTAAACATTCCGAAGGTTTAAGGGTTTGTTATTTGAATGCACGTTATCTTAATGTTTGTAAACTTGATTATCTTAAATATTTATTTTCCAGTTCTTGTATTGATATTGTTTGTGTAAGTGAGTCTTGGTTCAGGCCCGACTCTTGTGATAAAGTGTATGACATACCTAACTTCAAACTTTTCAGAAATGATAGAATTACCGATACGTTTGGCGGAGGCGTCGCAATTTACTGTAAATCAACCATTAATGCCCAATTCATCACCAAATCTAGTGGACTAAGCACTGAATTCATAAATATTGAAGTCAGTGACTCCTATACAAAATGTTTAATTTCATGTGTTTATAACAAAAATCGTAACTGTTCCTCTGTTCCATTTTTGTCTGCACTTAGTGAGTACTGTGCAATTTATGAACGTATAATAGTATGCGGTGATTTCAATGATGATTTGCTCAAGCAGGATACGTGCGCCTTTCAAATGAAAGATTTAGTGTCATCAGTAGGAATAAATATTGTAAACACCTCTTTATCGTCAGATATTTCCGATCATGACCTTCTCTTTTGCACATATAATATCAAATTATTGCAGTCTGCCAGCAATGAGTCATTTACTTTCAAAGATTACAATGCTATAGGCCTTTATAGTCACCTAGCCGCTACCTCGGCCCCCTGGCTTAGTTGTCGCCTTTATGCAAATGCTAACGATAAGGTGAACGCCTTTCAAAATTTGTTTCTTCAACTTTTTAATGATTATGTCCCTACTTAGACAGTAAGAGTCCAAAACAATTGATGTCCTTGGTTCACGTCAGCCGTGAGGATGGCAATCAAAAATAGAAATATTCAACATAGTAGATGGAAACGCAGACCATCTGCGGCTAACTGGACAGCATTCACAGCAGCCCGCAACCAAACAACAACTTTAATACATACATTAAAAGCTAACGTTTACGCCTCCAAACCTAATACATTTTTTACCCCTAAAAAATTGTAGAGCAACCTCAGAAAAATTGGTGTTGGCAAAAAAAAAAGGATCTCAATGCTCTCTTGATCCTGATTTAATGAATGATTTTTCATTGGTGATTCAGTTTCCGTTGATGAGTATGAGGTGAGGACTTCAATGAACTAGTCATCTATTCTTGTGCCTAGACTAGAGGATTTTGAAGTAGTTAATAAAGATGATGTTGTGAAATGTGTGAAGGCCATCAAGTCTGACTCTATAGAAGAGGATGGAGTACCTATTCGTTTTGTGAAACTTATAATGCCACTAATTATCACCCATCTTACTCATATTATTAACTGGTGCATTATCACTGCTACTTTCCCTCTTTCTTGGAAAATTGCCAGAGTTCTCCCTATTGTCAAAAAACGTGACTATACCTCTCGAGCGGATTTCAGACCAATCAGCAACCTACCTTGCCTTTCTAAGGTTTTCGAGAAGATAATTGAGAAGCAAATTATAAATCATCTTTCAAGCAATAATTTGTTATATGATAAACAATCGGGTCAATATGGTCAATCTTCTGGAGGATATTAGAGTAGATAACGATAAGGGTTACATCAATCTACTTTTCTTACTTGATTTCTCTAAAGCCTTCGATAAAGTTAATCACAACATTCTCAAGTGGAAATTGATAAACTTATTCGGCTTCAGTCATCGTGCATGCAGACTTATAGCAGATTACCTGGCTTGCAGATTGCAAAGAGTTGTTTCTGATGGAAAATGCTCGATTCTTAGACCTAAACTGCAAGGAGTACCGAAGGGATCCATCCTCAGCTCCAATTCTCTTTTGCATGTTCATTAATGATCTACCCGCTTGCTGTTCACATGCTTCTATTCATTTATACGCTGATGATGTTCAGCTCCATCTAGCAAAGCCTTTTCATCAGCTTGATGAATTGATCTTATCTGTCAATGAGGATCTTAAGCAAATAAATTTTTGGTCTATCACCAATGGCCTACTCCTGAACCCTAACAAATCCCAAGTCATTCCGATATCTAAAAAAACTTCGATCTCCACACTTTACCTGATTTATGGCTAAGTGATATTAAAATCAAAGCAGTTGATCTTTGCACAAGCCTTGGGTTTGTTTAAGACCGCCATCTATCAGGGTATAATCATACTAATGTTGTTATTGATCTATGGCCTTTAGCTTACTTTACCCCTTTGAAACGCGACGTAAACTCATACTGTCTTTGGTTTTGCCCTTAGTATCATACGGTGAGATAGTGTATAGTGATATCGATTCACTATCCCAGCGTAAATTACAAGTTGCGTTCAATGATGCTGTTCGTTAAGTCTACGTGTAACGAAGACATGACCATGTCTCCGATTTCGCCAAGAATCTGCTGGGTTGTACCTTGCAGCAGCATATCAATGCAAGGAACTGTGTTTTTATAACACAAATTAATTCATCTTAGGACTCCGTCATATTTATTCAACAGGCTCTCATTCAGTCAGTCCCCAAGAAGTATCAATACTATTCCTCATCTCAGTAATTACCTGAACTCGTCCCGTTAATTTAGTTAATTTTTCATCCGCGCTGTTAAACTTTGGAACTCGCTTCCGTCTTCAATAAAATTAATAGTTAACTTCAAGGAATTTAAACAAGCTATCTTTCTTCACTTTTCGTCCCTTGCAATTCAACCATAACCTTTTCCCTTTCGTTGTCAAAAATAGTTAAATATTATTTTAAATTAAAATCAAATAAAAAAAATATTATATTAAATTAAACTTTAACTTATTTTTTTTTATACTTTGCGTGCACTTAAGGGATTTTGACTACCCTTAAGATGCTGAGACACAGTGCAAGTGATCAGGAAAATAGGGAAAGATTCAAGAGGAGATACCGATGCACATTAGTTTTGAAGTTCTGAATATCAAAATAGAAGGGAAAAACAGAGCCTGGGAAAGCATTCGACATTCGTGTTGTGCGGCTAAAAAAAGAATCTCTGCACTTGACAGTACGTCCGAAGTTGAGCTCAAGGTTAAACTGATGAGCATTCCTTAAAGCGCGAGTATTACGGTTGAATTGTTTAAGGGGAGGAGTAAAACTGGCTATTTCACTAGAACATTGCTTGTAAAAATAGCGATAAAATAATGAGAGACATGAAACATCGCGGCGATGTTTCAGAGTTGTAATTGTTTGAGTAATAGATATATCACCTATCATTTTCAAGGCTCTATTTTGTATTCTATCCAAGAGATTTAAGTGAGTTATAGGAGCACCTGCCCAAATGTGTGAGTTATACTCAAGCTTGGGTGGGATGAAGGCTCTATAGATTACAGCCAGATCAGAAGGGGAAAAGAATTTCTTACATCTTGGAAGAAAACCTAAGTACTTTGCAGTATTTTTGGCGACGTTGAATATGTGATCGTTAAACAGAAGGTGATCTGTGATGCACATAGAGCTGTTCTGTTTCCTCGATGCAGGTACCGCTCATTGACCCTGTTTAGATTTGTTGGTTTCACTACATAGTGAAAAGTTATGTCGTGTATACATTTTGTAGTTTTCACACAAATGTAATTCTGTATGCTCATGGAATATTTGCAAATTGGAACATTTGATTTTGGACACCATATGAGTATTTTTCTCTCGATCTCGTCCAACCATATATCTAGGTAGAAAATTAGGAACCTTTCAGTTGGATGCACAAGCAAAAATTAACAAAATGGAATGAAATGGACCATTTTGGTTATGAAACGTGACTGCTCACTCAAATTTTTATATTTTCTTCTTGACTAACCCCTCCCTTTTTACCTCACCGATTTCACCTACGAACTGTCGTCATTCTGTAGTGAAACCAACAATTCCAAACAGGTTCATTGATAGCGGCATTGGGGGAGGGTTCTGCTTCAGCGACAGCAGACAGCATTGGGTTTTTGAAGCATTAAATTCAACACGGTTTTTAATTCCCCACTGCACAATGCTGTCAAGATCAGAATTTAATGAGCTTATCATACGGTGCCGTTGAAGTTCCACATCCGAAGAACAGGGATGTGAATCTAAAAACGAATATGAAAAGCTTAGGGTGCTATCGTCAGCAAAACAATTTAATGGAATAGAAGTTTTAGACAAGAGGTCATTAATGAAAATGAGAAAGAGAGTTGGAGACAAAACGGATCCCTGAGGCACACCAGCATTTATTTTATGAATATCAGACTTGTAAACATCCAAGACGACTTGTATTGTAAATTACTGTGTAATATCTAAGCATGTCATACCTAAGTACTATAAAAGATGTTATCTTATCGTACAAACTATTATTGTTAAATAAATGAAATAAATGAAATACTGGGGGGTGGAAATGGATCTTTTTTGACTGGAGGTGGGTTCTCTGCTTGTCCTATTTCTGGATCTAGCTGAAGCCTATTCAGCAGCTACTTGGCGAATTAAAGCCGTGCCACCTAAAAACAAATGTTTTATCCGAGGTACTTCCTCTTGCGAGGAACTGACAAATCCTCCAAGAGTATACTTTTCATGAGAAAGTGCTTCTCATTTAGCCGTTCGGACTCGGCAAAAAACTGTAGGTCCCCTCCATTCCTGCCAACAACACGCACACAGGAATGGCTGAGAGTTGTAAGTCACTAGAACCTGGTTCTCCACGAGCTGTTGCGCCACCCAATTTATTTATTTATTTGGCGAATTAATTATATGCGAAAAAAGTCTTTATTTCTCCATATAATCTGCTACAATTTTTCGTTGTGTCATTTTTGTATGGGATTTTTCCAGGAACGTCTGTGTACTAGACTTAGGGTGGTATTTACCGAACGCTCATAACTTAAGAGCTTCATAAACCTATTCACTAAGCAATAATAGCGAATATTCAAGAGCCCTCATAAAAGTTATGAGTGGTCCCGACCCCTCATAAAGTTATGAGCGCTCTCTTCGAAAACTTATTCGAAAACCTTTGAAATAACCCTTCAAGAGAATTCACTAACCCATTCTGTCGGTACTTCTTGGATCCATACAAAACTGAGTGTCGCACGCACACATGCTATATTTCCTTTAGGCTAGTCGCGCACATGCAACTTTCAGTTTCGGAACTGTTTGGTTGCAAAAATGAATCCTATTGACTCATATGGGACAGCGCACACATGCAGAAACTATTCAGTCGTCGATTCGAGCAACATTTCAGTTTGTGTTTTACCACAAACTCGACGATTGCCCGAAATCGTTTTTTTAATTTGTGTCATATAAAATAATATGTAACTGCGCGCACATGCAACCAAAGAGCCTGATTACACGATTCGTTTTTTCAGACGTTACGTGTTTCGTTTTTTTACACATTGGGTGAGGGGTGTAGAAACGTAGGGGGAACGGAAAGACGAAAGCACGGATGAAAATTTCAAGACTTTTTCTGGTTGAACTTTGACGTTTATGATTTGACAAATGAGTAGAGGTGGGGAATGCTTATTAAATGTAAATAATGAGATTAAAAATAGATTTTCATAATTAAATAGGTATAAATTTGAACAAGAAGTGATTTAAAAATATTTTGAATTGTTATTACTGCCTATTTTCCAATAAATAAACCTCAAACTTTTTGAACGTCAAAATCACGTATGGATTTTTTTCGTTGTGTGTAATCATGAAGGTACGTACCTGTCAAAAAGACGAAAAACGAAACGAACGAAAAAACGAATCGTGTAATCAGGCTCAAATAGTTGCAGGTATTTAACCACATCGTTGAATTTTGTTCTTTACAAAGTGACTTATGTTCTCTGTGCGAAAGAGAACAAATGTATTTTTTTTTATTTTGTGAGCAAAAGACTAGGACAAAGTCAGTACTCTTTTTCTTTGTATTTATGAGATAGAAAAATTGAATAAATATTTTCAGTGTGTTGGTTTAGTTCGGCGTGATCCGTGATTGCTTGTAGAGTTGCCCATGTGCGCGCTCATCGGTCAACTTGTGACTAAACTGTTTTGTTGCAGTAGCAGTTGCATGTGCGCGACTAGCCTTAGTCTTCAGAGATTTTATGTTTTTTGCTATTTTTGTTTAAGTTCATTTTTGAAAGTCGCGTGGTGAAAATGCTTGTTTTAGTCCGTTTTGTTTTGAGAACTTAACAAAAAAATTGGTAAATAATACTTGTATTTAATGAATCTGTCGTTAACAGAAAATTACAGAAAAAAGCAGAAAAGTAAAGGATGGTGTCTTCTATGAGTCTTGCCCCAAACTGCTCTACATTCTATCATTTTGTGTCCCATGAAGTTTTTCAGAACAGTAAACAACAATATTCTTGCACCTACTTTTGAGGTGGAGAAAGTGAGTGAGAAATGTCAAAGTACCAGCTGATTTGTTTGTTTGGGATAATAATTAAGTAAAATTTATCACAGAAGTACCGATAGGCGACTGTCAATCCCGTCAACCCAAAGCTGTACTTTTCTGTTCTTTCTTGTTTTGACAGTTTTCAAAATTTCTGCTGTTCTTCTCTGTTCTGATCTAGCTTTTCTTGATTAAGGGTAGGTTTCCCTTACATTTTGATGTTAGTGCGTTAGCTAATAGTTACATAACTTTGTTGTTTGTGAAGACAATTTTTCGAAATTTAGTTTTTTACATAGGTAATGAATATACACACACACGCATATCAATTAAAATTATATAAATGTATAGTAAATTAAATGCTTTTATGAAGGAAAGAAGTGATTTATTTTTTTAGAAAATCGGACTCAGTTTTTCAAAGTACAGGGCTGCTATTAGAATATTTTTTTTAATATTTTTTTTTGGTTTTATGAAAATATAAAACAGGTTTTAGGGAATAAACTCTTCAAAAAAAACAAAACACTTGAAAAAAAAATCATGTGAAATTATATCACTTTGAACGAACGTTTTGAAGTATAACTTTTATATTTTTATTTTTTCCAATCAAGTTAAATAAAAATATCAGAATATGACTTCATGTAAACAGTGAATCCTTTTGAATTCATATATAGCTTGTTAAACAGGGTGTTTTAACAGAAAAATAGCAATATTACCATTTTTGAACTTCAAAGTCATGGGATTCCCAGGTTTAATTTTAATATTTCTGATGTTCATTCTAATAATTGGGCTATTGAATTATCTAAGACATAAGCCTTTCAATTTTTTTTATTAAATTTACTCATTAAAAATAGCAGTTTAACATTCTCAGATGTGCAATGTTATTGTGAAAAAAAGAGAATCTTTTAAATTATTTTTATTAATTTTTTTTTGATATTTTTGCTATTAGATTCAATAAAAAAAAGTCATAAAATTCATTAATTTTTTTTATATTAATTTTTGAAAAGAGGTCTTTTTGCGTTTTTAACAAAAAATTGCTTTCCACACGCACACAAAGAAGTGTGCAGTTCAGAGGAAATCCACTGCAGTATCAGAGCCAACTCTCTTTATTCTCTCTGCAAAACAAGTATCGCACATACGCTGTCATATATTTTGTTCTTGTTTGTTCTCATATATATTTTTCTAATATGGTATAGCTACATTTATGTATGTAGTTTTTTTTTGTTTGTCTGTTGCGTGATATAGTATTTTACTTGCGATATAGGCAAGTTTTGGATTCGTGCAAAAAAAAAATTTCGAGATAACAATCAAACATGACATTACGATGATAGAGAACACGAAAAAAGTGGGTGGCACAATTCTGTCTGTCTGTCTGTCTGTCCGTACCTCAACCTACAACCTAAACCACTGAAGCGATTTTCTTCAAATTTTGAACTTAAGGTTTTTTTGTAACTCTCCAGAGGGGAAATTGAAAAATTTTTTTAGCTCAAAAAATAACGGTACTTGCCATACAACCGTTAAGGAAAAGCTTATTTATTTCAAAAACGGCTCCAACGATTTTGATAAAAAAAATCAGTGTATTATTGTAGATATGATGTACCTTTAAGTGAGAAAAAAAATTACCAAAAACATTTATTAACGGTACCTGCCATATAACGGTTTTTTTTATTTTTGGTTTTCTCATTAACCACTCAACCGATTTCAATAAAAATTTTTTGCACAAAACCTTTGTTAGGATATAAATAATACTGCATACTAAAATTTTTGAAAAAATAAATTTTGGATTTTTAAAAAAAGATTAAACATTTTTTTTTGAAAATTCAGTATTTCAAAAACGGGTTGATGAATTATTTTGAAATTTCAGTTTTAAATGCATATTAATATATACTCAAAATTGGCATACCAAATTTTTTTTTGAAAAATGTTACAAAAATTTTATATATAAAAAATTAATTTTTAAGAAAACGGCTCCAACGATTTAAATTTTTTTTTTTTTTGCATATATTCATATTTTTTTAAGTAATCAAATGGCATACTTTGTTTTGAGCTCTTAGTTATTTATCAGACTGTTTATACAATTAAAAGAACGATTTAAACGCTTATTATACTTTTTTTATAATATACTTGAATATTTATTAAAGTTCTTAAGTCCCACACAACTTGAACATAAGAGCAAGTACGTGCGATCCAGTCGTGCATTTTATTTTTTTCTTCTTTCTTTCTCGTCTCGGACTTGTGTTTTGGATAAATATTTTTAATAAGTTCATGTGTCGATGTCGGTGGTGGTTCAGAAAAATTTGAAAGGGAGGGTGGGAGGTTAGTCAACGTGGTCAAGCGTATCGCACATGTGCTGTCACATTTCTTTGTTGTGATTTTTTGTAATTGAATAATGTCAGGTTCATGTTTTCATTTTGTTTCTCTCATTTTTTTTTTTGGGATATCAGAAAGAAATATAAAAAGCGTTGAATATACAAATGTTTTTTTTTAGCTGAGTAGACATGATATGAATGGTCCGTTGGAGAAGCTATGTCTTGGTTAAATTTCAAGTAGGTAGGTATTTGTATCTGTCTTTCGTGGCGTTTTAGGAATGTTGCGAGAAAAAGGGTTGGAGTGACGGGACAGTCAACACAATATTTCCAAAAAAGTAAGTTGCACATGAGAACTTATGAACTTATATAGTGTTGCATAAAGTTTTACATATAGTTGTTATTCAAAATAGCTTTTTATGGCCTTTAGTCCTATAAATTGGCGTTTCGTTCGGCTTACTCACTTGAACTCATCAGTGACATACAGCCCAATTCTAAATGACAATTCCCGGGGAAATATTTCTCTTCTCCTTTCTCTCTCATTGTAAATAACAATTCCCGGGGAAATATTTCTCTTCTCCTTTCTCTCTCATTGTAAATTCAATAAGAGAGAAGGGAATAGAGAAATATTTCCCCGGGAATTGTTATTTAGAATTGGGCTGATAGTGAGGGCTTTGTCATACGCACTTTATATTAAGTTCAGTTCAACTTACATGAATTTTTCAACGAAAATCCACTGTAAACTATATCCAACAAGATTAGAATTCCTAATCATTAAGCTAGAAGTTTTTTTGCCGTGGGCCAGGCATAGTTTTTATATAGGAAGGTTTTATAATACAAATTCTATATACTTCTGAAATAAATCAGCCAAGTAGAAGACTTAGCATTAAGGATTGGACTTTTTGAATTATTGATTCAAAATAGCTTTTTATGGCCTTTAGTCCTATAAATTGGCGTTTCGTTCGGCTTATTCACTTGAACTCATCAGTGACATAGTGAGGGCTTTGTCATACGCAATTTATATTAAGTTCAGTTCAACTTACATGAATTTTTCAACGAAAATTCACTGTAAACTATATCCAACAAGATTTGAATTCCTAATCAACAATAGTTGTTATAGTTTATTGGTATTAGAGATAGTGTTCATATTTCCTATATCCATAATTCTGTAAGTATTTCAAAAATAAAAAATAATTTTAAATGTCCAATTCGCATTTTTGCTTCCAAGAATAAAATTAGCCTTACAAATTATCGCAAAATGCTGGTAGGTACTGTATTGTGGTGTATTGTATTTACCTACAATCAACATATTCCCTGTCTTCGTCAATAGAATCTCGAATTTATTCCTACTTTTTATATTGTACTAACATTTTAAATACCTAGCTACTCACATAGATAAATTTTGATTATTTTTAATAACTAGGTATTCTACCTCACAGCTCCCACGCCAAAATGCAAAATATCCATACAAATTAGAAATTCAAATGCATGAAAAATTGCAAATACGTACATTACATATCTTAATATACCAGCTTGAAGAAATCAAGAAGCAACAACAATTCTGATAAAGATACAAAATATTTCATTCTTTATTTTACAAGTGTGCCTCTGCCCGTTCGTGCTTCCTGCACGACCCCTCGCCAATATGTTTTTTAACCCATTGTTTGCTATGGTGCTTATTCTCGCAGTTAGGTACACATAAATAATACATTATGTTGTCTACTGTTCCATCACTGTGACTTTTGCGTGACTCTCTCTCTCTCTCTCTCTCTCTCTCTCTCTCTCTCTCTCTCTCTCTCTGAGCGGCTCTGCTCCTTCCTCTGGAACGGTTATTTTTAAATGCAATAAAAATAAAAAAAAAAAAAGCAAGCAGTGTTTACTTAACTTTGTAACTTAATTTCATCTGATAAAATGTTAAAAAACTACTTTAGTACATAAAATGCCAATTTTATTGGTTATGGTTGCAGACACAAACATGTGTTGTACCATTTTGGAAAGTACATTAAACAGGCCAATTTTTATCAAATTTGTCACTTATGTTCTCATACATTTTTTTCCCTTTATAATTTTTTAAACTTTGGTGAAAAAAATATTGAATTATTTTTGAATAAAAAAATAATTTTAAAAAATTATAACACAGAAAATGCATCAGCTGGTGTTAAAAATTACTACCCATCATTTAGAACGGTTATTCAAAATATTATAAAAATGCAAAAATAATAAGAATCCCTTATGGGTGGCCGTTGTAATTAGGTATTTTATGAGACCCTGAATTTTTTAACATTTTTCGAAAATAAATTATACCATGGAGACCACAAGAAAAATATTTTTTTTATATTTTTTTTTCTGAGCAGTCATAATGCCTGCCAGTTGCAGTATTATCCACTCATTACGGGACACCCTGTATATTAATATACATTCAAAACTGAAATTTCAAAACAATGCATCAACCCGTTTTTGAAATATTGAATTTTCAAAAAAAAATTTTGAATCTTTTTTTAAAAATCCAAAATTTTTTTTTCAAAAATTTTGGTATGCAGTATTATTTATATTCAAACAAAGGTTTTGTGCAAAAAATTTAATTGAAATCGGATGAGCGGTTAATGAGAAACCCAAAAATAAAAAAAACCGTTATATGGCAGGTACCGTTATTAAATGTTTTTGGTGATTTTTTTCTTACTAAAAGGTACATCAAATCTACAATAATACACTGATTTTTTTTTCAAAATCGTTGGAGCCGTTTTTGAGATAAATAAGCTTTTCCTTAACGGTTGTATTGCAAGTACCGTTATTTTTTGAGCTAAAAAAAAAATTTCAATTTCCCCTCTGGAGAGTTACAAAAAAACCTTAAGTTCAAAATTTGAAGAAAATCGCTTCAGTGGTTTAGGCTGTAGATTGAGGTACGGACAGACGGACACACGGACAGACGGACAGACGGACAGACAGACAGACAGACAGACAGACAGACAGACAGACAGAATTTTACCACCCACTTTTTTCTCGTTCTCTATCATCGTAATGTCGTGTTTGATTGTTATCTTGAAATTTTTTTTTTGCACGAATCCAAAACATGCCCTATAGTACCTATATCGCAAGTAAAAAGAGAGTAGAATAGCAAGGCAGAGTTCACCCATGCATTCAAATGCATTTACATGAATTCTGAGTTCGCTTATGAAGGGAACCTACCCTTAAACACAGCTTATACAAACCAACGCGTTGCAACGTTTTACGTCTATCTCCCCTTCAAGCAAAGGTGTCCATTTTGGATCCGCAAACGCAGTAAGCAACGTATGAACGAAATAATTAGGGAAACAAAAATTAAGTAAAAAGATTTATCGATACAAAACAAAATAAAACATGCAATGATCTTCACCCCGGGACTTACAAAATTTAACTAGAAGAAAATAAGTGGAAATAAAATCAAATCGCTGCAGTCACAAAGAATTTATGTATGGGTATGCAGCACTCATTTTTTAAGGCTCCAAGAAGTACCGACAAAGTAGGGTTATTTTCTAAAACAGTTTGATTTCCCAGTTTGGAGGTGTCTGGTGAATAGAGAGTTGTTCTCATTTTCGGACTTCGAAAAAGAGTTATGAGTGGTTGGTGAATAGTACAAATATTATTTGAGTTAAGAGCCGCATACACTTAAGAGCCGTTTATGAGTGCTCGGTGAATGCCGCCCTTAAAGAGTAATAATACAAAAAAATAAGTTGTATATTGTGTCTTAAATGAATTTCTTACATGCAAATAAATTACATTTCTAAATTTGATTTGGAGTGAATTCTTATATTACTGTATTTTTATTTATTTTTTTCGTTTAAGCTCATAAAGCTCACAGAGAAGAACTGGACGGGTCGCTATGGCTTTTAAAGAAAATTCTCTCCCTGCTTCCGGAACTAATAGCTCGAAGATGGCAGTGCCACTCCCTAAGCAGAATAATGTCAAAGCTTTTGCATTTAGGAAACAGTCCTTGGCTTCGTAAAGAAGGCGTCAGGTTCGTTCCTTTATTGAATTTTTCAAACTATTAGCTTAACAATTGTAATGATGCAGATATTTTATACTATGGTATCAAGTGTTGGCCGAGAACGCCCCCATCTATGTACATGAGATGTTCGCCGATCTATTCCCTGGTCTGAATGTGCCTCAAAAAGGTATATCAGTGCCAGATGGTGAATTCGATACTGCCGATGTGTTTAGTCATCCCAATATGAAAGTTGAAGTTGGAACTTCTGTTTTTCATGATATGATGCTTCATCCGGTTCAAAATTCAGAAACAGTTGCTCTTTTACCGGCTTCATCGAATGATAGGGCTGGACCTCTTGATCCTGTAGAGGGCCTTGAGATTTTTCTTAACTGTATGGTTCAAACAACTGGCTCCATTAAATGGCGGGACAATTGCGCTCAAAAAGATTGCAAATCTTTTGTTTTTTTATTAAATCGGTTTAAAGAAGAGTTTTTGCCTGTATTCTGTCCAGATTTTGATAATAAAAATACAATCTACGATCCAAAATTAACACTTCCTACCATGCGTACAATAAATACAAAAGACGAAGTAATGTCATCATGTATTGTTGTGCTTATCAATTGGATATCAAAATTCGTTCACGAAAAAATGATAAACAGCAAGCTAGAAAGTATTTACCTTCAATATACAGAACAAACACTCCATATATCGGATCAGAGGTGTTTAACGTATCTTCAGGATAAAATCGTGCGAGATGCCTTATATTCAACACAAAGTAATATAAATTTCATACATGAAGTCTTTCGGCAAGGATTTCTTTTAGGCTTTAAAACAAAATCACAAATAGACGCGATGCGAACCTCTGTCTCAGTCTATAGAGAATGGATGACAAGTAAGAATCCACCTCCATTTATGTTGGAGCTAAATGAAGGTGATAGTAACAGTACCAGTTGTAGTTCGATGGATTCATCGTTTCAAAGTCAAAAATTAAAATCAAACCCTAATGTCGGGGTTACCCGGGAAGCAAATACCAGCATACAGGCAGGCCTCCAAAATACTATACAAGTATTCGTAACAAATGCAGCAAATGTATTTCTGGTAAATACAAGTAATCTCAACACAGTATTTTCTTCGGCAAATAGAGAATTTCAATCAACACCCCTTAACGAACAAACAGACATATGTAAGAAAGTTCTTAATGTCTATCGAACAATGGTTATGAACACAAGAATGGAACCAAAAACATGGGAGCAATTATTGTTAATATTATTGCAAGTAACTTCAATTGTTTTGAATCAGAACTCAACTGTTGCAAAGCCAACGTTAGGTAATCGTTTAGGTCAGGCGATATTTCAGACCCTTATTGTAACTTGGATAAGGGCACATACAAATGTACCCATTAATGTTCAACTTTGGGAGCGATTTTTAAATGTTCTTACATCGTTGACCTCCAAAGATGCACTTATCAACGAATGGGAAAAGACAATGCAAACACTGACACGCGTGCTTGGGCGATATGTTTATAATCTTAATTTACAAGACCTTCCGCTGGATCGTCTGGCAGACAGTAAAGGCAAACGACGTCGAATAGCTTGCGTATGGCAAAGCAATTTGAAAGAACGAAGTTCAAGATCTTCACATACCTTAAATGAAAGAAATGAAGAGATTGTAGAAGAAGAGCAAAAAAAAGAATTTAATCCTGAATCTGTAAGCAGAACTGTCGCAATTACCTCGACTCTCGGCCGCTGTTATAGTGAAGGAAAGCTTAGCTCATCGCATAAGGCTGGAGAAAGAGTTCACCACCAAAAAAGAACTACACTGGTCATACCATTGAGTTTTGACCACTCGCTTAATGCGTTACTTGATCAAACAAATGAGCATATGAGTTTTGAGAAATTGAATTTCAAAAATGAAAATACGATGAAAGGAGGTATGCTAAGACGGGCAATCTCCTTGAACTCATTACATTTAAAAAATGCATGTTTTTCAACGAGAAATAGAGATGGCGATAGTCTGCATGACTCCCGCAGCCCGTCACCATCCGCATCAAGTGGTATAGAAGGCGGGTCAATTAAAGATTCTCCGATGCAGATCGATGCTTTGGTAGTTGATACAGCTAGCTTCGAAGATAGCTCTTGGATCACATCGTCTGAACGTAGATCAATAATTCTTGGCGGTCATGTTAGTGGCTGGCTACCCGGTACCGCAGCGATTATGTGGAAGCGAATGCTTGGCTCGTTGGGAGACATTAATTCCATTTCCCGACCGGAGTTACATGCTCAAGTGTTTAAGCATTTGGTTGAAATGACAAGAAATTTGATAAAAATAATGCAAAATCAAGGAGTTTCGGAAAATAACCTCAGCACCCCAACTCCACCATCTCTTGTCCCACCAATTGGTATTTCAAGTCCTTGGTGCTATGGTTCTCAACTCCTTGGTCCAGAATATAAAAAAGGACAACTTTCGGCGATTAGAATACTTTGTATGCTAGCTATACATGGCTCAATCCACGGAAGAAATCATGCGTCATTGTTCTATAATTTACTGCATAAAGTTCTTACTGGCGAAGATCGTGAAGGTATCTCCTGTTTATTTAAATGTTTACAAGGAACACGTTTTCTTAGCATACAGCTTGCGGGACATACGCTTCTCTTGTTAGATGTTGTACATGCATCAGCTGTACTTCTTACATCAAATGACCCAAATCGCAGCTCTCCTCGTGGCGAAGTAGTAACTCTGCTTGGGTCTTTGTTATGCTATCCGTCATCAGCAATTCCAAAGCAAGTTCTTCAGCCATCGATGCAACAAATAGATTTGATGGAGTGTCCAGACCTACATGATCATATTCTTAATATAATGCTACGATGTGCACGTCGGGAGCCATCATCCAAAGGAAGGTGTTTAGCATTCGCGCAGCTGGGGCAATGGATCTATTTGGAACTTCGTAGGCCAAATATACTAAAAAACAAACTCAAACAAACAATTCATCCGTACACGTCGGCTGACGTAAAGCATTCCATAACATTTAACCCGCGCATTAAGGAAGTCATTCAAGTGCTTCTGCGAGCCTTGCATTTTAAACATCGAACTATAGCAGTTGTAGCTGCTGGATCTCTTAAAATATGCAGTGAGCAGGGCCGAGAGCTCTCTGAAATCGATAAACTTCCGCAACTCATAATTACTGCACTATGTAAGGCTTTAGAAGTGCAGCACGTTCTCAGTCCTCAGGAATCGGATAAAATAGCAATGTGCACGCTAATGATGTGTCTTGGAGAATTCAGTATGTCTTTGCCTGTTCATTTGATGCTTTGTTCAAACAATAAAGGTAGTAGCTTGATAATTGCGGTTCTACGTGTTCTTTTTCACATTCTATCAGGAGAACAAGAAAATACTTTTAAGCTCCTTAATTCCGACAGTGACTTTGATGAAAATATAAGCATTGATGATTTACTTGTTGGTAAATTGAGCAACGAAGTCAACTATCAGAAATCAGTGACAATACATAGGAACAAGTTTTCAATACGACTCTGTTCTAAATCTGTGATAATGCACTTAGTAGCTCACTTAGGACTCTTCCCACCATCGATTGGAGCTTCACGCTTGAGTTCCCTGGTAGAGGAACAAGATGATATAAACTTACCAAAAATAGCAGATAACTGCGAAAACATAACAGATTCCGCTAATTGTATAGTCTATCCAGGCCATCAATCTGAAAATATTGAAGTATTTATACTTAATCCAGGACTTATTGGTAGTTTTATAGAGTTACCTCATCTTAAATTACATGCTGGTAATATTATTTCTGGTCTCGCAACAGTAGAAAAACAAGTTCGTGTATTACTCAGAGATCTTAATGGAAAGTCTTGCTGGGAAGCTTCGATACTCTACAGCAACCCTAAAAAATTCCAGGAGAGTTTAATTTGCTCCAAAAATTTTCTTCAATCGAATCCAAACAAAAAATCACTGAATTATGGACGCAAAGAACTATTTTATTCGTTGACACCTTTGTTTAAAGAAATTCCGACACTTTCTCGGCATACAATACGACATCGCCAATGCAGTAAACTACCTATTGCGTCCGACCTGGCCTCAGACTTGGACCAGTTAAGTGATGTAAGTATGCATATAAATTTGCTATTTTTACGTTACTTTAAGGCATAATATATAATGAACACCTTATTCTCAATCCACTGTGCCAACAAAATCTCTTTCCTATCTTCCCATTCTTGATAGCGCCGCACACTCGGGCCATAATGGTCGTTTTATGATATTAATTAATTTATAAGGTGAGAATGATGTTTTGGTGAGTTTTTGTGATTTCATGATGAAAGTAATATACCATCGAAGCATGTCATACAGTTTGACGATTTGGGAATATGTTTTGAATACACCTGGGATCTTTCATTTGAAGAGTTCTGATTGACTTATTGCACTAGCTTTTAACATCTTACTTTTATTTTACCCAGAATCCAAGTTCCAATTTTGGAAAAAATTTGAGTGTGCTGAATTCGAATCTGAAGCCTAAAAAAGTCCACCACTTAACGGTTTCGAGATATTACAATAAGTGCCCTTTAGAACGTTTTGAGTATTATTACGTTTTATTACATCACAAGTTTTTTCGTGTAATTTTTTTTTAAATAAAATCGGTTTTATTTGTGCTTAATTAGACACCTAAGGCCTGGTTCACACGAGATTGTACCGCACGATTTTTTGCAGTATAAATCCGTGCGGATGAACAGTGGCGTATATATTTTACATAGAGCCTTTCACACGACGTTTGTACGGCAAGAAAACGTACTCAGCTAAGTACGTTTATCGAATACTCAACGGACTTATCAAAAAAATCGAATGAACTGTGACGTATTATCTTCCAGTGGCGTATAGTTTTATATAGTCTCGTTCACACGGTTTAAATCCACGTTGGGTATTTGTTCGTTGGCATCGAATGAGCTTCAGTGGAGAGAAAAGCCCATGTACACAAAGAAAATTAATCGACCGATATGGTTGATTTAAAAAAATTATAACTCCGGTGATATTGATTGGATCTTGTAGGTTAAGGTCTTAAATTAAAGAAGAGTAATGAGGCAATAAATGTGAGTTTTTAGTTTTTCAAAATTATAAAAAATTTCATCAACATTTGAACTTAGCATAAAATAAATGGAATTGAATTGGGCTTTATTCACCCCTTTAGTATAAAAATGTTTGCCCCTCCTCAATGATTTTCTTACACAACATAGCCCGTTATGTCAGCTTTCTTTAAAGGCCTTAACCTTGAAGATCCAATCAGTAAAACGGAAGCTATTATTTTTTAAAGCCATCCATATCAAATTTTAATAAAAAAAATTCCATGTTGATAACGGGATCTTCTCGCTGGTGGATGGGCGCGGACAATGGTCCGAGCAGGTAATTTCAATGCAATTGTTTTGATTTTTCGATCAATTTAAAATCAAGATTGTATCGCTTATATACCACGTACGATAATGAATAAGGTATCAAAATAACCGTAATTTTATTTCTATGTAATATTTAAAAACAGCAAGAAAATTCATCAATGCACTAAAGAGATATGAGTTCATATGTGAAAGCACTCAAATATTGCGGTTATCTCCGTCCAACGGTATTCTAGGACTCTTATTTTTTTACTTCATATTTAAATCAATAATTTCTATAATCCGTCCAAATTTCAGCTCTCTAGCCCTTTCCTTTAAAAAGATAAAAATAAAATACTTCGCAAATTCAAACTTTTCCATTAATTTTCATTATACTGCAGCTATTCGAGTTTCAAACGAATAAATATAAATATCATGTGAACACCCGATATTTGTGCGGTAAAAACCGAATGCGATAAAAAACGTGCGGTACAATCCCGTGTGAACCAGGCCTAAGTCGACAAAATTTTATCACGTCACGTTTTTGACATATTTCAATGCACACAAATGTCAAAAAACATTTTTAAAGCCTATGTTATATGTAATATGTATATCGCGATATTTGTTTTTTTCAGACTTTATATTTAAAGCAATTACCCTTTAAAATTAAATTAAAATTAAAACTAAAATTCAATAGAAAGAGAGCCTCGAAAACAGAGTTTTTCGTAAAGATTCGAATATTGAAATAGGGTGATATTTTAGAATTCCACGAACTTCGAATTTAGAATTTGGATTATAAGAAAAAATGATATTAGCTATATTGTTGGTGAAAGCCAGTATTATTATTATTATTATTTATTAGCTATACTGCCTTTGATACTGTATTACATTTCGTTTACATTTTTCATTATATTAATATTTAAATTCATAATATTGATTTCTTATACAAATTTTTTAAAATAAATAAAATATTTTATGCACGGGCAAAAGCCTCCCCCATTATTTTCCACTCGTTTCTGCTAGACGTTTTTTGGAACCATAGCCTGTCGAAAGCATATAGCTCATCTCTCCATCTTTTTGGTTGACGTCCTACCAGTCTGGTGCCATTCAAAGGTGTCCACTCTGTACATTCTTTTGTCCATCTGCCATCTGAATTTCGCATGACATGTCCTGCCCAGTCCCATTTCAGCTTCTTTGTCTTCCAAACAACATCTTCAAAACCTGTCCATCTGCGTATGTCGACGTTTCTTATTCTTTGCGATCTTCTTACTCTTAGGGTTGCTCTTTCCATGGATCTTTGAGTTATTGCAAGCCTCTTTTTCAACGCTACGTTGTTACTCCATGTCTGGGACCCATATGTAAGTACTGGCAAAACCGTGGTGTCAAAGATGTATTTTTTGGTAGCTTTTGAAATATTGGAATCCAGCATTGGTTTAACGTCCCAAAATTGCCTCCAACCGTTTGTTATTCTTCGAGAAACCTCCTTATTTTCCCTTCCATTAAAAGAAATCAACTGCCCTAGGTATATGAAGTCCTCCACATATTCCAACATTTCTCCATTCAGATACATAGGTGTTCTACTCGCATTTGTCATAACTTTCGATTTGCTTTCATTAGCCTGTAGACTTGCTTTCGAGCATTCAACAGAGAGTTCCTTGATCATCCTCTGAAGATCTTCAGGATTATCACTCATCAGAATAATATCGTCAGCGAACCTCAAGTTTGAAAGATATTTTCCATTGATTTTTATGCCAATGTTTTCCCAATTTAAATTTCTAAAACATTCTTCTAATATGGCTGCGAAGAAAGGTGGTGAAATTGGGTCTCCTTGCTTCGTTCCGCTTCGCAGTTCAAATGGTTCTCCGAATATCTCTGTTTTTATTTGTGCCGTAGAAGAATCGTAAATATTTTTAAAAATTTTAACCCAGCGACCATTCACACCTTGATTAAGAAGGGAATTCCACATGAAGTTTTGATCCACAGTATCAAATGCCTTTTTAAAATCAATAAATATAAAATGAACTGGAAATTGGTACTCTCTACTTTTTTCAATGATTTGATTGACTGCCTGGAGGTGATCTAAAGTCGAAAAACCAGATCGAAATCCGGCTTGCTCCACTGGTTGATGTTGACCAAGCTCCACTTCAAGCCTTTTCAAGATACATTTTGCAAAAATTTTGTAAATGTTTGAAATTAGACTTATTGGTCGATAATTGTTGATGTCATCCTTTTTCCCCTTTTTATGCAACAGTGTTATAAATGACTTTGTCCATTGGGTTGGAATTTCTGCAGTTATTATTATTTCATTGAAAATATCTCTTAACCAGTCTGAAGATGTTTCAACTCCAAACTTTAGGATTTCTGCTTCGATCCCATCACTACCTTTGCTTTTTTCATTCCCAAGTTCCATTATAGCCTTTTGTATTTCGTCTTTCAGAAATGGTAAAATTTCTTCGGATTCTTCTTCTAACCTCTGTTCTAAATTACCGTTGATTGGATTTTCCTGATTGTTTGAGTATAGATTCTTGTAGAATTCGGTTGCAACTTTGTTTATTTGTTTTCTGTTTCGAATTTGTTCGTTGTTTTTTGAAACACCTAAGACCCACTCTTTATCTAATTTCATACTTTGCTTCACTTTCTTTATCGATTTTGTGCTTTCTAGTATATTTTTAATATTTCTCTCATTATTTTCTCTAATTTCTTGTTTGCTTCTTTTCTTTATCTCCTTCCTTAAGATTCGAAGTTCCATCATTTCGTTTTGCGAGATATTTTCGATTTTTCTTAAAAATTCTCTTCTTTTTATCATGTTTTGAGTAACAATTGATATTTTGCTTCCATTTTTACCCTCTCTACTTTTGAATACATGCTTCGACGATATTATTTTTAATGTTTTTTCGAATTGATCATATTTTTCTTGTAATGTTCTATTAACACTTGTTTCCTTCAGAATGTCATACCGGAGTTTTAATTCTTTGTTGTAATTAACAATTTGAACTTGGCCGGGTTCTTTTTGTATTACCTTGTGGATTTTGTTGTTGAATTTTCTTGTCTTATGACTGATTCTTAACTTGGCTCTTACCATCCTGTGATCTGAGTCGTGGTCAAACTGGTTTAACACATTGACATCTTTTAACACAGATCTGTTATTGGTAAGTATAAAATCGATTTGTTTCTTATGTTGTCGGTCTGGTGAGATCCAAGTCCACATCCTATTTTGCTTTTTCTTGAAGAGTGAATTTGTTACTGTAAGCTTATGTTGCCACAACCATTGCAACATCCTTTCTCCCCGTTCATTTCTACTTCCATATCCATATGGTCCCATTAGTAGTTCTTCTCCAGGTTGCCCAAATCCAATACGTGCGTTGAAGTCTCCCATTACTACTAGTAGTTCTGACCTGAGTTGGTTAACAGCTAAATCAAGTGTTTTGTAGAACCTCTCAAGTGATTCAATAGAAGCAGTACTGGTTGGAGCATAAGCTTGTATGATGGCAGCTTTAACTCGTCCAATTCGGATCTTTAATCCAATTATTCTTTCACTGTATCCTTTTATTTCAATTATAGATTTTTTCCAGCGCTCGTGTACTAAAAACCCTACTCCATATTGTCCTTTAGTCTGTCCAATATATGAGAATATATGTCCTTCCTTGGTTTCCATAATTTCTTCTCCTATTCTTCGAACTTCGGCGAGGCCAATTATATCCCAGTTTATCTTTTTCCTTGCAATTTCAAATTCATTCATCCTCTCTTCTGATAAAAGTGACTGAGCATTGTAAGTACATATTGACAATTCATTTTCTAGTCCCCTCTTTTGCTTATTCTCATTTGGATTTTGAGATGGTGGTGAGGCTGACGTTGATATTGGTTGGATTGTTGGTGTTGTGTGCGGCGGTGGTGGTGTTGTGTGACTTGGTGTTTCATTTAAAGGGGGGTTTTGGCCATAATCGTCCACGGTGGCCAACCGGATTGGATGATTTTTTTCTTTGTTTTTTCTAGATCGTTTTATTTTTGTATTCGTTTTTAATTGTTGTTTTATATTGCATTTCGTTTTCAGAATCCTTTGCCCGTGCTTTTCACTTCAAATGTTTTGATCTTCGCGATCAGTTTCGTTTATAGAAGATTCTGATGCTGAACTTCTAACTCTAAAAAACTTATCTAAAGTACTAGGTTTTTCGAATGAAGCGTTATCTCTTATTTTGCTCTTCTTTTCTTGTGAAGAGTTAGGTCTTTTTGCTGTTATTGACATGTAAGGTGAATTCTTGTGTCTGTTTAATTTAATTTGACTTGTCTCGGGTTCTTCATCAGATCTGTTTCTTTTTAGTTTTTCAGAGTCATAGTTTTTTGCCTTTGCATTTTTTGCTTTTGAAACGCGTTCTTCTCTATTCATCTCTGCATCTTCCTTAGACATATCATTTCTGAGATAGATTGGATTTCCACTTTTTTGCCGTAGTTTTACTTTATTTTTCATAATTTCATCTTTTTTCTTTAAAGTAAGTAATCCTACCATAATGGGCCTGTTGGTGTTACCTTTCTTTCCAAGTCTGTAGATGAAATCAATGTCTCGTGAACCCAACTCTACTCCTAAGTCATTCGTCACTAGGTCAATTATAAACTTCTCAAGCTCATCCACATTTTCTTCTACTTCCTCTATATTGGAGAAAATTATATTTTTCCTTCGCAACATTCTATCTAGTCGCGTTATTTTTTTGTCTTGTTCTTCCTGTTTTTGTTTAATTGCTATAATTCCCCTAGATATTTGATCAATTTTTGTTTCCATGCTTTTTTTCGAAATTTCGATATCACTTTTTAATTCATCCTTGGTATTTTTAATTTCCCTCAAAATTTCCTCTAAACTCATATTTAACGAAATTTGGCAGCACTCTTTGATCAAGATTTGATTCGAGTCTCGTTGTGGTTTGACGGTTGCTGTCTATTTGACGTATCGAAATTGTGTTTGTAAATAATTGTCGATGCGTGTTCTCGGTTTGAGTGATTTTCTTAAATTGTATTATATGTTTAAGTATATAAATATAAAATAGTTCTCTTTTTTTGACGAACCAATAATAAATTGGAACACCGGTCCTGGCACCAAAAAAAATTATTTATAGTTGAAATATTCGATTTTTATTCTTACAAATGTGGCCAAAATTGATTGAAAGCAAGTATAAAGAGACCATAATATTTTACCAGTTTCGATTGAAAAAGATTAAAATAATGGTAAATTTAAACCAAAGTTAGTTAGTTAGTTGACGGAAAAAACATTTTTGAAAATTTTTTTATTGAACATTCAAAGAAATTTGTAATGACAATTTAAAAAGTTAGGTAGGTACTTACTAAATCATTCCATCGAATAATTAAAATAGAGCAATGGCTTGTTAATTTTTGTTGTAAAGATGAGCTGTTGCTATTAAATTTGAGATAGTTTTTCGAAACAAAAAACATGTATGGACAAAATTTGTAAACTGTTTTATTAAATAAATGAGTTGTCCAGTACTGAAAAATGTTAACCAACTTTTATTTCGTAAAAAAATATGAAAACAAGCCGGTCAATTTTTACCCATTAAATAGTCTAGTCATTAAAGCTTTATGCTTCCGAAGAAATGGCGGAAAGTTGAATTTTGGTATATAGCCTCATTCAGGGGCGAACGCGGAATAAAATTTCGGGGGAGTTTCAAAAAAAATTAAATAGTACCTAATAAAAAGAATTCTTCCCATCAATATGTTTTTTTGGGTTTTATCAAAGAATATAAAGTTACCAAGAAGTATTATCGTGATCTTAAAATAAAATCCGATTCCGAAAGTTCTTTTCGAAATATGTAATAATAAAGAGAACGAAACAAAAAATAATTAAGAGAAAAGCTCTTTCTCATACAATATTGGCAAACACCACGGCATACCATAATATTCAATATTCGTATTATAAAGATAGTAAAAAGGAGGATACTTCTGACGGGTTCCAACATTGGAATATGTATAGAAAAAGAATAGATTTGTAGCTAGGTACAATATTTTATAAAATAAAATCCATGCGCCTTGGTACTTTTGCCATTTACTGTTTTATGTATAATGAAATCGCAAACATTGAAGGTGTCTATAAAGTTCTTGGGCTGTTTTTTTTTAACTTTTCCTAGTGCTTATATTTTCTGACTCCTGTCTGTCACATTTTAATAATTTAAACTTTTTTAAATGCTGCAGAATTTTTTTTAATATATGAAGTTCCCACACGAAAAACCCACAGGCTGGAAAATACTGTGCTTGGTCGGCAGCCACGGACAGTGTCTCTGTTTCAGCCGGATAGCGGTACTTTGGATGTAGGTGTACAAAAATGGCAATAACTATTGTACTACATATAGGATTGGTAAGCATTAGGTATCATAAGAAAGCTTAAATAATTGGCTATCTAATGCTGTAGGTAATTTATGAATTTTGTAAACGACGCACATAGGAGTATTTATATGCAAAAACTGGACAAAATTATTTTTTGTCTTGATTGCAATATTTTCATCTTAAACCATGTAATAAATACCGTTTTTAATAAATTTACCCTCTTTTAAAACAAAAAAAAAATTCAAGTTTTTTTTTTGATTTTTCAACTGGAAACAAGAAAAAATGCATACAATCGGATATACGATATGACCAAAAAAGATAAAAAGGATCAAAGTTGCAGCCAATATTTTTTTTTTAATCAATACTGGGAGCTATGCTAAACCATGTTTTATACAAATAATTACCAAATAACTCCAAAAAATAAAAAAATATGAAATCCCAACGAAAAATAACAGCACAAATAGTCAGTTTGAATGGGCATAAAAGTGGGAATACGATATGACAAAAAACAACTACATCCGCAAAAATCCGCAGCCGATTCTTTTTGAAAATGAAGCTTGATGGTTTATTTTATCCACCCATATACAAATAAGAACCCAATTCCACCTACATCTATAAAAAAATTACTTCCCAATGAAAAAGAACCAACAAAAACAGTGTTTTTTTTTGCATTTTTAGAACAAAAATTTGAAAAAAATATAAATATTAAAATATTTGTCGTAAAAATGGCTCAATATAATAGTGAACATCTGTAGTTGATTTTTATATACCAAAAATTTCATCAGACTACACAAAATTTTTAAGAAATAATTTAATAAAATGTTTCAAATTTTTTGAGGGTTGATTACAAAAAAAGGTGACAAATTCTTAATCGAAGACTTTGAACTAATATCATAGCCAAAATATGTTGAGCAATAAAAAAAATATTTTAGCCTATTGTTCCATGGGATCTTAGCTATTATCTGGAAAAAATTCCCCTTTCAATTTTGACACTTGAAAAATCGACTTTTGGCCGAGTTTTGTAGGCAAATACTCCTATGTGCGACGATGGAAGTTCTAAAAATAGAGATCATCACTTTCCTTTGTAGGCAGGAGCTTTGTCTCTGAATTGTCTCCAAAATATAGTCGGCTTTTACCTTTAGATTTCTCAGAAATATGCTAGACACCACTCTCCACGTAGATAGCATAAGTTGGAGTTGCATTTGGCAGTTTAAAAATGCGTTTAAAAAAGTATCGTTTTTAATACTTTTATTTGATATAATTGAAGTAAAGCAAAATTCAATTGTTTAATACTTTATAAGAAACAAGGAAAGAATCTATCAAAAGGAAAAAATAGAACTTCTTCTATCGACTTTTACTTTAAGAGTGAAGCCTGATTCACAATGCGACGAGGAAACGAGACGTGAGCGTGACGAGATCCCGTCGTTGCTGTCAAACGAATTTTAAACAATGAAAGTATATGAGGATATACACAATGAAGCGTTTCTCGTCGTCACGTCACGCCAAGAATTCGAAAAATTGAAAAAAAGACGCGACGAGACGACGATTTTTTTTTTGACAAGTTATTTACATAATGGAAGTATTTTTTTAAAGAAACAATACGATAACTTGAAATTAAAAGATCAAGTGATTTCTAATCTGTTGTCTTTAAAGCTTTTTTGGATAATTTTTATTATTTTTTATTTTTAGCAAAAGAGTTTTCGTTGTAATGAATCTCGCCGCATTGTGAATTGGGAAACGATTTTATAACTAGAAAAAGATGACAGCGAATCACGTCACGCTCTCGTCTCGTTTTCCCGTCGCATTGTGAATCAGGCTTGAGTCAGTCGTTATTTTGTTTTTGTTTTTATTCAAATCAAATACAACGAGCTATCCTATTGGGCGATAGAACGAGCGATCTCATTGGTTGAATACTTCTTTTTGACAGCTCGAGACGATCGCCCAAAATAATAGGACGTTTACATTTTGCATTTTACATGAGTCAATTTTCATATCACATTAATTATTATCCACCAAAATCGACCTCGATCAAATTAATTTTATTATCCTTAAAACTACCAAGATTCTAACAAGTGTTGCCCACATAAAGTTGCGTCGGATCATTCAGTGCACTACCATCTGTCATCCATTTTCTCATACGCGAAGCCTCAACGACGCCATCATAGGGTATTTGGGTGATCTGGCAATTTTCTATATCTCTAATGACATACCGGTCATGTGGCAGAACCTTATGTACAAGGTACGGTCCGCGGTACTTCGGTATAAATTTTTTATTGGTACCGACGACCGTGTCTACATTACGTATTACAACAAAATCGCCTTCGGAGTACGTCTTCGCGGGCTTACTTCGTGTTAGAAAGTAGTTCAAACTATACTCTTGTGATTTAATGATAGCGTCCGAGGCAGATGCTCTCATCCCTTCCAAGTCACGTTCTGAAGTTGCAACTTGTTTCTCTTCAAGATATTCTGTCAACTCATCAACTAATTCACCTCTTTGCTCTACACCGAACAGCAGTTTACTTGGCGTCTGTTTTGTAGTGGAGTGTATGGTGTTATTTTTTAAACTATATTCAACACGACTTAACATAACAGACCAGTTAGCGTGGCTTACCGGCTCACTTATTTTACTAAGCATAGACTTAATGACTCTGTTTACACGTTCCACTTGCCCGTTTGCTTGTGGAGACGCGACAGCTACTTTAACGTGAGTTATCTTATGCTCCAACAGGTAAGCATCAAATTCAAGGGATGTGAAACACGAGCCTCGGTCTGTTATGACACGTCTTGGACGACTATAAAAGCTAAAGTATTTGTCCAGGCAAGCTTTATCTTCTCTAGTACTCGTGGAATTAACTGCGTACAGTCGCACATACTTTGTAAAGGCATCGATGACTACTAGAATATGTTAACGCTTCGAATTTATAGACGGCAAGGGACCAAAATGATCCAAGTGTATAGTATCGAATGGGACCGGTTCCTTAGGGATACTATACAAATTATGCTCATTTATGCGAGCAGGAGCTGAGCACATTATACAGCGAATACAATTTTGTATAAACTTTTCAACTTTCTCCGTCATTTTTGGGAACCAATAATTTTTCTTCAACTGATCGCATGTTTTCCCAGCGCCTAAGTGACCGATTTTTTCGTGAACTAACCTAATCACTTTACCCTCCATCTCGTTTGGAACGAATAGTTGCAATACTCCAGCATTATTTTTCCTAAAAACTAATCCATCCACTAGATCGTAACCTATTACCGCTTCTTTCTCTAACTGTTCTCGCAGCTGCTTTATAGTCTTATCGCGATTTTGCGTAATTTGAATTTGAAAATCTATCTCATCAGAATCTACAGCATGTACTACGCTACAATGACAATCGGGAATTTCAAAATTTTTGCTTATGGCACCACATAAGGATCCTAAAGGATGGGCAGTTCCAGCGGTATGGCAGCGACTCAATGCATCAACGTGACCCATATTTACACCCCCCCGATGCTGGATTGTATAATTATAATTCTCTAACTCTAACGCCCAGCGGCCAATTTGTCTATTAAGTTGTTTTTTTTTTTAGCGTCATTATCAACGAGTTGCAATCCGTAACGATTTTGAACGGGATTTTGTCTAAATAGACATCAAAACGTCGTAGGGCATATATAACTGCCAATGTTTCTAATTCGAAGCTGTGACACCGCGCTTCGGAGGCCGTTGTGGCTTTAGAGAAATACATCACTGGATGGAGTTTTCCATCCGATTGTCGCTGCAAAAGCACAGCACCGAACCCAGCGGAACTCGCATCACAATGCAATTCAGTTTCTTTCGTTGGGTCATAGATAGAGAGAACCGGTGCCAGAGACAGTCTTCTCTTTAGCTCGTTAAAAGTTTGCTCACATACATCAGTGAAAACAAATTGGACCCCATCATGAGTTAGTTGTTGTAAGGGCTTGGCGATTCTTGCATAATTTGGAATGAACTTTGTAAAATAAGAAAACAAACCCAAGCACGCTTTTACTTCTCTCTGATTTGACGGCACTGGGTAATCCCGAATGGCTTCTACATGTGAGTCGCTTGGACATATTCCTCTTGAGTTCACGCGGTAGCCTAAATATTCTATATCATTGTAGCCAAATTTACATTTATTCAACCTCAGTTCTAAACCACTTTCCTTCATTCGTAGTAAAACTTTAGCCACTAACTGCAAATGTGATTCGAAATCAACTGTCCCTACAATGATGTCATCCATATAGATGATAATTAAACCATCATCAATCAAGTCTCTAAAAATGTTATGAATGTACCTCTGAAAGACAGCCGGCGCATTCTTCAAGCCGAAGGGCATACGCATATACTCAAACTGACCATACGGTGTGACAAAAGCCGTATACTTTATGGAATTAGGTGCCAAATCCATTTCGTAAATCGAGAGTCGTAAAATAATTTTTTCCCCCTAAGTACTCTATACAATCTTCAATTAGAGGCAATGGGTAATTGTCTCTTACGGTCAATTTATTTAACGGCCGATAATCCACACATTTCCGAATTTCACCGTTCTTCTTTTTTACTAAAACTATTGCGGATGCGTACGGGGAATCACTTGGCCTTATAATATTTTTTGCTAACAGGTCATCGGTAATTTTGCGTAATTCGTTTTTCTCATGGAATGATAAACGACGTGGCAAGCAGTGAAAAGGTGTATCGCTAGTCAGGCTTATATGCATTTCGTAGTCATATGGTTTGAACTTAATTTGCTTTGCTTCTAAATAGTTATTTTTAATCGTATCTTGTAATGCCTTAAAGCGCTGTTTATTCAGAACAGGATTAACATCTACCTCGGACGGCATCACTTCTATTTCAATTGACATAAAATCATTTAAAATTGTATCATCTGTGCCGCAAACCCCTTTCGAATGCACCGCAGCGATTTGTAATTTATTTTCATTGATGGTTTGCCCATTCTGCTTAACAACTATTTCATCGGCAACTGAATGATCCTCTACTACTTTTAAATTACTAATAAGGTTTGAGTTCAGCGCACAGAAATGCAATTGTTTATCAAATGGATTTTTATTAAAACTGTTTAAAGATTTACGTTTGTTATTTATTTGACATAAGTGTATATTAAACGAGTTTAAGAACTCACGACCTAATATTAATGGAATGGCCATAGTTTCATCTGGCACTACATGTAAAAACACATTCCCGCAACGATTTTTGAATTTTATTTCGGCGTTGATTGTCCCGTATGTCATCAGTTTTTGTTTTTCAAGACCGGTATATTTTGACTTGACAGCAATATTCGAAATATTATTCGGCGTTGGCACATCAGATTTGCGTATGAAGTTAGTTGGACTACCGGTGTCAAAAAGAGATAAACATTTCTTATATTCTCTGCGCTTAACTTTATTACTACAGTAGGCAACACTTACCAAATTAATAGCATCTACAGCACTTCGAAAATCGTCAAGATCTTCATCGTCATGACAACTAGGGTGGCTTCGTTCATCAGTGGCATCGGCAACAGCAGCGGCGGTATTTTTTACTGGCTTCAACATTTTCTTCGGGTTGGGACAGCTTCGGTGGTCATGTCCAGTCTTCCAGTAGCGGAAGCAGCTACCGTCTGGTCGCTTTTCATACGGGCATCTGCTCTGGTAATGTCCCATCTGCGTGCAGTTGTAGCAACGGACTTCTTTTGCATCGGTTGCGTCAGCTTTTATATTGATTTTGGTCGTCGGTGGTTTTTGTCTTATAGTGGCAGGGAGGTGTGACTCTGGTGAAGTGTCCTGCATTCCGTCGATGATGAAACCAATCAGTTCAAATTCGTCAATAAAGTTGCAGCGGGCCGCCATATTTTCCATTTCTAATACGTACCGGCGAATGTTGTCCTTCTTGTTCCACTTGTGTTTCATAAGCATCTGGTATATTTCGTTGCGGCCAATTGCACGACCAAACTCTTTCATGAGCATTGCCTTCAGTTCACCATAATCGAGTGCATCCTTGCTGAGGAGCAGCCTAGCAGTGCCAATCAAAGAATTACACAAAGACGTGTAGCGGAATAGGTCATCTGCGCCAACCATATTCATGACTCTCTCGAAATTTCTCAAAAAGTCGTGCACATTGTAGGCCCTGGATTCGCCATCAAACTTAACGATGGCATGTTCGATGTCTCGAAAGGTCAGTCGAGATGTTGACGCTACAGATGGCGTAGAATTTTGTGTAGCAAATAGTGTAGGTTGTGCCTCAGCTTGCTCCAATCTGGCTATCGATTGCTGCAGTATGAGGACTTCGTGGCGTTTGCGTAGGAGCATTAATTTGTGGTCGAGTTCGGCCTCGGTTTCCTCATTTACAGCAGGCTCCTCGGATGGATCTTCAACTTCTGCTCTCTGTTGGGCGTCAGCATATACTTCGTCATCGGCTTCTCCAGTTGGGAGAGTTTTGGCAGCGGCATCGTCAGCGTTTGATGGGTCAGCAGCTATAACGTACAGGTTTTGATACATCTGCTTCAGCCGGGGGAGACTGATTGTCAGAGGCACATCAATGCCTGCGCCTTTTAGCGCTTCTATCATCCCCCCCTTTGTCGTGTGTTGGTCGGCCATGGTGCAGAAATTGTTTTATTTTCTGTTTTATATTGTATTTTTCTTTTTAAAGGTGAATATACCCCACACCTGATGTTTTAATACTTTTATTTGATATAATTGAAGTAAAGCAAAATTCAATTGTTTAATACTTTATAAAAAACAAGGAAAGAATCTATCAAAAGGAAAAAATAGAACTTCTTCTATCGACTTTTACTTTAAGAGTGAGTCAGTCGTTATTTTGTTTTTTTTATTCAAATCAAATACAACGAGCTATCCTATTGGGCGATAGAACGAGCGATCTCATTGATTGAATAGTTCGGGTTCTTTTTGACAGCTCGAGACGATCGCCCAAAATAATAGGACGTTTACATTTTGCATTTTACATGAGTCAATTTTCATATCACATTAATTATTATGATATTACACGTTGTATTTTTTCTAACTCTTCTACATAAGAGCAGTCAAATATTTCACTTCCATAGCATTACCAGGTATTGATCGTGGCTTTAAATACTTTGTACTTTCCAGACATGCAGATGCAGATGTTTTGCTTGAAATACAAATTTTTCCACACTGTATTTATAGTGACTTTGCTGCCGAACATTTGGATTTAAGGTGTTTCTCCCATCGTAAGTTTGATGCGAAATTTACTCCTAGATATTTGTATGCCTCAACTTTTTACACGAATTGATTATTCAAAGTCCAACTCTCCAATTCTCTCCTCCTTCCTCTACACCGCTCGACAAACCACTATCTTTGACTTTGCTTTGCTTATCTGTAGGTCCCACAGGTTACAGTATTCTGCAAGCTAGTTTATTATAAGTTGGAACGTCACTCGGTTTCCGGCTAGAGTAACGATGTCATCGGCATAAAGAAGTACTTTTATCTGCAAGGAAAACTCCCTCTGGTAGAATTTGTGTGACGTCATCAATAAACAGTGAAAACATTACAGGGCTCAAGATGCAACCCTGAGGAACTCCTGTCGAGGTGTTGAAAGAACTAGTACTTCCTGAGACGTGAAAGATGGACGCAGTAGTGTCTAATAGCAAGTGTGAATATAGCTGAATGAGTTTTAGTGATAAGTCCATCGATGCTAATTTATAAACCAAACTACATATTCCTATTTGTGGTATAGAAGACAGCTTTAAAATCGACAAAAAAGCAATACAATCTCTTCTTGTTGTTAATAGATTGCTGGGCTATTCTTTTCAAAACAAATATCTGAATACCCAGAACGAAACCCAGCTTGAAAAACACTTTGTTACGATCACTCACCGTGCTTTCGCTTAGACAGCAGCAAGAAGAGTGACTGACGGACAGAAAAAATAAAAATATTATAATTTAGTTTTTAGAAGGCCCGCTGTCTAAAGCTTGGCTGCGACCTTCTTATTTATTTATTTACTATCAAATAATTTTTATTTACTATCAATCGATTAATTTATTATAAAATATTATTAATTTATAGTTGAAGGCGCGCTATCTGCAACCTTCGCCTAGTTTATTATAATTCTCTCTGTGGTTGCCCAATCCCTTCAACACTCCTTTTATTCCAAAATGTTGAACTCAATCTTCATCCCCACCACGCATACACAGTTTCCATAAACAACTCAGCAAAAAATCAGAACTACCGGACCTGACGCAAGGTCTCAGTCCTATCAAACTTCAAGCACAGATAACAAACTATACAGATGAAGCATCCCCATAGAAAAAAATGTCCCAATTTTTGTTTACACCAGGCAGACGATCAACAAAAAAGAAAGCTCTTTGCCTGTCGATAGTAAAGCTCATAAAGAAAGCTGTTTTTCTTTTGCAAAAAGTTCTCTCTTGCGTTCCCGCTCATAAATGTTTCTCTCTTTCTTTGTTATGCGGGGTATACACTGTTCAAATGCATGTCATGCATGTGAGAGTGTGTTAGTGAAAATGACACACGTATACATGGTGTGTATGCTTGAAGCAAAATCAAAACATTTTGATTTTTGTTCAATCAGACAGACAGCATTGACATAATGTATATTCAAGAATGATTGCTTGATCATGCATGAGCTCATTTTCGAATAGAAGCCGATGAGGAAACATTAGGGTTTCTGTGATTTTCAGTCCAAACTTGTGTCAATTTTTTTTTTTATATGAACTTTGATACAACTTTGGACTAAAATATGTGCAGAAATGCACAACAAATCACAGAAATTCAGAGTAAAGGAACAGACCTATTATGTATGTAGCGGAATATGTTCAAAATGGAAAATAAAACTTTTATTTTGGAGTTTATCGAAGTCTACCGTTCCCTACCAGCCTTGTGGAACATAAAGGCAAAGAATAACATCCGCAATCGGACCAGAACCATACATCTTTTCGCTTCAATATTTCAGTTAAAATAAATGATTGAAGCCTCATGCATGATGTGTGTATATGCAATTGAAAAAGAACTTACTAATACACTCTCACACGCATGACAAGCATTTGAACAGTGTATAACCCGCATTACTCAGACAGAATATATAAATGGGGAAAATATTGAATAAAAACTTGTTTTTCTGTTTAGTATTTCTATTCTATGCAGTCAGCAATGATCGACAGGAAGACGAAAGACAATGCGTCAATGCGATGATGTTTTTTTTTTGTTGTGTTGTAGCTATATACGATTTTTGTTGTTGTTAAGGTCGTCTGAGGCTGGTGACAGTAAATAAAAAGTATATTATGAACTCTTTTTCTGCATTGATGGAGGATAATATTCTTTATGTGGGTGATAGAAAAAATGTAGGTATTCTTTTTTTCGGTTGTTGGTTGGTTGGTTGAATGAGCGTGTAGTTTTTAGTTTTTGTAGGTATTCTATTCTAGATTCGTTAGAGTGAGCATTTGTTGATTAGTTAGCTAGGTACCTATCTATCATTTTTAATTTTATTTACATATATTTATCATTTTCTAGTTTCTGATATTAAGAAATTTTAATACTAATGCATATCAACATTTTGAACTTGTTGTTTCGTAAAAGGAAACAAATACCTATAAAATAATTTGAAAATACTAATGAAATAATGAAAAGTAAAATATTTTAATTCGATTTGATATGTAAAGAACAGGTATGTACCTATGTTCCTACGTGGACCTAGGTAGGAAGGTAGGTATTATATTTAAGAAAATGTTATAATGTCCTGAATAACCTACATTAAATTGGATAATATGGCAAGAGTACGATAACTTAGGCGCCAAGAAATAATAACGGTTTTTTGTAGAACAGTTCAATACAAGCATTTTTTTCTATGGGAGGGGAGGGTCTATCTCACCCCGTTTGGGTGGGAGGGGCAATTTCATAAAAACAGTACCAAAAATGTAAAAAAAACATATTAAAAAATAACAGTAATACTTACAACAAAGTAGCGAGGATCACCTCGCAGTCTTTATGTGGTATCACAATGGGCCTATTCTGGCCTAAGTGTGTCAGCAGTTTTCCTGGCAGCCACCTTAACCTAACCTAAGTGAAATCTATGTATGGTTTTTGAAAAAATGAATTTTAAACTCAAAATTTGCGAGAAAAAAAGCATAAAAAAAAGGTTTAAAGTGTAATTTATTAAAACTGTAAAATTATATATAATTTTTTTTTCTGAAATTCGTTGCTCTAACTAATTCTTAATCAAAAACTGAAAACTAGATGATTCTATGTCTTCTAGTTTTTGAAAAAATCGATAATTACTATAACTACTTTTGTATGGGATGTTTGGTTCTTGCTTGCTTACGTATTACGGCTGGCGTATAAACAGTGAGGTATGTATGGGGAGGCATGCTGCCCCCCTGCAACCCCCCTGCTTGGGCACATTATAGGATTTGGGGTAGGTGCGAGGTTGGGTTTATGCAAAGTTTCTTTTGCATTTTAAGAATCTGGATTAAGCAAATATATACAAAGCAGTTGAAATGCTCAAAGTATGCATACCCACTTAGATCATAAAAAAAACGAGCAAACATTCGAGTTTTGTACAGTAGTAGTTTTAGTAATTTTCAATTTTCTCAAAAACTAGAAGACATAGAATCATCTAGTTTTCAGTTTTTGATTAAGAATTAATTAGAGCAACGAATTTCAGAAGAAAAAAGTGATATATAATCTTACAGTTTTGAGAAATTACACTTTAAACCTATTTTGTATGCTTTTTTCTCGCAAATGTTGAGTTTAAAATTCATTTTTTTCAAAAACCATGCATAGATTTCACTTGATTTAAAAATTACCAAATAGAACGGAGTATTGGCTTTAAAAAAAAGTACAAGACTTACCTATAAGTATTACCGTTATTTTTGTATAATTTTTTTATTCTTTAAGTACTTTTTTTATGAAAATGCCCCTACTGACCAAACGGGGGGAGATAGCCCCCCCTCCCATAGAAAAAAATTCTTGTATTGAACTGTTCTACTAAAAACCGTTATAATTTCTTGGCGCCTAAGTTATCGTACTCTCCCCGATAATATTGATTTTATTTTGTATTTGTGTGTTACATAAAAATCAGTGACCTCGCCACGCCACTAGATATTTTGCAGGCTATTCCCTTTTTAAATCAATAAAGAAAATTAATAAATTTGTGAAAACTCTGTTCAAGAAATGTCGAAAGATAAACACAATTTTGAACTAACAAAAATATTAATTAAACATAAGGAGAACGAAAACTCAAGTGAAAACACAGTTTCTTTATGGCCATCTAAAAATTTTTTCAAGTGTGCCGCCTTCATGAACAAATATTTTCAACCTATTTTCATAAAACATCTTTTGCATCTAAGGTGAAAGAAAACATATTATAAAAGAATGCATAACTGAAACAAATGGTAATGGATACTTTCCAAGCTGGTTCAATCTATCTGATAAATGTTATGAGCATAAAATTGATATAATTGATTTGCTAAGAGTGGTTTTGCTCTGGACAAATTGCAAATGGTATTTTGATAAGCAAAAAGATTATAAGAATAGAAACCCTAAGAGAAAAATTAAAAATTTGATGAATGCTTAGACCTAAAACAAATAATAAAATTAATTTATTAACGATTAAGATGGTGGTTGGGAGGGTGGGGTCAATATACTGCCACGTCCGCGCTCGTAACCCCTGGAAACTATTTAAGCAAAGGTAATAAATGAATATAATAAGTTCATAAGTAAGCAGGACCATATCGATTATTTTATATCTTTAAATTAAGCTTCCACCTAATAATTTTGTTAAATTTTATTATTAAATTCATTATTTACCTTCACTTATAGGTTTAGAGCAGTATCTAATAATATGCAAGAATTCTCAAAGGAGTAACGGGAACCATAAATTTATTACGAACTTATTCACGGTTGCCGCTGTGCGACATTAGTCGCATTTTGACCCATTTTTTTTAGCCTCATGCGATCATGAGACGACTTTAAAAAAAATGTCTCTTTTTGTACCCTTTTTTAAAACTCTTGCGACTTTTTTGACCCCTTCTCCAGATACTTGCATGGATTTGGTGAAAAAGTTGGAGGTCTATCAAACTGAAATATTTGTTTTGCAATAACTTAATCACATGTTGTATGGGTACATTTTAACGCTGAATCTATTTTAGATTCAAATTAAATAAAATTAAACTCTTTTGGCAAGTTTCATGAGTGTAAGAGTTTTTTCGTGGGTGTTATGGTAATAATTCTACGCTTGCCCCTACCCTTAAAAAAAACGCCTTGCCAACTCAGATATTTTTAGGGAATTTTTCGATACTTGGTTCTATTGATTATTGAAATATTTATCCCAAGTTCCATTTACAAGGGTAGGTACCATTGTTTTTAACTGTTGTATGTACTTAAAAATAAAATGCACGACTGGGTCGCACGTACTTGCTCTTATGTTCAAGACACTGCGAGTTTAAGAAAATTGTATATACAAACATGGAAATTATGAGAGAAAAATGTAGAGAAGCATGAAATACGACATTTAAATTAGCTAGAACAACTCTTTTGACAGTTTTAGGTGAAAAAAATATGCCATCTTAATTCATGATGGAATATGATTGTATGGGAAAAAAATTTAAAATCGTTGGAGCGGTTTTTTAAAAAATTAATTTTTTATGTATAAAATTCTTAAAACATTTTTAAGAAAAAATTTTGGTATGCAAATCTAAAGTAAATATTTATGTGTATATAAAAACAAAATTTGAAAAAAAATTGTCAACCCGTTTTTGATGTATCGAATTTTCAAAAAAAAAAAATTTGAAACTTTTTTTAAAAATCCAAAAACTTTTTTTTTGAAAATTTTAATATGCAAGATTATTGAGTCTTATCTGAAATTCGTATATAAAAAAATTCATCTAAATCCGTTTAGCTGATAACGAGAAAATTCAAAATAAAAAAATACGTTCTATGACAGGTACTGTTAATAGTTTCTAAGTGTAAGATTTTATATTTTTTTGTAGTAGATCATACTAATTTTAGTATATAGAAAAAGTTTTATCAAAATCGTTGGAGCTGTTTTTAAGCAAAAAAATATTTTCTCTTGTGGTTTTTTAACTTTTGTATGGAAGGTACCGTTATTTTTTCATAAATGTAAATTTTTTTTTTTTTAATATTTTAGAAAGTACTAAAAAGCTCTTAAATATCGAGTTTCAAAAAAATCGATCTTGTCATTTTCGAAATATTTGATTTTCAAAAAAAAAATTTGAAACATTTTTTAAAAATACAAAAAATATTTTTTCAAAAATTTTGGTATACAAAACTATTTATATTTTTTGGAAGCTTTTGTATAAAAAAAAATAATTGAAATCGGTCTTACCGTTTTTAAGAAAATCAAAAATTTAAAAAATGGTTCTTTGGGAGGTACCAGTTATAACCATTTTTTAAAAATGGTTTTCAACTTAAACAAAGCCTTTACTAAAATAAATTTTTTATTTTTTTTTTAAGAAAAGTTGTCAAGCCGTTTTTGAGAAAAATACGATTATGTAAAATTGCTAAAAAAAATCGTATGGCAGGTACCGTTATTTTTGGTTCTAAAAAAAAATGAAAAAAACGTGTCGGGAGAATCACCAAAAACCACTATGTACCAAGTTTGAAGAAAATCGATCAAGCCGTTTAGGCTGTAGTCGAACAGACAGACAGACAGACAGACAGACAGAATTGTGCCACCCACTTTTTTCGTGGCCTCTATCATCGTAATATCATGTTTGATTATTATCTAAAAAATTTTTTTTTGCACGAATCCAAAACTTGCCTTATAGTACCTATAATCGCAAGTAAAAATCATCATTACATAAAAAGGACCTTAACTTTTTTTTTTTGGGTAGTTGATCATTTGGATTTAGTCTCATTAAATTCAGCGATAAAAGTTACCCTTAAAAATGTAGAATAATATTATTAAGTTGCTGCAAAAATAAAGGTATTTCAGTTTGAAAGACTTCCAACTTTTTCACCTCTTCAAATGCATCTACACAAAAAGCCAATGTGGGGATTTTGGATAGATACCTATGTTATAGAGGGTGTAATTCTGCGTCGATACCGATTTAAGTATTTCATGAATTAATTATTTCAACCTCTGCACCTATTTTTCCTGGGCTATACATACCCATTCAATTTACGAATTTACCTCAATCAAAACATCACCCAGATTTATGAATAATGAATTGAATCAAGGCAAAAGCTATTCGATCTTCCATCAAATCAAGAAGAAAATTACTGCAGAAGTAGTGCGTAAATAGGTATACAATATCAATATTCTCTATTAAAAATAATTCATATGATTCAAAAAAACCTCTGCTCTTTTTTCAAATTAATTTTTTTCCCAACATTTTCAAAAAGTCAATTTCAATATTTTTCGGATAAAATCTCATGAAGCGCGAAGCAAAATATGTATACAATGAAGCGTACATAATGTATATGTAAAACAAACCATCTTCCAAACGCATGTACCTATGTAAATAAAGTACGAAGTAGCAAATTTTACCTGCGGCAGTCAGTAGCACATATTGAGTAACGACCATGAAAACAAAAACAATGACCACATAGTTCCTAAAAAGAGAGAACAGAGAAGCAAACTGTTTTTTTTTCCTTTTATTTTTTCTCAGAGCTCTTGAAGAAATACGAGAAATAAGAAAACAAAAACAAAATTGTGCCTTTTTTCTGTGTATAGCTCTCCCATATGTGTTAGAGAAGTAGAGAAAATAATTTAGAAAGTTGTCCCTTCTCTAAGAAGTTGAACTTTTGAGAAAGCTCTTTTTTTGCACGAATTTCGTTTTCATAGACATTTTTTCCCATATAGATGCTACATCTGTATAGTTTATTATCTGTGCTTAAATGAAAACTGTAATAGGACACCAGAATTCGTACTTGCAATTCAAAAAAAAATATATACATATATATATTTCAATAAAATGTAAAAAAAAAGAAAAAAGAAAAGAAGAAAAAAAAAGTAAACAAACGTTGATGAAAGAGGAACCATATAAAAATCTGTAATCATACAAAAAAATTATAATAATTGTTTTAGTTCAGTAACCTTGTAGCACAGATAATAAACTATACAGATGTAGCATCTAACGGGTGATTTTTTAAGAGGTTTAGAACTTTAAAAAAAAAAAAAACACAAAAAATTCGAAAAAATGAATGAAATATTTATTTGAATCGATAGTTTGAACCTTGCAATTTAATGTTTAAAGATAATTTCATGCAAATGTTGACCGCGGCTGCGTCTCAGGTAGCCCATCCGCTGAGTCCAATTTTGGCATACTCTTTCACACATATCGGCCGGTATCTCACGAATGAATGCATGGATGTTGGCTTCCAGTGCGTCAATCGAAGCGGGCTTGTCCCTATAGACATTAGCCTTGACATACCCCCACAAAAAATAATCTAATGGTGTCAAATCGCACGATCTAGGCGGCCAATTGACCGGCCCGAAACGTGAAATTAACTGTTCACCAAACTCGCCGCGCAATTGCGCCATTGTTTCGCGTGCTGTGTGGCATGTGGCACCGTCTTGTTGAAACCACATATCATGCAAGTCAAGAACTTCCATTTCGGGCAAAAAAGTTTGTTATCATCGCCTAACTGCTGGGAACTGCTGGGAACGGCGCCGAATCGACATTTCGCGGTCTTCTGTCACACTAGCTGATACGGCCGCAATATTTTCTTCACTACGCACAGTACGTAAACGTGTTGGTGGTTTAATGTCCAACAAAGTAAATTTGGTGCGAAATTTGGTCACAATCTCCCGAATAGACTGCTTAGAAGGTCGAGAATGCCGACCATAAAATGGAAGCAGCGCGCGATGAACATTTCGAACCGAGCACGAATTTTGATAGTAAAATTCAATAATTTGCAAGCGTTGTTCATTTGTAAGACGATCCATGGTTAAATTGCAAACCAAACTGAAGCTGTTTGACAGTGACACAAGGTACTAAACACACGTCAGCTGTCAAAACCAGTGTTGCCAAAACCAAACCAGCTAAAAAATCACCCTTTATATGGGAAAAATGTCTATGAAAACGAAATTCGTGCAAAAAAAGAGCTTTCTCAAAAGTTAAACTACTTAGAGAAGGGACAACTTTCTAAATTATTTTCTCTACTTCTCTAACACATATGGGAGAGCTATACACAGAAAAAAGGCACAATTTTGTTTTTGTTTTCTTATTTCTCGTATTTCTTCAAGAGCTCTGAGAAAAAATAAAAGGAAAAAAAAACAGTTTGCTTCTCTGTTCTCTCTTTTTAGGAACTATGTGGTCATTGTTTTTGTTTTCATGATCGTTACTCAATATGTGCTACTGACTGCCGCAGGTCAAATTTGCTACTTCGTACTTTATTTACATAGGTACATGCGTTTGGAAGATGGTTTGTTTTACATATACATTATGTACGCTTCATTGTATACATATTTTGCTTCGCACTTCATGAGATTTTATCCGAAAAATATTGAAATTGACTTTTTGAAAATGTTGGGAAAAAAATTAATTTGAAAAAAGAGAAGAGGTTTTTTTGAACTATATGAATTATTTTTAATAGAGAATATTGATATTGTATACCTATTTACGCACTACTTCTGCAGTAATTTTCTTCTTGATTTGATGGAAGATCGAATAGCTTTTGCCTTGATTCAATTCATTATTCATAAATTTTGGGTGATGTTTTGATTGAGGTAAATTCGTAAATTGAATGGGTATGTATAGCCCAGGAAAAATAGGTGCAGAGGTTGAAATAATTAATTCATGAAATACTTAAATCGGTATCGACGCAGAATTACACCCTCTATAACATAGGTATCTATCCAAAATCCCCACATTGGCTTTTTGTGTAGATGCATTTGAAGAGGTGAAAAAGTTGGAAGTATTTCAAACTGAAATACCTTTATTTTTGCAGCAACTTAATAATATTATTCTACATTTTAAAGGGAAACTTTTATCGCTGAATTTAATGATACTAAATCCAAATGATCAACTACCCAAAGAAAATAGTTAAGGTCCTTTTTATGTAATGATGATTTTTTTAAGTACATACAACAGTTAAAAACAATGGTACCTACCCTTGTAAATGGAACTTGGGATAAGTATTTCTATAATCAATAGAACCAAGTATCGAAAAATTCCCTAAAAATATCTGAGTTGGCAAGGCGTTTTTTTTTAAGGGTAGGGGCAAGCGTAGAATTATTACCATAACACCCACGAAAAAACTCTTACACTCATGAAACTTGCCAAAAGAGTTTAATTTTATTTTATTTGAATTTAAAATAGATTCAGCGTTAAAATGTACCCATAAAACATGTGATTAAGTTATTGCAAAACAAATATGTATTTCAGTTTGATAGACCTCCAACTTTTAAAAGTCGTCTCATGATCGCATGAGGCTAAAAAAAATGGGTCAAAATGCGACTAATGTCGCACAGCGGCAACCGTGAATAAGTTCGTAATAAATTTATGGTTCCCGTTACTCCTTTGAGAATTCTTGCTTGTGAAGGTAAATAATGAATTTAATAATAAAATTTAACAAAATTATTAGGTGGAAGCTTAATTTAAAGATATAAAATAATCGATATGGTCCTGCTTACTTATGAACTTATTATATTCATTTATTACCTTTGCTTAAATAGTTTCCAGGGGTTACGAGCGCGGACGTGGCAGTATATTGACCCCACCCTCCCAACCACCATCTTAATCGTTAATAAATTAATTTTATTGTTTGTTTTAGGTCTAAGCATTCATCAAATTTTTAATTTTTCTCTTAGGGTTTCTATTCTTATAATCTTTTTGCTTATCAAAATACCATTTGCAATTTGTCCAGAGCAAAACCACTCTTAGCAAATCAATTATATCAATTTTATGCTCATAACATTTATCAGATAGATTGAACCAGCTTGGAAAGTATCCATTACCATTTGTTTCAGTTATGCATTCTTTTATAATATGTTTTCTTTCACCTTAGATGCAAAAGATGTTTTATGAAAATAGGTTGAAAATATTTGTTCATGAAGGCGGCACACTTGAAAAAAATTTTAGATGGCCATAAAGAAACTGTGTTTTCACTTGAGTTTTCGTTCTCCTTATGTTGAATTAATATTTTTGTTAGTTCAAAATTGTGTTTATCTTTCGACATTTCTTGAACAGAGTTTTCACAAATTTATTAATTTTCTTTATTGATTTAAAAAGGGAATAGCCTGCAAAATATCTAGTGGCGTGGCGAGGTCACTGATTTTTATGTAACACACAAATACAAAATAAAATCAATATTATCGGGGAGAGTACGATAACTTAGGCGCCAAGAAATGATAACGGTTTTTAGTAGAACAGTTCAATACAAGAATTTTTTTCTATGGGAGGGGGGGTCTATCTCCCCCCGTTTGGTCAGTAGGAGCATTTTCATAAAAAAAGTACTTAAAGAATAAAAAAAATTATACAAAAATAACGGTAATACTTACAGGTAAGTTTTATACTTTTTTTAAAGCCAATACTCCGTTCTATTTGCTAATTTTTAAATCAAGTGAAATCTATGCATGGTTTTTGAAAAAAATGAATTTTAAACCCAAAATTTGCGAGAAAAAAGCATACAAAATAGGTGTAATTTCTCAAAACTGTAAGATTATATATCACTTTTTGATGTGTAAACATCTTAGCGCTCGGTATGGGTAAAATTGAAAATCGGATATAACGGATATGGGCTCACGGTTCCGTTTGGAACCATTTTGTTTGTTGTAGGTAAGTAGAACTCTGTAAACTCGAATAGGTAAGGTAGTTTTCAAATAGCAAATACCAAAACCATTAGGTAGGTTTTGGTATTTGCTAAGTGGAGTGAATTCCTTACACCCCGACTCCACAGTAGATAATTTCTCTCAGAATGTTCGTCTTGACATTAAAAATCGAATGGAGTCACTCCGTTTCATATCTTGATTGGATGTCAAGATGTAAATATCTTGACAGAGATATTTGACATACATTTTGCCAGGTGAAGATTTTGTTGCTTTTTTTCTAGAAATTTAATTTTTTATTTCATTATTTTGTATCCATATGCTGCTTTTGATGTTAATCTCTGTAATGGCGAGTGACAATTTTGGTTTGTGATATTAAGTGTTATTTGCAATTTCTTGATTTGAAATGTCATAACATGATTTGCCAAGTGGCGCATTCTTTTATGTTTCTCTAGTATTGGCTGTGGTTAATGTGTCAAAAAGAAGTGTTGTAATGTCATATTTAAAAAAGTTACTTTGAGTTACTTTTCATTTATGAACGACAAAAGCTAAAAATATGGCTGATCTGTCAAACAAATTGGGTGAAAAAAGTCGAAATAGATTTGGAATTAAAAATCTAGAAGAAATTGTGATTTCATTATTAAAAAGAACTTTTATCAGCACTTCGAAAATGCATACATTTTTCAAATTAAATTTAATTTCACTTCATTCTAGCACAAAATTGAATATTTAAGCAAAAATATTTCCAATTTTTTTTATCATTCATTACTTGCACAAATTTCTTTACTAGAAATCGACCAAATCAGATTAAAAAGGTCGCAAAACCTGGGAAATTTTCCAAACTCACTATCGACGGTAAAATCAATAAAAATAAAAATATATTAGCTTTATATTTTCCCCCAGATCTGATGTGGATTGTATATGCATACATGTATTACAAAAACAACACAAAATTCGACCTTGCTTTTGGATTTCGATTTGCAAATTTATTCTGACCATACACCCTTTGTACTTCTTTGCAAAAATGAGTTTTTTCTCTCACAGGTAGATGGCTTTTTGTGTTGAAGATAGGGAGAAAATAGAGAATAGAGTAGAGAGAAAATACAGAAACAAAAGGATAAACGGGGATCGGATAGGTATATAACACTCTTGTCGCACTGGGATCCTGTTTTGTTTTATTATGATAATCTAATCCGGATCAGATCTGGGGGATAATAAAATTAAACTATTACATATTACAAAAATGAGATCAATTACAAACCGAACGATCGAGAAGCAAACAAAAGATAACTCAAAATGAAAACATCGTGATTTCAGCTGCTTTTGACGGATTAACCATTTCAACTCAGTATCAAATAGATGAGTTGGAAAAATGTACTCAAAGTTACTTTTTGACACTTTAACTTTGAATCCAGGAACAACTTTGTGACGTCATAAAGTTAATTGAAGTAGCTTAATTTGTGATGGTTTATTTGCGGAGGAGTTTTCTCGTAAGGAGTTTTTTAATGGGTAAATTCATTATAATTTGTGTCGTGCAACCATTTTGTTTTAGGCTATGTCTTAATTGGACAAAGATCGCGCAACCCAGTGATGAGCTTCGGTCGGTCGCATCGCTTGTTGATAGCGCTACCAAAATGTGCGTCCTATTACCGATCGCTTCTTAAAACCGCCCGTGGTAAGTGGATGTAAACACACTATCGGGCGACCACGAAGGTGAATTTTGTATGTGGTTTCCTATTTGGAGTTTGCACCATACCTCAATGTCAGAGTAAACAAAGCTAGTATTGAATATACAAGAGAGACTTTTCAAATGCGCCAATCACAAAATATGATGATTGCGAGGTTCAATAAATATATAACTATAAATCTAAAGCAATAACAATTCTAAAACCCCACCTTGATTGCATTGAATCTATTTTTGAAACAATTCCAACATTTATCCCATAAAATGAAGATTAATTAAGATTCATTTATCATATTTTCCTTGAAATCCGTTGTATTGTGCGATCAAAAACAAACTCGCTTGATTTTAAGCAATTAAACAACTTCTTGTAGCGTCGGTCGCGCAAATTCAGTACCTGATTAGGACATTTCCCTTTAGGTATTGAGTTTGTTTTTGAAAGCTTGTGTGGAATAGCTTGAGCGATCTCAAAACAAGCATGTGCGACTGTTATACGTCATCGCGCTACCGCGTTTATATTCTAATAAGGACACATTGATTGACTTATTGAAGTTTGATGTTTTGGTTGTCCGATACAGCGATCATCGCTTGTTGTTCAGTCGTGCGATGGGTGCCAATTAGGACATAGCCTTAGGTAATGTCCTAATTGGCACCCATCGCATGACCGAGCAACAAGCGATGATCGCTGCATCGGACAATCAAAATATCAAACTTGAATAAATCAATCAATGTGTCCTTATTAGAATATAAACGCGGTAGCGCGATGACGTATAACAGTCGCACATGCTTGTTTTGAGATCGCTCAAGCTATTCCACACAAGCTTTCAAAAACAAACTCAATACCTTAAGGGAAATGTCCTAATCAGGAACTGAATTTGTGCGACCGACGCTACAAGAAATTGTTTCATCGCTTAAAATCAAACGAGTTTGTTTTTGATCGCACTAAAATGCAACGGATTTGAAGGAAAATATGATAAATGAAGCTTATTTAATCCTAATTTTATGGGGTAAATGTTGGGATTGCTTCAAAAATAGATTCAATTATTTTATAATTAGGTGGGGTTTTAGAATTGTAATTTTTTTAAATTTATAGTTGTACATTTGAACATGAACATCGCAATCATCATATTTCGCAATTGGCGCATTTTAAAAATCTCTCTTGTACATTCAAGATTAGCTGTAAACATTTTATTTACTCTTAACAACATTGAGGTTTGGTGCAATTTTGAAAGAATAGAAAACCATTTTTATACAAAATTCACTTTTGTGGTCGCTCGATAGTGTGTTAACATCCACTTACAATGCACGATATTACTTAGGAGCGATCGGACACACATTTTGGTAGCGCTATCAACAAGCGATGCGACCGACCGAAGCTTATCGCTGGGTTGCGCGATCTTTGTCCAATTAGGACATAGACTTAGCGCTTGTATTACAGATTCCTAGTTTTTGCCATACGTGGTAATGACCCGATCCCTTACCTTCAGGTGAAAACGAATGTTTACACATCTTGCACGCGAGTCCTGGTACTCACACATTTTTTTTTCTGAAATTCGTTGCTCTAATTAATTCTTAATCAAAAACTGAAAACTAGATGATTCTATGTCTTCTAGTTTTTGAGAAAATTGAAAATTACTAAAACTACTACCGTACAAAACTCGAATGTTTGCTCGTTTTTTTTATGATCTAAGTGGGTATGCATACTTTGAACATTTCAACTGCTTTGTATATATTTGCTTAATCCAGATTCTTAAAATGCAAAAGAAACTTTGCATACACCCAACCTCGCACCTACCCCAAATCCTATAATGTGCCCAAGCAGGGGGGTTGCAGGGGGGCAGCATTCCTCCCCATACATACCTCACTGTTTATACGCCAGCCGTAATACGTAAGCAAGCAAAAAACAAACATCCCATACAAAAGTAGTTATAGTAATTATCGATTTTTTCAAAAACTAGAAGACATAGAATCATCTAGTTTTCAGTTTTTGATTAAGAATTAGTTAGAGCAACGAATTTCAGGAAAAAAAAATTATATATAATTTTACAGTTTTAATAAATTACACTTTAAACCTTTTTTTATGCTTTTTGTCTCGCAAATTTTGAGTTTAAAATTCATTTTTTCAAAAACCATACATAGATTTCACTTAGGTTAGGTTAAGGTGGCTGCCAGGAAAACTGCTGACACACTTAGGCCAGAATAGGCCCATTGTGATACCACATAAAGACTGCGAGGTGATCCTCGCTACTTTGTTGTAAGTATTACCGTTATTTTTTAATATTTTTTTTACATTTTTGGTACTGTTTTTATGAAATTGCCCCTCCCACCCAAACGGGGTGAGATAGACCCCCCCCCTCCCATAGAAAAAAATGCTTGTATTGAACTGTTCTAATTTTCTAGTTCTAGTTTTAATTATGGAACGTCCAATCTGGCAGACGGCAACCATGCCATGTCATAATTATTTGTGTATAACTATAATTGTAAAACAATATGATATGAAATAAATAATAATAATAATAATAATAATAATAATAATAATAATAATAATAATAATAATAATAATAATAATAATAATAATAATAATTGAACTGTTCTACAAAAAACCGTTATTATTTCTTGGCGCCTAAGTTATCGTAGATACTCTTGCCATATTATCCAATTTAATGTAGGTTATTCAGGACATTATAACATTTTCTTAAATATAATACCTACCTTCCTACCTAGGTCCACGTAGGAATATAGGTACATACCTGTTCTTTACATATCAAATCGAATTAAAATATTTTACTTTTCATTATTTCATTAGTATTTTCAAATAATTTTGTATTTGTTTCCTTTTACGAAACAACAAGTTCAAAATGTTGATATGCATTAGTATTAAAATTTCTTAATATCAGAAACTAGAAAATGATAAATATATGTAAATAAAATTAAAAATGATAGATAGGTACCTAGCTAACTAATCAACAAATGCTCACTCTAACGAATCTAGAATAGAATACCTACAAAAACTAAAAACTACACGCTCATTCAACCAACCAACAACCGAAAAAAAGAATACCTACATTTTTTCTATCACCCACATAAAGAATATTATCCTCCATCAATGCAAAAAAAGAGTTCATAATATACTTTTTATTTACTGTCACCAACTTCAGACGACCTTAACAACAACAAAAATCGTATATAGCTACAACACAAAAAAAAAAACATCATCGCATTGCCTTTCGTCTTCCTCTCGATCATTGCTGACTGCATAGAATAGATATACTAAACAGAAAAACAAGTTTTTATTCAATATTTTCCCCATTTATATATTCTGTCTGAGTAACAAAGAAAGAGAGAAACATATGAGCGGGAACGCAAGAGAGAACTTTTTGCAAAAGACAAACAGCTTTCTTTATGAGCTTTACTATCGACAGGCAAAGAGCTTTCTTGCCTGTTGATCGTCTGCCTGGTGTAAAAAAAAATTGGGACATTTTTTTCTATTTTATACATTTTTTTATCTGTATAGTTTGTTATCTGTGATTTAAGGTTTGGATGGTGCGTTCGGCATTTTTTTGCATTTTTCATTGCTCTTTCTTATGATTTTCGTGGGTTTTGACTTTGTAGGTTTGGTATTTTTTAAAGCAACCCAACACTAGAATCATAATTATAACCGTGTAGGTAAGTATATAACAGCCGTTTTCCTTTGGAGGTGGCAAAGTACTTAGTGCCCTTTCACACGAGGAAACTGAGTTGCCAGCAACTTTTAGTTCTTGGGTGAGAATGGCAGGAGGAAAGAGGGGTGAACAGAATCTCCCCATAGAAGAAGAAGTAAAGGAAGTGGTGTATATCACATATACAGTGTACGTGAGTGAAGCAGCAAGAATTGAAAAAAAAAAACAAATTGAGATTCATCTGTCATTTTGCCGAGCTGAAAGGAAGTGTTTTGAAATTTCAATTTGTTAAACAAGTGAAAAAGTTTATTTAAACTAAATAAAAAAGTGAAATAAAAGTTAGAATAGTGAATACTGTCAATAATTTATTTAAAAAATATAAAACAGCATGTGGTGGCTACGTTAAATCCTCTAAAAACGCCTATACTAAGGAGTATACAAATATTTTTGTTTACAAGTTAATTTTGTCTGATTTTTTCATATAAAGTAACGTGAAGTGATGTTATTTAGGTAAATAAATTATCTTAGAATACTTTAAAATTAAGATTTTATCGCAATTTGCAATAAAAATAACAAATTTGTTGAAAACAAAAATATACTTTAATCCAGTGATTTCGTTGAGACTCATCTGTCAAATGAGAAATTCTCGCACAGGGTCGATCTAGTTTTTGTTGGTGGTGGCAAGGCGCTCAAATCCGTTTAGCGCCCGTAGTGCAGAGTTATTTTTTAACGCTTTAAATAAAATATTTTTAAAGGGGTAACAGCAGAATCCTATTTATCTTGTTGGATTTGTATCCTCGTCACGAAGTGTTTATTTCGGTTTAAAAGTACACTACCATAAAAAACATCACTTTATTAAGAAGAATATGAGAGAAAACTTACCTGTAAAAAAAAGATTTGTGCACCGGATTATAGGCGTTTTTATATGATTTAATGCATCACCACATGTTTTTTTATATATTTCTTATCAATAAAGTTTTTCAAAGTATCAAAGTATCACTATACCAACTTTCATTTCACTTTTTTATTCAGTTCAATAGACTTTCACTATTTTTATGATTTAAAATCTCTGTACACTTTTCTACAGCTCGGCAAAATGACGGGAGCATCTCAATTGTTTTTTTTTTTTTAATCTGGCTTCCTTTGGGCGCCCCAGCCTTCAGCCGTGTAACTGCACTGCGACCCTGGGGCAATGCATTTGTGTTTGTGTAACTCACACTATTTTGAAAAATGCTTCACTGTTTCCACGATATGCCAGTTCCTTTACTTCTTCTTCTTTGAATCTCCCCGGTCGAGGATTTGAGGAGATTTTTTGACATTTCCTTTCACATCTACGTTTAGGTGTGTTCAACCAATGGACTTTCAATGGAAATTTCAAAAATTGCCTGGAGATTTGTTTCCTCGTATGAAAGGTACAACAGATTTTTAAGTAGATTAAAAGAAAACGTCAAAAAAATCTCCAGCAACTTGTTTCTTCGTGTGAAAGGGGACTTATGAGTAGATGAAAACCCTAATCTATTACTACCAACTGCACATGCTCTCATGTGCGAGTAGATACATTTAACATGGGAAAACAGTTTGATATCACAGTACACATATCTAAGGTATTGTCTTGCGCATGTTGTCCGAAATGAGAACTGTCAAAAAAATTCAAGATAGCAGCCTTACGTGACCCCGTCCGCTGTATTACAACATCAACGAAGAAAACAAACACAAAAGGATAATTTAAATAACACTAAAAACCAGGGAGAAATGTTGTTTGCATGACAAAATAATGTTAATAAACACTAAAAAGCTTGAAACAATTGTATTTGCTAATAAATAAGTAACAAATGAACACATAAAATGAAAACGCTAATGATATTACCTTTAATATGTGTACTGTGTGTACTTGTACTTGTGTACTTGATATGTTCCATTTAAAAAAGCTAGCAAAGTACTTGCAAGTACTTCGCCAACTCCAAAGGAAAACGCCTAATGACGAATGTGGTGTTCATCTAGAGTTGTTAGCGATTTTATTTCGTCTGTTTTTAGTTCGTTAATTTGTTGCGATATTAGTTTTAAATCTTCATGGCTAGAAAATTTAATGATACCTAAACTGTTCGGGTAGTTTGGAAAACTGGAAGAATTATCTATTAGAAGTTTTGAAATGTTTATGGAAGGAATATAAAATTTGTTAAGATGTTGTAGAATCTTCACTAAATGCGTGTATTGTCATGTCTTTGTTCTTTAGGTAGCAATGACCTAGAATTTCTATTACAGCAGTGCCATGCAAATTGTAGGAGGTAATGTTGTCATTGCATATTTCGTCGATATAATAATTAATAATTATTTAAAGATGAGAAAATCCATTTATTCTTTTGCGAAAGTTGGATACTGCTGAATGGTTGAATTGTCTTATTTTTCGCATGGGTTGGGAATAGCGGGTTTCGGTTATTTCGGCTATTTCACACTGTAGGTTTTCTTTTTGTGAACTTAATTAAGGATGTGTAAGCGGACACGTGAATTTATCATCTTGAAATTTACAGAGAGATAACTCTGCGGTGTTTAATTGATAATAGTTTTCTTTCCTATAATCTAGGAAGATGTATTGGGATGTTGGTTCTATAAACACTAACATGTTTTTGGGTATATTTGGTAGAGGGATACATTTGTATAAGATAAATTTTTGGTTTCGTATATTATTTGGCGTCATGAATAGCTACTTTGGTTGTACAAATTTTATAGAAAGATATAATGTTTTTATTAATTGGAGTATTGGGTAATTTTGTGTTTAATGGGAGTTCTTGCTTTATTTTTGCTAGTACGTTTCCATTGTTCGGGAGTTATAATGCATGGATGGGGTTTGCCGTGAGTTACATCTGTAACTTAATCGAGTATGTCGTTCAGTGTGTTAAGATTTCTTATGATAATGAGAGTCACTAAAGAAGTAAGAGATTCCAGTTCAGTGAAGGCAACAATGTTTGTTGTATTATTGAGTCTATCCAGCATTTTTTTGTATAGTCTAATTTTGAATTAATTATCATCATTTGGTTTTTAATTACCGCTTCTGATTTACTAAAAACGTTTTTGGTTGTTTCAAGGATGAGGGTTTGTTTTTTTTTTCAAGGGATATAACGTGGTTTTCATTTTCCTAAATTTGTTTGATCTCTTCAGTATACAAATGTGCATCATCTTCGTTTAATGTACCGAAAAGTGACTTGCTTAGAATTCCTACGGCATAGAATAATGATCTTTGTTTTCTATAGTGTGGGCTTACAAGACTGTATTTCGTCTGAACTTCAATCATTAAATGATTAATTTCGGATAACGCTGAGGCACATTTTATTTGAAACTGTTCTTTAGTTTTAAGCTGTTCACATATACCACTGATCTCGATGATTATTGTTTCTGCTTCCCCTAGTGCTTTGGTTAAATGTTCCAAATCATAGTACACAACGAGTACAATTTTTTAGTAAGGTGGGGAAAGCCTTATCCATGGATTTGGGATATGTGAGTATGCGCGCTTGCGCCTCGCTACGTATGCTGGACTAATAGGAAGTTCGAAATCTTCCTTTTGGATTCCCAAACAAATTTCGTCTCCAAACATGATTTCAATGGCATCATGATGGGTTACTTTGCTTCCGTTGACGTTAATTCCACTTGAGTTCTCACAATCGGTGATTGTAATTTTTTCGTCATATTTGTCTATGTCAATAAATGCATGGCTATTTGAAACAAATTCAGTCGGAATTCTCAAGCCATTACCATCGTTGTTGTGTTGCCAATTTCAGTAATCCCCTTTTTAATGGAATTTCCACATCGGATACTATGTTATATAATAGCCAATATGAATTAGGTTCGGAGCTAATGAATTTCATCTTGATGTAGCGTAATTCTTTGGTCGCAAGATGTCGCTTGTACTAAGCTCTCTTCGGCAAAGATCTGATCTGAAAAAAGGAAAAGTAAAGAGAAAAGTTTATTACTCACGCAGAAGTTGTAAGTTATTGTTGTGTATAAGCTTAGATTTTTTATTAATTTGGACAATCGTGTTCTCGTCGGACTTTATTTTGATCACTTTGGGTGGTCCTTCCCATAAGGCGGAAAGTTTATTTTTTCTAGTGAGATTTTTAACCAAAACCTTGTCGGCTACATTAAATTTTTTCATAGTCGTGTTCTTGTCATAATAAAGTTTTGACTTTTCTTTTTTTCGTGCAGGATCTCTGGCTTTTTTATATCCATTCTGTAAATCGACATCTGAGTTCGTGAGAGTAGTTTTCATAATTATATAGAGTTTGAGGAGTCTTACATAGTGAGCTGCAGCTGGGAATCCGTGCAGGATAACCGTATAATAAATAGCTCATAAGGAGTGTATGTGTGCTACTATAAGGAGTTGTATTATACACAAACATATAGTACGGGAGGCAGCGTGGAATTTTTAGTAGTCATTTTACCCCGAATGGTGCCTACTGTATGTGAAAGATTACAAACGAACAATCAAAAAAATGCAAGTCAGTCGCCGCGCCCGCGGTGGGGATAGGAGTGATGGGGTCTTGAAGTTGTAAAAAAAATTTTGTTTTCAAGTCATTTCATACCGCTTCAAAATGTGTGGGATAGTTGTTCAGATAATACTGAATCAAAAAACAATCGTCAGCTGCATGGGAGGCGGGGGATTATACGTCAGTCGGGGGCATGAACTGGTAATTTTTTTCAAAAAATAAAGTCATTTTATACCTTATGAAATTTACGAGCTGAATATTGATGTTTTATAAATAATGAAAACAGCCGTCAGCTCTTTGGCTAACGGGGGAAAGACCGTCAGTTGGCGTCTTAAACATTCTTCGCCTAAAGCAGTTCTGTGCATTTTACAATCACCGTAACATATAAAGTAACGACCTTTACCTCCACAAACATTCAACTAATACCAGTTTTTATAAAAAGTTCGTTCCGGAAACCGAAACCATTGATGGATACAGGGGTTCATAGAAATCATAGCCCTCCCTTCCTGGGACTTTACCGAGTTATAAACGCATTTAAAATATGTACATATATGAAATCAATTATTTTGATTTCACCACAACAAATTAATTAGGTACATTTTTATTTCGGTTGTCAATAAACCATTATTTGTAATTTTTTTAAGAAATAAAACCCGAACGTTCGAACGAAAAAAAAACGCATAGTTTACTAGTTAACGAAAAAAAAGTCGTAGGTACCTAATTATTTCCCTCCAGAGAAAAAATACGAATAATCTTCTTTTGTGGATAAAGTTGCAAGCAACAATTGCGGTTTTTGTTCAGTTTATTTTACTTTACAATAAATTTTTAGATTATTTTAAAAAATATAGTCCAGTCAACGAAGGAAAAATTTATCATGCTCTCTCGGTTATTATTTTATGTCATAGGAGTGACCCCCAGGTATAACACACTAAAAGTCCCCTTCTCAGGGCCGCGAGCTTAAGGTAGGAGTTGAGTTGGGGTTAAAAGTAGTTGTTTTTCGTGAATACTTTTAAAACTTAGTGTATTAGCGGAAAAGTTTACACTACGAAATGAAAGACAATTAAATTTCCTAAAAAATAAAATGCACGGCCTGGGTCGCACGTACTTGCTCTTATGCTCAAGACACTGTGGGCTTAAGAAAATTGTATATAAAAACATGGAAACTATGAGAAAAATGTAGAGAAATACGACATTTAAATTGGATAAGACAACTCTTTTGACAGTTTGATGAGGAAAAAAAGAATGCCATCTTAATTCTTGATTGAATATGATTGTATGGGAAAAAATTTAAAATCGTTGGAGCGGTTTTTAAAAAAAATAATTTTGTATATATAAAATTCTTAAAACATTTTTAAAAACAAATTTTGGTATGCAAATCTAAAGTATATATTTATGTGTATATAAAAACAAAATTTGAAAAAAAAATTAAAAACCTGTTTTTGAGATATCAAATTTTCAAAAAAAAAAGTTTGAAACTTTTTTTAAAAATCCAAAAACTTTTTTTTTGGAAAATTTTGATATGCAATATTATTTGATCTTATCTGAATTTTGTACATAAAAAATTCATTTAAATCCGTTTAGCCGATAGCGAGAAAATTCAAAATAAAAAAATACGTTCTATGACAGGTACTATTAATAGTTGCTAAGTGTACAATTTTGTAATTTTCGGTAGTTGACCGTACTAATTTTAGTATATGAAAAAATGTAATCAAAATCGTAGGAGTCATTTTTAAGCAAACAAATATTTTCCTTTCCGGTTTTTTAACTTTTGTATAGAAGGTACCGTTATTTTTTCATAAATGTAAATTTTTTCTGAAAATATTTTAGAGAGTACTAAAAAAGTCTTAAATATCGAGTTTCAAAAAAGTCGATCGTATCGTTTTCGAAATATTTGATTTTCCAAATAAAATTTTGAAACATGTTTTAAAAATCCAAAACATATTTTTTTCAGAAATTTTGGAACACAAAATTATTTATATTTTTTGGAAGCTTCTGTGTAAAAAAAATAATTGAAATCGGTCGTACCGTTTTGAAGAAAATCAAAAATCAAAAAAATGGTTCTTTGGGAGGTACCATTGATAACCATTTTTGAAAAATGGTTTTCCACCCGAAGAAAGCCTTTACTAAAATAAATTTATTGAATTTTTTTAAAGAAAAGTTGTCGAGCCGTTTTTGAGAAAAATACGATTATGTAAAATTGTATGGCAGGTACAGTTATTTTTGCTTCTAAAAAAAATTAAAAAAAAGTGTGGGCATAATCAACAAAAACCACTATGTACCAAGTTTGAAGAAAATCGATCGATCCGTTTAGGCTGTAGACGAAAAGTCACAGACAGAATTGTGCCACCCACTTTTTTGGTGTTCTCTATCATCGTAATATCATGTTTGATTGTTATCTCAATTATTTTTGCACGAATCTAAAACTTGCCTTATAGTACCTATAATCGCAAGTAAAAAGAAAAACGCATATTATGTCACTGAGCAAGTTATTGCGGTAATGGAGCTTTGTTACGTGGATAGCATTCTGGGGCCTATTTCAGCGCTAAAAACCTCACCAACTACATCATACAACTAAAACTTACAACAACATCAGTTACATTTTTTCATAAACATATCCCATTTTAAACATTTTACATTTTATGTCAATTTATTTATGCGTTCGTTATATCGCAAATTCGCTATATCGGGTATTCGTTATATTGGGCGTCCAATGTATATTAAACAGTATAATAACAAAAACATGGCCTTTGACATATGCTGCGTCAAAGCAATAGAGCAGTTGTTTTCTTCTTTAGGCCCAATCTACAAGCCCCATTGCTTTGATGCAGCATATGTCATAGACCATGTTTTTGTTATTATACTGTTTAATATACATACTGTTGTTTTAAATTTGTATTGCTTTATTATGAAAAGTGGTCCCTTGGAAACTGTTGTGTCTACGAAAACAGTTTTGGACTTAAATTGAAGAAAATTTATTAGATAAGGTTGAAATCCTTTAGAGCAATGTTTTATTCGAAAATTAAGGCGTAATGGTTAAAATGGCCAATAAGTTTAAAAACCGTGAGAAAATCGTGTTTTTTTGGATTTTTACCAATATTGCGTTTGGTGCTTGAGGCCAACATCATAAACAACTCAGCAAAAAATCAGAGCTACCGGAACTGACGCAAGGTCTCAGTTCTATGAAACTACAAGGTTACTGGACTATTTAATTGAAATGTTTTTTTTGTTGTTTTTATTGTATATCTCTTAATAATAAAAATTCTCACTTAGACCTTTAACCCTACAATTATATAAGACAGTAACATTGTTTTTCAAATGTTTGACATTTCTACGCCTCGTACCATTCATAACCCCGCTCTTACCGAAAATTTGAATAAAGCTTTTTTTTAGGAAATTTAATTGTCTTTCATTTCGTAGTGTAAACTTTTCCGCTAATACACTAAGTTTTAAAAGTATTCACGAAAAACAACTACTTTTAACCCCAACTCATCTCCTACCTTAAGCTCGCGGCCCTGAGAAGGGGACTTTTAGTGTGTTATACCTGGGGGTCACTCCTATGACATAAAATAATAACCGAGAGAGCATGATAAATTTTTCCTTCGTTGACTGGACTATATTTTTTAAAACAATCTAAAAATTTATTGTAAAGTAAAATAAACTGAACAAAAACCGCAATTGTTGCTTGCAACTTTATCCACAAAAGAAGATTATTCGTTTTTTTTCTCTGGAGGAAAATAATTAGGTACGACTTTTTTTTCGTTAACTAGTAAACTATGCGTTTTTTTTCGTTCGAACGTTCGGGTTTTATCTCTTAAAAAATATACAAATAATGGTTTATTGACAACCGAAATAAAAATTTACCTAATTAATTTGTTGTGGTGAAATCAAAATAATTGATTTCATATACATATTTTAAATGCGTTTATAACTCGGTAAAGTCCCAGGAAGGGAGGGTTATGATTTCTATGAACCCCTGTATCCATCAATGGTTTCGGTTTCCGGAACGAACTTTTTATAAAAACTTGTATCAGTTGAATGTTTGTGGAGGTAAAGGTCGTTACTTTATATTTTACAGTGATTGTGAAATGCACAGAGCTGCTATAGGCGAAGAATGTTTAAGACGCCAACTGACGGTCTTTCCCCCGTTAGCCAAAGAGCTGACGGCTGTTTTCATTATTTATAAAACATCAATATTCAGCTCCGTAAATTTCATAAGGTATAAAATGGCTTTATTTTTTGAAAAAAATTACCAGTTCATGCCCCCGACTGACGTATAATCCCCCGCCTCCCATGCAGCTGACGATTGTTTTTTGATTCAGTATTATCTGAACAACTATCCCACACATTTTGGAGCGGTGTGAAATGACTTGAAAATAAAAAAAATTTTACAACTTCAAGACCCCATTACTCCTAGACCCACCACAACCGGACCAGCTGACGTTCAGATGTCTTATGTGAATGCGGAAAACTATTGTTGGTATAATTTTCAGCCGGTATGAAATGACTTTTCAAATTCCACGCTGCCTCCCGTACTATAGCGTAAAGCAACCATGTAGCCCAAGTGAGAGGGTCTTGGTTAACATAGTGTCGAAGATATTCCGCAAGAGTTCTATGACTGCGCTCTAAAGCACCATTAGTTTGTGGATGGTATGGGGTCGTTTGCAATTTTCGTGTTTTGAAAATTTTACAAAAAAATTAGTTCCCTGGTCTGTAAGGATTGAGTCAGGAATTCCAAATCGGCATACTAAACGTTCAACTAACATACGTGCTCTTGTGGGTGCTTCTGCATTTGGAACGGGAATTGCTTCCGAAAATTTGGTTAAATCATGTTGAAATGTCAAAATATATTTGTTTCTTTCATAACTAACGGGTAGAGGACTCACTACGTCAAGAACAATACGCTCAAAAGGTGTTTTACTAGTAGTCATTCATGAGTAACTTATTGTTTCGTGATAGCTTGTTTTTCTGAAATGACTCGCACTTCCGAATATACTCGTTAGTATCTTTAGCCAAAGTTGGCCAATAAAAGTATCTTTTAATTCGGTTGGTTGTTCTCGTTACCCCTTGATGTCCAATAAATGGAGACTCATGCTTTTCGTGGAGAACTTTTAAGATTTCATTTGCGTTAGTCAAAACAATTCTTTCATCAATAAAAAGATAAATGTCTAAGTTTTGGGATTGGAAAATTTTTTCAATAAGTTTTTTAATTTTGGATTCATTGTTTTTAATCGCCAAAGCGAAACCTTAGGTCTTATATCTTATGAATTTTGATTTAATTTCGTTCAGGACGCATTCCGAAATTTGTTGATCTTTTATGCTTCTAAAAGGTATGGGTAAAGTTATGACTAAGAGGTTTGTATTTTAATTCAAATTGTAGGTTAAAGTTTCTCCTATTTCAGGTTTTATAAAATTTGGTATTTTTGCCTTTAAGATTTCTTCTATTGACATTATAAAAGGTAATATAATAATTTTCAAATCGATCTGCTTAGAATCATAAATTGAACCACTCATTTCATATAAATGTAAGATAGAAGTGACTTGTATATCGTCTAAGGAAGCAGTTTGTTGGAAAGTCTTACTTGGATTGTTTTTTCCTAGGTTTTTTTCTTCAAGTACTCGTTTTTGATTTCTGGTTGTTACTAGTACTTTGGCTTCATCATTGGGTTTAATTCGACTCAGTGCATCAACATTTGTGTTAAATTTCCCCTTTTTGTGAATTATCTTGTATTCGTATTCTTCCAACAAGATTCTCCATCGCATAAGTCTGGACGTAGGATCTTTTCTTCCTATTAACCATTGAAGTGAACTATGGTCCGTAAAATCGTAAATTTTCTTCCATAAATATATGGCCTAAATTGTGTTAAAGCATAGATGACTGCCAGAAGTTCTTTTTCAGATGTGGTGTACTTAGTTTCTCTGTCATTCAATACTCGGCTAGCAAAGAAAATTGGCTTATCGCTACCGATAGGACCTTGAGATAAAACAGCTCCTACTGCAATATCACTTGCATCGGTAGTTACTAGAAATTCTTGGCTAAAATCAGGGTATGTCAAAACAGGAGGATTAATTAGTTTCTCTTTAAGAATTCTGAATGCCTCATCGCAAAAAGCATCCCAGTGAAAAGGAACATTCTTTTTCGGTAACTTAGTTAAAGGTTTTGCCACCTTGGCAAAGTTCGGAATAAACTTTCGGTAATATCCTATGAATCCAAGAAAAGATTTGACACCTTTTGGTTTCTTTGGTACCGGGAAAGTTTTTACGACTTTGCTTTTTTTTTCAGGATTTGGTAATATTCCGTTTTCCGAGATGATATGTCCTAAATACGTAAGTTCTTTTCTGAAAAAATGGCACTTCTCTGCTTGAGGTTTAAAATTATTAACCCGGAGGCGGTTTAGAACTTTAATAAGTCTATTGTTATGGTCTTTGAGATCATAACCATAGATGACTATGTCATCAACAAACTCAAAGCATTCGATACCTTGAAGTCCCATTTAGACATTATTAATGAGTCTCTGAAATGTGGCGGGAGCGTTTTTAACACCAAACGGCATACGGTTATACTCGTAATGTCCGTACGGAATGCTAGAAGCAGTCTTAGACTTGTCTTCTTTGTCCATGAGAATCTGATGAAAACCATGTGCGAGATCAAGTGTACTAAAAAACTTTGAGCAATGGGTATGCATCTCCAAAAATAAGTTTGTTTAACTTCCTGAAGTCAACAACAAGCCTCCATCTTTTTTCTCGATCTTGTCCAGGTTCTTTCAGAACCAATAATAATGGTGAATTCCATTGACCACTACTCGGTTGCACTACGCCATCCGTCGTCTAACATTTCCTTCACTTGTTTGTGAATTTCCTGTTTCGTGCTCTCTGGGAGTCTATAAGGCCTTATATACAGAGGTGGCTTGCCTTCCGCAGTTATAATTTTGTGTTGTATAGCATGTGTATGTGTAAGGTGATCACCGTCAAGATAAAAAAAATCATTATTTTCACGACACATTTGCAAAATTGACTCTCCCCACTTCTTTGTGACTTAATTTTTTGTACAGATTTCTTCTGTTCGTGGTTCTATAAGAATTTTATTTGTATATTGGCACCTTTTTTCGGAAATACTCATTTCTAATTTAAATTTATTTTACAATTATATTTTTTGAGGAAATCGTTTCCGATAGTTCTATCATAGTTCAAATTTATTTGGTTTGATATTATTTGGATTGGATGTTCTAGGAAGGATTATGTTGTAAGGTCCCTATAATTTGTCCTTAAGTTTTCATGGAATCTCCTGCTAAAGTAGGTGTTTTCAGGGGATTTAATGGGAAAATTTTGTTCTATTAGACTAACGTCTGCCCCAGTGTCTATTAAGAATGTGTCAATTTTTTGTATTGACGGATCAAATTTTACCAGTATCACTGGTTCTTAACCCAGCGGCTCCATTGGCAATATTTGAGACAGTAAATTGTCAAATATTTCTATGCACACATTTTATAATTGAAATTGCCTGGCAATGAAAATGCCCACCCAAGCAATAAATTGCCATTCCTATTCCAATTGCCATCGCCTCAAATATTGCCAATAGAGCCACAGCGTAAAACTCAGGACAGAATAATACAGACATATTTAAATTTATTGATTGTAAGTGTGGATTCGGTAGTAGTTTTCTGTACCCCGGACAAATTGCCGATCTGTTCTATCCGAGTGCAATCGTTTCCCTCATTATTTTCATATTCACTAGGGTGATGTCTCATCACGTGATTAAAAGTATTTGTTTTATCATTTGAAGGTTCTTGTCGAAAGGGATTTTGAGTTGTAGGTTGGTTTTTCATTCTTAAATGAGCTAACCGTGTCCTACACTCATACTCAGTGTGATTCATACGATTACAGTATGTGCATTTAATAAATTTAACTTCTTTTTTTATATGCTGTGGAGCGAAATTTGGTAAATTAGTATTGCGATAGCAGGTTGAAGAAGTGTGTCCTGCCTTACCGCAAGTTTGGCAAATAATAATCGATTTTGACAATTTGAGTGGAAACAAGAAGCGGTTTTGTGTCCAGTTTTTCCACACGTCGAACAAGTGGGTCTAAATTTGTATTTTTAGAGGGGTTTGTGAATAGGGTTTCATTCTCTAGGCGAGGAAACTGGTTGATAGCATATACAATTGTAGCTTTTAAATCTTAGGCAATATGCGCTTTTACTAATAACCTGAGGTGAGGGTTTTTTAAACCTTCCTCGAAGGAACGTAATGCCATGGATATATTCTCTGCAATTAAATAATCTCTAACAGGTTTTTCACAAACTGAGTTATAAGTAACGGAAACAAGGGCTAGATGTAGGTTAGATAAACGATCACCGAAATCCTTAACAGACTCCGTAAGGGATTGCTTTTCTTGTTTTGAGCTAAAGGTATTTATTTGACTTCTTTGAATTGGGATTATAATTCAGCTATAGGATCAGTCCATTAAGGAAAGGTTTTATGCTGAATATATTCAAAAGCCGCACCTTGTAGTCTTGTTTTAACCACCGTCAAGAACAATGAATTTTGCGCTTCGCGAAGGAGAAAAGAGTATTCCCACATGAAATAAATCGATCGAGTTCGTCCGGTTTTCCATCGAACACCGGTATGATATTAGTAATGTCGTTAAGACTTATTTTCACTGCCATGATAATAGAAGAAAGTTTAAGCTCGTGATCATAAAAGGGTAAGGCTGTGAAGAGCTCTACGATTGGAAGTTGCCGTCTAGTGAGAATTTTGTAGGTACCAAGAATTCACTTTTTGAGTGTATGTATTTATAATTTATTGAAAAAATTCTTATAATATAAATTTTTACTATTTTTTTTCTGGAAAAAGTGTAAGAGAGAAAAAAAAATCTATATATTTATTTATATATATATATATATATATATATATATATATATATATATTAGGGTGGTCCTTATTTTAAAAACCTTTGAGCACCTGTTTTTTTTGTTCATTGACATCTTTAAACACTACCCTATTTTTTTTTATTTTTTTAGATCACGTTAACACGTGCCGCATTGAGCTTAAAGTTGATGCCCCTGTGAGAGTAAGGGATTAATTAAATACTGTTTTAGCTCCAAAAATAACGGTACTTGCTATACAACAGTTATGAAAAACCTTATTTATCTTAAAAACAACTCAAAAGATTTCGATAATAATTTTAAAAATTTGTATAGTAACTCGAATATTTTTTAAAAATTCTCAATTTCCAAGCAAATTGAACTTTTTGAGCAAAAACATGGAACCCAGTCGTGCCTTTAATTTTTTTTTATTTTGAAGCAAGAGTAGGTAACAGATTTGAAAGTTCACTTTATTTACAGTGGGTTGCCAAATTAATAGGGACATTCATAAATTTTAAGCAAACTTTAGTTTACCTGTTAAAGATCAATGAAAATTATGTTTTTATATTGTTTATATTGATGAAAGAGTGTTAATTCATTATTTGAGAGTATTTTTTTATAAAACTAAATTAAAAATACGTAACAGTTAAAAAAAAATTTTAGTAACTAGTCTAGAACAAAAAAAAACAAGAATTCAGAGAAAACTTGATATTTTGTTAAGTTTCCTTTTACCATCATAACAGCTTCTAACTGCCTCGGTATGCTCTCAATGCACTTTTTAGCAGCTTCTGCTATTGCAGTACAGTGGTGCCAAGCTTCTATGAGCTTTTCAAAAAGTTGTACTTTGTTGGTTTTGACCTCCTTGGCAATTTCCCATTTTTTTATTTGCCAAAGGTTGTCTATCGGGTTCATATCTGGGGAATTGCATAGCCACGGTAAAACTTAAATTTTTCGTTTATTTAAAAGCTTTGTTATACTCTTTGTTTTATGGCATGGAGCAGAGTCGTGCATTAATTGTATTGATTCGTTGTCTGGGACCAGTCTTTAAGCTGTGGTATGTGTCGATTTTTCAAAACTTCTTTACATTGGTCTTGTCTTATTGTATCCTGAACGATATGCAAGTGTCCAACACCTCTTGTACTGATGACTGACCACACCATAATCTTCACAGGATGTTTTACTCTTTCGACGATGCATTCAGGGTTATATTTCTCGCCTGGCCACCACCGCACAAAGCTGCTCTTGTCAGCTAGAACTTCAAAGTTGAACTCATCGGAGAAACACAGCTGGAAGTATCCGCCGCCCAAAGCTGCTCTTGTCAGCTATAACTTCAAAAGTGAACTCATCGGAGAAACACAGCTGAAATAAAGAATTTAAGCAATGAATGTTTACTTTATTGTTACCTAACTTTGAAAAAACTCTTTATTACAGATGTGTTTCTCCGATGAGTCCGTTTTTGAAATTCTGGCTGACAAGAACAGCTTTGTGTGACGACGGCCAGGCGAGAAATATCACCTTGAATGCATCGTTGAAAGGGTAAAACATCCTATGAAGATTATGGCGCGGTCAGTCATCAGTACAAGAGGTGTTGGACACTTGCATATCGTTCAGGGTACAATGAAACACGACCAATACAGAGAAGTTTTGAGAAATCGATTGATACTACAGCTTAAAGACTGGTCCCAGACAACGAATCAGTACCATTTATGAACCACTCTGCTTCTTTCCATAAAGAAAATAGTGTAAAAAGTTCTTTAATGAACAAATAATTCAAGTTTTGCTGTGGCCAGGCAATTCCCCAGATATGAACCCGATAGAAAACCTTTGGGAAATAACAAAAGGGGAAATTGCCAACGAGGTCATAACCATGAAGGTTAACCTATTGAAAAGCTCATAGTAGTTTGGCACCACTGTCCTGCAATAGCAGAAGCTGCTAAAAAGTGCATTGAAAGCACTGTTATAATGGCAAAAGGAAACGTAACATAATATTAAGTTTTCAATGAATTCTTGTTTTTTTTTTTGTTCTAGACTAGTTAATAAGATTTTTTTTAAACTGTTACGATTTTTTAATTTAGTTTTATAAAAAAAATACTCTCAAATAATGAATGAACACTCTTTCATCAATATAAACAATATAAAAACATAATTTTCATTGATCTTTAACAGGTAAACTAAAGTTTGCTTAAAATTTATGATTGTCCCTATTAATTTGGCAACCCACTGTATTCTGCAAATCAAATTTTTAATAGCACCCGGTTTTGGTCAGTTTTATGAAAATTCAAATTTTCAACCTCATTGCGGCACGTGTTAATACAATCCGATTAGCATGAAATTTTTTCGGTACACGTTTTTAGTGTGGAAGAACAGAAAAAAATGGTGCTCAGTAAAAACAAACAATTTTTTTTTTCTCCATACAAATAAGGACCACCCTAATATACATACATACATATATATATTAGACTGATTCAAAAAAATGAAAATGTCTTGGATTTTCAATGCCACTAGCTTTTTAGTTAGAGTTAAATGAAATAATAATCCTGGCAAAATTTCAGCCCTTTAGGTCAATATTTAGAGTTCGCTCATCGCCACTTTCTGTTTTCCATACAAATCGTATGGGAACAATCTTTTTGATTCCTTCTTTATTTTATAACTTTAGAAACGGTTATCATACAGAAATGATCAAGGTAGAATTTGAAAGTTATTCAAGGTCAGAGTGGTATTCGTGGTGAATTTCAAAGTTTGTTGGATTCCGTGTTGAAAAAATCAGCTATAATACAAGGTGTTTTCAAAAGTTGTAACAGGCTAAAATGTTTTGTAGTTTCTGAGAAAATTGAAAATAACGAAAACTTAGTTCTTGTTATTTGACGCCCTGGAATTTAAATTGTTCCTTCCTACAAACACCCAATTTCTAGTAGCAGTAGTAGGTATTTAAATTTCCAAATTTCTCAGAAACTTCAAAACATTTTAGCATGCGGTTTTCAGCATCTGATCGAAAATTAAGGAAGGTATTGAAATCCATAAACGAAAATTGTACTTGATAACGAAAAATTTTTCAAAAAGATATTTAAAAAATAAAATCACTTTTTAATTTCTTAAACTTAGGTTTGAAATTAATTTTTTCAAAAAATACAAAAACAACTTTTCTTAAAAGGTTGATTAAATAATGAAATGTTGGCTTTAAAAAAAAATAGCATGACACTATGAGTATTGCCGTTGATTTTTAATATTTTTTTCTTTTTTAAACCAATTTTCTTAGAAAATTGCCCCTCCCGCCTAAATGGGAGGAAATAGACCCCCGCTCTAAAACGATCTTTTTCTTGTCTGAGTTCAACCTACACGCACTTGTCTTTTTTTACAACATTTGTAAAACACCTTGTATTATAGCTGTATTATAGATTTTTTACTTGTGATATAGGTACTATAGGGCAAGTTTTGGATTCGTGCAAAAAAAAAAATTCGAGATAACAATCAAACATGACATTACGATGATAGAGAACACGAAAAAAGTGGGTGGCACAATTCTGTCTGTCTGTCTGTCTGTCTGTATGTACCTGAACCTACAGCCTAAACCACTGAAGCGATTTTCTTCAAATTTTGAACTTAAGGTTTTTTTGTAACTCTCCAGAGGGGAAATTGAAATTTTTTTTTTAGCTCAAAAAATAACGGTACTTGCCATACAACCGTTATGGAAAAGCTTATTTATCTCAAGAACGGCTCCAACGATTTTGATAAAAAAAAATCAGTGTATTACTGTGGACATGATGTAAATTTCAATAAGAAAAAAAATCACCAAAAACATTTATTAACGGTACCTGCCATATAACGGTTTTTTTTATTTTTGATTTTCTCATTAACCGCTCATCCGATTTCATTGAAATTTTTTGCACAAAAGCTTTGTTAGAAAATAAATAATACTGCATACCAAAATTTTTGAAAAAAATAAATTTTGGATTTTTAAGAAAAGATTCAAAATTTTTTTTTCAAAATTCAATATTTCAAAAACGGGTTGATGAATTATTTTGAAATTTCAGTTTTAAATGTATATTAATATATACTCAAAATTGGCATACCAAATTTTTTTTTGAAAAATGTAACAAAAATTTTATATATAAAAAATTAATTTTTAAGAAAACGGCTCCAACGATTTTTAAATTTTTTTTTGCATTTATTCATATTTGTTCAAGTAATCAAATGGCATACTTTTTTTTGAGCTCTAAGTTTTTTATCAGGCTGTTTATACAATTAAAAGAACGATTTAAATGCTTTTTATACTTTTTCTATAATTACTTGAATATTTTTTAAAGTTCTTAAGCCCCACACAACTTGAACATAAGAGCAAGTACGTGCGATCCAGTCGTGCATTTTATTAAACACGGAATCCAAAAAGCTTTGAAATTCACCACGAATACCACTCTGACCTTGAATAACTTTGGAAGGAGTGCATTAATTAGATAAGAAGAAGGGACCTTTTTTAAAGAACATCAAATCTTCTTTCAGATTCTACCTTGATCATTTCTGTATGATAACCGTTTCTAAAGTTATAAAATAAAGAAGGAATCAAAAAGATTGTTCCCATACGATTTGTATGGAAAACAGAAAGTAGCGATGAGCGACCTCTAAATATTGACCTAAAGGGCTGAAATTTAGCCAGGATTATTATTTCATTTAACTCTAACTAAAAAGCTAGTGTCATTGGAAATCGAAGACATTTTCATTTTTTGAATAAGTCTAATATATATATTAGGGTGTGTCATTTATTTCAACTCTCGAATTTCCACATCTAATACCTCCAAAAAGTTGCTTTACATATTAAAATTAAATTCTTCATTTGAAATTTTCGTTTAAGTTTTTGGCTTTGGCTCGCTAAAAAAGCTTGAAAAGAACACCAAAAACGTTTGTTTTAGGCTATTTATTATGTCCTAAAAACGAGGGCAACAAGGAACTAAGACGTTCATGGGATTTTATTGTAACAATCTTCAAAGGGGTCATTGAGGATGAAAAAACCGTGGAGTGCTATTAAATGAGAGGGTACATTTTGGAGAAAGGGGTGCAAAAGCACCCTTTTTGGTTTTTTTGCATATAACTCGAAAACGGAACAAAATTTCGAGATAATTCTGGAAACCTTTTTTGTAGAGAATAAAATTCACCATCGAAATGGGTTTTTGAAAAAAAATTCAAAAAAATTTTTGTTAGCTAAATTTAAAAAAAAATCATTGAAAAAAAAAGTGCAAATCGCATTTTTTCGTCAAATACGGCGAAAAAACGTTTTTTAATGCTTTTTTAGATATGGTTGATTCGAAAAGGCTTCTTTACAAAAAAATCTGAGTGTCATTTTTTTTTCAGTGACATAAAATTAGCCTAACATTTTTTTGGATAAGTAAAAATTGATTTAAGAAAATTATTAATATCTGTCGCACTTGAAAATTGTATAAAAATACAATTTTGAGTGATTTCGAATTTTTAATTCAAATTTGTATTGCTTACATATTTTTCTTTTTAATTGTTTGTATACTTTATGCAAAATTATTTAAATTAGCTCAGGTTAACTACAACCATATCCAAGCAATAGACAGAAAAAGTACTTAAAAAATAGTTTTCGAAAATACACCTTGTTGTTTAGCGAGCCAAACCACCATCTAATTTCAAAAAATTTTCATATATTCTTATTCCTACGAATCTAATGCAACTTTTGGGGGGTATTAGATTTTAATTCTGAACAGTATTTTTTTCTCCGTACCAAAGTGGCACACCCTATTATATATGCTCTCCTTCTTCAATCCAATGCATAAGCCTTGCATACATGATATGGGCAAAGATTTTTCTACAGGAGTTTTAAAAGGAGATTCCTCTATAATTCTCGGGTAAGGAAACGTCTCCTTTCTTGAAAATAGAGAAGACTATTGCTTTGCTGAAGTCCTAAGGTATTGCACTTTTATCATAAATTTTGTTGCCGAGTTAAATGGATTTGAAATTCATATGAAGAAAATTTATAAAATTTAGCTAGAATTCCATCCATTCTTGATGATCTGCCATTTTAAATTGAGATAAGAGCAATAGAGAGTTCGTCGTGGGTAATTGGGCGGTCCAGTTCCACATCACCTATATTTGGAAGAGCATATAAATATGAAATATGATTGGTATCATCATTCATTTTGCCCTCCAAAGTACTTGAGAGAGCTAGGACGCCATATGGCCCTAGGCTCAATGATAGGAAAATCCCTATGCACACCTCCGCGTGGTGGAGGGTGGGTAACGCTTACGTGCAGGGGGACCGAATGGATGCCGGGATAAGCAGACAACCCAGCTTTGCTGGTCAGGGCACAAACTTGTCCTTGGAATGGGTAAAAGCCCCCTTAAGACGGATGAACTGCAGGTGGCGGTCAACGGCATGATAGTCTGGTGGCAAAGGAGCGTTTTTTTGTTAAAAGGCCAACGGCAGCTGCAGGTAGTGTCTGTAACCCATATTGGGCGGCTACAAAAGGCGTCTGTTTTCCCATAGTGGGCGGCCTCGAGCAGTTATGTGTTTGACCATACAAAAGGCGGGTGTGCCTGTCAAATCTGAGCTTATGTATGTTATTAATCGTATCTCGGAAAACACCATAGTGGAAGGATATATGCTATTACATGAAATATGACAACAATTGGAAATGAGTCCCCAAGAGGTAACCATTTTATGGAGAATCCTTCTGCAGCTTCGGCTGCTGTAACCCGCACATCGGATTTGGGGGTGCGGCATCTTTCGTGTAGTACCTCGTGGCATGATGGTTAGTGCGTTGGACTGTCATGCCGAAGGTGTGGGTTCGACTCCCCGCCGTGCCACCAAAAACACAAATGTTTTATTCGAGGTACTGCCTCTTGCGAGGGACTGACAAATCCTCCAAGAGTATACTTGTCGTGAATAAGTGCTTCTCATCTAGCCGTTCGGACTCGGCAAAAAACTGTAGGTTCCTTCCATTCCTGCCAACAATACACGCACACAGGAATGGTTGAGAGTTGTAAGTCACTAGGCCCTGGTTCTCCACGAGCTGTTGCGCCACCCAATTTATTTATTTTTATCTTTCGTGTACCAGCGTCAATCAAGACGCCATAACAATAAATGAATCGTTAACAAATAGAAGAAGTCTTTTAAGAAGAGCAAATGATACTTTTGGCTACCGCATACGTACGAAAATCGGAGCATGGAACGTTCGATCCTTGTACGGCGAAGGTAGATACGAGCAGGTTGAGCGTGAAATGCTTCACCTTAAGATCAATATCCTGGGCATCAGTGAAACTAGGTGGAGAGGAAGAGCCGAATACAGAGCTGACTCTGGGCAAACGAGAATGCTGTATTCCGGGGAGGATGAAAGAGAGGGTGGCCAAAGGCTGCATGGTGTCGGAATTATGTTGAACGAAGAAGCGAGGCGTAGTCTTATATCCTGGGCGCCCATTTCTGCAAGAATAATGACAGCAAGGTTCCGTTCAAAAATTCGCAACGTCACAATAATTCAGTGCTACGCCCCCACAAATGAAGCGACCGAGGAAGACAAAACCGCTTTCTACACTCATCTTAACTCAGTTTACAGTGGTGTTCCAAGAGCCGACATCATAATTGTCATGGGAGATCTCAATGCCCAAGTCGGATCAGATAACTACGGTCTGGAACGCGTCATGGGGAAAAATGGCTTGGGGTCACGAAATGAAAATGGCTATTTGTTGGTCTATTTTTGTAACGCTAATCGTCTTGTACTGGGTGGGACTGTGTTTAAACATAAGACTTGCAACAAAATCACCTGGGTACATCCGGATGGTCAAACTGAAAACCAAATTGACCACATCATGATTCAGCAGCGATAGAGGAAGTCAATGTGCGATGTTCGATGTTCGGAGCATAAGAAATGCCGACATTGGAAGCGACCATAATTTGGTTCTCATGAGTCTCAAGCTACGAACGGCAGCTGTACAACGTCAATCACAGGGTGCAGCAAGGAATTCGAAGTTCAATACAAATGCTTTAAGTGATCCCAACATATGTCGTAACTATGTCACCAACCTTAACAACAGAGCTTCGTCATTAAACGGAATACAACATTCAACAATTGATGAGATGTGGGGTGATATAAAAAGTGTTTTTATGGATGCTGGATCCGAAACTGTACCCAAGCAGTCGAGAGTTAGAGACTCTTGGATATCCCAAGACACCTGGGATAAAATCGAGCTTCGCAAATCGTTGAAGATGCAAATAAATGCCGAAGCGGATGCTCAACGAAAGGCTGAATTGCGAAGAGAGTATCGCTTAGCACATAAGATGGTCTATCGCTGTGTGAGACGAGACAAGAGGGTGAGGTTAGACGGTCTCGCAGAAAATGCGGAAAACGCTGCAAGAAGAGGAGACATGAGGGAATTGTACCAAATATCCAAGGAAGTTGTCGGGAAGAAAACCAACACCAATCATCCTGTAATGGATGTGGATGGTACACTTTTGGTATCAATCGAGGATCAGCTGCGCAGGTGGAAGGATCACTTTTGTGCCTTGCTTAATGAGGATTCTGTCGAGCAGAGTGCTGAAGTGCCCCAGCTTAACGAGATGCGTAGATCATATAGGGGTATTGACATCGAGCCCCCTACAGTACTGGAAATTCAATCTTCGATAAATCTTCTCAAAAACAACAGAGCAGCTGAACTTGATGGTATACCAGCCGAGTTCCTGAAAGCTGACCCTGTCAGAACGGCTAGTATTCTACACCCGTTGATACAAGCTGTGTGGGAAAACGAAATCTATCCCAGCGACTGGAAGGATGGTGTAATTGTTAATGCCGGATTTACACGAATGGAAAGCTGCCAGTATAATGACAAAAAGAATGAATTTGTCCATTCTTTTGTTGTTGCTTTTGTCATTATACTGGCAGTTTTCCAACCGTGTAAATCCGGCATAAGTTGCCAAAGAAAGGTGATCTTAAGAATTGCAACAAGGCGAGGTATTACAGTTTTGCCCGTTTTTCCAAAATTAATGGCAACCATCATTCTGGAGCGGATAAAGGTTAGAATCGAGTCTACACTCAAGAGGCATCAAGCTGGTTTCCGCAGTGGGCGGTCTTGTGTCGACCATATCAACACTGCGTATCGTTCTTGAGCAGTCTGCGGAGTTTCAATCCCCGCTTTACCTCATGTTCGTGGATTTTGAGAAGGCCTTTGACCGAGTCAACCGTGAATGTAAATGGTGATCACTTCTTGGTAGAGGAATTCCCCCAAAAATTGTTGCCATTATAAGAGAGTCCTATAACAACCCAAGATGCTTTGTTTTACACAATGGGCAGCTATCCGACTCTTTCGAAGTGCGGCAGGGTGTGAGAAGGGGAGATGTTCTATCGCCAATTCTCTTTCTACTGGCGATTGACGATGTCTTGACGGCCAGTGTTGGAACATCAGAGAGGCAGGGCATTCAATGGAGACCGTTTGAAAGGCTTAGCCACTTAGACTATGCCGATGATATATGTCTCTTGGCAAATAACATCAGCGGGCTGAACGGGATGTGTCAAGCTCCGCAGGTAAAAGGAAAGGCGAGTTGTCTTAAAATAAATAGCAAAAAGACAAAAATAATGCTCACAGGCCGCTCCACACATCAGCGTATTTTAATACAGGAGACGCCAGTTGAAGAGGTTGAACAATTTAACTACCTTGGAAGTATTGTTTCAGCAAATGGTGGTACTGATCTGGACGTTCAAAGTAGAATAAATAAAGCTCGCGCAGCCTTCGGGTCTCTCTCCCAAATTTGGAAATCATGTCAAATCTCCTTGCGCACAAAGTTGAGATTCTTCGAATCCAATGTCAAATCCGTGCTGTTATATGCTTGCGAAACCTGGAAAGTCACGACTACCATCTCAAAGAAATTGCAGGCTTTTGTGAACCGTTGTCTACGCCATATTCTAAAAATTCGCTGGCCACAAATTATATCAAACGAGGAATTGTGGCGCAGGACAAGCCAAGAGCGGCTGGACGTTGACATAAGAAAGCGTAAATGGCAATGGATTGGTCACACACTGAGGAAACCAAACGATGAAATTGCAAAGCAGTCATTTGAATGGAATCCTCAGGGTGCACGGCGGGTTGGAAGACCAAGAACAACATGGAAATCAACAGTTCTAGCAGAAGCAGACTCCCAGAGAAGGACGTGGCCACAGTTAAAACATCTATCTGCAGACCGAGAAGGATGGAAACGATTTGTTGGCGCCCTATGCCCCAACCTGGGTTACAGGACTTGATGATGATGATCATCATTCATACGTAAGTCTTTCAAAATGTGATTGTAGGGCGTTGATTGGTACCATAACAGTTGATTCAGTTTTGAGCCCTCCAATAATTTTAACAGTTTTCCAAAACAACTTAGAGTCTTTACTGTTCCATTCCACTATTTCCCACTTATCTGAGATTATTCCGGCGGTTGTTTTGATTGGTGACACATTGACCTGGTTGCACGTGATCATAGGTAATACTGCTAGGGATAGGAATACTGTGGTACATAATATGTACCGCATTTATCTCAAAACAGTTAATTTTGAGATATGACGGTATTCTATTAAATGAGCGATATATTGAAGGGATTGTTCCATTTTTTCTTTGGTTGGACTTATAATTTCGTCTTGACCAATCTTCAATGTCCTCGGCTGATTTAGAAGATGCTGTACTTAATGTCGATACCCCATGATCTGTATTCGGTTCTCTTTCTTCTCTCTGGATGTAATAGTTTCTGTCTGGATCTCAGCAACTCTTACCACACCATCTGCCCCAGGGAATGTCTAAATGACTCTTTCGAGTGGCCATTTCATGATTGGGCAGTTGTCTTCCTTGATGATGACCAAGGTTCCAGGAAGCAAGTTTTCGCATTTTCGTTGCCATTTGTGCCTCTGTTGAAGTTCATTGAGGTATTCCATGTGTCATCTTTTCCAAAAGTCTACCTTTATCTAAGACATTGCTTTAAATTGTTTCGATGGTCTAGAATTCAAAACTGCTTTGATCTCAATTATGATTGTTTCAAGTTCCTCGTGTGTATGCATAAAACCGAAGTAAATACTGAACAACAAGTATTTACTGGAGGTAAAAGTATTTACTAGTTTCCCATGAATTAAGCCAGTTAATACTTTTAACGGTATGCATTAAAACTAGTAAGTACTTTTTATTTCCAGTATTTACTGCAAATTGTTCAAGTTTGTAAAAAACAACTTGAACATTTGATAGTAAATGCTTTTGTATGCTGAATGCAAAAATTCACAGTCGTGAGTCAAGTCTTTTAGCAATCGGATCACTCAGATCGGATTTCTCAGAAAAAGTGGCTCAGAAAAGTAAAAAAAAGAGACATACCAAACGAATGGCTTACAGGAGTTTGTTCTATTTAAAGTTATAACTCAGCAAGTGCATAATTTTGCAAGCTGCTCTCGAGATCGAAAATCACATGTGAACACAGGTATGAGATAAGCTAACAAAGTGGTAGACAGCTACGCGAGAGAACCTCTTAAAAGTTTTTTAGTGAAATTATTCTTAAACAGACACACACCTTAAGCCCATAAGTACAAAGCAAAAGTGTTTACAAAAGAAGAATTGATAGAACGGTAAATTATAAAAGAAATTCAAAACAACAGCTTCCAATTCTACGTAAACACATTTATTCAGTATATACTACCAATTTTGGGTGATTACTAGTATAAACTTTATTTTATGCATACCATACACAGTAAATACTATAAGTTTCAGCTTCTACTAGTAATACCAGTATTTACTTTAACTTTTTACTGGTAGTAAGTACTCCATTTTTATGCATATGCCCCAAAGTATGGGTTTTGGTTATTTTTCTCTCCAGGGGCTTATACCACAAAACTACAATCTTACAATTGTATAAGTAAATGTCAGCTATGGATGTTTAACAAGTAACTATAATTTCTGTACCACAAAAGAAAAAGGTCACATTTATTAAATTTGCAAATTTCCCTTTTTTGTGCAGCTTAAAAGTACAATCTCGCCACGCGACGACTAGGCAAAGCGTAGAAGAATAATTAAGTTACAAAGGTTTGTGTACCACAAAGCTACAAGTAAACATGGAACTTTTCAATTGAATAATCCAACTTTAGCAATAGGGAAATTGACAATATCACTAGTTCTGTACCACCAAGCTACAAGTGAAAATAAAATTTAACAAATAATAGTTAGAAAAACTTAACGTACCTATTGCAAATTGTAAAGTCGTTACAAGTTAGATTTTAAAAGGTTTTATTTATAAATTCCAAAATATTTTTACTCATTTAAAGACAGTTAAAACAATTTCTTTGCTTACTTAATGCACTATTTTTACCAAATAAACCTTGGGTGTCATATAGTTACTGTTATAATTTTAGTAATATCTACTGTTTTGTCCTACATAAATCGACTAATTATGTATTGAGTTACTTTTTTGCTTAATCTACTTTTCATTCCATTCCAAATCAAAAATTATGTATCCATGCAAAACTGTTAAAAAAGTTGAAAAGAATTTTCTTTTTCGTTTTGATGTTGATTTGAACGTTAAGGAATAACACAGTTTATACAGTTTAGTTGCTTTGTAAAATTTTGATCATTTGGCCTGGGAGAGAATCGATTAATCAATTTGCAAGACAAGTATGTGTAAGGTTCATGCAATGCAATTTTTTAAAGAAGCAAAAGATTTAGCAAAAAAATGACGAAAAGTTGTTATTTTTTTAACTATTTTTAAACTAAAAGGCAATGAAGGGTAGAATAGTATTTAAATTTTTACAACTCTCCTTGAATTTTGTTTGTCTTCTCTATTTGTTTTAATATTGGTGATCAAAGACAAAAGTATCTTTTTTCATTTAAACTCAGATACCTTATTTAAAACTAAATATAAAGTACAATAACAAAACAAGGTTAATTACAGCTGTATATACAGCTACCGGACCAAAACATTTGAAAAACTAATTTTCCGAGATTATATGACACAAATATCAAAACATGAAACATGAATCTCAAGAATACTTTTCGTTTCATCTCAATACAAACACTTATGTACATACAGCTTTTCAAAAAACACTTAGGGAAATCCAGGATTGGAGCACCGCGATGAAAAACCAACGAAAACTAGCTTTCCAGTCAAAAGGGGAACACACCTATACTGGTACTTATCAAATGTCAACTTTACTTAAGTGATTTGCGCTCGGGAGCTCATCTCACTTCCGAAAGCAAAATTGAACGAAACTTGACGAAACGTTCCACTCCGCAATTATAGTCGCGTCATATGCTTTCCGTGTGTTCACTATTAAATGGCTTCTACACAGAATTAAAACTAATGAAACATAAAGAAAAACAATTGCCTTTAATTTTTGGGCTATTTTCTGCCATGTTTGGTGTTACACGCTCCTGTTGCAGTAATCTGCCCTCCCGTAATTGCATAAATCTTCATGCTTTTGGATTTCATTGCAGAATTAAATATTGAACTCATAATCATATCAAATTTTTGTATAAATGTCTGGCAATTTGGCATTTGACTGAGTGATTTCATTGTGGCGTGACGTTTACGTAGGCCACTGGAGTTTTCAATATGGTATGGCGATGGAATGTGACACCATACCCTCACCTCGTCATCTGTGTGGGTATTATCTCATAAGAGAACATGTTAATTCCACAACGTGGAGTATGTATGCACCATACCAAAACCTTCAGCCAGTTCTATGTTAATTGGGCCTTAGGTTTTTCTTACTACATATATATTAAAGATTTGCTAAGTTTTATTTACACTTGAAGTTTTTCGGCACAGAGCGTAGAGAAATAGTTTGATTTTACATTTGTTAAGTTCCATTTTTACTCGTATTTTTGTGGTACACAGAACTGAGTAATTTGTTAAAATTTGTCTCTTGTACAATGATTGTAGTTTTTTGGTACGGGCCCCAGCTCTCATTCTTGTTTATTGCTATAAGGGGATGGCCATGATGATTCTGGCCCGTGCAAGAAAAGAGGCTCATAAAACCATAGACTACACGATGCCAATTTGTTGGCTGGTATTCCTCGGGATGTAAGGTCGGCAGGATTAACTTTGACCGAACGTGTCGCCATTGTGGAATTAAGGTGATTGCTTGTACTGCAGATATCCGGTTGGCAACAAAGGTATGAAAGATAATGAAGGCGAGTTGGTCCATGCAAGCACTATCTTTGAATCGGACACGATTCAAGGTGAAAATCTGTTTTGATACGATTAGCTAATTCAGCTGCCATGGTTGCAATACATAGTTCCAAACGTGGAATGGATAGATTTGTATCATGTGCCACTCTTGATTGGGCACACATGAGCTTGAATGTTATAATTTTGTCCTTGTAGACAGCTCTGATGAAGATTGCTGCTCCGTAAGCCTTTTCGGATGCGTCTGCGAATGCATGTACTTGTACTGAATTTGGGATCCTATGGGCGAATATGTGACGGTCACTATAGATTTTCTCTAAATTTGGACCATTCCAACTGTAATTCTTTGGGAAGGGGTGTATCCTAGTCATAGCCACCTGTCCAGAGCCTTTGTACAAACATCTCCGTCGTAATGACGACTGGTCCCAAGAATCCAAGTGGATCGAATAACTGCGATATGTGATTTGTTCAGTCTTAATGGAGGTGAATTTTTATTACAAATGTGTCTGATTTGGGTAGCCATCCTTGACCAAGGGCTTTGATGTGTGTTGTACTGTCAATATCGAGTTCCAACTGTAGAGCTTTGTCTTCACTGCTTCACTGGGAATGTTTTTCAAGATGTCTTGATCATTAGCACACAATTTCCGGAGAGTAAGACCGTGGGTTTTCAACAAGGAATTTAATTGATCTCGTACTTCCAAGGTTTGGGATAAACTATCGGACCCTGTCATTACATCATCGACATATAAGTTTGTGTTTGGGACCTTTGCACATAGAGGGCAGTAATTTGACCTATCTGAAGCCAGTTTCTGCAGACTCTTCGTGGTCATATATGGTGCTGATGTGGTTTCGTACGTAACTGTGTTTAACTGATACACTTGCAACTTTTGTTGGATGATTTCGCGATAGGATGACTTGAAATCTTCGGTCGTCTGGGTGCATAGGTATCTGTCGATACAAATTTTCAATGTAAGCAAAGGATACATTACGATAAAGCCGAAATCGAAAAAGGGTCGTGAATATCTCATTTTGAATGGTTTGTCCGGTTGACAGTATATCACTCAGGGACACATTGCTTGAAGTTTTTGCAGAGGCATCGAAAACTACTCGTAATTTTGTTATTGTGCTTTCTGGTTTGAGCACACAATGATGTGGCAGGAAGTTATACATTCCATGAACTTGATTGAAGTCAAATTTCTGCATGTGCCCCAATCTGATGTATTCCTCAATGAACTTGGTGTATTGTTCCTTAAGATTGTCTTGTCTTGCTAGCCTTCTTTCCAAAGCATTAAACCTTCGAAGGGTTGACCTTTATTTCTGATTGTGTTGTCCGCAAAGTGAGTTTCGCATATGCGTTCTTCAGTTGTGAAAGAGTTCCTTATGGTTTGAAATTCCTCCACCTTTCGGATTTTTCGATGCTATCTTGCAGTTAATTTTTCGATTGAGATTCCATAGATGGACGATTGTGCCAAGGTACTTTCCATTTACCGGAAACTAACCAACCAAGATTTGTGTTTTGAAGAATTATTGAGCTGTCCTATCGTCAGAAACTGATGGTATGGTTAAGTGTGGATCTGTCAGTTTAAATTCATTTGGAATGTGCCAGGAAGTAGTGTTGATTCTTTGGGTTGGATGAATTGGAGTAATTTGTCGTAAGACAAAGGCCTCTAAGATGGTGGTGAAGTCAGATGTTCTGAATTTTAATGTTAGACTTACTCTCTTGGTCGCTTGTCTGATTCCCTCTCCAATTCCAAGCATTGTTTCGGCGAATTCCGGAAGATTCAGTTTTCTTGACAATTTTTCTGTAATGAAGTGGAGTTGTGATCCAGAATCAAGCAATGCTCGGCAGTTTACGATTGTACCTTGACTGTCCATCATGCTAACCACTACGGTCCTGAGAAGAACGTAACTTCTATCCTTCGGAGCTGCTGCTGAAGCGAAGGTGATTGGAGCCACTGCTGTGACTGATGTTGTTGGTCTCTCCTTCTCGGATTTCTGTGAAGAATGTCGACTCCTTAGGTCGAGGTCCTTCTCAATGGCGGGTGTTGTGTTTTTCGGAGCATTTTGTGCAGCTTCAGATTTAGCAATGGGGTGCCATGTGTCCTGGACTGAAGCAACTTATGCACATCCGCAATGCCTTGACCGTTGTAAGTCGTCCTTCTTGAGCAAGTCGTAAAAATATTGGATATGCATATAGTTTGCAACCGTGACAGATTTGTTTATTTGTTTTGCCTGCTTCAACTGACGCAATGAATCTTGCTGCTGATGTGCGCACTTGCTCTTCCGCATAACATCCTTTGTTTTCAAGAGCCTGTAAGGATTTGTAACGTGTTTCCAAGAACATGAGGAACTCACTGAGTGAAGGGAACGATTTTGGCTCCTTAAGTGATTGTTCATATAGGCCATGAGTTACTCGATTTAGTTTCTTAATGAGCAGGTGGACGATGAGTGGATCCCAACTGTTGGTGTCTACTCCGAGGTTCTTCAGGCCTTGCAGACACTCCTTTAGCCTTGACGCTATTGGCTGGCTCTTTTGAGTTCACATGTTGCCGCATCAACCGATTGAAGAGTGCCGTTGTCAGCACTCTCATGTTGTTGTACCTATCTTGTATGTACATTTGTTATTTAATTTTGAAAGGTCTATATTTCCGAATATTATAAATGAATTCTAATGTTTTTTTTAATATGATGCATTGACTATTCCTTATAATACTCACAGATATATTTTACTTATATAACAACTGTATCAATTTTGGAAAATTTGTTTTAAAAAAGTCATTTTGTCAGAAGTGCCTGAGGCAGGGCCACTTTTGACCTTACAAGGGTAACATTTGACAAAAATCCTATACGTTAGAAATATCAGCGGGTCTATTCTGCCTGTTGTATGAAGGAAAAGAAAAGTCAAACATTTATTTTAACGATTTTTTTATCAAAAAGGGAATATTTTTATCAATTTAGGAATAATTCATAGAAAGATTTTTAAATATCTTTTTTATATAGAGTTTGCCGAAGTCAACGTCAAATAAATATTTTTGACGACCGACGCACGGCGATGGGCTGTGGGTGGTAGTTTAAATTTGATTTTACTCCTTAATGTCAAGGAAATATCTTCAACCGACTGGTTTAGTAAAAAACCATCCTTATAATGAGACTTTCCGTAGATCGTAAACAGTGTAAGTAGTCACTGTGGACCTCTAAAATTTCCTCCGCATGGCTTCTTAGAATGTTCACCAAATTTCACAAGAACATGAATGTCCGAATTCCAATCTCTCATCATCTGTAAGCTTTATTCAAAAAGCTCTGTTCTTTCCATTTCGAAATTTTCTGAGTTAGATATAAAAACGACAGATTTATCCGATTCGGCGTAGGAAACGCTTTTATTGCTGTCATCCGACGAGTCTAATTCAATTCGGCGCGCTTGTTGAAGGCTTTTTTTTGGCTTGTTCCTACCTTTGTCTAAAAGTTTAAGCATTTGTTTAGCGTTGTTTGCATTTTTCTTTTCTTTCCGTGAAGTATGTAAGAATTCGTGAGCATCCACTCCTAGGAGTTCTGCTGGGTGTGCTTAATCGTGCTTTGGGTCTCTTACAGTCTCAGGTGTTAGAGATGGGAATGGAGATTTGGCAGTAGTAGGTGTGTTTGGCGTATTTGTGTTGCTTTTTCATATGTATTTTCAATGTGGTTCTATTCACCCCATATTTTTCAGCTTCTGATGTTAGAATTTCAGGTTTTTTACGTATGTCTGAAATAGCCTGCTTCACCTTTTCTCCGTCGATTGCAATCCTATTTGCTATTTGTTTTGTGCCCCGGGCATTGTATATAAATTCTATAGTATTCTCATGAAGAAAAAAAGCTCGTGGCCATCTATGCGTCCAAATGTAATACTAATTTTTGTTAAGGGATCTCGGTAAGTGTGGTAACACTGGTTTTCTGTGTTGATTAGTGCGTAGCATTAGCTCTACAGTGTTTTAATTTATTTTAATAGTTTTATTTAATTATAAATCATAGTGTTTGTTTTTTATCAAATTTAAATTGAATGCCTTCATTGTTTTGTATCCGTTTGTTATTAATTTGCTACATTTAAGTCATAGTGTTTAATTTCAGTAAGTGAAATTCAATTAATTTTGTAATCTTGAAAGTCATTTGTGTCAATTTCATAAATCTCTTTATTTAACAATTGCATGAATCTTCTCTTTTCTTTTACACAAATACATACCTTTTAATATTTCGTCCCACCCTCCCTAAAATCTAATTGAGTGTTTCTGCATACTAAAACTCACCACTTAACAATTTATATGCTTAACTTAAAAGCTTTCTTTTGATTATAGCCTATACTTTTCATTCTTTGACATTTTATTTTTCTCTTTCTTAACTAATCAATTACTTTCCTTGTTTTTTTTTATTGTAATTAATTTAAGTCTATACTAAGAACCAGTACATCAATAGCAATCGGTGGTCGTGGTCGTCGAGGTGTGAGGAAAATTCGGTTCGAGACGTCCCGGGTTCAACTCCTAGTTTTTCCTAACATTTTTTTTTTTTTTTTTTTTCTCTCTCATTTTTTTTCTGAAGTCATTATTTTTAATTAATTTTATTTATTGTACACATTTTAAAGACAGGCATCTCCGTTTTATATTTCACCATGGCCTGTTCTGCACCTAAATGTTCAAATCATTCAGCTACATCATCTGTTTTTGAATGCCATGGCCCCTGCGGAAACCTTTTTCACGCTAAATGTGTCGGTGCAACTAATGCATTAATTGACAAAATTAATTCTTCTGAAATTGGTTTCTGGTTTTGCGTTAGTTGTAGAAAGCATTCTGTATCCAGTTTGGCTTTTAAAATGACAGCTTTAAAGTCCGAGATTCTTAAGATCTCTAAAGCTTTCGAGGAACTATCCCAACATGTTTCTTCTGTTGTCTCAATTGTTGATAAATTTTCTTTTCCTAAAATTTTAGTAGATAAATCATCATCCACAAATGATGATGAATCACAACCCATAGTTCTAAATGATGCAGAATCTAGTCCGACCATTTCCCAAAATATATCAGATACTGCCTGTAAAAAGGGTAATAAAAGGGGACGTGATGCTGCTACTTCTTCGAAGAGTGCTGGTCCTGCTCCTAAAAGATCAAACATTATAAGTATTCAGGCTGACGTTAACTGTGCTTCTGATATCATTCAAGGAGAAGGCTTGGCAGTGGCTGGTGATTCAAGTATCGAGGTTGACCAACCCTCGGTACTTGGTGACTTGCCAGTGCTACAGCCTATAGAATTAGTTTCTGACTTAGATATTATAGATCCCACCCCTCAAATTAGTCTTGTTGTTCCCAGAGCTTTAGAATCGGTTCCTAAACCCAAATCAATATTCATCTCTCGTCTTTTACCGGAAATCGTACCCGAAGATATTTTGCAACATCTCATTGCCTGTAAATCCATACCCAATGTATCATCCATTAAATGTACTAAAATAAGTAAACCTAACAGTTTCGTTTCATCGTTTAAAATTACAGCTCCCTTCTCATTATTCGATTCAATTTTGAATAGCTCTTGGCCCCCTAATACATTGGTAAAAGAATTTACAATCCCTCCTAGGCAAAGAAAGATTGCAAACAACAATAATAATTTAAATGCAAAAAACTTAGTAGGTTCTCCCTCTACTACCAAAACGTAAGAGGGCTTCGCAGTAAAACTGCCAAAATCTTTCAAAACTCCCTAGCTTTTCCTTATGATTTATTTGCTTTCACTGAAACATGGCTTAATGACACGATCTTAGACACAGAACTATTTGATCAAGAATTCATAGTTTTCAGGAAAGACCGTCATGTGGATAATACGAATTTAGTAGGGGGTGGTGTCTTAATTGCGATTAGAAATCATTTCAACACAACTCCTATCATATTCCCTTTTGATATTTCAATAGAACTTGTCTGCATCAAAATATCCATGCATTCAAAAGATTTATTCATTCTAAATGTCTATATTCCCCCCAAAAGTTCAGTTTCAGTATATGTTGAGCTTTCCCATGCTCTCGACTATATTATTGACGTTGCTGGATTTGATAGTATTATTACTCTCTTAGGCGACTTTAACCTTCCATACATTGACTGGATTCCTTCAGAAGACGAGTCTTACTTTGAAGCATCGTTGACTTCATCTCAACAGGAGCTTCAACTGTTAGACCATATTATATCTACGGACTTACAGCAAATAAGCTGTATTAAAAACTCTTTAAATCGAATACTCGATTTAGTTTTCTCATCTGACGCTGTTAGTACTGTAGTGGTAGAGTCTACTACTGCAATATCAAACATAGATAAATACCATCCTCCTCTTGACATTTTTCTTGACTTGGACGGGCATTTACTTAATAATAGTAACTCACAAGACTGTTCATATTCTTTTGACTTTCGGAAAGCTAACTTTCAGTTGCTTTCTGAGCATTTAAGTGCATCTGGTATTGAAAATATACCAGTTTCAGGCGACATTGACGTTGCAGTTTCATACTTTTATCAAGTATTGACCAACTGTATTAATGACATAGTTCCACACAAAATACCCAAATACTCTAGCTTCTGCCATCCATGGTATACGAAAGAACTCAAAATTCTTCGTAATAAAAGAAACAGAGCTTGGAAGAACTTCATAAAAAGTATGTCCCTTGAGGACCGAGAATTGTATATTTCCTTGTTTGATGAGTTTAAAAACCTCTCCAATTATTTATACGCTGAATACCTTAAAAAAATGGAAAGTTCCCTAAAGCTTGACCCCAAAAGTTTTTGGAATTTCGTAAACTTGAAAAAGAAATCTGATGGCTATCCAGTCAATTTTACTTATAATAATATTATTTTAAATAGTCCTCCGGATATTTGTGATGCGTTTGCTAACAACTTTCGCCAGTCTTTCGTTGATACCCCTGTCGATGTTGATGAGAACTTTTTTCTCTACTTAAAAGACTGCCCACAAACTACCTTCAATAATATCCCAATTATAATCGAAAAAATTTTACATTATATGTCCTTACTTCATGATGACTACTCGTCTGGACCTGATGGCATCCCACCAATTATCTTGAAGAAATGTAAATCAATATTAGCACCCCCTCTTTTTCATTTGTTTAACCTATCACTTAGCTCCGGTAAATTTCCAGGTATTTGGAAAAAAGCATTTATTACACCAGTTTTTAAAAAGGGTAACAGATCTGATATATGCAATTACAGGCCAATCTCCAAGCTATCTTGCATTCCTAAGCTTTTTGAGCAAGTAATGTGCGATAGTTTGACATTCAACTGTAAGAATATAATTTGCAATCAACAACATGGATTCATGCAAAAGCGATCGACGATAACCAATTTACTTGCATTCTTGCACAAGTGTTCAACTGCGTTGGAGCATGGTCAAGAACTCGACTGCATCTATACAGATTTTTCTAAGGCTTTCGATCAACTTTCACACGATATCATCACGTTTAAGTTAAAGGTGTTTGGCTTCCCTCCTAAACTCATCAATTGGGTTTCTTCTTATCTCCATAATAGATCCTATCAAGTTAGATTTAGGAGCTCTGTCTCCAACCCTTTCTTTGCCAAATCTGGAGTTCCCCAGGGTAGTCATTTGGGGCCCCTTCTTTTTATCTTAGCTATCAACGACGTATCCCTCTATATACGTTATAGTGAAATTCTAATTTTTGCGGATGATATGAAAATTTTCAAAAGCGTCAAATCTGTGAGTGATCGTTTACTTTTGCAAGAAGATATTAACAGTTTTGTTATTTGGTGTAGTAAAAACGGTTTAAATCTCAACCCTACTAAATGTCAGGCGATCATTTTTTCTAAAAAAAAAATTCCTAGTTCATTTGATTATGAAATATCGCAGCACACATTGCGTCGTGTTGATAGTTTCAAAGACCTAGGGGTTCATTTTACTTTTAATCTTGATTTTACGAAGCATATAAATTTAATAGTCAAGAAGGCAAACTCTATGTTAGCGTTTGTTAAACGTTGGTCTAAGGAATTTCAGGATCCTTATGTTACCCTCGCTCTCTACAACAGTCTTGTTCGCCCTCATCTTGAATACGCATCACAGGTATGGACTCCTTTTTACGATGTCCATAAGAATAGACTAGAAGCAGTCCAGCGTAATTTTATACGTTTCGCCTTGAAAGGACTACCGTGGTCCGATCCTTATAATCTTCCTCCTTACGAACACCGGATTAAGCTTCTTCAGATTCAAACTTTGGCACAAAGGAGAATTAATAATGATATTGTATTTATTCATCAACTTTTAACGGGCGTTATTGATGCACCTGATTTATTATCTTGTACTAGCCTTAACTACCGTGGTGGAGGTCACAACACTCGTAGTCTAGAACTAATGCATATATCTCAACACCGTACCAATTATGGAATGCATGAGCCTTTTACCCGCATGTGCATCATTCTGAATTTGAACTCTAATTTTTTTGATTTTAATAAAAGTAAGAATAGACTCAAAGCTTCATTGAAGACCAGTGTACCACGCTCTTAAATGTTTGTAATTGTTAATTTTTTCAATGTCATTTTATTTGTTATTTTATAATTATTGTTTTTAATTTTATTTTGTAAAGTGTATGTTTTAAGTAGTTTGTTGCTTACTAACTACTAACACTACACTAAGTGATGAGCCTGATAAGCACTTAATTTGTGTTTGGCAATTCTTTGGTCGCAAGATGTTGCTTGTACTAAGCTCTCTTCGGCAAAGATCTGATAGTGTAAAAAAAAAAAAAAAAAAAAAAAAAAAAAAGGCTATCACAGCGAACCTATCGACCAAATGTCTACCTACAAAATCGTGTTTCATGAGAATACTATAGATTGGATATACAATGCCCCGGGGTCAAATGTGCCCCAGTTTACCCTAGACATAAAACCATTTCGGTATTTGATTAAAAACTAATAATTAAAAAAAAAGTTTAGTATGTAGTCTCACAATTTGGAATAAAGACAATATAAACTGTTTTTTTTTCATTTTTTTCCTAAATTTCTAGCTTGAAATTAGTTTTTTCAAAAACTATTCAAGGAAATCACTTGATTTAAAAACAAGATTATAGAACCAACAAAAATTAAAAAAATGTGCAATACTTAATTTTAAGTATTGCTGTTATTTCCTTATATTTGTTACCATTTAAAGTGGGTTTTTAGAAAATCGCGCCTCTTGTCCAAATGAGGTGAAATAGAACCCCCATCCCATAAAAAAAATGCTTGTATCTAACTGTTCTACAAAAAACCGTTATTTTTCTTGTCGCCTGAGTTATCGTACTCTTGCCATCTATTTTTTTTTTTTTTATATATTTAAAAAAACGCTTAATTTTGTAAAATTAAATAAATTTTTGAAATACAATAACAACAAAATATTTAAAAATTTTGAAACGAAGTTTAGATTTTATTTGAGTTTTATTAATTTAATTTCTTTTGTCTAGCTACTTCAGTACGTTGGGTACATAAGCCCAGAATGCTTAACTAATTCTTCCACTCAAATAAATATTCCTGGATCAACCCCTTTAGGATGCCAAATTGAAGCTAAGACAATATCAATAATACTTAATCAGCGTTCAATTGAGCAAGAATATGAAGCGAATTTACATCATCCTGAAAACGAAATAACACAGAAAGTACCTCCATTATCACACCAAATATCTGAGCAGTCTTTCGAGTCTTATGACACAACAAACATGTATACATCAAAATATCCATTCCAAGCATGCCGTTTGTTATTCAGTCATTTGGGATTAATTGGATGGGAGCGTAGAAGTCGTACACATTTACTACAGCAAAGTGAAAAATTGAAACGTGAACTACGAAACGTGGATATACAAAAGTGTAGAGACACTCATAAAGTAGCCGTCGTATTTGTTGCCAGTGGACAGGAAGATAAAAACAGTATACTGAAAAACACCTACGGTAGTAGTGCTTACGAAAATTTCGTATCGGCACTTGGCTGGGAAATCGACTTGGAAACCCACAACGGGTTTTTGGGTGGCCTACCCCGTCAAGGCTGTGGAGCTACAGCTCCGTATTATGCTACTCCTTTCGTAGAAGTCATATATCATGCAGCAACTCGAATGCCCAGCGATACTCCTGAGGCTCTCCTAACAAAAACACGACACTTAGGAAACGATGAAGTTCATATAGTTTGGAGTGAACACCATCGGGAATATCGTCGTGACATACTGCCGACAGAGTTCTGTGATGTACTTATTGTTGTATATCCCCTCCCAAATTGTTTGTTTCGTGTTACAGTCAATTGGAAGCCAGATGTACCATGGTTTGGTCCTTTAGCAAATGAGAGTATTGTAAATGGTTCTTGTTTAGCAATATTAGTTCGAGAAACTGCAATAAACGCCAGTCGTTCTAAGAGGTCATCATTATCACTATTTCAGCAATAGTAAGAATAATTAATTTTAGTGTCTTATTTCTGTTTTCACCTTTGTATTTGATAGCTATGAAGAGAGAAATCGTTCACTTGAAAATGTATCAACGCTATACAAAGAAAACTCAACGTTTGAGGACTTTGCGAATAGAGTTTATATTACGAATCCTGCCGCATTATTAAGGGAATGCACTATTGGTACAGACTCTGAACAATTTGCTGCATCTCTAATTGATAAAGATCACGAAAAAGGTATTTTTAAAATTATTTTTCGTAACTATGGTGGTATTTATTAGGGCTCTTAATTGTACCCGGGTAATACCCGGTTTCTCAACTACCCGGGTACTCGGGTAGAAAAATACCCGGGTATTACCCGAGTGGCAAGTCTCCGGATACCCGAGTAATCATGTGTCTCGGGTACCCGGGTACCCGAGTACTCATGTGTCTCGGATACCCGTGTGTCTCGGGTATGTATCGCGGGTCCCCGAGGACCGGCAGCACTGGACTATAAAAGCGTAGCACAAAAATAAAATAAACCTAGACCGAAGAAAGTTAATGTGTGCAGCAATAAAGTGTGTATTTTTAAATTTTCGCGTACCCGGGTACTCAAATTACCCGGGTACCCGAGTACTCGAGGTCTTGGGTACCCGGGTATTTTGTAGTACTCGGGTACCCGGGTAATTCGAGAACCCGGGTACCCAGGTAATACCCAGGTATTCGGATACCCGGGTACCCGGGCGGGTCTTCGGGTACCCGGGTTTCAAGAGTTCTAGTATTTATACTGATACTAGTAGAATAATCCTAATAAAATTTGAGTTTTTAACATTATTTCATTACATTTTTCGGTTCAACGGACAAAACAATTTTGCCGTAGGTACTAGTAATTATAGAAGTCAATGAAAACATGTGTCACAAATAAATGCAAATTATTTTTGTAGGAATTATAATATTCTACAAAAAGAGACGTTTTTTTCCACAACAAAATCTTCGAATAGTTCTTACATACACTTATATAAACCCAACTATTTTTTTTTTTAAGTTGGCAATGACCTAATTGGCAGGTGCGTTCTTGGGTCCTTCCGTCGGTAGATACACACAAAATCTGCCAGATATCATGCCCCTACTTCCCCTTACATGGTTGACTCCTTCGCTAAGCCAGCCCCTAGGCTCTTTATTTCCTCATGCCAACATCCTCCTCATTTCATCCTTCCCATCCAAAGAAAATTATTCAAGATCCATTCTTGACGCTTTCAAAATCATCACTTGCCAATAAAATTCAGTTTTCAATTTTTAAATCCGTACTTGATGGATATACTAAGACTGACTGAGACACGTCCTTCCTGACGGGTATTCTAAGACTGAAGGATTGTATGCTTGTCAAGTCTAATGCGAGAAACAGATTGGCACAGCAACTTCAACATCAACTTTGACAACCACATCACTCATTTTAGAGCCAATGGTTTTAAATGGCTTTGAATACATTAACACAGCAAAATCGACATCGACATCAACGTTAGACTTAAACCCTAAATTCGATATCGCTGTGCACATGCTACCAACTTTAAGTCGAAGTTTTTCAAGTTTACCAACACTCAAATGCAAATATGAGAACCGATTTCACTAGTTTACAGCCAAAATGTACATTTGATAACACTATTTATTTCTTATAAATTTTGACCTTCTGAGCTCGAAAATCACATTAAAAAAAATTAATATGGATAGGTTTTCGAGATATGAATTTTTGAATATTTTGTTCTTTATTTCCGACGCTCCGTTATAATTAAGGCCATATTTTCGCTAAAGAATGCACAATCGGGCTTAAAATGGATTCAAATCAACATTATTAAATTGTTGGCCAACATCTTTTCTCTTTTTTTATTATAGGCTGAGTAGTTAGAAAAATATGGGTCAAAATATCCGAAAAAATCTTGTTTTTGAACGAAAATAAGAACAGCAAATCTTTTATTTCAGCTAAAACAAAATTTGAAATAATTTTTGTTTTAATTATTACATTAATAAGATACTTAAGCAAAGAAAATGAGACATTTTCGGAAACAATCTATGGATTAGTTCAAAAGTTATGTCCATTTATGTACAAGTACAAAAATCGATTTTTCATTATTTTTTGACTTAAACCTTATTCATACCAAAAAAAAAATCCACAACTTTTGATTCGGCAATGTGATAAAATGCTTTTCTTGCCTTATTTATCAGGTTAAATGGACTTATATTTCAATTAAATATGTTTTGGGTGATAACGTGCCGGTCGAATATTCCTACTTTAGTCAGAGTTCAAAACGGCCTACAAAATTTTTCATCTAAGTGTTTAGCTTTCTTTTTTCTAAAATCACTTTGAGGTACGCTAGAAATACGAATTTTGTGTTATACTCATTCATAAAAGCAGAATTTTCGTCATCTAGACCGTTGGTGTTCTTACATTTATCTTTTTTTTTTGTTACAACGTTCAACATAAAACTCGCAGAAGGTACCTGTGATATAGATACATATACGGAAAAACAATTTAATCATGCAACTGATGCAATTAATCATACAATAATGCATTTTGAGATGGGTGTATAAAAGTAGCTTATATTATGGTTGTCTCCTCATGAGAAAAACGGATACCGAAAAATATAGAAGACGATTCAAAATTTAAAATCATTTCTTACTCATAATATGTGTTTTAGAATAATGATTTTGGATTTTGATATATGTACCTACATATTCCTGGAGATGGTAAATTTTGTTTGAAAAAAATATTGCATAATATAAACACAAACTAAAGTAATGTATGAGGTAAAAGCCCAACAAAATATTAAAGAGTTTGAATTGTTGCACTTTTTCCGAAAACGGTCATATAGTCCAGTAACCTTGTAGTTTCATAGTACTGAGACCTTTCGTCAGGTCCGTTAGTTCTGATTTTTTGCTGAGTTATTTATAATGTTGGCCTAGTATTAAATCTGATTTTTCGACCTCGAGCGCCGAGCGCAACATTGGTAAAAATCCAAAAAAACCGCGAATTTTTCGCGGATTTTTCACTTATTGGCTATTTTAACCATTGCGCCTTAGCTTCCGAATAAAACATTGCTCTACGATTTCAACCTTACTAAATGTGCTTCAATTTGAGTCCAAAGCCGGCTCTGTAGACATAACGGTTTCCAAGGGACGGCATTTCAAAATATAGCAATAAAAAATTTAAAACAACAAGTAGTATATAAAACAGCATAATAACAAAAACATGGTCTTTGACATATGCTGCATCAAAGCAATAGAGCGTGTAGATTGGGCCAAAAGAAGAAAACAATAGTACCGGATGGGGGTATACATCCCCCCGTTTAGGCGGGAGGGGCAATTTTAAGAAAAGTTGACTTCAAATAGAAAAAAAACCATAAAAATACAATGGTAGTCAAAGGTCATCTCAAAGCCAGAAATCCATTCTTTAATTTCTTTTTAAATAAAGTTTTTTTAGCTGATAGTTTTTGAAAAATTTACTTTCAAACTCAAAATTTTGAGAAAAAGACGATTTTCTTTTGTTAATCTATTTTTTTTTTTTATTTTATGGTATTAAGTACTATTTTTGATTTTGGTTTCCAATGCCCTAATTAATTCTTAGTTAAAAACTGAAAACCAAATGCTAAAATGACTTCTATTTTTTGAGAAAACTGAAATTAACATGATCAACTTCACTGTTTTCAGTCTAGTATCCTTTTTCTTCGGGGTGGGAGGGCTCTGCCTCAGATGCGGTAGTTATGATTTTTAGATGAGTTGTTTATGATGTTGGCCTTAGCAATAATCCAAGTTTTCGACCTCGAGCGCCAAACGCAACTTTGTGAAATACGCAAAAAACCGAGAAATTTTCGCGGTTTTTTCAGTTATTGGCTATTTTAGCCTTTAAATCCTGGTTTTCGATTATTACTTTGCTCTACCATTTCAAAATAATTAAATGGGCTTCAATTTGAGCTAAAAATCAATTCAAAGTGTGAATTTTTTCATCAACTTTTGAATTTAGAATGCTGCAAATCGAATTGAAGGGGGCTTATTCACCCCTTGTGTGAAATTGTTTGCCCCTTTTCAATGATTTTTGTATACTGTGTAGCGTGTAATGTTGACTTTATTTTAAGATCTTAATCATGAAGATCGGATGAGTAGAAACGGAGTTATGATTTTTTAAAGTCAACCATATAAAACTCGAACTAAAACAGTACTCACTTCAGTACCCACCAGTGAGTTATCTGAAGCGAATGTTTTAGTTCGAGTTTTATATGGTTGACTTTAAAAAATCATAACTCCGTTTCTACTCATCCGATCTTTATGATTAAGATCTTAAAATAAAGCCAAAATGACACGCTACAAAGTATAAAAAAATCATTGAAAAGGGGCAAATGATTTCACACAAGGGGTGAATAAGCCCCCTTCAATTCGATTTGCAGCATTCTAAATTCAAAAGTTGATGAAAAAATTCACACTTTGAATTGATTTTTAGCTCAAATTGAAGCCCATTTAATTATTTTGAAATGGTAGAGCAAAGTTATAATCGAAAACCAGGATTTAAAGGCTAAAATAGCCAATAACTGAAAAAACCGCGAAAATTTCTCGGTTTTTTGCGTATTTCAAAAAGTTGCGTTCGGCGCTCGAGGTCGAAAACTTGGATTATTGCTAAGGCCAACATCATACACAACTCATCTAAAAATCATAACTACCGCATCTGAGGCAGAGCCCTCCCACCCCGAAGAAAAAGGATACTAGACTGAAAACAGTGAAGTTGATCATGTTAATTTCAGTTTTCTCAAAAAATAGAAGTCATTTTAGCATTTGGTTTTCAGTTTTTAACTAAGAATTAATAAGGGCATTGAAAACCAAAATCAAAAATAGTACTTAATACCATAAAATAAAAAAAAAATAGATTAACAAAAAAAAATCGTCTTTTTCTCAAAATTTTGAGTTTGAAAGTAAATTTTTCAAAAACTATCAGCTAAAAAAACTTTATTTAAAAAGAAATTAAAGAATGGATTTCTGGCTTTGAGATGAGGAATGGATTTTCGTCCAGATATTACCATTGTATTTTTATGGTTATTTTTCTATTTGAAGTCAACTTTTCTTAAAATTGCCCCTCCCGCCTAAACGGGGGGATGTATACCCCCCATCCGGTACTATTGTTTTCTTCTTTTGGCCCAATCTACACGCTCTATTGCTTTGATGCAGCATATGTCAAAGACCATGTTTTTGTTATTATACTGTTTTATATACTACTTGTTGTTTTAAATTTTTTATTGCTATATTTTGAAATGCCGTCCCTTGGAAACCGTTATGTCTACAGAGCCGGCTTTGGACTCAAATTGAAGCACATTTAGTAAGGTTGAAATCGTAGAGCAATGTTTTATTCGGAAGCTAAGGCGCAATGGTTAAAATAGCCAATAAGTGAAAAATCCGCGAAAAATTGCGGTTTTTTGGATTTTTACCAATGTTGCGTTCGGCGCTCGAGGTCGAAAAATCAGATTTAATACTAGGCCAACATCATAAACAACTCAGCAAAAAATCAGAACTACCGGACCTGACGCAAGGTCTAATGTATATAGTTACTGGACTAATACCCTATAGCCAAAAAACTCATCTATAGAATTTGTCTGTAAATGCCCCATTTTTATTGCAATAGACCAGGTTTTGGGTAGAAAGATAAAAACTCACCATATTTTCGTGATATAATTTTTCTTCTGCAAAAGAATACATTTCTTACCTCAATTTTCGTCCAAAAAATTATATTTTCTAATATTTCGGCTAACTTTACTCAAAGGTACTTGACCTACTGGAATAAATGAGAATTGAATAATTTTGAATGAACAACAACAACTTGTGTGTGTTACCACCAAGTATATAGGCTGGAGTTATAGCTATTTCACGAGTGCCACCTCGATCATCAGACTCCTTTAGTGGTACTTGGTCTGGTTATGCTCGTATTAATTGAAAAACTCTTTGCCGTCATATGGGAGCGAACCATGAACCTTGCCATTCAGAGGCCAATGCACTACACACCGCGCCACTGAAACCACAGGGTTAGCTCTATCCCAATGCAGGTTTCGTTGTTTATCAATCGCAACAGCGACTAGCATTTTTATAAACACACACAAGCTTGCTATTGTTCAGTCGGTTTCTTTCTTTTTTCTTTTTTTTCTTTTTTTATTTGCAATTTAATCGTTCATAGCACTCTTTTTTTCCCTATTTTTTTCTCCCGTATTTATAAGCTATCTACTTCATGGTTTATTTCCCTTCAAATTAATGCGTTTTCGAATTTTAATGCTACTTTCTTTTTTCTATTTCCTTCTTTGCAATTTAATGCGTCCTTCTTTTCTCTATTTCTTTCCTTGCAATTATATGCGTTTTTTCTTTTCGTTTTCCTTCTGCACAATTTAATACATCTTTCTTCTTCTCTTTTTTTTAGACAATTTAATGCGTACCTACTGTTTCGATAGACTATTGTAGGACTGTATAATTACTTTCCTTAATGCGTTTCAATTGAAAGAATTTTTGATTTTATTTAGTTTTATTCAGAAAAACCATTTGTTTCTTCAATAATTTTTTAATAACTAATAAAATTGACAACAAAAGGCACTGTTATCCATAAAATCAAATGCTGCTGGTCTGGATGGATTGAATCATAGGTTTTTGAAAGTGTGCTTGCCTTTTATATTAACTTATACTACCCATATCTTTAACTCCATACTGACTACGTCCTGCTTCCCTTCGGAATGGAAGAAAGCTAAAATAATTCCCATCCCTAAGAAGAAAAATTGTGGCATATCAGATTATAGACCCATATCAATTCTGCCATTTCTCTCGAAAGTTTTTGGAAAAGCGCTTTTAAAGCAAATACAAAAACACATCACAGAAAATCAACTTTTGAGTTTACAGCAGTCAGGTTTTCGCCCTAAACGAAGTTGTAAGTCCGCACTGCCTTACGTTATTGATGAAATAAGGAAAGGAAAGAAATTACCTTTTTAACTCTCCTTGATTTCTCTAAGGCCTTTGACACCGTCAACCATTCACTTCTTTGCGAAAAACTTATAAACAGTTTTAAGTTCTCTAAAACTTCAACAAAATTGATTCAGTCCTACCTTATTGGAAGACAACAATCGGTAGTAGTAGGTAACGTAAAATCGACATTCTTACCAACGTCCAATGGGATCCCACAAGGGTCCATACTTGGACCTATCCTGTTTTCATTACATATAAACGAACTTGTTGAAGTCATAAAATATTGCTCTCTTCATATGTACGCCGATGATGTGCAGCTATTTATAAAAACCACAGAACACATATTAAAGGTAATATATTGCGCATGTTGTCAAAAATCGGTTGTCAGATACCTGAACAAAAAAAAACAAATTAATTCTCAGAGAAATTGTCAAATTGACAACGGGTACATTCAATGCCTCAATTTCAGTACTTAATCTTCAGATATCTGAATTCTGTCCAATCAAAGACTTGGAAAATTAAGAAAACTGAAAAGCTAAATGTAAAATCTGGAAAGTGTTGAACATGCCACAGTACACAAACAATGAACTGACAGGGGTCTCTGAGATTTTGACATATGCGCGAACTTGAACGAAAATGAAAACTCGTAATATATTACCTTTAATATGTGTACTGTGTATAAAAACCACACCATGTTTAAAAGAACAGACGATATACAGAATGAACGAAGATTTTCAAAATATTCTTGGTTGGGCGATTGCGAATTATCTTTGCTTAAATCCAACCAAGTCTAAAACTATAATTATATATCGCAACATGCTGGATTTGTGCACTTTTCCAGGTTTAAAATTAGGAAACTCCAAAATTGAGTACGTTAATACGGTAAGAAATCTTGGCCTAACCTTCAATCGTACTCTTACGTGGGACGACCATATAAACTTGACTATTGGCAAGGTTTATGGCATGCTTCGAGTTCTGTGGGCTACACAGTAATTTTTACCAGCCTCAACGAAGCTCATTCTCGCTAAAACACTGGTTTGCCAATACTATTTTATTGTTGTGAAGTTTTTTGCAATGTTAGTAGTAGTAGCAGACGGAGACTGAACGTTACTTTTAATAATGTCACTCGATATGTTTACAACCTGAAAAGACGGGATCACATTTCTTTATACTCAAAAGCAATTTTCGGGTGCTGTTTTGATAACTTTCTTAAATTTAAAACGATCATTTATATTTCTGAAATCATGCAATCACATCAACCTGAATACCTATTTAACAAGCTGGTCTTTCCTGTGTCTCAAAGATCTTGTGTGCTTATCCAACCAGTCTATACTTGCTTGACCACTGAGCGTCAATTCTTCGTTAAAGCCTCACACTTGTGAAACTCTCTACCTATAGAGCTGAGACGATGCAGAAACGCAAATCTTTAAAAAAAAATCTTCTTTTATATCTGGCCAATGATCATAATTAATATTATTTCTTTCTTCTTATTAATTAAATTTTTTAAAACTTAAACAATACTTCTTGGGATAATTTAAACGAATTATTTGAATATTAATTTCCTTTCTTATTTTCTACTATAAAGTTAACGTAGAATTAAATAAAAGTAAATTTTAATTAATTTTATTGTAAAATAAATTGGGAATGAAAGAAATTCTTGAGAGTTTTCAATCAATATTTCTGGTAGGTCATAGATTGAATTAACATGACGTGCTAAATACCTAAACGAGGTGTGTGGAGGCTCGACTGAGCCAGCGATGAGAGGAAGAGAGAGGAAGAAAAATACGATTGGACAATGACTAGACATAGATATCTTTACATGGTTGACTACGACATACTACATACTTACCATACTGACTATATCTATTGTATATTTACGGTATATATAAATTTGCGCATCTTATGTTGAATTCCTTACAACAATTTCAAATCGATTTTTTTTGTTGGTTGTAAGGAACACACAAAAAATCAAATTTTTCGTGTGGGATTGTGTGTGTGTCATTTGACAGTAGCTTTGAGGCAAAAAAGTAAACAAACTATGCGCATACAAATTTGTTAAAAATATTCCAAAGTGCATTCAGTTTTTCGCGTCATTTTGTTAGATTAAAAACGTATACATTTCCAAGAAAAGTTGCAAAATAAACAAAAAATAGTTATGTGGCCATTAAAGTAAAAAAAACAACCCAAATTCATCCAAGAAACACATCATTCGAGAAACACATCGGCGAGCGCGCGATTTATATCTTTAATTGACTTTGGGCACTTTGAATCGAAGTTAGTTGATATTTTTATATCTTCTAACTGACCATTCACTATTTCTTGATGAATTTAAATTAGTTTTAATGATTTATTTGCTTTTAATCTATTTAAATGACCGACGAACACTTTAGAACATTTGTTAAACCCGCCGCAAAATACTTTCAACTCCAGAGAAATGTCAAATCTTGTTAGTGTGTGTGAAATCGATTTGAAATCTTGCTGAAAATGCAAGATTTGTTTTGACAGAATAAAATCGATTTTGTTTAGAAAAAAATCGATTCTGTTTAGAAAAAAATCGATTATTTTGTTGTAAGGAATTCGACATTAATTAATATTTTTTGTAAACAATGCGATGGCCTTCGAGTGTGTCATATTAATGCACAGAGCTTGTTCTGTAAAATAGATGAATTTAGGAAACTGTTTGTTTATTCTGATGTTGATGTTGTGTGTATCAGAAACCTGGTTTAAACCTCATGTTCAGAGTGTTACTTATGATATGAGTGGTTTTAGGTTATTTCGTGGGGACAGATTTAATAGGATAGGTTCTGGTACGGGAATATATGTTCGTTCTAGTATCAAATGCCAACTTGTTTTATCATCCCCTCCGGATAGTCTAGCGCAGTATTGCTTCGTTGCTATTATTGGTCATAATAAAAAAAACTCTTCTGGGTGTATATTATCGGCCAAACAATCAAATTGATATGTCTCCACTTTACTCATTGCTCGAAAATATATCAACTTCCTATTCGGATGTAATTGTTTGTGGTGACTTTAATTGTAATGTATTAAGTAAGGAAAGTAATGCATCATTTTTGAACAACATGAAATCATAAAGTCTTAATCTAATTAATTCATCAGTACCAACCCATTTCACAAACACAAGCAGTTCTTTAATAGATTTATTTTTTTCCAATATCAAGGGTGACGTTTTCTTTAATCAAGTTTCGACTCCAATGTTCTCCAAGCATGACCTTTTATTTGCTACTTTCAAAATTTCGTTTTCCAGTACACCACGGATTATCAAGTATAGAAATTTCAAATCCGTTAATACTAGTTTACTTCAAGCTGATCTTGAAAGAGTGAATTGGCAAAGTTTGTATAATAATCCTTCGTCTAATGAACAAGTTAATATGTTTAACGATTGAATTCTTAACTTATATAATGAACATGTCGCCATCAGAACAAAATTTTTGAAAAATTATGTTACATCTTGGTTTACTCCGGAGATTATTGAACTCACGAACAGGCGTGACCTAGCTTTTAAGAGATGGAAACGATATAGGTTGCCAGTGATATATGAAGATTTTCGCATATTAAGAAATGTTGTAAATTTCAAAATACGTAATTTACCATCAAAGACATTGTGGAAAAATATAAGAGGCATTGGAATTGGTAGCCAAGACAATGTTGATTTTTCTGGAGTTGATATGAATGACCTCAACAACAAATTTGTGCAATGTTCTATGACGTCATCATTAAACGTTACCTCCTCAAGTTCAATTCTTACACTAGCGGGGTTTGAATTTCACCGCGTGGAGCAGACAGATGTTGTTAGGGCACTTTTGAGTGTTAAATCTAAATCACCTGGTCTTGATAAAATACATCCTTTATTTATTAAAATGATTCTATCCTTTATACTTCCAGTACTTACCCACCTATTTAATACCATTTTAATGACCTCCTGTTTTCCTAGTGCTTGGAAAACTGCTAAGATAATACCTATTCCAAAGAATAAGGGAACCTCTCAAACACCTCTTGATTTTCGTCCTATCGCCATATTACCGTTTCTCTCAAAAGTTTTTGAGAAAATTGTTCACGTCCAAATATCTTTCCATCTTCAACAGCATCCCTTACTTTGTAAGCACCAATCAGGTTTTCGAAAACGGCATAGCTGTACTTCGGCTCTGTTAAATGTAACGGATGATTTGAGAATATCAATTGATAAAGATCAAATCTCGCTCTTAGCCCTTTTGGACTTCTCCAAAGCTTTCGACACGGTAAATTATTCAAAACTTGTGTCAAAACTACTAACAGAATTACATTTCTCCTCTTCAGCAGCCTTATTGATTAATTCTTACCTTTGTGGTAGAAATCAAGCAGTAATGGCAGGTAATTCCATGTCGAATTTTAATTATTCATTCACGGGTGTTCCACAGGGGTCTATTTTGGGCCCACTGTTCTTCTCAATTTTCATTAATGACCTTCCAGGTAGTATAACGTATTCTTCTGTTCATATGTTCGCCGATGATGTACAATTGTATCTGAGTTGCAAAACAGGTCTTATTGAGGACGCCATTTTTAAATTTAACTATGATCTTGGAAGCATCTTTCAGTGGTCAAAAAGAAACTATCTTTTCCTGAATCCGACATCACTCAGTCAGTGTGCATCGCGCAGTGCGGACAGATATTTCAAGCGGACGAAATTTATTTTAAATTAAAATCCACCCCTTTTAAAACAAAAAAGGGTCAAATAATACAGGTATACCTGCGGGCTACCTGATTATATTGCCCCCCAGCAAAAATAAAAACGGATTATCCCAGTTAAAGATTATTGTGGATTAAAGGTGTCAACATAAGTTTTTCTTAAAATAGTGTTGTGCGCGTTTAATCCGAACTAATAAAAGTGCAGTGAATTATAGTGAAGTGATAATCCATTCACCAGTAATCCACTATTATGGAGAAATTAACACCGGAAACGGCCTGGGCTGCACTTAGTGTTCTCCTTCTACGGATGATTAAGGACCTGGGTCCAGGATACTGGAACCAGATCAACAACCTCGTTATGGAGGTCCACGCCAAGCATGTAACCATTGCGAAACCAAAGCCAATGGACGAACTACAGCCAATGGAGGAACCACAACCAATGGAAGAGTCTGTACCAACAGTGGAACACCCAGAAGCTTCACAAGATGAAGAAAACCTGATTTGTCTAACAGGAGACGAACAAGGACGATCCGACACCGACAGCAACCAGTCGAGCTTTGAAGAAGTCACTGGAAAAAAACGCTCAAAGAAAGCCGCCAAGAAAAAGGACATGAAGAAGGAAGACATCCCAAATGTGACCACTGAAATCACCGTTGAGCCATCCACCAAAAAAGTCATAAACACCGAATCGTTAAACAGACAGGAACGCCTAATGTGACAGAGACAACGAAGAAGAGTGGGATGCCGCCTATTATTGTATTCTCAGGAAACATAGCTGAAGTACGCAGGTTTGCTAAAGGAAAGCAGCTGGAATTTACCCTGAAGAATCTCAACACCACAAAGACTATAATAAATACGAAATCAAGGAAGGACTACGACGAAATAAGATCCTATTTGAAGACAATGAAGATTCAAAATCTTTCATTTACCCCCAAGGAAGACAGGAAAACTCTTCTGATGCTCAAAGGAGTACACCATTCTTACACCGCCATCGAAGTGGAAGAAGAACTTAGACTTGAAGGACTGCCAATAATAAAAGTTTCTCTTTTCAGATCAAGGAAGACAGCAATCAAGTCATTCAACTGCTTTGTGGTGGAACTAAGCAAGACCTGTGACATAGCAGAATTATACACCAAGACACTGATCATGAATCAAAAGGTACACTGGGAGCGACTCAAGGCTAATGATGTCATCCAATGTAGGAACTGTCAACGCTTTGGGCACGTCGCTACAAACTGCGGGATGCGAGTGCAAGCGCAAGGATAACTCCAACTCAGATGTCTGGTGCGCCAACTGCAAGACCGAAGGACATCCAGCAAGCTTCAGAGGATGTCCAGTACTGAAGGTGAAGCAAGTAGAGAAGAAGCAGGCCCTTGTCAACAAAAAAGTGCAACAAGAATTTGTGGCAAAATCAGCATGCACATTTACGAAACCAGCCATCAGTTTTGCAGCCATGGCCAGAAAGAACATCACACCAACGCAGAAAATCCAGTCAGTGGTGAAGACCCCAGCTAAGAAGACACCTGCACCATCCACATCAGCACTACCAACAACGAAGGCCTCCCCCAAGCCAAACCTAGGCAATGAAGTGAAACGCCTGTTCGCATCCGACCTTCCAGCAATCATGGAGAAAGCCCAAAGTTCCGTACCATCCAACTTTACACAGCTAAGTGAAGAGCATAAGTCCGTGGCCCTTGCTACCTTTATATTCCAACTATGCAGCGCGTAATGCGCATCAACAAATTGCGTATAGTGGCTTATAACGTTAACTCGTTATATAGCCTGGAAAAGAGGACAGCCTTCAAACTGTTCCTGAAGAAAAACACCCCGGATATAGCCCTTATAAGCGAAACAAACGTCACCAAGAGGAACAACATTGATTTCACCAACTACAAAACCTTCAGAAACGACAAGAAGCAGGGAACAAGAGGAACTGCTCTCTACCTACCTTAACAAGAAGATCTCCGACAGTTCGACTGAAGTGGTTATTTCTGGCCTGAAATGCTTTGAAGCTACTTCCGTCACCATACAGCTGGGAACAAATGAAACCCTGACGATAATCAGTATCTACAACAAGTGCTCCGCAAGGCCAGCAGACATGAAGGACGATCTACATACCTTGAACAGGATCATAAACAGCAGCACATACGGATTGATCGGAGGGGATTTCAACGCAAGGCATCGCCGATGGATGGACACACAAGACAACAACGACGGGAATACTATTGTGAACTGGCTGGATGACAACAGTGATCAACATTCCCTAATAATCGTCTCTCAACCAAGGCCTACATTTCCAAGAACCCCATCAACGTTGGACTTCTTCTTCGCAACTTCTAACCTGGTGTGCATCCTACCTGAGTTACGGAACTACGTCTGCACGACACTCACCAGTGACTCTGATCATGAAGCCGTCCTGCTCTCAGTAAATTTCCAGCAACAGCTCATTTCCATCAATCAACCAGAAGTGGGATTCATCATCTATTTGAGACTAGATGCAACCAGGCTCCAAAGTGACATTGACGAGTCAGTCATCCTTCCTCCAGAAAATAGAAATCTCCAAGATTCAGAGATTGATGCAGCAATAGATGCCCTGGAAGACGTAGTCAGCAGCTCACTGGAGAATCAAAAACAACCAATAACCTCTCGGGACAGGTATCACAATTTGCCACCTTATATTCAAAACCTTTATCTCCACAGACAGCGGCTTCAGAGAATTCACCAGAGAGAACTAAATACCAACAACACCAACTACCAGGCCGTTTCAAGTGAGCTACAGTGTGTGAACATCATGTTTAGGAACTCAGTGAAGCACCACAACGACAACCTCCTCCGGAAGAGACTCCAAACAATCAAACCGGGACCCGACACATTTAAAAAGATCAATAGTATCATTGGTAAGAGGCCGCCAATGCCAGATGTCATCACAACGACTCTTGGTGATGTTACTTCGAAGAACACTTCAAACCAAATCCACAATCAGACTCTGAGTTCCTGGACGAAGTCAACACATCAGTCCAAAACGCTCAAGCATTTCAGGAAATTGTACACTTCAGCAATACTAACCCCGCCAGCGACCCCACGGATCACCACGAGTTCACTCCTCCAGAAAAAATACAGGAAATCATTCACAGAAGTCATCCAAAAAAATCAACAGGCCCGGACAATATCTCCAACTTCGTCCTGAAGAGACTGCCGCATTCGGTGATGATCTTCCTAGCAATTATCCTCAACAATTGTGTCAACAACTGTTACTTTCCCACCAAATGGAAAACAGCAAAAATTGTGGCTATTCCAAAAAAGAACAACAACAAAGACGTCTCTGGATACAGGCCTATATCACTTGTGCAACATGAGCAAGATACTCGAGGAGCTAATACTCAGACGACTTAAATCATTCTGCAGCGACAATCGCATAATCCCGGATATGCAGTTTGGATTCCGGGAACATCACTCAACACTTCATCCACTTCTAAAGCTCCAGCACGATGTCGCCCTCTCCCTAAATAGTCATCAAGTCACTGTCGGATGCTTTCTCGATATCGAAAAAGCATTTGACAGCGTATGGATACAGGGACTTGTTCACAAACTTTTCCTACTCAGATTTCCACATTCACTAATTAAAATTATTTACAATTTCCTTCATTCCAGGTCGTTCTTCGTTCAAATAGGAAGGTGCTAGTCAACAACGAGGACAACCAGAGCCGGAGTTGCTCAAGGATCTAAATTAGGACCATTCCTCTTCAACATATATACGTCAGATCAGCCACAGCCAGAATACGCCCAGACTCCCTCACATACGCCAAGTCCATGTCACCGATATTCGCAGCTAGAAGAGTTGAAGCCCACATCAGACTACTATACGAGTACTACCATCGCTGGGGTTTCAAAATCAATTCGGCCAAGTCCGAACTGATCTGTTTCAGACGACTAAGTAGCTGAGGAAGTAGTAGAGGACGCTCAGCCACCAACTGCAGGAACACCAAGATCACCCTTCCCGATGGAACTCAACTGTCAGCAAGAAATAACGTGAAATACCTGGGCATACAGTTCAACGAGTTATACCGTTTCAATCCACACACAGCAGCTGTATTAAGAAAAGCCAACTTCGCCTTCCATCGCATCCATCCGCTAATGCGAAAACAGAACGGACTAAGCCAAAAGACGAAGCTTCTTCTATACAAGCAGCTCATCAGGCCAGTCATCACATACTGCTTTCCCATCTGGTACACCACGACAAAATCACTCATGAAGAAGCTGGCAATATTCGAGCGGAAGATTCTGCGGATCTGCACAGGACTACACTTCGACAGGATACGAAAAAAACACGTCAGCAACAAGAGACTCTATGAAGAGGCCAACATTGTACAACTAGACAGATACCTCATCCAATCCAGCAGAAGATGTCTACAAAATATGATGAACCACCCGAACCCTCTAATAGTAGGAATTGTAAACCAGCCAAGACATCCCAACCAGCGGTACCTCGAAGCGATGGAGCTGCTAGATGAGGATATTATCTCAACCACCGACGAAGAGAACATTCCCTTCTACGCTGACCCAAGGTCAGCTCACTACCGTGGCTGAAAGCCTCACGCCCCCCCCCCCCCCCCCAACCAATCACAACAATGACAACCGGACCTGAACAATCCGAGAAATAAAGCAGCCAATAGATTAAGAATAGAAATAAACATAAATGACAATTAAATATAAATTTTGAAAAAAAATCTCAATGTAAACAGTTAGGCCCCCTATTGTGCCAACATATTTTATGTAATAATCAATGTATACTTTAAGATAACTAACATTAAGCAAATTGTAAATATTTATCGTTCAATAAAAAATCTTGTAAATCTTGTAAATCTGAATCCGACAAAATCGAAGTGCATGCTCATATACAAAAACTGTTTAAATTCGAATGGTTTCTAAAATATATATATCTAGGAGGTGAATAGTTAGAAATTGTTAACAGAGCTATTTATGTCACAGCATTTTACCCCTATCAAAACAAGATTAATGTTATTTAAATCTCTCATTGTACCAATCTTATCATACGGATGTGAAGTTTCAATGTACTGTAATGCTGATTCTAGAAGAAAACTTAATGTCGTTTTTAATAATGTCACTCGTTATGTGTATGGTTTAAATCGTCAGGATCATATATCACCATATAAAACCAATATTCTAGGGTTAAAATTAGATAAATATTTAGATTTTTGTGCAATTTAATATCTCCATAAAATCATAACCACTCGTAAACCAGAATATTTATAACGGGTGATTTTTTAAGAGGTTTAGAACTTTTTTTAAAAAAAAACAAAAAATTCGAAAAAATGAATGAAATATTTATTTGAATCGATAGTTTGAACCTTGCAATTTAATGTTTAAAGATAATTTCATGCAAATGTTGACCGCGGCTGCGTCTCAGGTAGCCCATCCGCTGAGTCCAATTTTGGCATACTCTTTCACACATATCGGCCGGTATCTCACGAATGAATGCATGGATGTTGGCTTCCAGTGCGTCAATCGAAGCGGGCTTGTCCCTATAGACATTAGCCTTGACATACCCCCACAAAAAATAATCTAATGGTGTCAAATCGCACGATCTAGGCGGCCAATTGACCGGCCCGAAACGTGAAATTAACTGTTCACCAAACTCGCCTCGCAATTGCGCCATTGTTTCGCGTGCTGTGTGGCATGTGGCACCGTCTTGTTGAAACCACATATCATGCAAGTCAAGAACTTCCATTTCGGGCAAAAAAAAGTTTGTTATCATCGCTCGGTAGCGTTCACCATTGACAGTAACGCTGCGATTCGCATCATCTTTGAAGAAATATGGCCCAATAATGCCGCCGGCCCATAAACCGCACCAAACAGTGGCTTTTTCGGGATGCATTGGTAGCTGTTGCAATGCTTCTGGCTGATATTCACTCCAAATGCGGCAATTATGCTTATTTACGTACCCATTCAACCAAAAATGAGCCTCATCGCTGAACACAATTTTTCGATAAAAAAGCGGATCCTCGGCCAGCTTTCCAAGAGCCCATTCACCAAAAATTCGGCGTTGTGGTAGGTCGGCTGGCTTTAGTTCTTGCACCAGCTGTATCTTAAAAGGCTTTACGCCCAAATCCTTCCGCAAAATTTTCCACGTAGTGCTGTAACAAAGGCCTAACTGCTGGGAACGGCGCCGAATCGACATTTCGCGGTCTTCTGTCACACTAGCTGATACGGCCGCAATATTTTCTTCACTACGCACAGTACGTAAACGTGTTGGTGGTTTAATGTCCAACAAAGTAAATTTGGTGCGAAATTTGGTCACAATCTTCCGAATAGACTGCTCAGAAGGTCGAGAATGCCGACCATAAAATGGAAGCAGCGCGCGATGAACATTTCGAACCGAGCACGAATTTTGATAGTAAAATTCAATAATTTGCAAGCGTTGTTCATTTGTAAGACGATCCATGGTTAAATTGCAAACCAAACTGAAGCTGTTTGACAGTGACACAAGGTACTAAACACACGTCAGCTGTCAAAACCAGTGTTGCCAAAACCAAACCAGCTAAAAAATCACCCGTTATAACAAACTAGTCTTCTCAAATACTTTTACTTTAATCTTACCGCGAGCTACGTGTATCACAACCGAGCGACAATTTTTTGTCTACGCTGTACGCTTATGGAACTCTCTTCCTCTTGGCATAAGAAGACTCTGTTTTGTTAATAGTTTTAGTTTATCTCTATTTTCATACTTGGCTGGCAATCTATAGGTGTTAGGGCTTTTAAATGCTTCTTTTTCAAATAATATTGTTTTATTTTAAATGTGGTAAATATACCTTTTTTTTTTTTTTTGTTCTCTTTGTATTGTTAATTTGTATTTTTCTATTATTTCTTATTTTATATTCACTGTACCTTAATTTGTTTGTACATTTTAATTCTTATTTTCATCATTATTTTTATGTTTATCACCCACTAAATTTTGTAAAACTAATTTTTATGATCACATTTACGTCATTTAAGATAGATTTATGTAATCTTTGTAAATGTTGTTTAATTCTTTAAATAAATATCAAATATCAAAATATATCTGCATAAACAATGAAGTCAGTACCTTTAATCTTCTTTTTCTTTTTTTGCTTTTTTTACTTTGATTATGTACATATATCAATACACATATACCTACTTTATATACTCTTTTGTTAAATCACTTTTCCAAATTTTTAATATTGCATTAATTTATAAGATAGCTTATCTTAAAATGTAATAAGAGCTTTGTAAATAATAAACTAAACCAAACTAAACTAAACTAATTTTATTTCAAATGCTAACAATTAGAATGTATTAAGGCTTTAAGTTTTTGAGTACATTGAAATTTACAAAATCTACTTTTTGAGAAGAATCTCTTTTTTGGGTATTTAGTATAAATTGAAAACAAAAACACCACTATCGATAGATAAAAACGATGAATTGTGATATAGTTTTCCTTATATAAAGGTACTTTCCTCTCACACTTCTCCATATTACTGATAAACAAATGATTTCTTTGGATTTATATTAGTCCGAAAGTAAAGGTGGAACCAAAAACTTTCTAGAAGAGATTTGGCATTAGGGTGTCCGTTATTTTCTAAAATCATTTTTAAAAAGTGTTTGCCCTAAAAAAGTTTTTAACCAACTAAAATTATTTGTCGGAGGTTACTATCCCGCGTCTCTAAGACGATACCTTACTACTCTTCCATGCAAATTGTAAATTGTAGAAAATTGCCCCTACCGACTAAATGGGGTTACATAAGCCCCTTAGGACCCAACCTATACGCTCTAATTCTTTTATATATACATACAATAACATGTGCTATGAAAATCATCTTAAATAAGTTCCTATGAACACTATTTTTTTTTTTTTTTTTTTTGGTAATAAATACTTATTTTAAACTTTATTTATTATAATTTACCACCCCATATCGATTTAAAAACACCAAACAAATATTTTGTCCACCTAGCTTGTTCTACGCGAAACACTGTGAGTCGGTGTAGTATTAATGGCACTAGTTGTGCCAATACACGCCAGTCTCTAATTTTAGTCATGGTCCCCTTTCACACGAAGAAACAAGTTGCTGGAGATTTTTTTGACGTTTTCTTTTAATATCCTTAAAAATCTCTTGTACCTTTCATACAAGGAGACAAATCTCCAGGCAATTTTTGAATTTGTCTTTGAAAGTCTATTGGTTGAACACACCTTAACCTAGATGTGAAAGGAAATGTCAAAAAATCTCCTCAAATCCTCGACCGGGGAGATTCTGTTCGCCCCTCTTTCCTCCTGCCCTTCTCACTAAAAGAACTAAAAGTTGCTGGCAACTCAGTTTCCTCGTGTGAAAGGGCACATGGTTTTAAGATTGGTTGCCTTATCCAAGGCTGGCCACCAAACCAAACATGCATACGTAAGAATAGGCCTTATAATGGATGTGTACACCCAATGAATGGTTTTGTGGCTTTTCTTTTCTCTTTTGTTGATATTTTCTTTCCAGTTTAGTTTTCGATCGATAACCAAACCAAAATATTAAGCCGTGCCAGTGATATGGAGCGGTGTCCCATTAATGGTGGGAGGGTTTATACTTGGGATGTTACGTTTCCTCGTAAACAAAACCAGTTCTGTCTTAAGAGGGTTAACATTAAGTCCGCAGCTACTGGCGCAATTACTGAGCTTATCAAGAGCGGTTTGCAGGATGTCGCACAGTGTGGGAAAGAAATTTTCCTGAGACCATTATTGCGATGTCATCAGCATACGCCACGACTCTGACACCGGTTAGACCTAATTCAACTAAAATCCTATTTACGACCAGAAGCCAGAGCAGAGGAGATAGGACCCCTCCCTGTGACGTGCCCCTACACGTCCTGACTTTTAGCTTGCTACCACCCATTTCTGCATTTACAATTCTAGTTTGAAGCATGGAATCATTCCAGTTTGATAGCATCGGATGGAGTCTAGGGTTTGTCGAATAGCGTAATTCTCGACATTTTTAAAGGCCCCTTCTATGTCAAGGAATGCACCCAAGGTGAATTCTTTGATTTCTCAATCGTGCCGACCACTTTATGGAGCGCCGGACAGTGGGGCCAAACCTACGATTTAGGGAAAAAACTTCTAAGCGGTATCATTTCGTATGTATTTGCACCCGCTTAATTGAATGGTATCATCCGTTTTATGCTCAGAGTTAAGGGGAAATTTTTAACTTTTCATTCAAGTACGGTCAGGTGGAAACTCAAAAGTAAATAACGATTTCTCAGAGAAGAAAAAGTGGATTGGAGTGATTCAAAATTATTTTTGAAGAAGAATAATAGAATTTCCAAATTTCATTTCGACTTCTGTGAAAAAACAATCAAAACTGGTAGAATCTTGTGATGAAATTTTAATAGGATCTTCATTACCACCAAGACTACCAGGAAAAAGCTGAAACAGACCCTAGGAAGGTGGAGCTTTTTTTGTACTCAAGTCCGGAAGTACACCCGATCTCCAAATTTTGGCTAGATTTTTCGGTATAGTCGAAAAAATGGGGTAAATTATTTTCTCATCAGAATCATAAAGGTATATATTAACACAGTACATTCAAAGAATTTTTTTTTAAATAATCCGTAAGATGGAGGAATCATGGAAAACATCAGTTTTAAAGGCTCAAAATTTCAATGGTCCGTTTTTACCCTTTATTTCGGCCAAAAGCAAATTTTTTACTATAAAATCATTCTAACAGCTGCATTCCCCATAAAAATACTGAAGAAAAGTGTATCACAATGCCATATTGAACACTTTTATATATGAGGTTTTTTCCACCTCCACCCGACTGTGCGCCGGCCGTCTCAACAGATTTGCTTTTCACTTATGCATGTTGGGCCTGAGAGAGAACACTATCATTTACCTTAAGGCGAATGTGCGGATAGACTAAATGGTCTGAAATCTTTCGGTTCGGTGTGGGTGGGCTTTCCAGCTTTCGGAATGAAGATGACATTCATTTCTCTCCAACTAGATGGAATATAGGTGATATTTAAACATCCCCTGAATATTTTCACCAGAATCGTTACAATCAAGTCCTTGAGCTTTGGAGTAAAATTGGCATTACTCCATCGGGCCCTGCAGACTTGTATCCTGAGAAAGAATCTATGGCCCAGGTCACCTTCCTACTATTTACTATTTGGTTACCTATATTGGAAAACTCACTTAAGGTAGGGCCTCTATCCATGGGGGATGCATCGAAAATACACCCTGGAAAATGAGTGCTCATAAGTGACTTAAGAGTTTCGGAGCAGGAGTCAGTCCAGGTATCATCCGGTCTCTTAAGAAATCCCGGGGGAGTGTGGACCTTTGACATGACTTTCCTGAGCCTTGCAGCGTCGTTTGTAGACTCAATGTCTGTACAAAACTTACGCCAGGCTGTTCTTTTTGCATAGTCTTTTTTTTATATTCATTTCTGCTGATCTTGAAAAGATCCCAATCAGCAGATGCATTGCTATGTTTAGCTCTGTTGTAAAGCCTCCTGGAGTTTATCGTTAAGATAGCCAGCTCCTTGGACCACCACACGGGGTTGAGCTTGCCTTTCCTTTGGATTATGGGGCAAGAACTTTCATAAGCGTTAATAATAGCTGACGTAAGTTTATTGACACGTTTTTCAATCATGTCCTCTCAGTCTAATAAAGTCGAGTTAACAAAATGGCCCAGTGATAGGCCCAGTCTAATATTAAAGGCTTCCCGGTTTGTTTTCCTAGAGTTTCTATAGGGCTTTAGATTTTCTATTTTGTGCTCTATTTGGAATGTTATCATCCTATGGTCCGAGAATGTAACATTACTTGTGTACTCAGGGTTCAAGCTAAAGAAAAGTACTTGAAACTTTAGCTCCTTTGATTATTCTTTCTTTACTCTTATAAATTTATTTACAAAGTTTGTATTTCTATTTAAATAATAAAATAATCAAATCGCGATACAATTTACTGGTTCCGGTTCTGGTTGCGGTTCTGGTTCTGATTCTGGTTCTGGTTCTGGTTAGGTGTCAGCGCTTAAATTTAACAAGCTTAATCTCGCCGACTAGATCACAGTTAAAAACTGGTAAATCACAGCCTATTAGGACTGGTACATCACAGGTTTTACCTGGTAGATCAGAGTATATTAAAGTACTGGTAGATCGCAGACCTTTTATTAGTCTGGTATATCAATTACATTTTGTCAACTTACTTCCTTGGCCGAGATAGTGTCAACTATAATGGTGTAAAAAAAATCTTTTTCACCATCAACATCATCGGCAAAACAAACCATCCAACCACACAGCAGTGCGATATTCACCACACCAACTTCGTCGGGTGTGGTAGGTGTGTTGGTTTCACCTTCATTGCATGGTCCAGCTTGCGTGCTACTTGCTTATCGTTATCACTCGAAGTTTAGTTGCTTGTTGTCTTTGGAGGATGGCACAACTCAACTGGGTGCGTGATCGGCCAGTGCTGCCGCGACACGCGCCTATGTACGCAATGACATTGTTGAATTGGTAATGCTTCATTACATCCCCCCCTACTTTCTAGATGAGAGCAATCTCGCATATATATCTTTTTTTTTAGTGGTAATACGTTTTTTTTTTACCTTTTATTTTGTTTATATTGTATTATTATTATTTTTTTTATTATTTTTATTATTTTTTTTTGTTTTTTTTTTGTAATTTTTTTTTCATTTTATTTTTTTTTCTTTATTTTTTGCAAATGGTTAAAACATTTAATGTCTTATTTTTGTCCCCACAAATCAATAAAGCACAGCCAGGTTTTTTGATAACGATGTTGGGTCCCATCTGGGGTACCATGGGTTTGTTTACTAGTCTTTCCGATGTCAGTTGGTATGGATTTGTTGAAGTCTAATTGTTTAGGAGTGTCCATTTCCGCATACTCACGTTCAACTGTCATTTTTTCCATTTCCTTACAGAGGTTTTTGGGTTAAAACACGCAGTTGGCCTTTTTAACATGTTGGCTGAGCCTAGCACGCAGCACAGCTAGCGTACCCTCGGCATTAAGCTCTAGACTGGTCATACGCCCTATTATCTCTTGCTTATTGCGTAAGTATATGGCCCCTAAGCTGGCAGAGTTTTCAAATTTATTCTCGCTAGAGTCGAGTGTGAAGATTTCTGCGTTGTTATCCTATTATGCTATCGGGTTGCAATAGTCGTGTTATTCAGGTTGGATTACCCTGTTCGGGTTATTCTGTTTGTTTTTTAATCTATTTAGTTACTGGAGTGGACCTTCTGTCCCTGCTCGGGCGCCAATTTGTAATGGTACTTTGATGTTTCCAGCCGAGGTAGTGCTCAAGTCGTACCCAGGGTTCAAGCTTAAGAAAAGAACTAAAGTTTCAGCTCCTTTGATTATTCTTTCTTTATTCTTATAAATTGATTTACAAAGTGTATTTGTATTTCTATTTAAATAATCAAATCGCGATAAAATTTACTGGTTCCGGTTCTGGTTCTGGTTCCGGTTCTTGTTCCGGTTCTGGTTCTGATTCTGGTTCTGGTTCTGGTTCGGTGTCAGCGCTTAAGTTTAACAAGCTTAATCTCGCCGACTAGATCACAGTTAAAAACTGGTAAATCTCAGACTTAATGTCTGGTACATCACAGGCTTTGCTTGGTAGATCGCAGTATTATAAAATAATTAAACTGGTAAATCGCGGAATTGAATGTTCCGGTACATCACAGGCTTTGCCTGGTAGATCGCAGTATTATAAAATAATTAAACTGGTAAATCGCGGAATTGAAGGTTCCGGTACATCACAGGCTTTGGCCTGGTCATCACAGTATGTTATACTATACTGGCAAATCACAGCCTATTAAGACTGGCACATCACAGGTTTTACCTGGTAGATCACAGTATATTAAAGTACTGGTAGATCGCAGACCTTTTATTAGTCTGGTATTTCAATTACATTTTGTCAACTTACTTCCTTGGCCTATGGTTGGTTCTAACACCGTTGGCCTTAAATCGACTATTTCGTCGAGCTCTGGAACTGCATGTTTATGCTGTCTGGTGAAAGCCTCTTTATGCTATGATGCTGTGAAGAGATAATGTCAACTATAATGGTGTCAAAAAAAATCTTTTTCACCATCAACATCATCGACAAAACAAACCATCCAACAACACAGCAGAGCGATACTCACCCACTGATCTCTATAATACACTGGATAGTGTATCGATACAAAAATATTGCTTCCATTTGAAGAATTGTTATACTATGAAGCTGACCACTTTTTTGTATAACAGTTTAACTGTATAACATGTAATACAAAGATAATCCATTAACCAGACATCAAATATCCGTTCGTTTCACCCCCAGAGATCTGTTTGCTAACATTTGTTGTGTTCGTAATTTAAATTCATTCACTAATTAGTAAATGAAACGGAATAACAAACGTAAAGAGTGTGACAAGGAGGTAAAATCATTAAAAAAAACGCAGAATATGCAATCGCATCCTCCTCATCATAATTATTCAATAGCTGTTTTGCTCAACTTGTTTGCAAACTGCAATGATTTAAGCGTGGTACACATTATCAAACCTGAGTGTCACCCGTGTTGGATATCAAACCTGCGTGAAAAGTTTCGCGAACACACTTATCAGTTCTGTTGGACGTCAGGCAAAAAAATTCTACTACTCTCAGAAAATTGTTTCTTTTTATTTTGAGGCTATATTTACCACGAATCGTGTTATTTCTTTTTTTATATGACACACACGAGCTTTTTCTTATTTTGTTTGCACTTTTTCCGCAAATTCGCATTAAAAATTCGTGTTTTGTTCCGTGAATGACGGCTCATGAATGAAATTGTGTACACATCATCGGGCAACCACCCAACAAACCGAGGGTTGTCACGCAGTATCAAAAAATTTTGTGAGCAGGCAGTTCTGAGTGTCAAACCATGGTATAAAAATACAAGGTATGTTGTATATGAGATGAAGGGTCGCCATATTTTGTTTTGTGTGACGTCATAGCGAGTGTTCACCAACACATAGCTTTAAAAAATAAATTATTTATTGTTTTACTTGAAATTTAACATAACATAACTTCAAAACATAAATAATCTATTGTTTTACTTTGAGTTTTAATAGCAAATAGCTTCAAAACATAAACAATTTCTATGTACTCTCTTTGCCATAAATGACAAACAATTGAGATCATTCACTCGCAATGACGTCACGACTCAATTGTCTGAACTGTCAAGCATACCTTGTTATTCTTATACCATGGTGTCAAACCATCATTCAGCGTGTACACATTGTCAGTTCGGTTTGATATCCAACACGAGTGTCACTCAGGTTTGATAATGTGTACCACGCTTTATCTCATTCCACTTTGTAATTATACTAAAAAAAATATACCAAATGCACACAGTGAATAACTTAAAGATAATAAATAATAGAACAAACTTCCACAAAAGTTTATATTTTCATATCATGGTCTGTTTCCCTTTCTTCAGATAGACTTCTGGAAATAGGGATGAGCGATTTTAATCGATATTTGCAAAATATCGATAATAAAGATTTCGATGTTTTGCCCCATCGATATTAACACCCAAAACATCGGCTCAAAAACAAACAAAAAGTTAGTACGATAATGAATAGTTCTGCTAGTAAAATCTAGATGGAGTGACTTTCATAGTTTATAATTCATCTGTAACGTTTGGAATTTTTTGAAAAAGGAAATTATCAAAGGATCTTTCAAACCAAATTTAAAAATTCAGAACCACAACGAAACTTTCGATGTGCAAAAAGGCACAGATATAAGTTTACACATGGAGTGCCTATCAATTTTGCTTCCATCAAATTTGTTTTGTGTTTATCTGTGCAAAAGAAATATTTTTACATGGATATTCAAGCATTAATATAATCGATGCTCAGCAAGACGCATTTTAAACCATATAATTTTTTGTACACACTTTTGTAAGCAAAAATATCTTGCATTATCATTAGATAACAGTGTACACATGAAATACTTGCAATATTGCTTCTATAAAATCTGTGGACGATATATTTTGCAAAATACAAATTTTAGCATCGATTTCCACGCATTAAAATAATAGATGCTCAGAAAGACCCAATTTACACCAATGCAATTTTTTGCACACAACTTCGTGTCTTGCAATATCGATATATTCCAAAAAGCCACAGAAAACAGTTTGCACAAAATTCCTTGAAATATTACTGCAAAATACATATTTAATATCGATTTTCACGAATTTAAATTATCGATGGTCAGCAACACGCAGGTTACACCATGCAAGCTCTTGCGCACACGTTTGTGTGAAACAAGATTTTGAAATATCGGATTTCAAAAAGGGCACACATACAGCTTAACAACATGAATTGCCTTTCAATATTGATTTTGTTAAATTTGTTGATGTTCATTAGTGCAAAATACATATTTTAACATCGATTTTCACATTTCACCCATTAAAATCATTGATACCTAGAAAGATACCGCTTACACATGGTTTAAGAACACAAGCTTCTGTGCATCATTATTTTGCAATATCGATGTTTAAAGTTGAAACACCTTGCTTATGACTTCATATTTTTCATTTGTATAAAAACTTAAATCGATTTGAAGAAACTTAAGAAAAAATAGCCGGCACCAGAAATTTTGAAAGCAAAAATACATTAGAGCATAGCATGACGCATTTTTTGCTTTGGGCAAACAAAAAACTTAAACAAAAACACCTGAAAAAAACATCGATGTTAAGTAGCATCGATGTTTTCGGTTCGATATTTATTGACATCGATGTTTGGTCTTCGATGCTGAAATCGATGTTGTTTCAATATCGCACATCGGCACATCCCTATCTGGAAAATACTTTTTTTTTGTGTAATTCAGACGTCAAATTATGAAGCCGACCACCTAATTGTCATCTTCAAATGGAAGCAAAGAAACTATTATACATTATAAGGAATACACTATCCAGTGTATTATAGAGATCAGTGTATTCACCACACCAACTTCGTCGGGTGTGGTAGGTGTGTTGGTTTCACCTGTATTTGGAGGATGGCACAACTCAACTGGGTGCGTGATCGGCCAGTGATGCCGCGACACGCGCCTCTGTACGCAATGACATTGTTGAATTGGTAATGCTTCATTACACTTGAGACTTTCCAGTTATTGATTGCAATAGAATCAGAATTTGAGGAAAGTGTCACATCAAGCACCTCTGTTCTGTTTTTGGTGATGAAGGTTGGTCCATTACCTCTTTTAAGGATCAAAATATTTTTCTTAATAATGTATTCAAAAAGTGACTCACCTTTTGCATTTGTGTCCGTACTGCCCCACTGTATATGATGAGCATTTGCATCGCAACCTGAAAGCAGATCCCACCCATTATTAGCTGTTGCTGCTACCAGTTCATCAAAAGTATCTGACGGCGGAGGGCCCGGTGCATCACCTGGCATGTAAATGGTGGCTTAGATAAGGGCAGAGCCCCTTTTCTCTCGCACTTCACCGTCGTCATGTCTGCGCTACAATGGGTAGATCAGTGGAAAAGATTTATGATTTTTTTCGCCACCATACATGCACGATAATTACCTACCATCTGTAGGCCCTTTCTTAAAGTACAGGATGTAATCATTAGACCTAAGTCCACAGATACATGAGAACCTAAGATCGTTGCACTCCAATGGTGCACCGAATCATTTTTAGAGTGAGTGAGTGAGTGAGTGAGTGAGTGAGTGAGTGAGTGAGTGAGTGAGTGAGTGAGTGAGTGAGTGAGTGAGTGAGTGAGTGAGTGAGTGAGTGAGTGAGTGAGTGAGTGAGTGAGTGAGTGAGTGAGTGAGTGAGTGAGTGAGTGAGTGAGTGAGTGAGTGAGTGAGTGAGTGAGTGAGTGAGTGAGTGAGTGAGTGAGTGAGTGAGTGAGTGAGTGAGTGAGTGAGTGAGTGAGTGAGTGAGTGAGTGAGTGAGTGAGTGAGTGAGTGAGTGAGTGAGTGAGTGAGTGAGTGAGTGAGTGAGTGAGTGAGTGAGTGAGTGAGTGAGTGAGTGAGTGAGTGAGTGAGTGAGTGAGTGAGTGAGTGAGTGAGTGAGTGAGTGAGTGAGTGAGTGAGTGAGTGAGTGAGTGAGTGAGTGAGTGAGTGAGTGAGTGAGTGAGTGAGTGAGTGAGTGAGTGAGTGAGTGAGTGAGTGAGTGAGTGAGTGAGTGAGTGAGTGAGTGAGTGAGTGAGTGAGTGAGTGAGTGAGTGAAGTGAGTGAGTGAGTGAGTGAGTGAGTGAGTGAGTGAGTGAGTGAGTGAGTGAGTGAGTGAGTGAGTGAGTGAGTGAGTGAGTGAGTGAGTGATGAGTGAGTGAGTGAGTGAGTGAGTGAGTGAGTGAGTGAGTGAGTGAGTGAGTGAGTGAGTGAGTGAGTGAGTGAGTGAGTGAGTGAGTGAGTGAGTGAGTGATGAGTGAGGAGTGAGTGAGTGAGTGAGTGAGTGAGTGAGTGAGTGAGTGAGTGAGTGAGTGAGTGAGTGAGTGAGTGAGTGAGTGAGTGAGTGAGTGAGTGAGTGAGTGAGTGAGTGAGTGAGTGAGTGAGTGAGTGAGTGAGTGAGTGAGTGAGTGAGTGAGTGAGTGAGTGAGTGAGTGAGTGAGTGAGTGAGTGAGTGAGTGAGTGAGTGAGTGAGTGAGTGAGTGAGTGAGTGATGAGTGAGTGAGTGAGTGAGTGAGTGAGTGAGTGAGTGAGTGAGTGAGTGAGTGAGTGAGTGAGTGAGTGAGTGAGTGAGTGAGTGAGTGAGTGAGTGAGTGAGTGAGTGAGTGAGTGAGTGAGTGAGTGAGTGAGTGAGTGAGTGAGTGAGTGAGTGAGTGAGTGAGTGAGTGAGTGAGTGAGTGAGTGAGTGAGTGAGTGAGTGAGTGAGTGAGTGAGTGAGTGAGTGAGTGAGTGAGTGAGTGAGTGAGTGAGTGAGTGAGTGAGTGAGTGAGTGAGTGAGTGAGTGAGTGAGTGAGTGAGTGAGTGAGTGAGTGAGTGAGTGAGTGAGTGAGTGAGTGAGTGAGTGAGTGAGTGAGTGAGTGAGTGAGTGAGTGAGTGAGTGAGGTGGAGTGAGTGAGTGAGTGAGTGAGTGAGTGAGTGAGTGAGTGAGTGAGTGAGTGAGTGAGTGAGTGAGTGAGTGAGTGAGTGAGTGGAGTGAGTGAGTGAGTGAGTGAGTGAGTGAGTGAGTGAGTGAGTGAGTGAGTGAGGTGAGTGAGTGAGTGAGTGAGTGACGTATCTTTTCATTTTAAATTTTTAGTTTAAAAAAAAATTCAAATTAAAACAACATAATTTTACTTAAAATTAATATATTCGAAAGTGAAAAAAAAACAAATGAAAAGACTTACAAATTTTGAATGCCTTTTTTATTGAACTTATACAGTGAAATGTATTTTAGTGTCCAAAAATACTTACTTTTTTTATTTTCTTTCAGGCTGGGTTCAAACAACAATGGATTCAACTGTTAGAGACTTTTCACGCTCTTTATCATCGGATGGGTACTAGACAAGAGTATCTACTAAATTTCTCCCATTTAACTCAGCATGTTATGAAGGTCTTCTTTGACAAGTCCATGAAACAACATTATGTTTGGATAATACTAAAATATGATCGGATATTATAATATCTTTGATATTTTACATCGCTGATGCGTAATGAACGGCATTTTCGGCGGTAATTATCGAGCGTTAATAAAGTTGAGAAGAAATAAAAGTTATTGTTTATAATTGCGCATATGATATGTATGGTATATGCTTGGCCACAACCCTTATTAAGATATAATAGTGCTGTCCCAAAAGGTCTGTTCAAAGGCTTTCAAAGAAAGCGAATTTCGAGCGTCATTAAAAAAACCAAAACGATTCATGCAATACCCTACATTTATGTTAACTATGTATTAAAGTATTAATCTGTTAAGTTAGGGTATTTTTAACTATATTCTTTTCTACAAAAAAAAAATACTTGTATTATTATTTAAGTTTTAGGTCTATCCAGGTTTTATTACGCTAAGCTATATTAATATAATTCACATCTAAACTAATTTCAATTTTTTTAATGTATATAAGGTCTTACTTTGTGATTATTATTTTCTACCGTTTTCATAAAGGAAATATAAAAATAAATAAGTTTCCTATCACAATTCAGTTTCATAGTGAAGTAGCATTTGAAAATCGTGATTTTCTTAAGTAGTGTACAGAGAAAATTTAATATTTTGTTCATTATCTGGAACCGAAAAAAGTCTTCCGAAGATTTGTGATGTTTGTTGAGCTTGAAATTGACCCCAAGATTGTTGAATCATGTCAATATTCGCTAAGTTTGGATCGAACACTGCAGCACTTTTCAAAAATGCCTTGAAAAAAATGTAAAATCTTCGAATGAAAATTTTAAGATAAATAATTCTCAGAATGCAGCTATTTAGTCGTGAGGCAACAATAACCCTCGTGTACGTATGGATTCATTTTTGACGATTTAGCAGGTCAATCAAGGATAACGATATTTGGATCCGTCAGTGCAATGTTAGATCTTGGCCAACTTAGAATCGGAACACTACCTCGTTGTTGTGAAGGTACTGCTGCGTATATTCTGACTTCGAACCATTGCAGCTGAACGAGAATAGAAAAGCCAGGTAATTATTCGATCTCTAATAACCTCTAAGAAGTTCTATGCTCCCATAATAAATCATTGAGAACTAATGGAAATATTGCTAAATAAGCCATCAGAAGCTGCTTCTTTTATGAACTGCGCTTTACACGACCACCATAATGATACCCTTGATTTGACGTAGCACTCAGCGTCAAATTAATTAGCACATTCAGCATAGAAGGACTAGAGTACTGGAAGTGCGTTGGGGATATCATCGCAGTAAAAGACCTGGTAACGATCCGAGTAGTCATTTTAGTATGACTGTTTTATAATATACACTGCATGCCCTTTGAATAGAAACAAAATTTTCCTAAAGTTTTGGTTAATTTATAAATCAATTTTTTATTTTATTTCTTGAAAGAGGTTTATACAGTAACAGTAGGGACCACAAATATTTGTTCTTTTTCATTCCTAATATCCTGACACGAGGGTGACAAGTGAGCCACAGAACAAAATAATAGAACTAACTCCCAGCATCCAAGTGAACAGCAAGCATAGGCTGATGCCGGTCTCACGTCTGGGAACAACAGACAGCACAGGAAATTGACCACGAATATCATCGAAACCCTATTGCGTCTTTATTACATAGTTACCAACTGTGAAACTAACATTACAGATCTAAGCTCTGCTCTCTGTTTATCTTGAAATGTCCAGAATTCGCAGTTACTGAGCAACGGCTTTCCGATCAAATACGTGCAATACACAGAAATAACCTCATGCCAGCATTGAGAAGAAATGCAGTAAAAAATGAAGTCGAAAACCGTAACTTAAACCAACCTAATATCATCAATGAACAAGACACCGCTGTTGAACATCTTTTCCCTGAGGATATAAACGATAATATAGATAACCAGCAGGAAATCCCACAAAGTAATATAGACATCTCGGAAGCTGAACAAGAAGTTCATTTGATATTTGATCAACAGCAAGCTCTTTTTTGTGGATTGGAACCACTGAGTAGACCGTGTATGTATACCGAAAATAAATACATCCAAACGGATAAGCCGGATCATTAGCACTATGAACCAATCTGTATTGACAGCATCCTTGGAGCAAGTATCCACCCTAGAGAGCTTCCATACAATGATATACTGTGCTGCTGCCACTGTAGCAATAATGTGTGGTAAGAAACTAATAAGGAGGGCAAACAGAATATGAGATAAACCACCATGAAACGCAGCCCTTAATCGAATCAAAGAAAATATCAATAACCTGCGAACTTCAATCGAGAGAACCAAACTTTCCTAGCTGGGAATCAATCGAGAAGATTAAAGTCCACAATAAACGCGATATGCATTAAACACCGTAATCACTCGAGGTACGAATCCAATAACAACATTATTTCCCACGTTTTGGATACCCTCAAGCAAAAACTTTCAGTACAAATTTCGAAACAGAGAAAATTGAAAAAATCACTAACAAGGAAACAAAACAATGAAGCATTTAACACCAAAGAGAAACATTTACCGAAACTTGAAAAATTCCAATGGAGACACAAACGATGAAATACCCGATATCAAAGACGTCAAACATTTCTGGTCAGAAATTTGGTCTACCCCAAAACAGCATGACCTAAGTGTCGACTGGTTCAGCTTAGAGAAAGAAAAACGTGAAAGTATACCAGAGATGACAAGTGATGAAATATCATTTAACACTCTCGCAGAAGTACTTGCAAAGGCTCATAACTGGAGGCCCCCGAGAGCTGATAAAGTTCAAAACTTTTGGTACAAACGCTTTGAAAGCACACAATCTAAGCAACTGGAGCTTTTGAACGGATCGTTGAGAAATCCCTCGGCGTTCCCAGACTACCTGATCAAAGGAGAAACTTATTTCTTACCAAAAAATAATGGCTTCAATAGAGACCCCACTAATCGAAGACCTATCACCTGTCTCCCTACGCAATACAAAATACTAACAGCATGCATAAACAATATGGTATATGATCATCTAAAGGTTGCATTAAAGGTTCCCGAGGCTGTAATCATCGACCAGGTCATTATAGAACAAACAACTAAAAACAAAAGAAACCTTTATGTTGTCACGGTAAAATTTACCGCGACAAAAATCAGACTTGATCGTCCACATCCTCCTTCCTTTCCATTTCTTCTCTTCCCTACAGGTGCTTGTTGCAACATACTGAGAGAGAGAAAAGGGCAGCAATGGTCCATCAGCCATTTTTTCACTCTCTCAGTACCTTGAAGAAGCAAAAATCGATGTTGTCAATTTGGACACGAGAAGTGGATGGGTGATCCACTATATCATAACAGACAGCCAGTCGAGCAATTTGATCCGATTCATGGGTGACAGCTGGTCCCCGAAGATGAACATTATATTGACAGACGGGTGGTCTGCTCAATCAATACTATTGATATCAGATACGTAGGTGACAGTTGGCCCTGACGCCGAAGTTACTCGTTGCAAAATGGCTGCTTGCCCAACATAACATTACTTATTTTTCATGTACAAGTTGGAACGTTAACTGCTCGTCCTCATTCCCCAAAATCTTCACAAAAAGCCAACGAGCTAAGTTAAATTCGCTTGTTTGAACTTCCAACTGCCAACCTCCCTCCGAAATATAACAAAGGGGTAATTAACTTTTCACCAAGGTTTCACAATAGTTGTTTCATTTAGTTCTGAGGGGAAAAATGCACGCGTTGAATTGGGTTTCCTTTTTGATTTTCTGAATTTTTCTTTTCCAAAAACTTAGTTGGGGATAATAGCTGGCTGAATGCACTCATCGAATTGCCGCCCACTGGAAGTCATGCCAGAGTCCGGTGAATTCGATGATGACCTTGCATAAAGCTGGGGTTGAAGTGCGAGTAGAAACGGCGTACGGGTTTGCAACTGCGTTGGCTCACTCACGCCAATGGGCTGAGTGTTGCTGAATGATGACGCGACCGAAACCCACGTCACTGATTGGCCGAAAGCACTGGGGCATTGGAAAAAAGAAAAGGTCGTCCAGGCATAGTGAAAGCCTGGAGGGACACTTCTTACACGTCTTTTTAGAGCGAACAGAAGATTTTTGAAAAATCGAGAAGAGAAAAATTAAGAGAAGTTAAGAAAGGAAATTTAATTACGATTTTGGCGAGTTTTCATTGTGAGGAAAAAAAATTTGTGAAATCGTAGAAAAAAAACTATTGTGGAAAATTGGAGGAGGAAATTTGGAAAATATAACTCGGAGGAAAGAGTAATTGGCAGTGGGAATCAAAAAAAAGCTAAGTATAGTGGTCTTAAATTTTGTAAATTGGTGGTAAAATTATATCTTCTTAATCGCTTGCTTAAAGAGTTATTAAAACTTAAAATTTTTAAATCGTTGGCCTTTTGTTCCGTAAGATTTCCGATAAAGCGGAACTTGCGACCCGTTTCAAAAACCGTTTTTTTTATTCTTTCTGGACCAAGGGTTAACGGTCCAACTTATAAATCATTGATTCATTGTTCTATTATTCTAAAAGATCTTGGCTTTTACTCCTACTCGAAAGGTTTCCCAAGCAATTTCATTTTATTAAAACATTAATTCAAAAATATAAGTATCTTCTTTTTCTTTTTTGTTCCTCTTAAATTGCTTTCACCGTCGCGTCGGTCGGATTCGCTTCAGAAGGTTTGCAATTTCCTTCATCACAAAAAAAAATTGCTGGCGCCCTTTTATTTTACATTTCAGGTACTACGCCCCTGTGGGTATCAAAATTGTTGATTTCATATCAACATTAATCGAAAAATAATTAAATCATTCATTAAATTAATTGGTGAAACCCACCCCTTAATTTGAGCTATTCGTGGTGGTAGCATCCCAAGAGCTACCTCCTGTTGCACTTTATCCTTTTTTTTTCAATTCAATTTCTTTTATTGAACATAATATATACAATCTGGCTTATAACTAAATATGATACTATGATAAATTTACATTTGTTGGCACATAGGAGGCCTAACGTTACACAATGTCTTAAGTTTAAAAAATTATAGATATATAAATTACATGTCAAAAAATTTAAATAAAAAGTCGGCTGACTTAATCGTCCTCAGGGTGTTCATTCCCGGTTATCAATGGTGTTTTTGGTGTAGGTTGGGGGAAGTTTTGGCGTTTAGCCACGGTAGAAGGCTGACCCAATGTCAGCGTAGAACGAGACTGCTTCCTCGTTGTCCATGATTATGTTGTCATCAAGTATTTCCATTACACTGAGGTTCCTTGGGCATCCTTCTCATTAGCTGATTCGGGTGGTCGATGATGTTCCGTACTAGTCTCTTCGCTGAAAGGACTAGGTATTTGTCCAGCGGGATTATGTTGGCTTCGGAGTAGAGATGTTCGTTCCTGTAGTGTTTCCGCCGCTGCCGGTCGAAGTACAGTCCGGTGCAAATTCTGAGAATCTTCCTTTCGAATACTTGAAGCTCCATCATGGCTGTCTTGGATATTGAAAACCAGACTGGGAAGGAGTAGCTGATGATGTTGGTTGGCTTAGTCCTTTTCTTTTCTTCATCAATGGATGTAGACGGTGAAAGGCCCAGCTGGCTTTTTTGAGTACATTTCTTGAGATGTTGAACCTTAGCAACTCATTGAACTGGACTCCCGGCTCCGCGAAATTAGGCCCCAGGAAATAAGGCCCCAAAAGAAAAAATGAAATAAGGCCCCAAATTGGGGTAATTTTTCATAATGAAATTATGCCCCAATGAAATAAGGCCCCATCGAAATGAAAAAAGGCCCCAAAAATAAATGAAATAAGGCCCCAGCTTGTTTTGTCTTTTTTTATTTTTAATGAAATAAGACCCCAATTTGTTTTTTTTTTTATATTAAAGTTTATTTTCAAAAATGAAATAATACCCCAAACCATCAAACAAATAATTGGATTGTATCCTGTACAATTTCCCTGCAACAAGGACACTTGTAACTCTCCTCTCCTTCAGCTATAGCTTCAGCTTGAATTTTGAGATTGCATTCGGCACAAATTTTTAAATGCCTGCAAGGCAACAGAGCAATATTTGCTCGCAAATCCTTACAAACAACGCAAATATGTTCGTCAATGGATGTGCTTACTGATGCTTTTCAATATAAGGATCGTGTAAGTATCAGAATAGCTGAAAAAAATCGCGCGATTTTTGTCAGCTATTCTGTTACTTACAAAGGATCGTGTAAGTAACAGAATAGCTGACAAAAATCGCGCGAATTTTGTCAGCTATTCTGTTACTTACACGATCCTTATATTGAAAAGCATCAGTAAGTAACGGAATAGTTGACAAAAATCGCGCGATTATGCAAAATGAAATAAGGCCCCAAATTGTTTTTCAAAATAAAATGAAATTAAGCCCCAAATTTAATGTTAGGGTCTTTTTTCATTGGGGCCTTATTTCATAATGAAATAAGGCCCCAAAAAAAAAATGAAATAAGGCCCCAAAAAATGAAATAACACCCCAAAATTCAAGAATTTTCATTGTTGTTGTTTTGTATGCATTTTTTTGGGGCCTTATTTCATTTTTTTTTTGGGGCCTAATTGCGCGGAGCCTACTTCACATTCTTTTTGGCAGCTATGATGGATCCATCAGGGAGTCTCAAGACCAGATTTCTGCAGTTGGCTGCGGTGCGAAGACCTCTACCAGTTGAAGGCCTCCTGAAGCAGACAAGTTCTGACTTGGAAGTGTTGATTCGGATGCCCCATTTCGTGTAGAAATTGAAGAGTCTGTTGATGTGGGCCTCTACTTGTCGGACGGCGATAAACGGTGTGACATTGATGATGCATAGGTGAGCGAGTCGTTGGCATATAGCAGGTTCTCGCATCCAATTGGGGCAGGTTGGTCGGATGTCATCAGGCTGTAGAAGAAGGGGCCAAGTTTTGAACCTTGGGCGACTCCGGCTCTGATACTTTTCATGTTTGACTTACAACTGTCTAGTTGTACGAAAAATTTCCTGAAAGAAAGAAAAGAAAAAAGAATTTTTGTTAGTGGCGGTGGTACCTGTAATAGATGAAGTTTATGTATTAGGGCTTCTATCCAAACGCTATCAAATGCTTTCTCGACATCCAGAAAGCATCCTACGGTGACACGATGACTGTTGAGGGAGGTGGTGATATCGTGTTGGAACTTCAGCAGCGGATGCAGCGTTGAGTGCTTTTCTCGAAAGCCAAACTGCATGTCAGGGATGATTAAGTTTTCATTGCAGAATTTCTTCAGCCTCCGGAGGATTACTTCTTCCAGTAATTTGCTGATATTGTTGAGAAGTGATATTGGCCTGTAGTTGGATATTAGGTTGGAAGCACCTTTCTTCGGGATTGCCACAATCTTCCCTGTTTTCCACGTCTGGGGGAAGTAGCAGTTGTTGATGCAGTTGTTAAGGATGATTGTGAGGAAGATCATTACAGATTGTGGAAACCTTTTCAGGATGTAATTGGAAACACCATCTGGTCCAGATGATTTTTTTGGCTTTGAATTGCCGATGATCTCTGCTGCCTCCTCTAGATTGCATAAATGTGGACTATCGGTGGGATCACTTGCTGGATTGGTGTCATCGAAACTGATTATATCCGGATTTGGCTGTAGGGTCTGCTGAATTGATGCTTCTACTTCTTGTAGGAAGGTCGGGTCAGTAGGTGGGTGGGTGGGTTCCGCTTTTGCTTCTCCAGGGCTTCAGATATGGCATGTTCGAGGTTGTCAATAGCTGCATCGATTTCGGTATCCAGCAGATTCCTGTTTGAAGGTGGAAGAGTTATGTTGTCTTCGATGTCCCTGTGAAGTCTTTCAATATCCAGCCGTCTGAAGTTGATGAAGTTCTCCGGAGCTTCTGTTGATAGGAGTATTGGTTGGTTCAGGTTGATGGACAGTTGAACAGCTTCGTGGTCCGAGTCGCTTTGTACAATTGTACAGATATAATTCCGGATTTCCGGAAGAATGTGTAGAAGGTTCGAGGAGGCCAGGAAGAAGTCCAGCGTTGATGGCGTTCTAGGGAAGGTAGGCTTCGGCTGGGATATAACCACCAGAGGATGTTCATTGCTGTTCAGTTCCATCCAATCTACAATTGCTTTGCCTTCGTTGCTGATTTTGGAGTCCAACCATAGGTGATGTCTCGCATTGAAATCACCTCCAATGATGCCATAGGTGCTTTGCTTCAGGATGCTGTTGAGGATGAGCAGGTCACTATGTATGTTCCTTGCAGAGGATGCGCACTTGAAGTATGTACTGATGACTGTAAGGGTCTCACCTCTTCCTAGGGTCATCGTGATGGCGGTGGCTTCAATAGTCTTTAGTCGTGGGATAATGACTTCTTTTGTATTGGGGGAGAATTTGTCTTTTATGAAGACTGCTGTTCCAACGCGGTCCTCGTTTTTATCCTGCCGGTACGTTTTAAATCCTTTGATGTTGATGTTGTTTTGTTTGGTCACTTTCGTCTCGCTGATGAGGGCAATATCAGGGGTATTGTTCTTCATGAATAGGTTGAATGACGTCCTCTTATCTAGGCTGTATAATGAATTAACATTATACGTCAGGATGCGGAGTTTCTTCAATGGCATATTTCGAAGACGAAGGCGGCCAAGACCGCGGACTTGTCTTTATCACTAAGTTGATTGTAGTTGGATGGGACGGCATTCCGGGCTTTATCCATGATGGAGATGAGGTTGGACCCGAGGAGCCGCTGGACTTCATTGTTGAGGTTCATGGATGGGGAAGTTGCTGAAGTTCTGGTCGGTTTGACAGGGGCTGTCTTCACAGGGATGGTTTTGGCTGGCTTTTTCCGGTTCTATGGTAGTGGAAACGGAAATGCACTTTTTTAAACATGAACTGTAAATAAAAAATTATCTATAAAAGATACAACATTTATTTTTGCGCAACAAATTAGCATTCAAAAAGCTACAATTTTGGGCATTAACACAATTATGATTTTCAAATTTTCGTCCGCTAGTTTTAGTCTTATTTTAGCGGAATTTTGAATATTTGAAAAACTGTTAGAGCTACAAAATCGGGGTTTGAGAAACAAATTAGCATTTAACTAGCTACAAATTCATGTTACAAATGAAAAGTAAAATTAGTATTATTTTAAATTTTTAGCGCTAACTTCAGACTTATTTTAGCGGAAAATTGAATAACTCGAAAAGTACTCGAGCTACAAATTCTTGGTTTGAGCAGCAAATTAGCATTTAATTAGCTACAAATTCAGATATCAAAATTATTTGATTCCGCCAAAAAGTGTCCTCCAAGATAAGGGACGTCACGTGTTTAGCAATGACAAGAGCACAACGCGCAAGACAAAACTCTGACAAAAACATAGGCAAAGACAAAAACAACGTCAACGAACCAACAGAAGAAACACAAAAACAAATAATGAAGAGGAAGAACAAACTATCCTAACTCCAAATATCAGTTTAAAAGACGTTCGAGAAAAGATTTCTAACCCAGGCGATATACAAACCATACGTAAAGATTATCACGACTCTCCATTCGGTGGTCACCAAGGTGTAATAAATACATATAAACGTATTAGAAAGAAATATAGATGGCCTAATATGTTCAGAGACAACTCAAGATATATACGGCGATTTCCAAAATGCCAAAAAATGAAAGTGAGCAAAGAGGCTTAAATGCCAATGGTAATAACAGATACATGTCAAACACGGTTTGATAAAGTTTACTTAGATATAGTAGGACCACTCCAAGAGTCACATATAGGAAATAAGTACATACTAACTTTTAGATATAGTAGGACCACTCCAAGAGTCACATATAGGAAATAAGTACATATTAACTTTTCAAGACAATCTCACAAAATTTGTAGATTTTTACCCAATACCCAATCAAGAGGCAGAAACAGTTGCCCCTAAATTTTAAGAACAGATAGTAACGAGGTATAGGATACCAAATAAATTGGTTACGTATGAGTACGGTGACCATATTTTAGAAAGCTAAATAATGAACAAAAGAAAAAAGAAACAAAATTCAACTCAATCTTCAATCATTTATTCCATTTAATAATAAATATATCCTCTGAGGAAAAATGGCTCAACTTGAAATAAAATGTCTGTTCGCGTACTTCCCAAAACTACGAATTTCTACGAATTTTATTTTTTTTTATATGAGCTTTGACAGAACTTTGGGCTAAATTCGTAGAAATTCGTAGTTTTGGGAGGTACGCGAACAGACCTAATATAAACATATTATAAAGCTCTAATCAATTCAGTCTTTGCTATAAGCTTAGTACGCTGCTGATGCGAAACAAAAAATCCCATACAAAAATGACAACGAAATCATAAACTATAAATTAAGTTCGACTTTTCGTTCTGCAGTACGCTGTTCGATGAGCGAAATTGATAGTTGTAGCAGATTATTTGGAGAAGTCTACACTCTTTTTTCGCACACAATTAATTAACCAGACCATAATTGTGCATATGCGTTTGTTTTAATTTTTTGAATTTGTGCAACTGTCAATGAATATTTCTCCGCTTCGTTTTCGTAAGCATTTCGTTGTCTTGTTGGAGAACAACTAAAAATTTCGTTTCGCATCAGCATCGTATTGTATTACATACAAACTTAGAAATAAAAAAAACTTACAAACTCAGGTCAAGAATTTGTACTGGTTTTTCAATTCTTTATTAAATACACACTTCCTCCTGAGTAGCATCAGGGTAATCTAAAATAATTTTCAATATTGAATTGCTGTCAATGAATATTTCTCCGCTTCGTTCTCGTAAGCATTTCGTTGTCTTGTTGGAGAACAACTAAAAATTTCGTTTCGCATCAGATCCGTATTGTATTACATACAAACTTAGAAATAAAAAAAACTTACAAACTCAGGTCAAGAATTTGTACTGGTTTTTCAATTCTTTATTACATACACACTTCCTCCTGAGTAGCATCAGGGTAATCTAAAATAATTTTCAATATTGAATTGCTTTTTTATAAATAATTTCAAATAAAACTTACAAATCTCAATTCTTCAGCGTAGACGCAGACAACACACAGTTCACAGACAGCTGATGTGTTCATGAAATGAATAGTTTTTTACTTGAACATGACAGATGATGCCAAAAGCGATAGAGGGCGGCAAGGAAAAATAAATTTGTACTAGATTTATTATTTCTTCGTTCACTAACTAAGGGCACGTCAGCATCATCAGTTTCTTTCATTAAATCTTTACGTTTCCAATGTGTGCGTTATTGTTTTGAAACAAAATTAAAGAAATACAGAACAAATAATGAACAACTAATAAAATACAGAACATTTATATGTTTTCGTGTACAAAATAATTAATAATGAACAACATCTTCAAATACAGAACAGTTCATTATTATAATGAACGGATAGTCACCGTACGTATCAGGGACCTTACTTTGTAAGCAAACTATTTAAGCAAGTATGTAAGCTTCTAAAAATAGAGAAACTACAGACAATTTCTTACCACCCCCAATCAAATGGAGCGTTGGAAAGAGCCCACAGGCCTTTAGTAGAATGTTTGCGAACGATTTGTGATAAAAACCCTAGCTCTTGGGATCAATACCTAAGAACAGCAGCATTTATCAACAATAACAGCATTCATGAAGGGACAAAATTTACCCCAATGGATTGCCTCTTTGGTTTTACCGTAGATATACCGTCCAATTTAAAGCAGGAGTCAGAATCTGTCTACGATCATGAAAATTATTTTTTATTTTTAGACACAAACTCCAAAAAAAATATGCTTTTGCCAGAAAAAAACTTAATTAATGTAAAAATAATTCAAAAAATTACTATAATCAAAGCATTCAAATTAAAGCATACCATGTTGGAGATAAGGTTCTCGTAAAAAATGAGAACAGACAACACAAACTGTCTGAAATATTGTAACGGAACCTGTTGGTGTAGACAAGGACTCTCAGAAAAAAAAAAAACTTTCAATCTCCCAAAAGAGGAGGTACCATAACCGCATGTCACCAAAATGAAAGTACCTACATTTCCAATTTACTTTTAATTCCTTTAAGTCCTTGCAAAACCTTCACTCCCTTAGCCACCATTACGACTCCTAGGCTACAGGATCCTTAAGCCCGATCCTGGCAGCGAGAGTGAAGGGTGCTCAAAGTTACCACAGCTCAGCATGCTTGCGTTAGCCAAGGCTCAGTTCGTCGATTATGGATGGGTTCTTGCCATCGTAACTAAGAACGTGTGTTACGTTTAAAAATCATGCCGAATGAAAGATGGATGTTCAGTAAAACGAAAATAAAAGAATGGCTCGAAAATAAAATCGAGTCCAGAAATTCAACCCGTTTAAAATGAAAAAGAATCACTACTTGAATTTCAGTTAAAATGAAAACCAAACGAGAGAACAAGAGTTGGCAACCTTGGAGAGTGGTAGGACAAGGTGTAAAGTCCTTAAGAGGTGAACCCACCCACGCATCACCACTGAGATGCGTCCTTGGTCACTGCGACCTCGAAATATTTTTATGCAGCAACCCCCTAATTTGCAGTTCCGCGATAAACTACATTAAGTCGGATCTTACCATGGTTAGATTCTTCTGCTGTAGGAGGTCGTTATGCTTGATCACATCCACCCTAAATAATGCTTTTAGCAAATCATTTCAGTATTTCCTAAAATTCATCAAAATCGAAACTGGAACCAACTTCCCATACTAAATTTATGCGAAAATTAGAAAAGCTATTTTTCAAAGAACGTTATAATTATATTTTATTCAACATAAGAGCATAATAAACTTCATATATATATATATACAACCTTTATTATAAAAATATTTTTAAATAAAAGTAAAGGGTTTTCCTCAAAATTGTTTGTCCGTTACACAGAGGGTAATGTTTTATTTAAGCGGGAGACTGAATGCAAAGAAAACCAAGAGATCTACAAAATCGCGGTTTGGTGACTTATCTAGTTAGAGAAGTCTCCAAAATGTGGCAAAAAAAATGTTGGACTTATTTTTTTAGATTTTAAGGGCTTGATTTTTGCTAAATTTTTAGCTAGCGGGAAATTGAGCACCAAAAAAACCGTTAGAGCTTTAAATTTTTAGTTTGAGCAACAAATTAGCATAGGATATGCTACACATTTTTGCAAAAAAAAAAAATAAATTGGATTTTTTTCCATTTCGCTAGCCTTTTCCGGTTCTATGGTAGTGGAAACGGAAATGCACTTTTTTAAACATTGACTGTAAATAAAAAATTATTTATAAAAGATACAACATTTATTATTACGCAACAAATTAGCATTCAAAAAGCTACAATTTTGGGCATTAACACAATTATGATTTTCAAATTTTCGTCCGCTAGCTTTAGTCTTATTTTAGCGGAATTTTGAATATTTGAAAAACCGTTAGAGCTACAAAATCGGAGTTTGAGCAACAAATTAGCATTTAATTAGCTACAAATTCAGGTTACAAATAAAAAGTAAAATTAGTATTATTTTAAATTTTTACCGCTAACTTCAGACTTATTTTAGCGGAAAATTGAATAACTCGAAAAGTACTCGAGCTACAAATTTTTAGTTTGAGCAGCAAATTAGCATTTAATTAGCTACAAATTCAGATATCAAAATTATTTGATTCCTCCAAAAAGTGTCCTTCAAGATAAGGGAAGACACGTGTTTAGTAATGACAAGAGCACAACGTGCAGGACAAAACGCTGACAAAAACATAGGCAAAGACAAAAACCACGTCAACGAACCAACAGAAGAAACACAAAAAACAAATATGCAGCAGTCTTCACGTGATTCATACCATACGAGGACATCAGCTTGCTAAACTCCTTGCTCGTAAACTGCGTCCCATTATCTAATAGAATGATCTCAGGCACCCTTAACAAACATAATATATTCTCTGTTAAAAATTTTATTACCGTTTCCGTGGTAGCTTTTCTCAATGGTTTGATTATACATAACAAATTTTGTTAGTTGGTCAAGCCCAACAACAATGTGAGTATTTCCAGTTTTCGAGCGAGGGTAAGGACCCAAAAAATTAATGTACACCATCTGGAACGGTCAATCCGCCGTAAAGGCTTTCCCCATTGGTGGCCTTAGGGTACTGTTTGGTGCTTTACACATTTTACAGTTGTCACATTTGGCGATGAATGCTTTTAGCTGAGCTGCCATGCCGGGCCAAAAGAACCGAGTGCGTAGTCTGTACAAGGTTTTCGATATACCCCCATGCGAAGCTCGAGGTGGTCGATGAGCTTAAGATATTAAGCGATTAGTCAGAGAATTCGGAACCCATAGCTTCCAAATAAGGTCATCCTCTAACGGATTACCTGTGCAATGTTGGACCTTCTTATAAACGAATTTGTTCGATACTTGAAGGTTCGGTAGCTAGTTCTTTTGTTCAACGACGGTGTCTATGATCTTGAAGTATTCTTCAGTTTTAAAGCTGGGGTCTTCAAGATCTATGTGCAGCACGTCAGATTCCTCCTCAGCAACCGAATCATCTGGGCTCTGTGCTTCAACTTCAAATACCCTTGAAAGGGCATCTGGCACCACATTCTGTGAACCCTTTCGATGTTCGATTGTGAAGTCGAAACCTTGAAGCTTCAGACTCCATCTCGCTAACCTACTACTTAAATCTCGTTGACTCATCAGCCACTTCAAACTCGCATGATCGGTGATTATCTTGAACGGTTGTCCTTCTAGCCCAGGAAAATTAGACTTTCACTTCGAAAAAATGCGACAAAGCTGATTTTTGGTGGAGTGGCTTATTATGACGTCTTAAGCATTTCCTGAAAAGTACCCTAAATTTGGCCAGGGGATAAATTTTTTTAGAGGGGGTGAAAGGGGTTGAAGTTCAGTTTTTTAGGAATTGCTCCTAAACCATCGGTTTTATTGAACAAATGTGAAGGTAAAAATTAAAGCTGATGTTATTCTTCACAATAAATGTTAACATACTTTTTTTCGTAGAAACAATAGTTTCAGAGAAAAACGTTCAAGAACTTCATGGTGCAGTTAGTTTAGTCCAAAAAATGTATAAAATTTTTGCCTATCGCTGGGCAAATTTTGTTTTGCAATTTTTGTTTAAGTACAACTCCTTATTGTTAAATCAAGTTTTTGGGGTGATAGGGGAAAGGGAATGGCCGCTATCTTGAAAACAAGGTTCATTTTGTTTTTGTTTAATAACTCGTTGAAATTGCGTTTTTCAAAAAAAAATGATCAAAGAACAGATTTTAGACGATAAAATTATATAAAAAATGAGACATTAAATAGTTCTGTATGTTTATTAATCTCAAAGTTACAGCGGATCATATATGAGGGGGATGAAATGACGTTTTTTTAAGGTTTTTCGCTTATTTGTGATTTTTTTGATGATGTCTAGAATAAATTTTGCACTGCTCTTGATTGTCTGTAAAATGAGTCTTCTATTCTGACCAAACAAATTCACAAATAAGCGAAAAACCTTAAAAAAAACGTCATTTTATTCCCACCATATATGAGGCATAGGTGACCTTTGATGCTCTGTAACTTTGAGATTAATAAACATACAAACCTGTTTAATGGCTCATTTTTTAGATAATTTTATCGTCTAAAATCTGTTGTTTGATCATTTTTTTGAAAAACGCAATTTCAACAAGTTATTAAACAAAAACAAAATCACCCTTGTTTTCAAGATGGCCGTCATTCCCTTTCCCCTACCACCCCAAAAACTTAATTTTACAATAAGGAGTTGTACTTAAACAAAAATCTCAAAACAAAATTTGCCCAGCGATAAGCAAAAATTTTATAAATTTTTTGGACTAAACTAACTGCACCATGAAGTTCTTGAACGTTTTTCTCTGAAACTATTGTTTCTACGAAAAAAGGTATGTTAACATTTTTTGTGTAGAATAACATCAGCTTTGATTTTTACCTTCACATTTTTTCAATAAAACCGATGGTTTAGGAGCAATTCCTAAAAAACTGAACTTCAACCCCTTTCACCCCCTCTAAAAAATTTAGCCCCGGGCCAAATTAGGGTACTTTTCAGGAAATGCTCAAGACGTCATAATAAGCCACTCCTCCAAAAATCAGCTTTGTCGCAATTTTTTCGAAGTTTGGCCATTTTTTTGTCTAATTTTCCTGGGCTATTCTACGCACGCCCTGAACTTTTTAACTCCGACAGCAGCTAGGCACTTGCGCTCTGTAACACTTTAGTTACGTTGTGCCTTGTTCAATTTCTGGGAATGGTAGACTGGGCGCTCGTTTTGATCATCGTCGAGTCTACACAACACACACCCTATGCCGGTGTTAGACGCGTCACATAGAATTATGAACTCCTTGTTTAAATTAGGATTGATCAGGGCCCTATTTCATAAAAGCTACAAGACTAATAATTATTTTTGAATTCACGTGTAGTTTTTGAATTATTATAAAATTTTTGTTTCATAAAGAAATCAAACAGACTAATAACTACAAGTATCCCAGACTTGTAGTAGGGTCACTTAGCAAGAAAATCGTTTTTTACCGGACAAAAGCACCAAATTTTTTTTAGGTACTACTTAGGTCCATAGCTTGAGATTTAGGGTAGGACCCATCTCGGCGGTCAGCCATCTTGGATCTTATAGCCCTCATTTTGAAATTTATGTATATTATTAATATCTCGGCTTCTTAATCACTTAGGACCCCAAACTTGGTGTCTAGGTATACATTTATGGGGTCAGGGAATACAACCACATAATTTTAAAATGTTAAAAATTGCAAATATACGCAGGGGGCATGGTGGTCATGACTCCCTTGCTCCAAAAAATCAAATATAATATTTAGGGTCAGATAATGTATATGTATATACCTGCACAAGTTTAACATGTATCTGGCTAGATTTATTCAAGGAGGGGAATAGGGGTCATGACAACCTCAAAGCCCAAAAAATTTATAAATAAAAAACAATCTTCATTTAGTCCAAAAAGATAAACAAGAGATAATCCTATTGTTAATTTTTTGGTGCAGGGAATTAACTTCACGGGAACAACCTTCACATGGGAATTAACTTCACCACTAGTGGGAATTAATTTCACTTTTTTGAAGTGAAATTACTTCCCACTGAAAGTGAGTAATAATTTCACTTTTTTGTGGGAATTAATTTCACTTTAATGTGCGTTTCTTTAAATCCATATTCTTTAAATGCCAAAGAAACTTTGCATACACCCAGCCTCGCACCTACCCCAAATCCTATAATGGGCCCAAGCAGGGGGGTTGCAGGGGGCAGCATGCCCCCCCATACATACCACACTCTTTATTCGCCGTAATGCTTCCTGCTAGCACTGTATTTATGCACTGTATTTATGCTAGCAGCAAGCATTACGGCGAATAAACAGTGAGGTATGTATGGGGGGCATGCTGCCCCCCTGCAACCCCCCTGCTTGGGCCCATTATAGGATTTGGGGTAGGTGCGAGGCTGGGTGTATGCAAGTTTCTTTTGCATTTAAAGATTCGGGATTTAAGGAAACACAATTTTACATTTTTGTAATTTCTATCATATCATAGGTGGGAAATAACTTTACACAATTTTCGGATGAAATTATTTCCCACCTTTAGGGGGAAATAACTTCACAAAAAAAAGGTGAAATTAATTCCCACTAGTGGTGAAGTAAATTCCCATCTGAAGATAGTTCCCGTGAAGTTAATTCCCTGCACCTAATTTTTTGGAATGCTTGCATAAACTCTACAGCTTCATGAAAATCACTAAAACAAGAAGAACACCTAGTGTTTGTAAGTAAACCTTTATGTTTGGAGTCAGGGAATACAACTTAACAATTTTTATGGGAGGTATTCTCTATTAGTAAGGTTGTATAAATATATATTAATTACAATCTATCCAATTATTATAATATCGAGTGACAAAAACACTAACTTCTAAAGCCCGGTTTATACATCCATGCGAAGTTTTCATAGAAAAAATACTTTTTTTCCTAGGCCTGGAAAACTGTCAAAAACTAAATGCACTTATTTTGGCGACAAGGAGGAAAAAAATTGTCGCGAAACAAATGCAACTCAATGGGCTTTTTGTAACCAAATATTATGACGAAAACTATTTTTTTGAAAACCTTTTTGTTCAATATTTAACAGGGACATCGAAGACAACATAACGCTTCCAGCCTCTAACCGAAACTTGCTGGACATCGAAATCGACGCAGCTATAGATGGTTTGGAACAGGCTGTATCTAATGCACTGGAAAATCAGAAGCAGCCTACGACGTCAAGGGATAGGTACCAACACCTTCCCGAGTACGTGCAAAATCTGTATGCGCACAGACAACGGCTGAGAAAACGTCTTCAAAGGATCCAACAAAGAGATTTAAATACATCCAACAGCAACTACAGAGTAGTTTGGAGCGAATTGCAATGTGTCAACATAATGTTCCGAAATTCCATAAAAAACCACAACAATATCCAGTTCCAGAAGAGACTGCAAGCAATTAAGCCAGGACCCGATGCCTTCAAAAACATTAATAGGATTATTGGAAAGCAGCCACCAATCCCGGAAACTATTATCAGCAACAACATCGAAGCAATATCAACACAAGAAAAAGTGGAAGTGTTTGCCAATTACTTCGAAGAAAACTTCACACCGAACCCGCCTGCAGACCCGGCATTTTTGGACGAAGTTGAGGAATCCATTCAGCAGACCATGCAGCCTAATCCAGAAGAAGTCATATTCGATGACACCAATCCAGCAAGTGACCCAATTGACAGCCCACATCTATGCAATCCGGAGGAGATAGCAGAGATTATTCACGAATCGAGGCCAAAAAAGTCAGCTGGACCAGATGGAGTCTCCAACTACGTCCTAAAAAGGCTTCCACATATAGTGATGATTCTTCTCACAATCATCCTTAATAACTCCATCAATAACTGCTTCTTCCCTCAGAAGTGGAAAACAGCGAAGATAGTGGCAATCCCGATGAAAGGAAGTTTCAACTTGGTGTCCAACTACAGACCTATATCGCTGCTCAACAACATCAGCAAAATACTGGAGGAAGTAATCCTCCGGAGGCTCAAGAGGTTCTGCAGTGAAAACGCGATCATCCCTGACATGCAGTTCGGCTTTCGCGAAAAACACTCGACGCTACATCCGCTGCTAAAGTTCCAACATGATATCACGTCAGCGCTCAACAGTCACCGTGTCACCGTTGGATGCTTCTTGGATGTCGAGAAAGCATTCGACAGCGTATGGATAGAAGCCCTTATTCACAAACTACATCTACTACACTTACCTCTGCCACTAATCAAAATTCTTTTTTCCTTTCTTTCTTTCAGAAAATTTTTCGTTCAACTGGACAGCTGTAAATCAAACATAAAGACCATCAGAGCCGGAGTCGCTCAAGGATCGAAACTTGGCCCCTTTCTTTACAACTTGATGACATCTGACCAACCTGTCGCAACTGGATGTGAGAACCTCCTGTATGCTGATGACTCGCTCACCTACGCCAATTTAACGTCACCGGTACTCGCCGTGCGGAAAGTAGAGGCTCACATCAATAGACTCTTTGATTTCTACAGGAAATGGGGCATCCGGATCAACACTTCTAAATCGGAGTTTGTCTGCTTCAGGAGACCCTCAACAGGCAGAGGCAGTTGCACTGCAGCGAAGTGCAGAAACATCGTTCTGAGACTCCCAGATGGATCCACTATAACTGCCAAACGGAACGTCAAGTATCTGGGAATCCACTTCAATGAGTTGCTTAGGTTCAACCCGCACTCAAGAAGTGTGCTCAAAAGAGCCAGCTGGGTCTTCCACCGTTTACACCCCCTGATGAGAAAAAGAACCGGACTAAGTCAACAGACGAAAATACTGATGTACAAGCAACTCCTGCGGCCAGTTATAGCCTATTGCTTCCCAGTCTGGTTCTCAATATCCAAAACAGCCATGAAGGAACTTCAAGTGTTCGAAAGAAAAATACTTAGAATTAGCACCGGACTACACTTCGACCGCCAGCGACGGAAACACTACAGGAATGAACACCTCTACACGGAAGCGAACATAATCCCTCTGGACAGGTACCTAGTGCTCTCTACAAAGAAGCTAATAGAAAACATCTACAGTCATCCAAATCAGCTGATAAGAAGTATGTCCACCGAGCAACGACAACCAGATCCGAGGTACCTCAGTGTGATGGAAACCCTGGACGACAACATTATCCCCATAGACAACGAGGAAACAGTTTCCTTCTACGCTGACACAGTTTCAGCCTACTACCGCTGCTAAATGCCAAACTTCCTAACAATCCACACCAAAATCACCACTAGACAACCGGGATGGAACACCCCGAGAATGAAAAAGTCAACCGACGCTTAAATTAATTTTGACATGTATTTTGTATAATTATAAAATTTTAAACCTAAGACATAGTATAAAGTTAGGCCCCCTATGTGCCAACAAATGTAAATTTTTTCAATGTATCTTATTAGTTGTAAGCCAAATTGTATATAATTCAATAAAACAAATTGAATTGAATTTAACTTTTTGTTCAATAATTATTGATGTTTCATTTCAAATTTGATTTCACTTCGCTTTGAAGTATAAACTAGGCTTAAGATATAAGGTTGAAAATGAAATAAGATATAATGTACACAATATAAATATATAAAATTTAAATATGAGAGAAATCACATATGAAAGATGTTGAATTGCATTTATTTATATGGATTGCTTATGTCGTATTCAGGCATTGACATTTAAAAAGGTCAGTAAAATTCCAACAGGCAGCTTTGCAAGCATATCTACCAGTGTATCCTTTTTGACTATTACAATTACATTTCACCAATTCAGTACACGCCTTTGAAGCTATAGGTAATGTATTCTATACAGCAACGCATGATCACGTTCTTCTTTCTTTGTCCAGCCCCAGCCTTCCGGACTAGAAGCGCACTGTTGAATGTGTTCACTGGTACACCATACTCCTGTCTGATATACAGTCCGCTTTGAGTGGTGAAGTAGTGCATCTTTTGTTGGTGGAAGTTTCTCCATTGTCTTAGTCTTCTGACAAAACAGCGCCTTCCTGACATCATTCTCTCTGCCCGAATTACTGTATTTATCATATAATATTACCGTGAAGCGGTCTAGCCTTTTAAAATGTTCACTATCACCATCAAGCAATGTGTAAGGATATAATGCTATGCAAGTTAAGGTATGTGTCACTTCAGGATAACAAAACCATGCCGCCCACGCAGATTTCTTGCTTCGTCCGAAAAATGTATATGTTGTATCGCAACCCTTAAAACTGTGAAATACGGGTAAGCCAAGGATTTTTCTACACCCAGTTTCTCGTAAATATGTAGCATTGATGCCTATATAATTAAATGACCAAAGGCAACAGAAATCTTCAGCTCTGTACACAAGGTCATCAGGTGATGGAACTTGCCAATGAGGATTACCACTACATCCGTGTCAACAGTACGAACCATACACCTTCTACAGCCATTCTTCATTATGTTCGAAAAGAGTCAGATAATCATCGTGTAATAGGGGACTTAAAAAAATCTTGCGTAAATGGTCGTATTTAGACAACTAACCAAAACATATTGCTTAAAACAGCTGACAGAGAAACTAATTTTTAAAATTTACATGATAATATGATATTTTAAGATTTTTCTATTTCTGTTTTCATGTTGAATGGAGTCCAAGATGATGAAAATCTGCATTTTGTATTTGCATTTAACTTATTCATTTTCCTTTCGGAAAAACTTGATACGACAAAAAAAAAAGTCTTCGCGAATAATATTACCATGGTCTCATAAAAGGTATAACATTACTGTTATGAAATAGTTTCGACTAGCCGTACGTCGCGTCAGTTTTTGCACTTCTGTGTGTTTATTTCTGGGGGAATTGTGTATCAGAATTGTTTTTTGTAGTTCTTATCCCATGCAAGCATTCCAAAAAATAAACAACAGGATTCTTTCTTTTCTACCTTTTTGTACTAAATGAAGATTGTTTTTTTTATCTATACTTTTTCTTGGGCTCTGAGCGGGGGGGGGTGTCATCAACCCCATTCCCCTCCTTGAATAAGTTTAGTCAGATACATTTCAAACTTGTGTATATAAGATAAATGTTTGTGTACGCGGAATGACTTTTAAAAAAAAAGAAAACACTTGACTTTTAATAGAGACATAAACTTTATTGGTTGCGATGTTACTTACAACTAAACTTGAAAATGTATTTTTATTATTATTCAATCGTTTACACTTTTTCTTTAAAGGTTCGGGTTACAATATAAGGAATGTGCTTTGGAAATATTATATGCAAAAAATAAAAGAGTAATGCACTTTTGATTTCTGTGGGAACGGAAATCAAAAGAAATTTGATTACTGGGAAAATATGGATGGACGGGATTGTGTGGAATGTGTTGAATATGTAACCTCTCCCCCCTTTACATTAAAATTCTCCTGAATTTTGGAGGCTTCTTTACTAATATTATTGATTGAAATTTTTAAATTTTTGTTTTTTCTTATAAGATAAATGGTAATAAATGTAACAATTAGAAAAAATAATGAAATTACAGAATAGTGTACATTTTTATGCAATTTGAGTATTTGTATGTTTTCTAGATTTACAAAGTTTTTAAGTATAATTTCTTCAAAATTTAAACTTTTCGTAAAATTGTATTTCATATTTTCTTCATACAAAAATCTATCAACAAATTGAAAATTCTTATTACTAAAAGTTTGATTTAATATTTGTATTGAACAGTTATTAAGTACAATCAGATAATTTCCGTTTAGGTTTACTTTACGATCATCACAATTATTTATTAATTCTATATTGTTCATATTTTTACAAAGGATGGTGTAATCATCTAGTGATTTTATTTCAATAGCGTTATTTTCTTTTAGTTTACAATTACGATTTAAAATACAATTATTAATTGGTATTAGTTCTTTTTCATATAGGATTTTTGTATCGTATTCATACATTGTTTCGTTAATTTCTATGACATATTGATTTTCCATTATGACTTCGAGTTTAGCTTCTGTAGGACTGGCTGTTATTAGTTTAAAATTTACTATCTTGTAAGTGTTTGGTACTTTCATAGCTATTATGAGTCTATTATTATCGTATTTTAAAACTCCTACTCTCACGTTTTTTAATTTATAAAAATCTAACCTTGTTTCTTTTATTTCTATTGCTGTTAATATGCTTGGGTGAATCATTCCTAATTTTATCTGTGCTATTGTGTCAATAATTTGGTTAACTTTATCTTCTAAAAGTCGTAATTTTAGTATTTGATCGATTTTAAATTGTTGTTTAATAATGCGTTTCTCGTTAATAGATAATTCTTTGCATGTTTGAGCTAATTGTTTTCTATCTGTTTCTATAATATTCTTAAGATCAAAGATCGAATCGTTAAAATGGGAATTTATTTTAATTTGTTTGTTTAAGTTAAAAATTGCATTACTATCATTTTCCTCTATAGTATTCAAATGTTTTATAATTTCTTGTCTGTCGTTGTCGTCCATCGTTCCAAATAGCCATTTTTGTGCTGTTCCTACGATATTGATAAGTCCTCGTTTTTGTCTAGTCTTTTCTGGTTCTACTGCCGAAATTTTAGCTTGAATGTTTTCTATTGTTTTTCTAATTGTCATGTCATCTCCTATTTGTAAATTTTTAACACCGTCTTTTATTGAATCAAGAGTTTGATTAAGGTCTTGGATATTTATAATATGAAGTATGGTTTGTGTGTCGTGAATAATTTCAGTTTGTCCCATATTTATAATGGAGTATCCATTTTCCGTAGTCAATTTGTTAATTGTCAGAGTTGATAGTACTGGTGTTACTTGTGTCGTTAGTATGTAGGCTATGAATGTCATCTGCAAAGAGACGAGGTCGTTTTAAATTTATTGGATGTTCTCTTTCTAATTTTTTAATCCTATATCTTGGTTCGTTTTTATAGTAGTTTCGTTTATAATTTTTAACGGGTAATACCTGCCTATTTTCAGTGTAATCTTCCCTATTTCTGTTGAGTTTTTCTATTCTCTTTTCTTTTTCAGTTTTAATTTGATTTCTCAGAGTAGCTATGTCAGCGAACATTGCTTCCTCTGGAGACATTTTAATAGTTGAATGGTACCTGTTATTATAGTTGTTCACGGCTCTATGGACTTTTTGGATTATTGTAAGGTCTAAATTTCTCATTGTTACTAATTTTTCCTGCAGTGTTGAATGAAATCTTTCAACATCACTGTTACCTGTATGCGTGTTAGGTTTTGTTAGGTGAAGGTTCACTTCTTGTGCGTTAAAAAATTCTTTTAAATTTTCAGACTTAAATTCGTTGTCAGCAATTATTTTATTAGGTTTTCCGAATTTAGAAAAATGTTCCTCAAGAGTTTCTATCTTCTTTACCCAATTTCGATTCGGCAAATAATATGCATATGCTTTCTTTGTTAATTTATCTACTAAGGTCAGAAATGGATGTTTCATAAAGTAATAAATATCTATGTGCAAAATCTCATTTGGCCTATTAGGGGTTTCACTCAGTTCAAATTTCTTCTTAATTGGTTTTCTTTCATATTTTGTCTGTAAACATGTTTTACAATTATTAATGATTTTGGTAATTTCTTTTACTAATTTGGGGTAGTATATTTTATTTTTTAAACTATGATATGTTTCAATAATTCCACTATGGAGACTTTCTTGGGTGTGATACAATGATATTTGTTTCTGTGCTTCTTCTAAACTACTTATTTCTTGTGCTCTCAAAGTTGCTTTAATAAATTTGATCTGATTATTATGACCGAACAACTGTATTAACAATTGTTGTATTTTATTGTATTCATGATATGTTAATTCTGTGTATATTCCTGTGATGCCTGACTTAATAAATCTTCGTAACACGTCTATCCAATAGTCTTCTCCTTTTGTCATATCGATATAAATAATTCTTCTTCCATGTAAAATTTCTATTTCTTTATCTGCATTGTTTGCTAGTATTAATTGAGTTTTATATATATTTACTATGGTCTCTTTTATAGGAATATGATTAAGTTGTTCTTCTTCTACCGAATGTATCGTAGCACTATCTGATACATTATTTACTGATTGTTCTACATCTACCTCGTCTTTTTTATTATTCTCTTCTGGCATCCTACTTAGGAAATCTGCTATATTATTTAATTTACCTTTTAAATATTCTATATCGTATTGATACTCCTGTAATTTTAATAACCACCTTTGGGTTCTCTGGCTAAACTCTTTTCCCGTATATTTTTTATTTAAGTATTTTATTGGTAAATGGTCTGTGACGATTTTAAATCGTTTGCCCCATAAATAAGGTCTATAATAAGTAACTGCCCAAACAATTGCTAGGAACTCTTTATCAGTTGCAGAGTACTTCTTTTCGTGATCATTTAATGTTCTTGATCCGTAGCATACAGGTTGACCTTCCTGCATAAGTACTGCTCCTATCGCATAATTGCTTGCGTCAGTGAAAAGTGTGAAGGGTTTTTCAAAGTTGGGAAATTTGAGTATGGGGTGTTTGATAATATTTGATTTAAGTGTTTCAAACGCTTGAATGTACTCAGGATCATTAAGGTTTATTTTCGTTCCCTTCTTCAAGTATTTCACCATGGGATAAGCAATCTTTGAATAATCCTTTACAAATTTTCTATAGTACCCTGTGGTACCTAGGAATGATTTGATCTGCTTCTCTGTCTTGGGTAATTGGTATTCTTGAACGCATTTAATTTTATTTGGGTTCGGTTTCATTCCTTCCGCTGTTAGTATGTGTCCTAAGAATTCTGTATTCCTTTTCATGAATGAACATTTATCAAATTGAATTTTTAAATTATGTTCAGAGAGTTTTTTGAAAATAAGGGTCAATGACTGAATGTGCTCTTTAAGACTCGTTGAGAAAATTAGGATGTCGTCTAAGTAGACGACACAAATTTTGTTAATATAGTCTCTTAATATTTCGTTCATGAGTCTTTGGAACGTCGCCGGCGCATTTTTCAATCCAAATGGCATTCTAAGATATTCATAGAGGCCGTTGGGTGTCACAAATGCTGTTTTTGGAATATCGGCGGGATGAACTTTAATTTGATGGTAACCTTTTGCAAGGTCAATTGAAGAAAAGTATTGTGCTCTACCTAATTTATCAAGGATGCTATCGATGTTTGGAAGTGGATATTTATCATCGATAGTTATTTCATTAAGCTTCCTATAATCGACACATAAGCGAAATTTTTGTTGTCCCGAGTTATCTATTTTCTTTGCCACCACCACAATAGGAGATGCGTATCTGCTATTTGATTTTCTTATTATTCCCTGATTTTCCATTTCTTCAATTTGTCGTCTAACTTCTTCTTCGTGTTGTGGGGGAAGCCTATAGAGTTTAGCATGTATTGATTGATCTATGGTAGTTTTTATTTCGTGCATGATCGTATCTGTATTCGTCAGTTGATCACCTTCACGATAAACTAAGTTTTTGAATTTACTTAATAATACTTCTATTTCTTTCCTTTCTTCTTCGTTTAAATAATTAAGATCCATTTCTCTCCCTTCTCCGATAAGTTCAAAACAATCGAAAGTTGCAATGTCTTTTTCAGAGTATAATGGGATTATTGTGTTATTTTTTAATACGAGAGTTTTACTGTCGAAATCAAGAGTTTTGACAATTTTACTTAGTAAGTCCATACCTATTAATATATCGTAAGGCTTGGGACCTAAGTTCCTCTTATACCATCTAGTTGCTGTTTTACAATCATAATTAAATTCTTTAGGAATATTAGTAATAATTCTTTCCACTACCTCATTCGTTATATTATTTATTGTTTGCAGTTGCATATTTATTTTGTCGTATACTTGAAACCTACTACAATCTACTATACTGGAATTAATTATACTCATAGTTGACCCAGTGTCAATAAGTGCTCTATATATATTTGTATCTATTGTTAAATCTACAAATATTTTGTTTCCAAGGCTTAGTTTAGAAAAAACTCTAGATTATGAATTTCTTCTTCTCGGTTTTCAGTTTGATTTACCGACATCGGCGCCGGGTTTTGTACTGAATTTCGTATTTGTCCAGAGGGGTTAAAAACGGGTTGGACATTCTGCCTATATTGATCTGAATTTCTACTATTATAATTTTGTCTGTTATAATTAGGGTTGAAATTAGCATTATTCTGTCTAAAATTATTATTATATTGTCTGGTATCATTCGGATTAAAGAAACTATTGCCATTTTGCCTGGGATAATTATTGTTAAAGTTATTATTATTCTGCCTATTATAATTTTGATTTGAGTTATAATTATTTTGTCTGAAAGGATTAAAGTTTTGATTATTTCTTGACGTATTTCTAAAATCATTTGATCTATTCTGTGGTCTGGGGTAGTTATTTATCTGTTCGAGTTGTCTGTATTGTCTGTTCGTTTTTAAGTCTGTCTGTATGTTTCCTTCGTCATATCCTACATATGAGTAAAGTATTTCTTTAATTTTGTGAATGTCATAAATGTCCCTAATATCCCTTGACAAATTTCCTATAGTTAATTGTTTAACCTTATTGCTTATCAATACGTACAAGTTAGATTTGACCTCTCTTGGATTATTTTCGTATGTCGCAAATGTGTTTATATCTTGAATCAGAAATTCTATTTTGTTACTTAGATCTAATATCGAACTTACTTTAAGATATGTTATTTTATTCGCAATCTCTTTGTAGCTTATGGTTGGACGGAAATGCTGCTTTAGAAGATTCCTTGCTGCTTCCCATGTTGTTGATGTATTGTGGATTAATAGTTCCTTTGCTCTTCCTGTCACTTTCGTGTTGTATATTGCCTGCCATATTTCTGATCTTTCCTCTATTCTGGTTGCACTAATATGGTTCTCGACTACGTTAATGAATTGAGTCAGCTTCTCACTTTGACCTCCAAATTCTGGTATGTATGCGATTTCTTTCAGTATCATAACGGTACGACTCTGTTCGTGAGGACGCACTGCTAGGGCTTGGATAGCCTCCACTAAACTATTTAAGGTTTCTTGGTCCATTGTTGGTATAGTTGGCCAAAATTTCAAAGTTCTGTCTCTTTTCTTAATTGTGATTTCTTTTAACTAAAAGTTCACTTCCTAATGTTCACTTGTTATGCTCGATATGATTTCTCTTTATCGACAATTATAAAAAAAAAATTTTTTTTTTTTTTTTTTTTTTTAATTTATTATATTCTCGAAAACTTCACTTTTCGGATATTTTTGAGTTCACGTTAAACAATATTCGTTTGTTTAAATATATTCTCGAAAACTTCACTTTTCGGATATTTTTTTTTTTTGTTCGCGTTAAACAATATGCATTTGTTTCGTTCGTTCTCGTATGGATTTCTACCGTTTATAGAAATCCTACCGACTGCGCCAGATAAATGTTTGTGTACGCGGAATGACTTTTAAAAAAAAAGAAAACACTTGACTTTTAATAGAGACATAAACTTTATTGGTTGCGATGTTACTTACAACTAAACTTGAAAATGTATTTTTATTATTATTCAATCGTTTACACTTTTTCTTTAAAGGTTCGGGTTACAATATAAGGAATGTGCTTTGGAAATATTATATGCAAAAAATAAAAGAGTAATGCACTTTTGATTTCTGTGGGAACGGAAATCAAAAGAAATTTGATTACTGGGAAAATATGGATGGACGGGATTGTGTGGAATGTGTTGAATATGTAACCTATATATTATCTGACCCTTAATATTATATTTGATTGTCTTGGTGCAAGGGGGTCATGACCCCCATGCCCCCTCCGTATATTATCAAACTTTAACATTTGAAAATTATGTGGTTGACTTCCCTGACCCCAAAAATATATGCCTAGACACCAAGTTTGGGGTCCTAAGTGATTTAGAAGCCGAGATATTAATAATATACCTAAATTACAAAATGGCGGCTGTAAAATCCAAGATGGCTGAGCTCCGAGATGGGTTCTACCCTAAATCTCAAGCTATGGACCTAAGTAGTACCTAAAAAAAATTTGGTGCGTTTGTCCGGCAAAAACACATCATCTCGAAATTTGGCGCTAAGCGACCCCACTATTGTAGCTACAAGTAAATATACAACTTGTAGCTACAATTGAAATTCTAATTAGTCTAGGAAGACTAATAAAATCAATTTTGAGTGCAGAATATGAATATGTAGGTACCTATATTTTGAGGTTTTTTAACAGCGAATGAAATATAAATAAAAATAGAAGTAATAGATAAATCATGTAATCATGTTTCCTCAGCCAAACAGCAGCTTTTTGAAACAATGCACTAAGTGGGTAATGGTACTTAATACTATATGGTGTTGCTGATATGCATATGAAGTTTTAAAGCCCTTCAATGTGTGTAATGTCGTGCAATTTTCTGAGAGTGCAATCTTAAATGAATTAACTTATGATTGCATGCTTTTCCATTCCTTTTATGGTATTCTTTGAAGTATGCATACCATTGAAGCGTTCAGATCAAGAAGAGGGTAAGTGACATGTTTTCGGTTTTTCACCACAATAGTATATTTTTTTTTTTTATCCGATGGAAATCTTCAAAAGACACTCGGTAAGAATCGGTACCAAGTAGTGTGGGACTCTTACCGCACTAAAATCACCGGTGAATCAGGACCAATCTATGAAAGATCGACAAATGATTTTTATTTCTCAATTTTTAAATCGCATTGGGGGAAGTTTAAAGTTATAACACTTTCCCATAGCTTTTAGACCATCAGCTCATGAGGCTTGGTTCTTCTTAATCTTCGAACATTGTTTCGTACATTTAGGACGGTCTCCATTTCAGAGTTTGTATGACTTTGCAGTCGCTGATTGTGTGATACAGCGTGTTTTTTAACCACTTCTGTAACCATTTCAATTTGTAGGTCACGATGTAGATCGCTATTTCTTATATACCAAGCGGCATCAATTATTCCACGAAGGACCTTGCTTTGGAATTTTTGGATGGGTTCAGCATTTGTTTTCTTTGTACAGCCCCATAGTTGGATGCCATATGTCCACTGTTTATATTAATTAGATCATTGTTTATGTTTTATTTGTAAAGTTTATATGCGTCGATTTTGTTTCGTTTAGTTTGATACGCCATATCTGCGTCCATTCACTAACTTTATCGACTGCATTTTGCAATTTTTGTGTAGCCTTCGTAACGGATTTATTTGGCACCAATATTGCAGTATCATCAGCAAAGGTGGCCATGACGTCCACTGGTATATCCCTTGTATATAACCCTACAGGTCCTAGGACACTTCCTTGTGGTACACCGGCTTCAATTTTCTTTAGTTCCGAGTAATTTCGCTAGATGTTCAGCGAAGAGATCAGCCTTTTGTTTCGGACTTCCGACCCATTTACCATTTTGAGATTTTATTGGCGGGTTTTGTGTCTGTGGTCTTTTTAAGCGCTTAGCTGCTTTCCATAAGGAGTATTCTGTAGAAGCATCCGCCGTCAGACTATTCAGGAATCTACTCAGTGATTCGTTTTTAAACTCACAGATTCTTTTCTTTAGTTCGTTGTTAAGACGGTTAAGAACTGCCTTATCACCTGGAAATCTCGTTACTTGCCATTTTCTTCGAGCTCTTCTTTTTTCCAATATCAGCTCCTTTATTTCGACAGGATATTTTATTTCTTTTTCTCTTGAGTTCGAAATATACAATAGTATATGAAAACTTAAATTTTGTGTCTGAGTCTTTCTATGATCTCTAGTTTCCAACTTAGCTCTTAAAAAAATGGGAAGTAAATGCATTACAAAACTTTAAGATATTAGTGGAATAAAGAGTTGAGATCTCTTAACACTACTTACAAGATACAAGCTTACAACATTTTGTTTACATAAATGAGTTAGCGTATTTACTCCATTTTATGAATTAAATAAAAGAAGGTAGTGATCCAGTCAAAAAACTTTGAGCTCTTATATCTCAAAACTATACCTACAATGTCACCTACCCTCATCTTCATCCGAAACGCTGGGATTGCATTTTACGAATAATGTTAGTTGTATTAGTTGTATGGGTTGAAAATGCTACGGAAGAGCCCAGCAAAATTAACATGTTTGTTGCAGGTTTAGGTAGGTAATGTAGGTCAAATTCTGGTGGATGCATTGATGAAACCCGAACACATATAATGAAAATACATTTTTACTTGCGATATTAGTACCTATTCAAGGTACAAGGATTCGTGCAAAAAAAAATTTCGAGATAACAATCAAACATGACATTACGATGATAGAGAACACGAAAAAAGTGGGTGGCAAAATTCTGTCTGTCTGTCTGTCTGTCCGTACCTGAACCTACAGCCTAAACCACTGAAGTGATTTTCTTCAAATTTTGAACTTAAGGTTTGTTTGTAACTCTCCAGAGCGGAAATTGAAATTTTTTTTTAGCTCAAAAAATAACGGTACTTGCCATACAACCGTTAAGGAAAAGCTTATTTATCTCAAGAACGGCTCCAACGATTTTGATAAAAAAAAATCAGTGCATTATTGTAGATATGATGTACCTTTTCGTAAGCAAAAAAAAACACCAAAAACATTTATTAACGGTACCTATCATATAACGGGTTTTTTGATTTTTGGTTTTCTCTTTAACCGCTCATCCGATTTCAGTAAAAATTTTTGCACAAAAGTTTGTTAGAATATAAATAATACTGCATACCAAAATTTTTGAAGAAATAAATTTGGGATTTTTAAAAAAAGATTCAAACATTTTTTTTGAAAATTCAATATTTCAAAAACGGGTTGATGAGTTATTTTGAAATGTCAGTTTTAAATGTATATTAATATATACTCAAAATTGGCATACAAAATTTTTTTTTTTTTAAATGTTACAAACATTTTATATATAAAAAATTAATTTTTAAGAAAACGGCTCCAACGATTTTAAATTTTTTTTTGCATATACTCATATTTTTTCAAGTAATCAAATGGCATACTTTTTTTTTGAGCTCTAAGTTATTTATCAGACTGTTTATACAATTAAAAGAACGGTTTAAAATGATTTTTATACTTTTTCTATAATAACTTGAATATTTTTTAAAGTTCTTTAGTCCCACACAACTTGAACATAAGAGCAGTCGTGATTTTATTTATTTGGCGACTGGTATAATTTTCGCGCCAGATTCAAACTTGAAAATTATAATTCGAAACTTTATAGTAAAAATGCATCTTCAAAGTTAGTTATGTTACAATTTAAATACAATTGAAATATAAAAAGTTGATTGGTGATATATGCGGACATCAGATCCAACATTCCGCCTCCTTTGAAAGATCTTTCTTTCAAGACGGGATAGCTGCCAGCTTGCGAATTGGACGTCGAAATTCTCCTCTTGATGTTTTTACATCGGCGACTCTAACTCGACCATCTGGACCTTCAACGATATTCGTGACTCTTCCCATCAGCCACTTCTGAGGCGGTAGGTTATCTTCGTGAATTATGACCAGGCTTCCAAGAGCGATGTTTGGATTCGATGACGTCCATTTTGCACGACCTTGGAGTTCTGTGACGTACTCTGATGACCACCGGTTCCAAAAGTGGGTTTTGACAGCGTTTATTCGCCGCCATCTTTGAAGGTACCTGATAGCTGGTAGCAGAAGCCTCCACTGCTGGCTCCGGAAATGCTTTAAGCGATGACCCAATCAGGAAATGTGCTGGCGTGAGCGCTTCGAGGTCATTGGGATCTGTAGACATTGGAAATATTGGTCTCGAATTCATAATAGCCTCGATCTCCACTAATGCTGTCGTCAACTCTTCAAAGGATAGCTTAGCACCACCTAGGCCATAGAGTACCTATATTATCTAGAGCAGCGTTTCCCAAAGTGTGTTCCGCGGAACCCTGGGGTTCCGCGGGAGAGTTTTCAGGGCTCCACAAATTTCTTGAAGTATAAACAGAAAAATACAAACAATAAAAAATAATAATACAAATTGAAAACTTCCACAAAAAAAAATTAGAACAAAAATTTTTTTTTTAAGTTTATATTTTTTAATCGAAGTGTGAACTTCAAGGTCAAAAACTGTTTCATGAGTAAGCACATCATTAATTGGAGAAAATGTATTGATATATGCAGCGGCGGAGCCGCAGCAATGGTGGGAAAAGTTAAAGGGGTTGTTTCAAATATTAAAAACTTTGCTCCTAGAAGTACCAGCATTCATTGTATTTTCCATCGTTATGCTCTTGTTATGAAAAGAAGGCCAACTGATTTCAAAAAAAGGTCTCGATGAAGCCGTGAAAATAGTAAATTTTGTAAAGAGTCGTCCTCTCCAAGCGAGATTGTTTAAATTAGTGTGTAAGGATATGGGCAGTCAGTACGAATCGCTTCATCTTTATACTGAAACCCATTGGCTTTCCAGAGGGAAAGCATTATCCAGGTTATTTCAACTTCGTGATGAGTTGAATGTGTTCAAACTGGAAAAAAATATGTCTTCAACTGCAAACCCCTTTGATGTATTGCATAATGAGCAATGGATTACGAAATTAGCTTATCTTGCAGACATTTTTGAGAAGATCAAAGATCTACAGCTCTGCAGAAAAATCTATAACATTTTTTTTTGCGAGAGACAAACTGGCAGCTTTGAAAAGAAAAATTAATTTTTTAAATCTTTAGATTCGAATATCTCAAAAACATGACGTGATAGAGCAATTTCAAGGCCAGATTCGAACTCAATGCGTCAAAGACCATCAGAAAAGTATATCTTGGTTCATGTTACAAACAAAAGTTCAAATTTTGTCACACAAAGTAATTTCTTAGCGCTTTCCAGTGGATTTTCGAAATTAGTAAAAATACGTCAATTTTTGACTAGCGCTTGAGTCCAAATGGGTTGTCACAGAAAGAACTTAAATAGAGATTTATTGGAAATTGTGTATACTTTCAATGGTAGTTTTATGTAATTTTCGAATAGTTGGTAGTTTTCAAGCTATTCGTGAAAAACTCCCAAGAAATGCATTTTTGCATCATTTTTTGCGTTTTTTTCAATATTGCGTCACGAAATTTGTTGGCAAACCTCAGATTCAGATTCAGCACCCCCGAAAACATAAAGGAGCGAACAAATCAAAACTACCCCACAATTTGCATGGTAAAAATATGACTCGACTATCTCATACGACAAAAGAACAATTTTGATTTTTTTTTTCCAGTTTCCAGAATTCATGTATTCTTGCAGGAAAACATGCTTGAACTCAGAGCAGATATTACCAATGTTATTGCTCTCCATTTGGTTAGTCTCGAAAGATCCATGCTGGATTACTTTCCAGATACAAATATTGACATCGAGTGGGTACAAAATCCATTACTAATGAAAACCATCAAATCAAGCCTATGACCCTGAGTCACGGCCGTAGCCAGGCCTACGCTAGGGTGAGCTCAATTTACCCAAAAATATGTTCAGCTCACCCAAAAGAATTCAGAGATACCTATTATAAGATTTTCCAAATTTTAATTTTGAGCCAAAATATATGAATGCAAAATAACAATCTTCCCATTTTACTCCGCACACTTTGATTTCTTCGTCAGTTAACCGGGACTCCCCAGTTCATTGCTCTATTTGAGTTCTTCTGTGCTCATGGTGTCAGTCACTTGATCTGTTATTTTTAATTCAAAAGTGTGCTCCGATTATGGAAAATTATGGAATACACAAACCACATATACTTAAATTCAACAATAGCCTTTTAGATTTTAAACTCATTAGTTTCCCCTTGTGTTCATAGCTTAAACTAAAAAGGACTTTTAGAATCTGTTGACGTTTCTTGTAAAGCAAAAATAGAAGTAGGTTTTTTATCTTACAACAATTTTGAATGGCAATCAGGAAGACCGATCGATACGTGTACGATTTTATTTTCGATTCTGAAATCAGAACCACAAAGCATTTTTCTTCTTTTCAGCGCAAGAACTGTCATTGTGGCAACGAAAAGGCCATTAGATGAAGTTTAAGTTTAATTTTGACACTAGGCGTGTTCAGGAAAATGAGATCTCCGACAGCTCAGTGTCAAAAACTGAGCAAGCGAATCCAATATTTTCTTTTCTCAGTTGTTTGACAGCAAAATTTCTGGGGACCTGTTCACGAGACAGAGATTGGTGAGGACTCTGAGATCTCATTTTCCTAAACTCGCCTATTATATTTTTAATTTTATTTTCAAAAAATTTTGCTGTTTATATTAAATCAACTTGAAATATTAAGATTCCACATTAAAGATTCGAACAACTGAGGATTCTATAATTCTATATTGAGTATATTCAGAAATGCTTCAACGCTCTTTTCAGTACCAGCACCAAGCAATCACTATATGAAAATTTCTACCTTTTAACGGGAGATACACATACTAGTTATACATATATATGTAGGTGCCTTATACCTATTGCTTTAGTAAAAAAGTTATTTTTTGTAGACATCATGATTTCCATTAAAAAAATGTGAGCTCATCCAAAATAACCGTCAGCTCACTCATACGTTTGATCCTGGCTACGGCCGTGCCCTGAGTAAACAGGAATACGAATCCCTGATAGATCTGCAGAGCTCCTCTTCATCAAAATTTGTATTTGATTCTGTATCATTAAACGAATTTTAACGTACCGCTGGTGCTGTGAAATAGGCTTTTCAGCATATACTTACACAAAAACTAAATACAGATCGAGGCTGGACGCTGCCCCAGATATGCGAATACAACTTTCGGACATAGAAGTTCATTTAAAAACCATTATTATAAATCAAACAATGAAACAGATTAATTCTTCACACTAAATAAAAATTGATTTTGAAATGTGTTGTTTTTCATTTTTTGCTATTGTCAGGATGGTGTTCCGAAATATATTTGGGCATCGTCTAGGGTTCCACAGCTTAAAAAGTTTGGGAACCGCTGATCTAGAGAACCGACCGGTACCCCCCTTGCCTAAAACACCCGCAAATTTTATCTGAGCACATTAAGAGAAAACTCTCTTTTCCCTGTCCGTGAATACGTGTGAATTGTGGATTAAAATAAAAAATGGCGTCAGTAGCTCAAAAAGTTGACGTTTAGTTTTTTTTGATTGTCAAAAGTCAAAGTGACAGTTCTCGGTTTCGGTTTGTGAGTTTTGTTTATTAATTGCAAATTAAACTTTTGTAAAATAAATGTCTATAATAATAACAAAAGTTAATAATATTGTAAAGATGATTGGACATTCGAAGCTCGCGCGCACAGATATATTCCTCGATTGATGTGCTTCTAACGCGCAACTTATTCGTTTGCCTGAAGGACTGGTTTGATTGGGGTGCGAATGGCTGGTGCTAGGGACTGGTTTTTATCTTCACGTCGAGGTGAACAAATTGGCTGCCACCTTCCCGATAGGTGAGAATCCCAGAGTTTCTGTTTGACCCTTCATTGAAAAATTGAAATCCAATCAAAAAACTCTTGAATTTCATTAATCTGCTGCCACAAAAGCAGCTCAACAAAAATTGAAATCAAACTCAAACAAAAAATATAAACAAAGGAAAAAAATAAATTACGTAAATAGAAAACAAGCAACAAAATCGAAGAGAATATAATATATGTACAATATGTACATTATATTCCACCGTTGAGTTCCTCACTTCTTCAATTACTGGCGAGCGGGTGGAACTATGTAACAATCATACTGAGGATTGAATCAATCAAGATACAGTTTTTGCTGCTGGCACCGCAGGCTAGTTTGAAATAATCGGCAGAAGACATATGTACACATATTTTCGGTGTTGGTGATGAAGAAACTTAATGGTAAGAACCTGGGTGAAGAAGAAACGAAAAAGGATGATCGTGCTTCCTGGAATAGACACATATTGAGGGTGAGAAAACAACCAGAGCTGCGAGGGCCGATCTCACCTTGGAAGATAAAATTCATGAAAATCACAAGGTGGGAGGTATTGTTCATTGCTAAAACTTTGTTTTACTATGTAGTTATTTTCAGGCAAATGCTTCTTGTTAGGCGTGGAGAAGGAGAAAATCGGATGTAAACCAGTTCTAACTAGTGAGTTCTGTTGGCTCCTCCTTAACTCAGCATCAAACCTCCATAACCCCAAAAGCGATATCCGGGCCGCCAGTTGCAGCTCAGTCGAACATATGATGTTGCGTCCACCACCAATGATGGATATGTATGTAGGTACAACAGGGAAAATTTTTTAAATATTTGTTTAAACTAAAAACTGGTTTGAGAACCACTCAGTGCGTCTAAATTAAGACTTAGTAGCATTTAAATTTTTGAATTACAGCTAGTGGTTTTCAAATGCAAGCGTTTTACATCTACAACTTATATGAATTTCATATGAACCTCCTTATGAAGGTTTTGATAGTTGTTCTTCAACACTTATTTTTTTAAATATTTATTTAAACCAAAAACTGGTTTCAAATCCAGGTAGGGCGTCTAAATTAAGACTTACTAGTATTTAAATTATTCAATTATAGCTAGTGGTTTTCAAATGCAAGCGTTTTACATCTACAACTTATATGAATTTCATATGAACCTCCTTATGAAGGTTTTGATAGTTGTTCTTCAACACTTATTTTTTTTAATATTTATTTAAACCAAAAACTGGTTTCAAATCCAGGTAGGGCGTCTAAATAAAGACTTACTAGCATTTAAATTATTCAATTACAGCTAGTGGTTTTCAAATGCAAGCGGTTTGCGTCTACAACTTTATGAATTTCATATGAACTTCCTTATGAAGGTTTTGATAATTGTTCTTCAAGACTTTTTTTTTAACATTTGTTTAAATTAAAAACTGGTTTGAGAACCATTCAGTGCGTCTAAATTAAGACTTAGTAGCATTTAAATTTTTGAATTACAGCTAGTGGTTTTCCAATGCAAGCGTTTTACATCTACAACTTATATGAATTTCATATAAACCTCCTTATGAAGGTTTTGATAGTTGTTCTTCAACACTTATTTTTTTAATATTTGTTTAAACCAAAAACTGGTTTCAAATCCACGTAGGTCGTCTAAATTAAGACTTACTAGCATTTAAATTATTCAATTAGAGCTAGTGGTTTTCAAATGCGAGCGTTTTACATCTCCAACTTATATGAATTTCATATGAACCTCCTTATGAAGGTTTTGATAGTTGTTCTTCAACACTTATTTTTTTAATATTTGTTTAAACCAAAAACTGGTTTCAAATCCACGTAGGGCGTCTAAATTAAGACTTACTAGCATTTAAATTATTCAATTATAGCTAGTGGTTTTCAAATGCAAGCGTTTTACATCTACAACTTATATGAATTTCATATGAACCTCCTTATGAAGGTTTTGATAGTTGTTCTTACTTATTTTTTAAATATTTATTTAAACCAAAAACTGGTTTCAAATCCAGGTAGGGCGTCTAAATAAAGACTTACGAGCATTTAAATTATTCAATTACAGCTAGTGGTTTTCAAATGCAAGCGGTTTGCGTCTACAACTTATATGATTTTCATATGAAGGTTTTGATACTTGTTCTTCAAGACTTTTTTTTTTAATATTTATTTAAATTAAAAACTGGTTTGCGGACCACGAAGGGCGTTTTAATTAAAACTAAAAAGCATCCTGTTCATGAGACAGATTGCTGAGGTCTCTGACCTCTGAGATCTCATTTTTCTGAATATGTCTGTTTGTTTATTTTGTTCATCTTTTATTTTGTCTTTATTTATAGATCACAGTCAGAGCTTTGTCAATTAAATCCAGACTTGAAGTTGCCATCAAAAAATGCCGTGAATATGTCGCTGCTGAATTATCGTGATATTCTTGTCATATTTTTTGACTGTTTTTAATTTTGTATTGTAATTTACAATTTATTTATTGGATGCTTTCATCTGTGTTTAATTATGAAATTTTAATAAAATACAAAAATTAAATTTTAGCTGATAACAATAATTTTTTTACTTGCGATATTGATAAAGGGGAAGTATTGAATTCGTGAAACAAAAAAATCACCATTTATGTCAAACATATGTCATTACGATGATAGAGAACACCAAAAATTAACGGCTCACCGATTGTAATCAAAATTTGCATGCAATAATTTCTATCACCTGTGCAAATTTCAGCCTTCCAGCCTCACCCTTTGAAAAGATAAAAATCAAATACTACATTAGTTCAAATAACCATTGCATAATTTTCAAATTTATGATTTTTATCTTTTAACCGAAAGGAATGTTACATGGAAATTGGCTTTCTTCTAGGCCGAGCGAATAGATGTTACACATACAAAAACAGGCAACTTCTCTACTAATTTGTCTTTGCTTTAAAAATAACATAAATTTCTCAACTTCGTACAAAAAAAAACTCTTTTTCAGCTACTGTTTTAGCAGTAAAAAAATGTCTTTAATTATGTTTAATGCTGTTTACATCGATCGACTACAATGGTAGAAGGACATTCCTTATTGATCAGTTAAAATAAACAATGTTATATAATTACTAATAATATTTAAAGAAAAATGTTTGCATTAAATAATGCGTCATTTGAACACAGACAGAAATATGTCATTAAATTAAATTACTTCCTCCGCGTATTATACGTTGTTGCTCAATAATTACCAAATATTGCATAGATACGTCAGGAAAGGTTAAGAATTCCAGATCAACATCTTATCATTCTTCCTCAGTTGGTGCTTGGAAATTGGTACCAAAAAGACTTTTGTTGCACACAGCAATGGTAACATTCTTACGGTCGATCTTTTTAAACCGACCCACACCAACAAATTCTCGATCTTCAACAATAAATTTAATAGTTTGAGCGGGGTTAGCAGCATCTCCGTTATTTCCACTGTCTGTATAAGTTAAGTGAGGGCGCATCTAATAAATTATTAAAATTATTCTTTCTTATTTTTGTTTAAGGTAATTTATTAAATTTCTTACAATGCACAAATGTGTAGCTGGATCACAATTTCCCAGTTAGGTGGAAACTCATTACGACCAACGGGCTCCTTTGATATATTTGTATCAGCATTTTGTTGCGAATTATGTTGTAGTGAACTTAAGTGGAACTCTGGCATTGCACATGGAAGCCCTCATTTTCGCAAGCATTGAATAGTTTATGAAACCATAGGAAGCAAAATTAACCATTGGTACGTTATCAGTTTCTTCGTGATTGTTCATAACCCTAAAAAAAAAGTATGACAAAATTAAGTTTTCAAAGATAACTGAAAGTAGACTTCTTTTATTTTAGGATTTTTTCAAAAAAATTTTTCAAATACAAATCTTATGATACAATTAGTATTACATACAATACATAATCTAGAAATCTAAAAACCATCTGTGTGGGTCAAACCGTTTGGAAAAATTATCACAGTCCAATTGCCTTTTTCAGATTTTGTTGAAATTCTAAAAAAAAAGTCAATTGGGCTGTGATCTAGCAATGTATCAGCAATGTTCTTACGAAAGTTACACCCAAGAACAAATGCCAATGTTTTCAAATTCTCACTTAAAAGTACATACACTATGACCAAAAGTCAAATTTTGAACCGCCGACTAGAGTTCAAATTGGTAAAAGCCAATTTCAAGAGGATTCGAATACGAACTTAGGGATGCATCAACTATTGTCCTAGGGTAAATACTTTGGGAGTTACACCCAAGAACAAATACCATTTTCTTCAAATTATTACTTAAATGTAGGTACCCCCTGGCCAAAAGTCAAATTTTGAACCGCTGGCTCGAATCAAAATTGGTAAACGCCAATTTCAAGAGGATTCAAATACGAATTTAGGGATGCATCAACTATTGTCCTAGGGTGAATACTTTGGGGGTTACACCCAAGAACAAATACCATTTTCTTCAAATTATTACTTAAATGTAGGTACCTTCTGGCCAAAAGTCAAATTTTGAACCGCTGGCTCGAATCAAAATAAATTGGTAAACGCCAATTTCAAGAGGATTCAAATACGAATTTAGGGATGCATCAACTATTGTCCTAGGGTGAATACTTTGGGAGTATAATATACTTACTCTATGTCTTCGGCACTGAATAATCAAGTACCACCCGGAAACAGCTAATAACTATTGTGATAGTCTTAGAAAGTAAATTATTTTTTTAATTCATTTGTTTTGTAGGACTGCAAAGGGTCCATTCTTTTTGGGTATTAAAGCTGTTATCGCTGAATCATTCGAACGCATTCATCGGTCAAACTTGGTTGGAATGGGAATTATACCATGGCAATTCTTACACGGACAAAATGCAGAAATCTTAAATTTGAACGGGCGAGAGGTTCACAACATAAGTCTACCGGAAAATATCAAACCTTTGCAAAAAATTGAAGTTGAGGCCGATGTAAATGTTTTCGAAGCCATTGTTCGCTTCAACACAGAAAATGGTGGTATCCTCAACTATATGATCAGAAAAAAGTTGGATTAGGTGCTTCTTGAAATCACATCAGCACTGCGTATTCTGGAACTAAGCGTTTTTTGTATTAAAGTTAAAAACGAAATGGTAAGGGAATTGTTAACCCAGCGGCTCCATTGGCAATATTTGAGGCAATAAATTGCCTCACTCATTGCTATTGCCTGTTATATTGCAAATGGAGGCGCTTTGTCAATGGCAATGGCAATATTGCCTAAAAGATGAGAGGCAATTATTGATTTCCATCGTCAAGGCAATAAATTGAGTAAAAATGGGGTTCCCCGTAATTGTCAACGGCTTCTTTATCGATTTTTTCAATTAAATCCTAGAATATGAGAACGCACATGACAAAATATAGTGAATTAAAATTAAATTTAATTAAACAGGGGATTTGAACAGCATTTGACGGCATTTGCAGTCAAATATTTCTATACACACATTTTATAATTGAAATTGCCTGGCAATGAAAATGCCCACCCAAGCAATTAATTGCCATTCCAATTCCAATTGCCATCGCCTCAAATATTGCCAATGGAGCCACAGCGTAAGGAAATCAGAAGAATAAATAATTTTCATGTTGTAAAAAAATAATCCCTTACAAAATATAAGAAATTAGTTGTATAACAATTTTTTTATTCTAGAATACTGAAACCTTTTACTTCCAATATCTGCGGTGGGACATTTTAAGAAGTTATGGGGAGAGAAATTATAAATGCACCATCTGCGGTTTGAAGTTTGCAAAAGTGGTTTATTTAGAAAATCACGCTAGAATAAGTACATACTGGTGAGGGTACAACCACTTCAATTCATTTTTTTTAATAGAAAATGATGGTCTGTCATTTTCCGTAAGCCCAAAGACTTAATTTTTAACGATCCGATTGATAATACTCAATCACCTTTATTGCGATAGTCGTTTAACGCCATACCAAAACACGACAAAAGAATTTGGCATTACTAATGGCGTTCAACGCTAATTGGCGATTTTTTATGTGGAATGCATTCATTTACAGCCCGATTCTCCCCCTTGTGAGGAGTCACAAGTCACAAGCTCTTATGACTATTCCTTGTGAGGATTGTTGTGATTCGATAACATTTTGGTATTCTCCCCCTAATAGTCACAAGAAAACTCACAAGGAAGCTCCCCACAGCATGGTGAGATTTTAAGTGTCATTATTTGAAAAGCTGATTATTCAAAACGAAAAACATTGAAAAGCCATTCATATTTATGTACATATTTATTTAAACTTACAAAATGCAAGGTAACATAATTGTTAAACAAAAATATGATTAAATAAATAATACATATAACAATTTTAGAAGAAAACAATCGTGATTGCAAGAGAACCACCGTGGAGCAACTGGAATATTTTGTTGGCTATATAAATGACCACCCGGAGCTCCTCGCCAACAAAAATGATCCCACCGACCCGGAGAGGGTAAAACACTTGTGGTCCCAGCTGGGAAATGCATTAAATGCTTTAAATGGGCCAATACGATCGGCCACAAAGTGGAAAGAAGTAAGTCACTGTCTCCAAAAAGTTGGTAATATAATTGACTTTTTTATTTCAGACACTCTCTCACTGGAAAAATCAACTTCGATCCCGAGCCAGAAAAGCTAAAGTTCACCGAATTACAACGGGTGGCGGACCTCCTTCAAATCTTAAATTTAAGGATTTCGAAGAGAGAGCCCTTGAAGCCTTTGGGACTGTTGCTATCGATGGGCTCCCGGGTGTGCCAACGTTGGGCTTGGAAACGATTGACTTGTCAATGCCTTCACAGGTAAAAATATTAACATGTATTCCATTCCCTTGAATTTTACAAACTTACAAAATTCTATAGGAAGATGAGCAATCTGGATACCAGAATACAGAATTCCTGGATGATTATATACTTTCCCAGGCACCATCTATGCTTCAAGGGTCAAGTACATTTGTCGATGCTGGAATACCTCCAAGTCTCCCGAGGAAAAACCACAAGCCCAACACATCAACATATGATCTTTTGAACCAGATATTGCAAATGACGAAAGCTAGGGATGAACGGGAACGGAAAACCCAAGAAGAGAATTTGCTGGTACAAAAATTAATGGCAGATGCCTTGAAAAGGATTGCCGACACTTTGCAATCTTTGTCTGAGGCCATTGAAAATGGTAAAAAATATCAATAGGACTCCAACATTCCCTTGCTATGCAATATTTGGTTCATACGTCTTTTGAACCGTGATATGAAGGCTGTGGGTGTGTGAGTATGCACATTTGAAATAATTACTTTTCTCTTTTAACTGTGTACTATGTACCTATGAATTAATTTTATTTTTAATAACTAATAAATATAACTGAAGTTCCTATCTTGTCTAAAATGCTTATCAATCATTTTATACTTTCTGATCCTGTATTGAATCTTTCAATAGTCTGCATTTTTGTACTTTCATTCTTGGCAATTAATATTTTGAAAATTCGCATATCAAATGTAAATTCTTTTATAGTTTTTCCCTTTTGAAGGGAAAAAATGAAAATGGATTTACTCCACTCATCTATTTTGTCAAATAATTCCTTGAACCAAAAACAAATAAAGCAGTTTATGGTGTCAATCATTATAGAAACAAAAAATGTATAAAGCATTTCAGTTGGACAAGCTGTTTGGAAACAGCCGCAAAAAAAGTTCATCTTTTCTTCCAGCTTTTCACTTTTTTTCGAAAAACTTAAAAAAGTTATGAACATTTTGTGATGCCATTTCCATATGGTTCAATCTACAGGGATGCTTTGTACATTTCCTGTTTCTAAACTGAATATACTAGCGAATTGCATTAATGCATTTTTATTTAAATCAATATTTCAAAAAAATGCTGATCAAAGTAGATTCTCTCAGTTTTTCACTATGAAAAAAAGTGTAAGGTAAATAATTTGTTTAAACTTGTTTTTTTTTTTTGAAAAATTATACGATATAAATTAAAATATACTTTGACACAAATACTATCATATCACGACAATTTGTGGAAATGACCAAAGCCCGTATTAAAGGTTTTCTCGCTGCATTCCCGAAACTTATGACCTCTGACAAGCAGCATACATTCGTGGAGACAGATTCTTTTATCATAAAAGTTCGAGTTTGGAAGGATTTGGACCAGTCAATTACAACACCAAAAATTGACTCCAATGAAATCAAATCCGCTCCAAAGGCACAGTAAGTACCTGCGACTTCTTTAAAATATTTTTCAGGAAACCTATCTCTCGGAAAGCACTGCAATTAGGTGGGAAAACTAAGGACGTGGATAGTTTTGTTGACCAGCTCAAGAGCGAAGGTGAAAAGATTGCCAATTTAGCTCCAAACGTTGACGGACTCGCCTCAACTACAACTGCTGGGCCAAAACTTATTCCTGATGTTCACACTGAGAGGTATGAAAAAAAGGTTTGCTTCGTTCGTCTTTATATATTTAAGAATAATCTTTTCTAGGTTGGTTGTTCGTCTAGGCCGCGAAGGAGGACTAAAAACATTCGAACTCTCAGGTTTGCTGACGCTGAGAATCTCAGACGAGTCATTCGGCCGGATAAGAGTTATTTTGGAGAACAAAGACAAGTATGGAATTCTGTTGCAAACACATCCAAACGTCGATAAGGAACTCTTCAAAACACGATCACACATCAGTCTCAAAAATCCAGCCAGGCCATTCCCATTGAACACAGATGTTGGTGTTCTCAAATGGCGCTACACAACACAGGATGATTCAGCTATTCCTCTTTCAAGTATTTAAGAGTGTTCCAAACTGAACAAAACCAGTCATTTGCAATTTTTTTTCCAAATATGGCATAGAGAATAAGTTTATCTGTCCATAGACACCGTAATCACTTTGATCGGATAAGTACACGCTTCGCAACCTTATTCATGAAATCACCATTTCAATCCGGAACACTCTTAAGACAAAAAACTTTAGAGTTTTACTTTGAACTAACTAAACCCTTGAATATTTTTCTTTCAGTTAACTGTCGGCCTTCAGAAAATGGAGATAGTGGCTGCGATATCAACATTGAGTATGAACTCTAAGCACAACGCCTTAAATTGCAAGACGTTTGCATTGCTATTCCCCTGCCGTAAGTCTAAGATCATTCCATCTGAAACGGTTTCATTTAAAAAAAAACTATCTTTTCAGATTGTGTATTCATCCATCAGTAGGTGCATTTTGTTTCAATTTTCATCGTTTCTCGACCAGTTTTTTCGATGCGAGAGTTACAGAACGTAGGCACAGGTAAATTGACGTGCTGCAAATAAAGAAAAAAAAGGCAAAATGATGTAGTTATTTGTTATTACATATTCTTAAAATAATAATAAACAAATAATGCAAAACATCATACACATATATGTTTACTATTACAACAAATTCAACGACAACACAGAACACACAATTATTGTTATAAAGAATTCGAAGTCCACTTTATCACATATATTTGTAATTAAGAACTACATTTAATAGCAAATTTAGTAGAGATAAATAAACTTGTCAATTTTTCAAAGGGTTGCAAAATTATAACCTCAAAATTATTAAGTTTTTTTTACACAAAATATTGTAGTTAACTTGAATCTCAGAAACCGGGTAACGCTAAAATACAATAATTTATATATTTCTTAGCGTTTATAAACAATAAAACATAAACAAACAAGAGTATTTCACTAGATATTTAATGTTAAACAATTAACACATTGGTGAAACATATGTTGAATTAAACTTTGATATTTCGCACTTATCTTTATACACCGGTCAAATTTAGCACATTTCACAAACGAACAATTATGTCAGGAAAATAAATTTGTAAATTTGTATTACAAATTATTATTTGTTTATGAAATATAAACAATTTAAGAAAATGTAATTTAACAACACAAGAAAGAAAAGGAAAGCAGTACAAAGGGAAACAAAAAATGACAATTAGGAAATTTGCCAAAATCAGTGCTGCCAATTTACATTCCATGAACAAAAAGCAAGCAGATTAACGATTGGTATCACTCAGCATCCAAAGGCCTATATAAAGACGAGGAAATTAAGGACCAATTCACTTCGAAACTTGATCTTCAACGTGATAGAAGCCCATTGTAAAAGGTAAATCAATTTGAAATTGCTTGTCAGTTGGTAATGACAAACAAATATATTTTGATAAATCATAATAGAATTATTGTAGCAAATACGAAAATCAATTTGAAATTGTTTATCAGTGTGTAATGATAAACAAATATAATTTGATATATACGTAAACAATTAACAACAAAGTAAAAGTATTAGTAGCAAAGTAAATCAATTTTGAAATCGTTTGACAGTGAGAAATGACAAACGAATATGAATTGATATAGTAAAACTAACAATCGTTGTAAATAGTAGTTAAAAGGAAAAGGGAAGTTTTAATTTGAAATTGATTGATGATAAATTTCATCAATCAAACATAATTTAAAACACTTTTCTTATACAGAAATCATAGCAATAGTTGTAACATCAAAACGGTTAAGTGGAATTTATTGGAGTATATAAACATCCAGTAACCATCATTTAAACCACCATATATTTAAATTTATTAACGACTTGTTAAGAAAATTAACGAAACCAATAAACATCTTTTTTTAATCAAAAACTTACTTGTTCATTTTTTTTATTTCATTTTTTTGGACATTGTTAACTTAAGGTATTAAGTTGCAACTTGGGCAAAAAACAATAGCTTTATATTTGCCCTCGTCCTTCCGTGAATGTCAACTAGCTTTTCTTTGAGGTTGTCCACGTAGTCGTCTATTCCTTGTGGCTCACTTGTAGAACATCCAAATTTGATTTCACTTGGTAGTCGTATTGTGCTCCCGAGCAGGATTTCTGATGGTGTATGTCCTGTTGAGCTATGTACCGCACTTCGATAGGCCATCAAGAATAACGGAATATGCCGATCCCAGTCTCGTTGGGTGTCGCTTACAACTTTGGAAAGGGGTCCGGTTGAATCGTTCAACCATCCCATCAGATTGTGGGTGAAGTGGTGTTGTCCTCGTCTTTTTAATGCCAAGGAGTGTACAAACTTCCTGAAAAATTTTGGACTCGAAGTTCCTCCCTTGATCTGAATGGAGTTCCATAGGTACACCAAACCTGCTTACCCAGTTGAAAACAATCTGATCCGCGACTGTTTTGGTTTCCTGGTTTGGGATGGCAAATGCCTCAGGCCACTTGCTGAAGTAGTCCATTACTACCAGGATGTATCGGTTTCCGTTTTCGGTTTCTGGAAAAGGGCCTGCAACGTCTATTGCAATCCTCTCAAAGGGCGTGCCCACATTATACTGCTGCATTCTACTCTGGACTTTTCTGCCTGGTCCCTTGCTTGCAGCACAAGTATCACATTTTCGGCACCATTTTTCGACGTTTTCTCTTGCGTGTAGCCAGTAGAATCGCTGCCTTACCTTTTCCAGTGTCTTATTGACACCCAAATGTCCTCCGGAAGCTCCATCATGCATCTCTTGCAGAACGTCATTAACTTTGGAACGAGGTACGACTAGCTGCATCACATATGATGGACTAGCTGTCCATAGATGTACTTATGGAAGTGTTTTGTTGCCGATACTAAAGCTAGAAGTTCTCTTCTGGTCACACAGTAGTTTCTTTCTGGCTTTGAGAGCACCTTGCTGTAATAGGCAACGACCTTCTCTTCTCCTTCGTGGACTTGTGATAGTACGGCACCAATTCCCACGTTACTTGCGTCAGCGTCGATGATGAAAGGTTTCCCTGGTGTCGGATAGGCCAAAACTGGTGTATTGCATAGGCGCTGCTTAAGTTCCTGGAAGCTTTTCTCGTACTCGCTTGACCATTTGAACGGTTTGCTTTTCTCTGTTAGCTGGTGCAAACTTTTCGCGATCCCAGCAAAATCCTTCACAAATCGTCGATAGTACGTGGCTAGACCAAGAAAGCTCCAGAGTTGATGTTTATCCTGTGGTGTCGGCCAATTCTTTACGGTGTCAACTTTTTCAGGATCAGTCTTCACTCCTTGGGAAGAGATGATATGTCTCAAGTATTTTACCTCAGACTTGAAAAACTCGCACTTGCCTGGATTCAATTTCAAGTTTGCTTCTCGAAGCCTCTGGAACACGGCCTTAAGGTTTCCACCATGCTCATCAAATGTCTTACCATAAACAATGACATCGTCCAAATAGACTAGGCAAGATTTCCAAGTTAGTCCTTGTAAAACACACTCCATCAAACGCTCAAATGTTGCCGGAGCGTTGCATAGTCCGAAAGGCATCACTTTAAATTGCCACAGCCCATTTCCTGTGGAGAAAGCCGTCTTTTCTCGATCTTCTGGATGGATTTCTACCTGCCAGTAGCCACTCTTCAAGTCCAATGTTGAAAACCATTCAGCTCCTTCCATCGCATCCAGAGTATCGCTGATTCTTGGCAGAGGGTAGCTGTCTTTCTTTGTCACATCGTTCAGCCTCCGATAGTCACACAAAATCGAGTACTTCCGTCCTTCTTTTTGACAAGAACTACTGGGGATGCCTAAGGACTTTTAGAGTTTTCTATTGGCCCATCTTTCTTCATGCTCGATATCATCTCTTCAACTTCGGCTTGTTTGGCTAATGGGAGACGTCTTGCTGGTTGTCGAATAGGTCTCGCGTCTCCTGTGTCGATTCGATGCTGCACCAGTTGTGTCCGACCATTCTGCCCATTGGGTGAAGATAGTAGGTATATCAGCGTACTCGTGAAGGAGGCTTCCAGCAACACGAAGCTGATATTCACTTAATTTTGAAGACTTGAGAATGTTTGACTTCATAGTGTTCACTTTCGTGGGGTCCACATATTCTTGTGTATCATCTTCTGTGATTTTAGTTATTGCGGATACGGATTCACATTTTCCAACAACTTCTCCTTTTTTAAGCTTGACTTCATACGGTTTGATGTTGAGTATCCGTACGGGCACCATGTTCTTTGGTGCCACAAGGGTCTTCCCTAGGATGATGTTTTGAGAAGACTGCTCAGACTCTGGCTCCACCATTAGGTATCGATGCGGCTACCCAAATCTCCCTTTATTTTTGTCCAAACGAACACTTCTGAAGAAGGTGGCAGGCCTCAGAGTTGACGTGTTTTCATTGCCATAAACCATAGGAATCTCCACATTTCGGTACTTGAGAACTTGCTTCCCGATATCGAGGATTACTCCATGCTCTTTCATAAAGTCGATTCCAATAATGTTCTAGTCACATATATCTGCTACCAGAAACAGATGTGAGAACTCCAGTTCTGCCAAACGGATCGTCAGTCGAACCTCCCCGTACACTCTGGCTGCCTCTCCTGTTGCTGTTTTCAGACGGTAGGCGTTGGTGTTATGCAGCCATGTCATCTTCACCAAGTCTCTTCGAACAATGGAGGCAGTGGCACCAGTGTCAATCGTAGCCACTTGTTTCTTACCGTTTAATGTTGCCTCCACAGTCAGACTTTTGTTATTTCGTTTAGTCTGCGAGACCTGGACGGTGGTGATTCTAGGGTCATCTATACCAGAAAACATCTTCTGCTCTTCTGAGTTGGTGTTGGCTTATGCGTTTCCCGGGTGAAAAACAGGCCGAGTTGGAGTACTTACTGTTGTTGTTGCTGTTTCTGCTTCCGCAATGTTGACATGCAGGTCTTGTAGGTGGCAATTTGCACTGGCGTTGAAGATGTCCGGTCTTGTTACAGTTCCAGCATCGAGAAGGCCCATCTCGCTGGTTCCTTTGGAATGCAGTTCTCTAGCAAGAACACTCCTCAATTTCTAGTTCTCTTACCCGATGAACTCCTTGAGAAGCCTGTTCTGCTGCTTCCATAGTCAGGGCGAACGCTAATGCTTCAGGGAGTGTGCGTTTTCCTGCCGTTCGAATTGCTCGCTGAAGGTTGATGTCAGATACAGCACGAACAAAGGCTTCTGTTGCGAATTGGTTGATGATTTCGTCCCCTGCTGCCGGATATGCCAGGTGCACCAACCGTTCGATGTCTGCTTGGAGTTGTTGCAGAGTTTCTCCTCTTTTCTGGACTCTGGAATTGAGTTGGACACGGAAGACTTCTTGCATATGGCCATCTCCAAAACGTTTGTCAATGGCCTGAACGAGAGCACTGAAGTTGCCATTTTTATCTGCTGGTATGCTTTGTAACAGCTCAGCAGCAGGTCTTCTGAGTGCAAGCGTTAGAGCTATGCATTTGTCTTCCTCATCCCAGCCATTTGTTGCTGCGACTGCCTCAAACTGCTTCTTGCAGATTGACCAAGAAGTTTGCCCATCGAAGGTTGGTGCATGCATCTCTTTTTTCTTTGGACAGTCGCCAGAACTTTCTCGAACCTTCATTTTCTTCACTTTATCTAATTTCTTTGTAATGGATTCGATTTTATCTTCGAACTTTGCTTCTATTGTCGATAATTGTTTATCTACAGTCGAAAATTGCTTATCGACACGCTCGTCAAGAGTAATAATTCTATTGTCAAAAGCATCCAACTTACTTTCGAGCAGATTTGTCTGTTCTTGGAATTGTTGAAGAAGATTCCTTGCTTGTTTTTCTAGAAGATTCTTCTGCTCTTGACTTTGTTGTTCGAAACGTTCGAGAAGATTCTTTTCCTGACCATCAAATTTGGCAAGCAGCTGAGACAGCATATTGGTCATGCCTGATGTACTTACTTGCTCTTGCTGTTCTTCCATTTCAATGTAGAATATAAACGTCTCCGGGTTTTTTCCACATCTTCTTAAATCTTTTTGCAGACGAATTATAAGATCATTCTTTGTTCCAGCAGTAGGAAGATCTCGCTTACTGCCTTAAGTTCCACTAAATTTAAATCATTCAAAGATTTACCCAATGTCTTTTTTTTCCACACAATAAATTAACTGAGTGCACAGATAAAATAAGTTTTATCCCACTTCTGACACCAATGTAATATTTTCTCAGGTTCGTTAATAAAACTTATTTACTTTATTTACAAAATAAAACACTTTACTTTTCTTACTACAAACAAACGATTTATTATTCATCACTGAAATTAATTCACAAACTATACTTTTCACTTTTATTACATTCAACTTTATTCATTCACGATTAAAAACAAACTGTGTCGCTGCCCTTCAAACCTGTGCCTTTTATACTTGTTTTCCAAACTCTGGAAATAAGGAGAACGTTCTGGTCTCTGCTTCCAGAGCTTTCCCAAAAATTTCCCTTCCAAAAGCTTTTATTTGACAGCTGGCAAATCTGCTATAATCCGGCAGATGGCGCTTCCTTCGTTTGAGAGTTGCTATAATTATAGCTAATAAGGGTATGTTTGCACTGCGACCGTAAGCTTTATTGTGTCCGTTTGTTTGCATTTCGGAGTCGTTATAGTTCAAATATGGAAAGTTATTACAATATTATAAATCCAACCGGATATGTGGCCGGTGGTAGTTTCGATTTTGCGTCCCCACCAAACAAAGACACACCACTTCCAAAACGCCTTCAACTACAAATGATTTAATTTCGAAGGCTATTGCTGATATTTTAGATGATCCAAATGTCAATGCATCAACACAACCTTTTGCACGTTCATCCCCACGTATAGAGAATGAAGAGGACTTTGAAGATGTGAGGCAAACAAAATCTAAAAAACCAAAAGAGAATATTTTCCAAAAGCTTTTGGAAAAACAAACCATGGTCCAAGAGGAATTGTTCACTGGTATAAAAGAATCTTTGAATGAAATACAAATTAAAATAGCGAAAAATATTATTTCGTTTAAAAATATGAGTGAACATTTGAAAGAAAGTGCCAGATTCCAGAGAAAACTTTTTTACTTAAAAGGAAAGCAGCTTGAGATGTTAAAACTGAAAATGGAGCGGGATGAAGAACAACGCCGACAAGAAAATAATTAAAAAATGATGGACCTGGAAATTTGCAAAAGGCAGCTGGATATTGAGGAAAGAAAAATGAACTTAATGGAAACAAACACCAAATAAACTAAATTTTCAGTTTTTTTTATTTGTATTTATTACATAATTTAAGTTTTATTAAATAAAAGTATTAAGCTCGTTCGCTAAAACAATTTTTTAAATGCAGTTCAAAATTTGGTTTCGTATTCGAACAGCTGGTTAGTCATCATTGGAAATCGAATTATCTTCATGTACACTTAATGAAAGCTCATTGTCAAGCAGAATTAGATCTCTGGGAAGATCTGATTTGTAAAAAATACAAATATTGTGCAAAGCGGCATAGACGTTCATGATCTGCGTTGCTCTTTGTGGAGAGTAGTGCAAATGTCTTGCAGCGAGGAGACAGCGGAATCGATTCTTTACCAAACATATCGATCTTTCGATGATGTTTCTGGTCTTTAAGTGTTTGATGTTGAAAAGACTTTGCCTGCTACCTTCCGCAGGTGATCTGAAAAGTGTTATGAGAAATGGCTCAGGAGGGTACCCCGCATCACCTTCAAAGCTCAGTTTCATTTAAAGTTTGTCTTTTAAGTTTGTTATCACATACCCAGTAACCATGTACTTCTTTCTCCTGCGTCATAATTCCCTTGCATAGTGCCTCTTAGCTCACTTGAGTTCCAAATCATGCAAATCACATGCGCCAGCATGTCTTGCATCTACGTATCTTATGCGCATCCGATGATCACAAACCTAAAATATACTTGCAAGTTCGTATGTATACATACAATTTTTATTAAAATATTCAATTTTAACTAAAAAATATATTTTTCTGTTCTCGTTAGAGAACACAACAAAAATGAAAAACAATTTTTATATTTAATAAAAGAATATTTATTTTTGAGTTTTAAAGCTTCCGATCCCTTACCACTGGTGGGGGGAAATCTTCAGCTGTACGAAGTGACACGTATATAAGAACTGAAGCTTAATGAGATCGAATGATCTCTTTTTATAATAATTAAATGCTAACGCAGCAAATCTTAGTTTGACTGCGGATGATGCAATGATTCATATTGCTCTTTGTTAAGAAATATTTTGGTATCCATTGGATACTCCCACACAAGTTGCTGAAGGCAAAAAGTGCTGATATGCAATTTTATGTAAGTGATATCGGATATGATCATCCGCTATGAAATGCAATTATGAATCATTGTTAATCAACTACGTTCATTGTTAATTTTAATTGAATTTAAAGTCAAGTGTTTGTGGGGGCGCACAAGTAGGCTCTGATATAACACCTCCCCCCTTAGAGTCTTCTAATGGTTGGAAAGTAACCGTTGGAAGATTTACATTATTTATTATCTTCCTATTTTTATTTTTTATTTTTAAATAAATATAAAGTATAACAATGAATATAATTGTTATAATGGTAAAATATATAGTTAAACTTGACTTCTTGTGACTTTATTTTAGTTCTATAATTTCTTTTAAATTATTTATATTTTGGTATTGCAATTCTTGAAAAGATAAATCTTCAAATTTAGTATAATTTATATTTAAAATTGTATTAGGAATTATTGGTTCATGCTTATAGTTTTTTCTTTCATACACTTTATTATTTATTTTAATTTTACAGTTTTCAAATTTAATAAGATAATTTCCTTTTATTACAATTTTTTGATTGTTACAATTTTAATTTATTTTTTGTAATTTAACATTAATTAATACAAGATTATTATTTCCTACTTCTAATATTTCTTCATTAAAATTTTGTACAAGTTTACAGTTCATTGATTTTTTAAGTATGTTTTCAATACAATCATCATTTATTTTACTCAAATTCTGTATGTATTTAGTGTTATCATAAATTATTTGATTATTGGTTCGATACAGATTTTTATTTATTTTTAATTGTGAACTATTTCCCTTATTTGGAATAGGTTGGACGTATATCTTTTTGTATAATTCATCCGTAAATTTGGGTACTTTAACAATGAATATAATATTTGAATTATAACTATAAAGCTAAACTAAGCTTTAATTCTTCTAAGTTAATTAGCTAATGCCGTAATTGTTTATTTCTTCTGTAGTTAAAATATCCTACTTTGTACCCCTAATCTTGAAGTCATTATTATTTCTTTTTCAAGATTTTCTCTAAGTCTTATTTCATATTGTATTTAAGCTATATCTTTTTCGTAGTCATAGCTACCTATGAATGTGTTAATTCTTATTGGATCTAAAATCAATGATATTTTGTGTAAATTTCTTTCTTACGGGAAATTGATCTTTATGAGCTATTCTATTTTTTATCTTTTTATATTTATTACCTATGTCTAATGTATATTTTTTATTTAGTTTATTTAATAATTTTACCTTTTTGTGCTTGGGTGTGATTTTTTTTTTTATTTTTTCGGGTTGAGTTATTTTGATAAAATTTTCATCTATCTCTTTATCTTTTCGACCTATGTTTATTTTGTTTAGAATTTTTATTTTAGTTTTTTCTATTCTTTCATATATTATTTTGTTATCTTTTTTATTGAAATGAACATCGATTAGTTTTTCCTTAGTTGTAAGATGAAGTACGTTATTATATGACTCTTTTGCTTTAATAGCATGTTTTATAGGTAACTCTTCTTCATTTGACTGCTGAAGTTGCTGTAAGATTCTCATATGTTCATTTAAACTACTATGTAATCTTTCCACATCGGAATTACCGGTGTGTCTATTTGCCGTGCAATAGTGTATGCTTATTTCATTATTTTGAAGAAAGTTTTTAAGTGTTTCGGATACAAATGCATTTTCATTATCAAGTGTTATTTTATTTGGTTTTTTCATATAAGAAAATATTTTTGTAAGAGCGTTTATAACGTCTACATACGTTTTTGTTTTGATCGGCTCTACTGCCGCAAATTTTGAAAACTTGTCTATACATGAGAGGTATTTCTCTTTTTTATTAACAAACCATATATCGATATGATAGTGCTCATTAGGATTCTTTGGAGTTTCAGTTTTCTCATATGGCAACTTGATTGGATTTCTTTCCGCTTTTGCCATGCATGTTGAACAATTATTTATTATTTTGTTAATTAGAGTCTTAAGGTTTGGTATATAATATTCTCGTTTCAATTCTAAATACAATTTTTCAATACCAGTATGATTATGATTCTTATGATTTTTTGTTATTATTTCTCTTGCTTCTAACTCTTTAATATCTTTTAATATAATCATGCTTCTGTGTAGTATTTTATTACTTAATGTATTTTCTTTTCTCCATATATCTTGGAATTTTTTAAATATTTCGTCATCTTTGACGTACATGCAATTTAGCATCGTAGTATCTACTTCTTTAATTATATTGATAAAATCTTCTTCTTTGTATTCTTTTCGTGTGAATATTATTCTTCTTTTTCCAACATGTGGGTACAAAATTTCTTGATGATCATTTTCATTGATTTCAAGTATTATTTGTCGATTAAATAAATTAACCGGTTTTTCACTAATAGGAATAAGATTTGAACTATCTGATTCAGCACTATGTTGAGTAGCTAGGTCTTCTTGTTCTAGCACATTTATTTTTACACGAGAAAGAGAGTCAGCTACTTTATTTTCTTTTCCCTGTATATATTGTATTTCAAAGTCATATTCTTCGAGTTTTATTTTCCATCTCTGTAGCTTACTATTTGGTTCTTTTAAATTTTGTAACCATACAAGAGGACGATGATCTGTTTTTATAATAAATTTTCTACCGTATAGGTAATGTCTGAATTGTTTGGTTGCCCAAACTATTGCTAATAATTCTTTTTCTATTGTGCTGTAGTTGCACTCATGTTTGTTTAAGGTTCTAGAGGCGAATGAAAGGGGACCATGTGTTTGGCTTAAAACTGCTCCAATAGCAAAATTACTTGCATCAGTTGTTAATGTGAATTCTTTTGTGAAATCAGGATGTCTATTTATTAGATCGTCTAACATTAAAGTTTTTAATTTATAAAATGCTTCTTTATAGCATTCATCTTCTATATTTATTTTGCTTTATTTTTTAAGGCATAAGGTTAGAGGTTTAATGATTTTCGCATAATCATTTATAAATTTTCTATAATATCCTGTTAATCCGAGAAAGGATTGAATTTCTTTTACTGTTTTTGGTATGGCGAATTTTTTAATAGTTTCAATTTTCTTTGGATTTGGTTTTACACCATTTTGAGTTACTACATGCCCTAAAAATTCTGTTTCTTTACGTAAAAATTCAGATTTGTTTAATGAAACTTTAAGATTTGCGTTCTTAAGTGTCAATAAGATTTTATGGAGTGAATCCATATGTTCTTGTAGGCTAGAGGAAAATATTATGATATCATCTAAATAAACGTAGCATATTTTTCCTATGTAGTCTTTCAAGACTTCATTCATGAGTCTTTGAAAGGTTGCGGGTGCATTCTTTAAACCGAATGGCATTCGTACGAACTCATAGTGTCCAGTTAATGTACTAAATGCTGTTTTCTCTCTATCTTTAGCTTAACTTCAATTTGATAAAAACCTTTTGTAAGATCTAATGTTGTAAAATATACTGCTTGTCCTAGTTTATCTAATATCGAATCCATGTTTGGGATGGGATATTTATCTTCCTTGAATACATTATTTAATTTTCTATAATCTATAACGATTCGCCACTCCTTATTACCAGCGTGGTCTTCTTTTTTAGGTACGACCCAGATTGGGGCGTTATAAGGTGAAGTAGAATGCTGAATTATTTTTGATTCAAGCATCTCTTTTATTTGACTGTCTACTTCCTTTTTGTGGATCTCAGGATATCTGTATATCCTTGTGTATATAGCGGAAGTATTTTCCGTTGGTATGTTGTGCTTTACATGGTTGGTGAAACTTAAATCATCACCTTTATGGTAAAAAGAATTCTTATGAGTTTTTAATAATTTTATTAATTTATTTTTTTCTTCTGAGTTTAAATGCTCAGTCCTAAGTTCATTTGTAAAAGAATCATCAAAAATTGTGTTAACAGGTGAAATATTATTAAAGTAATTGATTGTACTTTCATATTCTTCTTCTTCATGTCTATTGAAGAAAAAAGGTATGCTATTACCGTTCAACTCTAATATTTTCTTTTTGTAATTGATTGCACAATTATTCGGAGTTAAAATATTATTCCCTAGTATTCCGTTGTATTCGGAACTGAATGTGTGAATTTGGAACTCACAATCTTCAATTACTGAAAAAATAAATTGATCCTTAGGTATAGTAATTTCTTTATTTATAGTTACTGGGTTTCCACAAGTTCTTATAATTAAGGGATTTTTTCTGGTTTTAATAAATTTCTTTGGGGCATCTTCTTCTTTAAGAAGGCTATTAGTTGCTCCTGTATCAATGAGCATTCTTAATATTGTTTGTCCTTTTTTTAATTTAACAAAGGGCAATCCTGTTCTTGTTCCGAGGCTACATACCGAAAATTTGTATTTTCTCCTAAATCTTCTTGAGTTATATTTTTATCTACATAATTAGCTTTTGGTATTCGTTTTATTTGAGATGATGTTGGATCGAGATCCATGGGCTCAAATTTTTGAGGATACTGGCGATAGTTATTTGGATTATAATTTCTGTTAAGATTATTATTATAGCTATAATTATTATTTTTATTTGGTCTTTGATAATTGTTTTGACTGTTTGGCAACAAAGGTTTTGGTTGCCAATTATTATTATTATTTTCCCTATTGTTATTACTTCTGAAGGGGTTATTAGGGTTATTAAAATAATTATTATTATTTTTATTCTCATACCTATTTTCTATTTTATTATTGTATCTATGTTTTTCCTTACTACTACCTATATCGTTATTTTGTCTTGTGACAAATCCTGCGTTATTTAATTCATGAAGTGCTAGCTCCATGGTATTTGGTTTTAAAGCGTAGAGGATTGTCCTCATGTGTGTTGGCAATCTTTCTTTAAAGACATTGAGTGCCGTCTCGTTATTACGAGGAATATCTGACACATTATTTTCTTGAAGGCATTTCTGATTAAGTGATGAGAGGGTTTTTTGAATATAGTTATAAAATTTTATAACATCACCTCTGTATTGAGAATTTCTCAATTCTTCGTACAACTGGTTGCTATTTTTAAAACCACCGAAATTTTCTATGAGCATAGCTTTTATGTCTGTCCATTTTGTTAAATGGGTATGAATTTCTCTACCTATAAATTTAGATTTTAGCAAATTAATGCACATTTTTTGAGACTGATCATTATAGGTTTGAAGTGTGGGAATAATGTCATCGACATTTTGAATAAAAATAGGAAGATCTTCTGTTCTTCCATCAAAAGAAGAAAGTCTTTCAATATATTTTAGAGGGTTTAATTCCAAACTTCTTAATATTATATTATTATTATTATTAATGTTACTACCGACTCCTAGTGGTTGTTGTTGTTGTTGTGCTGCTGCCGCCTCTGCTGCTGCTTGTTGTTGATTGATCGCCATGATGTGTTGTCTCTGATGATAAAAAATAAGTTGTCTTAAATTCTGACGTTGCGAATCTCGTCTGATTCGGTTATGATTTTCCCTCATTGATTTTCGATCACGTTGGGGCTTTCGTTTACTTGCCACTTGCCGTTGGGTTCAAGTTATTTATCTTTTTTATGAACCATAAATTAAATTAAATTAAATTAATTTAATTTTATTTTGTTTTATTTTATTTTATTATTATATTTTTTTTTGTCTGTTCTGTTCTGTTCCTTTCACAAAGAATTTTATTTCTTAGTTTTGGTTTTTAAATTTTTTTTTTTTCACTGCACCTTTTTATATTATATTTTCTAATTTTTAATTGATTTTTATTTTAATTTTTCACTTTTTTAAATTTTCTTTCTTGCACTTTTTCTAAACTTCCTTGCACTTTTCCTCACTTCAAAATTAATCCTCCTCTACAGAGTTTCGTAGCATTACCATTTGTGTTGGGGTGAGCTACTGATTAATTTCTTTCTTGAAAAAAAAAAAATTCCGATTTTCGTTCGTAGTTTTCTTTTTATTTTTTGTCACTGAGTTTGTTAAGTGAAACTTTCGATATTCGTTCGATCATTTATCACTTTTCACTAATCAATGTTTTGTCACTTTTCTTAACTGAATTAATTTTTTATTTAAATTAAATTCAGTGTAACGCGGTTTGCAGATTTTCGCGTTATTCGTTTCACGGATTGACTTTTCGTTTAATAGATTTTCGCTCTATTTAGTCAATCCTACCGACTGCGCCATTTTTATTAAAATATTCAATTTTAACTAAAAAATATATTTTTCTGTTCTCGTTAGAGAACACAACAAAAATGAAAAACAATTTTTATATTTAATAAAAGAATATTTATTTTTGAGTTTTAAAGCTTCCGATCCCTTACCACTGGTGGGGGGAAATCTTCAGCTGTACGAAGTGACACGTATATAAGAACTGAAGCTTAATGAGATCGAATTAGAGATGAGCCAAAAATCACGAACTGCTACTTATTCACAGCTAATGAAAATTCACATTCACAACCTGTTAACAACTTGCGAATAAACTGTGAATGGCTAAACTGCGAATGAAAAAATCTCCCATCGCTAGTCACAAAGTCACAACGCAACATCATACACCACACAACTGCGAATTGTTAATCCGTGGATGTGAAATGAATATTTACCCATACAATACCTTACCTGCGTTGCTGTTGCTATTGCTAATGCTATCCAACCAAATTTTCAAATTAAAAGAGCTACATTCACAACCTTGTGAGTTGATGAATTGCTTGTGTTTGTGTGCTTGTGAAACCAGAAGATACAGGCATATAATCGCATAACGCAATTATTTGAAATTGAAATGGAATGGAATTCGGTTGCTGAGACGATAAGTAGGTAAGGTAGAAAAAGGGTTGTAAGCTCGCAAAAACAATGTATACATGTGTGTTTGTTGGAAAAAAAAATGCGTTCGGTGCAGTGTGTATCGTATGTTGGGCTAATTTTGTTGTATCAATATTTTGTATGATACATTCAAGGTGGGTTTATATTTTTCATGGTTGCAATGTGTGTTGTTCAAACTTTTCAGTGCCCTCAGAAAGTCAGCACTACGAAATGTAATTCACAGCTAACATTCACAGTTTATATTCACAGTGAATGAAAAATAGCATTCACAGTTATACCTGTGAATGCGAATTCACGACTTAGCTCATCTCTAGATCGAATGATCTCTTTTTATAATAATTAAATGCTAACGCAGCAAATCTTAGTTTGACTGCGGATGATGCAATGATTCATATTGCTCTTTGTTAAGAAATATTTTGGTATCCATTGGATACCACACAAGTTGCTGAAGGCAAAAAGTGCTGATATGCAATTTTATGTAAGTAATATCGGATATGATCATCCGCTATGAAATGCAATTATGAATCATTGTTAATCAACTACGTTCATTGTTAATTTTAATTGAATTTAAAGTCAAGTGTTTGTGGGGGCGCACAAGTAGGCTCTGATATAACATACATATATTGGGGTATGATTACTAGCATAACGTTAAAGCTAGAACTATAATGCTCGGAGGGCACTTAAGTGGTCGGAAGAAGACAAGCAAATACACGGAAAGCATTTGACGCACTGATCTCTATAAAACACTGGATAGTGTATCGATACAAAAATATTGCTTCCATTTGAAGAATTGTTATATTATGAAGCTGACCACTTTTTTGTATACCAGTATAACTGTATAACATGTAATACAAAGATAATCCATTAAACAGACATCAATTCTCCGTTCGTTTCACCCCCCGAGATCTGTTTGCTAACATTTGTTGTGTTCGTAATTTAAATTCATTCACTAATTAGTAAATGAAACGGAATAACAAACGTAAAGAGTGTGACAAGGAGGTAAAATCATTAAAAAAACGCAGAATATGCAATCGCACCCTCCTCATCATAATTATTCATTAGCTGTTTTGCTCAACCTGTTCGCAAACTGCAATGATTTATTTCATTCCACTATGTAAATATACTAAAAAAAATATACCAAATGCACACAGTGAATAACTTAAAGATAATAAATAATAAAACAAACTTCCACAAAAGTTTATATTTTCATATCATGGTCTGTTTCCCTTTCTTCAGATAGATATCTGGAAAGAGGGATGAGCGATTTTAATCGATGTTTGCAAAATATCGATAATAAAGATCCAAAACATCGGACTAAAAAACAAACAAAAAGTTAGTACGAAAATGATTGATTTTGCTAGTGAGTGGAGTGACTTTCATAGTTTTTAAGTCATCTGTAACATTTGGAATTTTTTGAAAAGGAAATCATCAAAGGATCTCCAAAACCAAACTTAAAAATTCAGAACCACAACGAAACTTTCGATGTGCAAAAAGGCACAGATATAAGTTTACACATGAAGTGCATATCAATTTTGCTTCCATCAAATTTGTTTTGTGTTTATTTGTGCAAAAGAAATATTTTTACATCGATATTCAAGCATTAATATCATCGATGCTCAGCAAGACGCATTTTAAACCATACAAATTTTTGTACACACTTTTGTAAGCAAAAATATCTTGCAATATCGTTAGATAACAGTGTACACATGGAATATGTACTTGCAATATTGCTTCTATAAAATCTGTGGACGATATATTTTGCAAAATACAAATTTAGCATCGATTTCCACGCATTGAAATAATAGATGCTCAGAAAGACCCAATTTACACCAATGCAAGTTTTTGCACACAACTTCGTGTTTGCAATATCGATATATTCTAAAAAGCCACAGAAAACAGTTTACACAAAATTCCTTGAAATATTACAGCAAAATACATATATTTAATATTGATTTTCACGAATTTAAATTATCGATGGTCAGAAACACGCAGTTTACACCATGCAAGTTCTTGCGCACACCTTCGTGTGAAACAAGATTTTGAAATATCGGATTTCAAAAAGGGCACACAACAGCTTAACACCATGAACTGCCTTGCAATATTGATTTTATTAAATTTGTTGATATAATTGTACAAAATACATATTTTAACATCGATTTTCACCCATTAAAATCATTGATGCCTAGAAAGATACCACTTACACGCGGTTTTAGCCCACGAGCTTCTGCTTCTGTGCATCATTATTTTGCAATATCGATGTTTAAAGTTGAAATACCTTGCTTATGACTTCATATTTTTCATTCGTATGAAAACTTAAATCGATTTTAAAAAAACTTAAGAAAAAATGCTGGCACCAGAAATTTTTAAATCTAAAATACATTAGAGCATAGCATGACGCATTTTTTGCTTTGGTCAAACAAAAAACTTAAACAAAAATACCTGAAAAAAACATCGATGTTAAGTAGCATCGATGTTTTCGGTTCGATATTTATTGACATCGATGTTTGGTCTTCGATGTTGAAATCGATGTTGTTTCAATATCGCACATCCCTATCTGGAAAATACTTTTTTTTTCTGTAATTCAGACGTCAAATTATGAAGCCGACCACCTTATTGTCATCTTCAAATGGAAGCAAAGAAACTGTTATACATTATAAGGAATACACTATCCAGTGTATTATAGAGATCAGTGATTTGACGTGACCATAATTGCGGAGTGGAGCGTTTCGTTAAGTTTCGTTCAACTTTGGCTACTTCAGTGAAACTGACATTCCTCGCGTTCCAATGTTTATTCGCTATGTTATCTAGTTATCCCAAAAATTTTGAGATAACTTGAGTTGTTGTTGCGTCAGCGGTCATCAGCTGTTTTTTTACGTGGGATTACAACAACACAAAGCTATCCGGATAACTGAGAATTAACATCGGAACGTGCCCATTTGCTGAAAAAGGAATGGCAAAAAGCGAAAGATGATAATTACATTATGGGTGTGTTCCCCTTCTGACGGTACGGAAAGCTACTTTTCGTTGGTTTTTGACATTAGCTTCAGTGCCCTCCCGACTATTATAGTTCTACCTTAAGACTAAAGAATCCTTTTCTATTATAATACATATGTTGATCTGCTTTTTTTGGAGCCAAAATTTTGACATGTGTTCCATCGACGGCGCCAACAACACCAGAAATTCCAGCCTGCTGAAAAAAATGTAATTTTGCTTCAGTTTTTTCTTCCTCGGAGAGTTCCAACTTTATCCACAATGGGCAAAGATATTCTTCAAGAAAATTTAACATTTCTTTAAGAATGATACTAAGGGCGGTATTCACCGACAGCTCATAACTTACGAGGCTCATAAACCTATTCACCAAGCAATAATAGTGAATATTTATGAGCGCTCATAAGACTTATGAGTGGTCCTGACCACTCTTAAGTTATGAGCGCTCTCTTCGAAAAATTGTTCGAAATCATTCGAAATAAAATATCACTTCCAAACTTTCAATCTCTATCTGTCACTACTGTCACAGGTTTATAATCGTGTTTTGTTTTTTTTTTTGTTTATTTAATTGTTGAAATAAACATTTCCTTTGAATTTGGTGTATCTATCTATATTTAATTTCTTTTTCCAGGATTGGAGTTTCTAGACAAACCACCAAATAATTCACTTGTAGGAACCACAGATGGCGATGTCAGATTTTATGATCTGCGAACGGAAATTATTCATGTGAAGGTAAAGTTACCTTAAATCCTTAAATGGAACTAAAATCTATTTAAACTATTTTGAAAATTTCAACAACAGCACGACTTGCAGCAGCAACAGCAATAGTAGGCGATGCTCAGCAGCACTAGCAGTAGATGCAGCATCAACAACAACTATTGCAATAACAATCTCAGCATTTGCACCAACAGCAACCATCACCACAGCTTCATCCAAAGAATCGAAAATTCGTTCCAGCTGAGCTAGAGAGAAGGGGTCTACCTAAAGTACAGCAACTGCTGATATCGGAACTAGGAGGAGGTGGCTGTGATGGCAATGAACCTGGATCTATCACGCTAAAAATAGGAACGAATATTACTGTCCGCAGTACCAAACTGGCAGCCTACATCTGCGTCAAATGAAACTGTATTCATAAATTCATCTCACAATCAGCCAATGCTTCAACTCAGAATATTGGTTGCCTGACCACTACTATGTTGAGTCCCGACAAAAAAATCATAATAGCGATGTGAGTAATACTATACAACCATGGAGATAATTTATTTTCAATTTTGTTTTCGTCTTCCAGCCCGCGAAATTCTTACAAATTCCAAAAACCTACAAACCAAACAAACAATCAGCAACAACAGCAGCATCCGAACGAGTACGATAAACTCCAATTACCCAGAAGAAGATGAAGAAGAAGAAATCCGACAACTAGAAGAATCTCGAAAGAGGAAATCCCCTCTATTGCAAAAACAGCATGATGATATGGAAAACGGGAAGAACTTATTCATGATTTATGTGAGGATGTACCAGATTATATGAATGATCCTCAAATTATTTCCATAGACGATGACGATAGTATTGAGAAAAGAGAATGCTAACGACATTGACGAATTAAACAATTTCTTGCACCAAATTAAAAACCATGAGGACATGCTGCATGGAAAGAAATCCAAGTACAATGGGCTTATCTACAAAGATATAAAAGTGAATAATGCCAAAGAATCAAAAACCTGAGGTTGATGACGATTCAGGTGAGAAGTTTTCTTGAACTTCAAAATCCTCCTGCATCCAGTAACAATCGAAATTTTAACAGTCCAAGCTCATCACAAGTTGTACGTCCACCAAAAAATTCTCATCTTCCAAATAAATCGGCTCAAAAAGTTGATGGCAAGTTCCACTCCAACATAAATAACGATGGTATTACAGGAGAGTTTGATGGTCATAATTATTCCCATTCGGATACTCTGTCCAAATCAATTGCAGGTGATTAATGCAGCACTCACAAACCACGTGTTCATGCCCACGGGAAGAGGTAAATCGCTTTGTTACCAACTGCCTAGCATTTTAACTGAAGGTGTCACAATTGTTGTGAGTCCCTTGAAGTCTTTAATTCTGGATCAAGTCAATGAATTTAATTCTTTGAATGTAAGTTTACATTTCTATCGTTCAGTAAAACTGGCAAAAAATTATTAAAATGTCTACTTATAATTAATAGATTTAGGCGAAGAACTTATCAGGGGACCAGAGCTTGAGTGAGGTTCATGGTGTTTTCGTCGACCTAGAATGTCACCTGAAAAAATATCAAACTGATTTAAGTTCCAGGTAAGTCAATATTCTGTAGCTTTTTAATTACAGAAATAGTTCAAATCATATTAAAAAATTGATACAATGGAGGACTTTAATTTCAGGTTATTTTGGATTTACTCTACAGCCGTAATTTCATCAGCCGATTTGTCATTGACGAGGCTTATTGCGTTTCGTAGTGGGGTCACGATTTTCGACCAGACTTCAAGAAGTTAGGCATACTTCGGAAACGATTTCCCAATGTCCCAACAATGGCCCTTACAGCTAACGTAACGCCCCGCGTTCGCATAGATATCCTACGATAGTTGAATCTCACTCAGTGTAAAATGGTTCCTTTCGAGTTTCAATCGGCCGAATTTGCGTTATGCAGCTTTACCCAAGAAAGGTGTTAAGACTTTTGATGAAATTCACAAATTTATAAAATCTCAGCCTAGTTCGGCGAGTGGCATAATTTATTGTCTTTCACGAAAGGAATGTGACACGGTTTCGGAAAAAATGAGCTCGTTTGGTATAAAATCAGCTAGTTATTATACCGGTCTGAATGATAATCTTCGAGAAACCAGACAAAAAGATTGGATCACTAATAAATTTCGTGTTATATATGCAACCATTGCTTTTGGCATGGGTATTGACAAACCGGATGTGCGTTTTGCGTTTATATTAAAATATATTATGTTTTCATGGTAAAAACCAAAACAAAAAAACTTTATTATTTATTTCATTGAACTATGATAATACATATACATACTATGATAATACATATACTATGATAATACATATACGGTAAATATCAGCTTTTACCTCATCAAAATTCCTCTCAGCAATGTACAATGTAAAACATTCTTGGTTTCATTTGGGCTTGTCGCAGGATCTTTTTTAAACGCAGCGCTTCTTGCAGCGAGCATCATGGGTTCTTGTAGAGAATTGACGACATTTTATCATTTGGACCATTTGGCCACAGCGACGCATTTGACTGCTATTTGCTTAGTACACTGACACAGCACAGTGTCTTGTTGCAAATGCCATCGCAAACGGGTATTGGGTCCAGACAGGATATCCTTTCCTCTTTTACCGCAAGGACACGATGTTGTTTGTGTGTTTAGCTTGCAAGGATGACACTCTCCAACGTGACAACAGTCCTTGCATTTGTGGTTACCACAACTCGAATCCTTTCCACACAGTTTGTTGTTGCTGCTGTTGCAAATGCTGTGGTACCGCATGATGGCCAGCCGACGATGAATTGCTATTCGCTGGCTGGTGATGATACTGCTGCGACGAAGAACTTTTACGAAGGTGTGCCATTCCAACACCATAGTTACCATCAACATAGGAACTATTTTTATCCATGGACTCTGGATCAGTTCCGCTGGCACTGTTGCCCCCGCCACCACCTATCAAGAAAACGTGTTGAGTATAGAATATGCACTAACGCCAATAGTTTTTATATACAATGATACCACTATTTTCCATATTTATGTGTCGGGGCAGCTGCTGTTGCTGCTGGAATCCACCGCTTCCCTGCTGCTGCTATCCTCCTCCACCACCAGCTGTCGTCACTATTGAAGTTTGCTGTTGCATTTGGTGCTGTTGCAAATGTTGCTGTTGAACAACAACTGATGGCAGCTCCCTGAGGTTTTAATCCTGCAGATATTTTGACTGCCGTTTTATTTTTGAATCAAATAGTCACAAAATAAAATATTTTAATTGAATTTAATCACGATTTGAATATTTAAAAATGAAAGCGACATGACAAAATGACAGTAATAAAAAAATTTGTATGCAGAAGAGATGAAGCACATAGCCATAGCCTGAACAAATTCAGCTTTTAGATTCAATAAACTAATTGATGATGCCACTTTTAATTGAATAAAGTTTTCACTAAAAAATAAATTATTATAGTAAAACAAATTAAAAAATATAGATAAGCACAATAGATTGTACTTTTTTTTATTTTTTTGACGTCAACTGTCATTCATGTTCGAAAACAGTTTGATTTCACAGTTTGGGTTTGTCTGAATAAGAGAGAGTGGCTCTCATTTTCGAACTTCGAAAAGCACTTGTGAGTGGTTGGTGAATAGCACAAATAATATTTGAGTTATGAGCCTCATAAACTTAAGAGCCATTTATGAGCGCTCGGTGAATACCGCCCTAAATGTTGGCTGTGCCAGTCCCAAATTAAAATCATTCCCAACCCCTTTTTGATAGTCCTTCTCAGCGAAGAACCTTATACTGCGTTTTCATTAGGCCAAATGAGGTAATTTCGTTGAAAATTTCCAAATGCGATACGAAATCATCTCATTTCCCATACAAATTCACATTTCGAAATGAAATAATTTCAACCAAATTTGCACGAAATTAGGTTGGAAATTAAGTCAAAACCTAACGAACACACCCAATTAGCCACAGTTTGAAGAGCTCTGAATTGGTTGTTGTTTTCTTTTGTCTCCTTCCATTGCGCTTTGACATTTTCATACAAAACCAATTCAGAGCTCTTCAAACTGTGGCAAATTGGGTGTGTTCGTTAGGTTTTGACTTAATTTCCAGCCTAATTTCGTGAAAATTTGGTTGAAATTATCTCATTTCGAAATGTGAATTTGTATGGGAAATGAGATGATTTCGTATCGCATTTGGAAATTTTCAACGAAATTACCTCATTTGGCCTAATGAAAACGCAGTATTAGTATTATACTACGTTTTCATTTGAGCTGAAATGAGGTAATTTCGCAAATCACAGAAAAAGTGTTTTCATTTGTAATTTGGTAATTTCGTTTGACAGCTCATTTCATTTTTGAATTTCAACTGGCTGTTAATCGCTTTTTGTTGTTGTTTTCTTTTGTCTCCTTCCATTGCGCTTTGACATTTTCATACAAAACCAATTCAGAGCTCTTCAAACTGTGGCTAATTGGGTGTGTTCGTTAGGTTTTGACTTAATTTCATACCTAATTTCGTGCAAATTTGGTTGAAATTATTTCATTTCGAAATGTGAATTTGTATGGGAAATGAGATGATTTCGTATCGCATTTGGAAATTTTCAACGAAATTACCTCATTTGGCCTAATGAAAACGCAGTATTAAGGTGGCAGCTAATTTTAAAATTAATGGTACTGAAACAGAACGTTTGTCAGGAAAATTACTTTCCATCAAATTTAAAATATATTGGAAAGCTTCTTTATTGAGTCGAAAGTACATTTTAAATCTGGAAAATATTTTAATTAGTTCAATTTGGAACATAAATGTTATTAGCATATAATTACTTTGAGTCAGGCAAATCCATTGGATTAGCTTTGGATCGAATCAATCGCCTCTGCACAACTAATTCTTTTTTTCTTCTTTCTTCCTCTTCTTCGTCACTGCTGCTCCATGAAAAATAGCTGGCCACACTATAGATTTTTCAAAAGTTTCTATTTATAAACAAATTTGCATAAAATAACAAATTTCATGAATTCGAACCGTGCTCTAAAGTTGGAATTGCTCAAATCTTTTAACTTAATAAAGAAACTTTTTAAACTTTATGTCGCATCGGTCTTATATTACGATTTTGGATTAAAACCACATAAATTAAATAATTTAAGCTAACTTAAACCGAACGACTGCTCATTGATTTCAAAATTGCAATTGAAATTTTTGTCAAAATATCAGCTGTTTAGTTTAAGCATAGTTTACAGTTCCAATGCGAAAAAAAAAATCTAAATTTTCAAAACGATTTTCCACCTATTCTGCGCACCAAGTTGAATAATATTCAAGGCGAAAAACGTTTGCTTTGGCCTAAACCACCCATTGAGTCATTAATTTACCCTTAATTGACAAGCTATAGGCCTAAAAATGGAAAATAATTATTTTTGGATGCGAAAACCATTTGCATGCAAATAATGGCTTGAGGTGAATATATTTTTTTTTTTCGGAAGTATAAACCGACCATCAAAAAAAAAAATATTTTATTCACCACACTTTTTTTCGTATGCAAATCAATTGCCAGTCCATTGTTTTGCATGACATTCCATGACAGCATAGTTTTTTTTAATTTTACATTTCACCTCAATTATTTTTGACATGCGAGAATATTTGCATAGATTTTTTTTTGCGCACGGGAACTGTAAACTAGGCTTTAGTTTAGTTTATTTTATTTCGGGTAAGGACTAACACAGTAAGATAAATCTTATAAGGTAGTGATAGTTTATGATTTTACAAAGTTCAATTTTATGTATTCATACATTAGATAATAATTCAAAAATGAAAAAAGAGAAGAACAGAAAAGGAAAAATTGACGAATGAAAGATGTAAGATATAGGTTAAAAATTGAAAATTTAAGTAATATAAAGATAGGAAAATAGAGAAAAATTTTTTTTAAAGAAGTTAGTTGCTTTGACTAAAAAAGAAAAATCTCAATCTATTTTGAAACTGTTGTGCTCCGCTTGACTCTCGCAAATACATATAGTGGGAGTGAATTCCAAAGACGGATTGCAGCAATGAAAAACTGCCTCTCAGAAGTGAGACATGTGAATCGAGGGAGTATTAAATGACATGATCTGTTTGATGCCGGAAACCGAAGAATTTCGTATAAATATGCTGGCTGTCTTGTCCTTACAATAGTAAAAAGTATGTTTAAAGTTCTAAACTTAATAAAATTTTCAAACGACATATTGAGGAGGTTCATAGACAGATGTGAAACGTGATCGTATTTTCTAAGGCCAAAAATATAACGAATGGTACTATTAAACGCTATCTTCAGCTTTTTCCTGCTCGCAGAATCACAATTATTGTATATTTCGCACCCATACGTAAGAAATGGGATCACTAGGGTTTTGGCAAGAATCATTCTGGTTTTCGGTGGGGTGAAATGCTAAACGGCCCACAAAGATCTAAGAACTCCATAAGTTTTTCCTACAATAGAATTAACGTGATCACTCCATGTTAATGTTCTGTTGAACACCATGCCTAGGTTTCTTGAGGTGTTTGCGAATTCTAGGGGGATATCATTTAAAAGTATTGAGGGAAAACAAGATATATCTAATAGCTTCTTAGATATTACAAGACATTTGCATTTTGTTGGGTTAAGCGTCAAATTATTGTTAAGTGCTTACTTACTTACTTACTTACTTAAGGTGGCGCTACAGTCCGGGGTGGACCAGGGCCTCAACCAACAAGCTTCTTCCAGCCGGCTCGGTTTCTAGCTAGCTGTCTCCAGTTTCGCACGCCAAGTTGGTTGAGGTCCTCTTCCACTTGCGTGCGCCACCTTTTACGCTGTCCACCTCTACTGCGTTGTCCCACGGGGTTGGATTCAAAGACTTTCCGGGCCGGAGCATTGGTGTCCATTCGCTCTAGATGACCCAGCCATCTCAGTCGTTGGCTTTTCACTTTTATGGCTAGGTCGGTGTCGCTGTACAGCCCATACAGTTCGTTGTTGTATCTTCTTCTCCATTCCCCATCTATGCAGACGGGACCAAAAATCACCCGGAGAATTTTCCTCTCAAAACAGCCTAACGCGTTCTCATCCACTGTTAGCAGTGTCCATGCCTCTGCACCATACATCAGGACCGGGATGATAAGCGTCTTATACAGGGACAGTTTAGTTGCTCGAGAGAGGGCTTTGCTTCTCAATTGCCTTCTTAGCCCAAAGAAACAGCGATTGGCAAGAGTAATTCTTCGTTTGATCTCAGCGCTGGTGTCGTTCGCTGAGTTTATAGCGGATCCTAGGTAGACAAAGTCTCTGACTACCTCAAAATTATAGCTGTCTATAGTGACGTTCTGTCCGAGACGTCGGTGTTGGGTGTCCTTTCTTGTGGACAGCATATATTTTGTTTTGCTTTCATTCACCGTTAAACCCATCTTCTTGGCTTCCTTCTCAATGCTCACAAAAGCACCACTGACATCACGCTTTGTTCGTCCGATTATGTCAATGTCGTCAGCGTAAGCGAGTAATTGGACGGACTTTTGAAAGATTGTGCCTCTGGTGTTGACGTGAGAGTTTTGCACTATTCTTTCAAGAACGATGTTGAAGAAGTCGCATGACAGCGCGTCGCCTTGCCTAAAACCTTTTTTGACATCAAAGGTGTCGGTGAGGTCTTTGCCGACCTTGATGGAGCAGCGTGCATTCTCCATCGTCATCCTGCACAAACGGACGAGTTTGGCAGGGATGCCAAAACTAGACATTGCTCTATATAGCTCGTCTCTATAGATGCTGTCATACGCGGCCTTGAAATCGATAAAAAGGTGGTGGGTATCGATTTGGAACTCCTGGGTTTTCTCCAAGATCTGCCGTAGTGCGAATATTTGGTCGATGGTGGACTTCCCTGGCCTAAAGCCACACTGATATGGACCTATCAGGTTGTTGACGAATGGCTTCAGGCGTTCACAAAGTACGGCAGAGAAGATCTTGTAGGCGATATTAAGAAGACTGATGCCTCTGTAGTTGGTGCAGTCCAGAGGATCACCTTTCTTGAGGATCGGGCAAACAATACTGAGGTTCCATTCATCGGGCATGCTTTCTTCCGACCATATTTTACAGATGAGCTGGTGCATACTCCTAACCAATTCATCGCCAGCCGCTTTGAATAGCTCAGCCGCAAGGCCATCAGCTCCAGCAGCTTTATTGGACTTAAGTTTAGATATGGCTATCCTCACTTCGTCAAGATCGGGTGGACGGAATTGTTGGCCTACGTCGTCCAGGTTGAATGGTGCAATTTGCATGGTAGCGGAATTCGGTTCGTCATCGCCGTTATACAATTTGCAGAAATGATTTTTCCATATCCTCAGCACCGACTGCGTTTCCACCACGATGTTCCCCTGATCATCCTTGCAGGCTTCGGTTCGGGGTTTGTAACCTTGGGAGGTTCTTTTTACTTTTTGGTAAAACTTCCGAACTTCATTCCTGCAGTGGCATCCCTCTAATTCCTCGATCGCGCGCTTCTCATGCTCTTTCTTTTTCTTTCTGAGAAGCTTGTGTTCCTCTTTCCTCTTCTGCTCGTAGAGCTCGCGAGCAGCTCTGGTCCTTCTATGCAGCGCCGCTTTGTATGCCTGTTGTTTGGCTGCATGTACTTGCCGGCATTTCTCGTCGAACCAGGGGTTTCGCTGTGGTGGTCGTGCGAAGCCCAGCACGTCAGAGGCGGCATCTCTGATGGCTTCCTGGCAGTTTTTCCACTGGTTCTCGATGTTTGCAGTTGGCGGCAAAGGACTAGTTAAGAGGGCGCGAGAGACTCGATCGGAAAAGGACCTGGCGATTTCTTGCGACTGTAGCCGTCCGACGTTGAACTTCCTGACAGTATTTCCCTGTTTTGGCTTTGGTCTGGATATCCGTAGCATTACCTTTGCTACAACGAGGTAGTGGTCCGAGTCAACGTTGGCTCCTCGGAACGTTCGGACATCCTTGATACTGGAGGAGTGCCTTGCGTCGATCGCAATGTGGTCAATTTGGTTGGCGGTTGATTGACCAGGAATTCGCCATGTCCCCTTATGAATATCGAGATGCGGGAACTGCGTACTAGCTACCACAACGTTTCGCCCCGCAGCAAAGTCGATTAGCCTGAGTCCGTTATCGGCGGTGGTGTCGTGCAGGCTGTATCTTCCGATTGTGCCACCAAAGACGTCTTCTCTTCCTAGTTTGGCATTAAAATCACCCAAGACAATTTTAATGTCATAGCTAGGGCATTGCTCATATGTCTTGTCCAGGAGCTCGTAGAACTCGTCCTTGGTGTCGTCATCTTTCTCCTCTGTGGGGGCATGCGCGCATATCAGGCTGATGTTGGCGAATTTAGCCTTGATGCGAATTGTCGTGAGGTGCTCGTTCACATAATTGAAACTCAAGACCTCTTGCCTCAGTCTGCCTCTAACAACAAATCCACATCCAAAAAGACGCTGCCCTTGTGGTCGGTAACAGTCACCGTAGTATACATCGCAGTCTTTCAGTTTTCTTTTGCCCGGCCCATCCCATCGCACTTCTTGGATGGCGGTGATGTCTGCTTTGTAGCAGTCTAGGGCCTCTGCTAAATGTTCGGCTGCACGTGGTCTATAGAGAGACAGAACATTCCACGTGCAGATCCGAAGTTCGTTGTCCTTATTTCGTTTGCTAGGTTCGTCAACAGTAAATCCGTCCGTATCCGTAATGTTAAGTGCCCATGCAGAAATATGTTCAAGCTCCTCGTTTATAGTGCATACGCAGTTTTCTATAAGACCTAAGAGACAACTTTAATAGATTTGTATATCATCGGCGTAAAAGTACTTAGATACATTTGGTATGATTGAAGCTATTTCGTTTATATATAGAGAGAATAAAAGGGGAGCCAAAATCGATCCCTGAGGAACACCTCGTTTGATAGGTAAAAACTCGGAAAGCTTATTTTCGATACATACGGCTTGTTTTCTGTCAATAAGGTACGAGGAAATCAATTTGATAGCATCTGGTGAAAGATTAAACTCAAGATGCAACTTTCTCAAAAGAATAGAGTGGCTAACCATATCGAAAGCTTTAGAAAAGTCTAGAAGAACCAAAAAGGTAACACAACCGTCATCAAGATTTCCTCTTATGTCTTCAATGACTTTCATTAGTGCTGTTGTACAGCTGTGCTTAGGGCGGAACCCGGATTGAATGCTTGCTAAAAAGTTATTACGCATAATATAATCATTCAGTTGTTTTTGCATTATTCGTTCACAGACTTTAGATAAAAAGGGTAAGATTGAAATTGGCCGAAACTCAGTTTGGAGTGAGTTTTTGGGGATTGGGATAATCTTGGCGAGTTTCCACTGGTTTGGAAAAATTCCAGTTGTGATAATAGTGTTAAAAACGTGAGTAATGAATGGTAGCAAGAATGGTAATATGGCTTTTAGAAAGATGGGGTTTATTTCATCCACACCTAATGCGTTGGATTTTATCGAAAGAAAACTTTCTAAAACATCCAAACTATTGACACACGAGAAACCGAAAGAAGGTTCTGAAGGGGCTGCGGAGAAATTAGTAGAAGAATCTAAATCCATCGAGGATGCACTACTGGGAAGAGATAAGAAATTACGATTCAATTCATCACCGTCGATGTTGTTTTGTGAAAGGGGACGTTGCTTTCCGATTCCAAGCTCCCGGATATTGCTCCACAGCTTACGACCATCAGAGCACATATTCAGGCGGTTGTTATAGAAATGTGTTTTTGGCAATCTAATTTCTTGCACAACCCTGTTTCGCAAAACTTTATAAGCTGCATGCATCTCTTCCACTCGAAAACGTATCCAGCGGCGGTAGGCCTGATCTCGTCGATTCATAAGATCTTTAATTTCTCTCGTAAGCCATGGTTTGGATGTGCAGGATAGTTTCTTAATCTTAAGTTGGACGTGTGCATTGTAAAAATTTAATATGTTTTCATTCAAAAACCTTAGTTGTTCACTGGATGAATTCATAAGATAAATATTTTCCCAAGGTATAGCACGAATATTCTGTTACAGGGCTGATCGATCTATGTTTTTAAAATCTCTGAATTGAATTGGAAGATTTTCTAGACGGTTCTCGGTTTTGAAATCAAAACTCATAAAAATAAGATCATGACACGAAAAAACTGGAACAGAGAGTTGGTCATAACACAAGACCCGGTCTTTTCTATTAACGAAAAATAGATCCAAAAGTGTACTTGACGAACGGGTGAAATGAGTAGGTACGAACGAGTTGACCGGATGTAAATCAAGTGAGATCATATGATCGGTAAGGCTGTTGTCAATTAAAATATTACTATTAAGGTCACCACACAATAAAATATTTGGTGAGCTGACCGTCAATTCCTCCATAAGATCATAAAAGGGTTCAAGATCCACATTTTTATTTGGCCTGTAAACAGTTCTTAATAAAAGATTATTATCGCTACCGATAATATCAAGAAACAAGTATTCGAACGGTGAACCAGGTGATGAGGAGCATCTTACTTTACCTGATAAATTGTCTCTTAGATATATCGCAACACCACCCCCACTACGACCACATCTATCTGACCGAAAAAGTCTATATCCGTTCATTGAATATAATGCATCCCCTATGTCTGTTGAAAACCATGTTTCTGAGACACAGACTGCATCCAACTTAGAATTTTCAAATAAAAATTTAAACTCATCCATTTTTTGCATCAAGATTTGAGAATTTATATGAGTTACTTTAAAGCCTTCCCTACGATTGCACATAATTAGTAACAGTGATCTCAGTATAACATCGCTGTTGCCCCCTCTGGAATTCACATTGCGCTCACTCAACTCTGTATCGAGTAAGCAGAAACAGCAACACAATCAACATTTTAAAAAGATCATCAAAGCCTCAACTTTTACAATAAAAATCATATAAAAATATAATAGAAAAAAAATATTTAACCCTAGAAAGATAATCATATTTTGTATGACGTAAAAGATAATCATACGTCTCAGAGACGTATGGTACTTTGTTAGTGTATTTAATGAAACCCATGAATTTTTTATAAAAAATAATTTTTGTATTTATTAATGTAGTTCATATTGAGTGATATGAAGCAATGATTTAGTAAAAATAAATATTAGTTTAAACAATAAAAACAAAAAACTTAAACTCCATTACAAATTAACAAAAAAAAATAAAACATTTTTTAAAGGAACATAAAAATTGACTTTGAGTCTTATGAGTTGCCTAAATTAAATTAAATTAAACACAAGAATAACACGCGTCATTTTTATGTTCGCCGCAAACCGGCTTTTTACATACTACACATAATATTTTTGACATTCTGCGAATTTTTGATGGACAATACGAGTAATACCTATCTCTTCTTCGCGGGCATCTGAAGATGAAGTTGAATAACTTCCTGACGCTGATTGTTCTTCACCAGAGCTGTCCGGCAAATCCTCAGCCGATGAAATCTTCACAATCACTTTCACATTCTGACGATATAACTTTTCATTTTCTATCAACAAATTCTCAATTTCACTATAATTTAACACTCCTCGGTTCGTCATGACGATTAAATAAAAATTAGCACCAAACACTTATAAAACGTATATGTTAATAATAATAACTAATTTTTAAAAGATCTCACAAAAGTTACATAAAAGATAATCATACGTCTCCCAGACGTATGGCATAGCTATAGCTTTTCACCACAGGTATTCACCGTCGCACCACTACCATCACGAGTTAGCTCCGACCACCAACTGAGCATATCTAGGCAGCCAATCATACAATATTTTTACAATATTTGTATTAATGCTCAAAAGTTTTTACATTGGTTATTATTTACTATTTACAATAATTAATTAATTTCTTAAGTCTAATATTTTTTAATCTGCGAGCACAGAAGGGGCTCTGCTTCGTTAAGTAGGTTATTTTTCATTTTTACATTTGTATTACAAAAGTTTCTTAAGTCTAACATTAGTTTTTTTTTTTAAATAAATGATTTCACGTCGGCTTGAGCATTGCTGACGGTCGTTGGTAGGCAGCCAATCCGATGCGGCTTACAATTAAAAGGATATTACATATTTTTTGTGTGCGATACGTCTGGCAGACGTAGATTATCTTTCTAGGGTTAAGGAAAAGAGATCTAAATAATAAAAAGCGGAGTAGAAAGAAGTTTGAAAGAAAGATATAAATAGCAAAGAGAGAAAAATAACAATAATACTTTTAGTTTTGTGGATTGAGAGAATCGGCATCGTTGTGCTGTTGAGGTCTTCTTTCGTCTTTTCTTTTGGTTTCATCTTCATTAATCATTGTTGCTGCGGCTATTGCATTTAGAATTGCATCATTAGACGGTGTCCACATTGGGTATGAAAAGGTGAATTTTTAATGACTTTTCAGTATTCATATCTCGCTCCCACTCCTTCATCAAAGTGAGATGTGAATACTGAAAAGTCATTAAAAATCCACTTTTTCATACCCAATGTGGACACCGTCTTATGAATGAGTAAGCTTTCCGAATCAGCTCTCTCTTTGACAAAGACTGAACCGGAGTGGGTATAAACGGCGAAGACAGATCCATTGTGTTTCAGGCGCATGTCCTGTCGGAGTAAAGAGCGGTTTCTTGCAGTCAAGCTCCCATGCAGGTAAATATTTGCTTCTGCCTCCTTTGCACCTTTATTCCTATGTCATCTAAGTGTAGCAACCTCTTGTTTGTTTTGTGGAAGAGAGCAGTACACTTTAAAACTTGGTTTCGTTCATTTGGCGAGTCGAATTTAAGAATAATGGGAGGGTCATGATCATGAGGAGGGTTTTTGTTGTTAGTTCTGAATGCAGCTTTTAAGTGAACAGGAGCACATTGAACGGTGTGGCAGATTTTTCCGAAAATCGAAGTAAGGTTCTCATTTGGCAGTTCTGGAATTCCAAGTAGAACAGCGTCTGCTGCAACCTCTCTCCTTTCAAACGTGTCACATCTTCTTTGCAGTTTAGCTACCTCTTTATTTACGACATTAAGCATTTCAAAGTGGGTCTCTACTTTTGTTACGCGCTCTTTAATGGACTCAATAGATTTGTTTGTTTCTTCTACATGGACAGATATGTTGTTTTCGATTAGTTCAAGCAAAACTTCGCTTCGGAGCTCTTTGATTTCCTTTGTAATGCGGGAAACAATGTCATCGGTGATGCTGATGATGATTTTATTTAAGAGAGTGCACTTACAATGAAACAAAGAAAAAAAAAAGAAATATTTGCTGACTTTTTATTTTTTACTTTTTCAATGCCAAAACGGGTTGATTTAAAACTAAACCAAAGAAAAAAAAAGAAACTTCACAGCACTGTTGCACAAGTTGCACTTTCTCGCACTTTAAATTTTTCTATAGATGTTTTATGAATACAAGAATGATTTTTTTCGCCGGACGATAAAAATACACGTCTATTCGCTATCGAAAATTGTTTCGCTGTCTTAGTGGATCGGATGTGGAATCTAAGAGCGACGAGGCTGCTGGCGTTTAAGTTACGCAATACCGTTTTGTAAGCGACACGACTATAAAAACGACAATTGGCGTTCAAGTAAAACGACTATAGCAATAAGGGTGAATATATCACCATTTTAGTCGCACCATATCGAGAGATATTTGGAGATTTCAAAAAATCCAAAATCAATAAAAAAAGTCTCAAAATAAGGCCGATTAGGTTCGCTCCAAAAAGGCATATCTGGTGTTCTATTAATAAGATCGTCAAAATTAAAGTTTGTGGACCAAGGAAAAATTACCGAGCATCATTTCTCATTTTTAATTAATAAAATAATCTGGTTGTACCCATGACATAACTTATAGAAAAACCGCTATTATGAATCTATCGTTCCCGCTGCGGGCGCAAAAATAATACTGCCAGACTTTTGTATTCAATATCGAGATGCATGCACCTACAAAACCTCATACTCATTTTTGGGTTATGAGTTCACCTACAAAATATGCTGCCAGCTATTACATGCGTGAAGACTGCGATAAAGCTTTTGCCCGCCATGCAACTTTATGGCATCATCGTAGAATCCATACCGGAGACAAACCATATAAATGTGATATCTGTGGATCAGCCTTTAGTCAAGCAGCTCACCTTAGAAATCACACCAAGTTTCATTCCGGTGAGAAACAATTCAAATGTGATATTTGCTCAGCAGCGTTTGCTGATCGCTTTGCGCTAAAGCAACACCGATGAATTCACTATAGAAAAATGGTATGTTTAAAAAAAAAGCCTGATTAGAACTGTTTTTGATTATTGCACTTTAATTATAAAATAAAAATATTTTCAATTTTTGAATTCAACGGATTCATATTTTAAATATCTGAGCGCAGGGTAGTCCACAAAATTTGCGAACAGCGCTGTGACCAAATTTTTGTCGCTGTGTTGCACGGGGAAACTAATACAATCTCATAAATTTGGGCAAAGTGCTCTCACTTCCGCTTGTAGGGTCAAAGAGTCCCGGAGTCGCGACTCTAGATAATATAGGTTCTCTATGGTTATGACCATGAATCGTTTGAAAAGCCCAATTATATTCGATTATAGTATTTCAAATTTTGCCCTTAAAAGAGTATATGAACAAAAAGATTTAGGAGTTATTTTTGACTCTGAGCTAGCAAACGCTATGCTGGGTTTTATCTTTAGTAATTCGAAGGATTTTAATGATCCCTACACTGTTAAATCATTGTATGTCGCCTTAGTTCGTTCAATTTTAGAATATTGCGCTGTCGTTTGGAGTTCATATCACGATATTATAGTTGGGGAGCTGGTGACACTTTTCAATGTCTAAGCTGCGGATTTATGAAATATTTCTTTTCTTGTAGCCCTAACGTAGCTGATGTAGAAAATCGACTGCTTACACCTGAACAGTGCGGTGGGTTGATTTACTGTGAATTTTTGAAGTTGCAAAAAAATCGAAAATTTCTCTAAGTTGCGAATCCTGGAAACCTAGCAAAAACGTTAGTTGGTATCCCCCTGATGACAAAAAACCACTGCTTACACCTGTACAGTGGTGGGAGTACTGCTGCCGCGGGCCCAAAGTTGCAAGAAACCGAAAATTTGTCTAAGATGCGGATTCATGAGACCAGTTGCATATGTTTGTTTAACATTTAAGACGAAGGAAAAACTTGTGCTTACACCTGGGGGGTGGTGGAAAGTACCACTTACAATTAAGGGAAGTTGGGGCCCCCTCGTAGTGCATTGTAACGAATTTTTTTTTTGGCTTAAAACCTCGCAGAAAAAAAAATTGAAACTGAATTTCATAGATAATGAGACAAATATTACGTGAAAAATTGCGCGTGCTTTAAAAAATGATCTTTTACTCTAAAAAAAGGGGCAAAAGGGGAAAAAAATACTCTTTCAAAAAAAAAATTTGGTTATAACTCAAAAACTACATGCATTTTGATAAATCCAATAAAGCAACCATACATTTCATGCAAACATTAGTCAAATAACAAAATTATAGAAAAAAAGGCGGGTCCCGGGGGTAAAAGTACCCTTTTTACACATCTCAAAAAGGAAATGTATTTTGAAGGCTTTTTTCTTCAGAGGTTTGTTTTTGTCACAAAAACATACAAAAATAATTAAATGATATTAAATAAGTGAGGGGGCATGGGAGGGTGTTGAAATCCTTTTTCGATTTTTTCATATCTCATACCGAAATGCATTTTTAGTAATCCGCTAATGAGGTTTAGTCTGTACAAAAATTCATAATCAAACAAATTCAAAACAAATCGAAAACAAAATTCAAAAGATGGGCAAGAACAGTCACAAACCAATATACCCACCTACCTACCATTTTTTCCTATTTTCTCTTTACTTTGGGTTTTTACTCAGAAGTTTCCCTGCCTTAAAACATCCATAAAACATTATTATTTCGTAGACTTTTTTCTCGGAATCCTCGCATTCGTGATATTTACCAAATCTCAAAATTCCCCGTCACAGCTGCGACTTGCAGGTTACCTTAATCCTTCAGTACAATTATTCCACTTAGAAGACCAATAATATCACAACGCATTTTTATATGTTTTTCTTCTTTTTTTTCATTTTCTTTAGAAGTCATAATATTATGCTCTACAGGAAAACATCGTCTGAATATGCAAATGTTTCCATCAAACAGAATAGATCTTCTTCATCAGAACCCTCGCTTGTGGTGAGTTGGGTGTTTGTTGATTCTTCATCTTCTTCAGCATCAGTTTCCTCACTATAATTTTGGATACCAGAGTCTATAAAAATTAGAAATTTTTGTTTAAGAAATATAAAATGCAGGAGAAGAAATCTTTGTAATTACCTGCATCACTGATTTTCAAAAGATCCTCAAATACAACTTCACTGACTGAAGATTGTAATGGTCACCTTCAAACCATCGAAAGTCCAGTTTGTTGTCGATTCTTGCCAGCCTCATTCAGAACGAAAAAGAAAGGTAGGGATTTGAAGATATGCGTTGCAGCATATCCTTGAGATGTACGCACATCTCAAAATTTGCTGCCGAAGCTCCGACTTTCTGGGTGGTAATATTGAGCCGTCAAAGTTCTTTGTATTTATTTTAAATTGCTCCTCAATATCATTGCACTTGAAAGCTTTTGTAAAAATTGACAATCGGGTTTCATTAACGTCGCTAAGTTGTTTGTAGCTGTACATACAGCAAACAAGTTTCTCCAGGGTTTTGAATACATCTGCTTCCACATCTGGGTATTTTTGAAGTTTTGAGAAGGCTTTGGGACACTGTTCTATTTTTGAAAAGCTATACAGGGATTTTTCCAGTAGTCCATCAAAAATTCTACCAAACTTTCCTTAAATTTGATGTTTCTGAGCACTGCTACAAAATCTGCTGGACGCACTTGATCAGCACCCTTAATTTGATAAAGTTCACTTCTGCTCGTCCCACGCAGTTTGTGTTCGTTATCCTTGATTGACGGTGAAAAATATTCATCAAACGTTATTATTACTGTTCTTGCTTTGCATTTCGTAAACATTTGCAAAATCTTTTAAGAAATATTTCCAAAAGTTGACGGGACCTCTCTCATAAGATGAAGCATAAGGAATTCATGGACGTCTAATTGCATTGGTGGTTCTTTGTTTTCTTTCGTTTCTAAAATTTTCAAAAGAGCTGACTTATCCATATTGCAAATGGCTCCATCGCTATGGCACAATGTCAGTGGGACGAGTGTTAATGGGTAGGTCAATATTTTTGCAATATCCATTTCCAGAGAAATCCCCAGAAAATCCCCGCAAAACTGAAGATTTTGTTTCTTTTTATCGCCTTTTCAAATCGGTTTTCACTATCCGCACATTCTGTTATAAATGCTTCTCTTTGCTTGTTGCCATGCTCTTCGACGTTTAATGGGTATTTTGAGACATTTTTGTTTGTTGCCTGTCCTGTTGAAAAATTGGACAGATTTTCCTTGTCCAGTGAATTCGAAAAAGCATCGATGTTTGCGATCAACGTTTTCAATTTTTTTCAGCAGATTCTTCCATTATACATTCAAACAAATGCTGCTCTTGACCTTTATGTTTTTTCCGCATTTTACAGAAAATGCATTTTCTGCGCTCGATGTTCGTTTCCTCAGCTGACATTTGTGAAGGTCTTCTGATGCGTGGAACTCTAACACGTTAGACATCCATGGATTTTTCTACAGTTTGCTCGGAGAATTCATTTACCTTTTTACTTAAAAATATAGAAAATTAAGCGTAAATAGAATAAAACTAAAAATTTAAATATATGAGAATATAGTTATTGAACGATTTTATAAAAGTAGGTATATAAGGCAATTGGAAAATATCTAAAATTGTAATTTCGTAATTATTTATTATTTCAACATCTGTGGTCACAAAGTAAGTTAATGACCACAGATGTTGAAAGTCCCGATATACATATATGGTTCACTTCTAGCTTCGTTATCAAATTGTTTATATTTTATATTTAATGCATCGAACTTATTGCTCATCACTTTGAATGGTAACCTTCACTTTGGATTGGTTGCAATTTAATGTTGCAACCTGCCAAGTTATTTTCTTGACGAATTTTCAATTTTGCAAGACATTTATCTAAACGTTCTTGGGTGAATAAAATAAATTTTTTATTTTTATTTCCACAAAAAACACAAACTGGTCGATAATAAGCCATCGCACAAACTGATCTTCATTCAAAGAGAAAAAGGATCGTACTGAAAATTAAAATATTTCGTGGATATTTATATTCCATTAGAAACATAATTTTGCATACATACTACTAAAAAAGGTATCTTTTTCTTTGAAGGATTAAAGTGACCTGCAAGTCGGAATTTTGAGATTTGGTACATATCATGAATGGGAAGATTACGAGAAAAAGGTCAACGAACATAATAATGTTTTATGGATGTTTTAATGCAGGGTAACTTCTGAGCACAAACCCAAAGTAAACAGGAAATAGAATTAAAACGGACAGGAACGTATACTATACTAAAATTTAAGGTAGGTGGGTATATTGGTTTGTGACTATTCTTGTCCATCTTTTTAATTTTGTTTTCGATTTATTTTGAATTTGTTTGATTTTTAATTTTTGTGAAGACAAAACCTCATTAGCGGATTACTAAAAATGCATTTCGGTATGAGATATGAAAAAATCGAAAAAGAATTTCACCCCCCCATGCCCCCTCCCTTATTTAATATATATTTAATTACTTTTGTATGTTTTTGTGACAAAAACAAACCTCTGAAGAAAAAAGCCTTCAAGATACATTACGTTTTTGAGATGTGTAAAAAGGGTACTTTTACCCCCGGGACCCGCCATTTTTTCTATAATTTTGTTATTTGACTAATGTTTGTATGAAATGTATGGTTGCTTTATTGGATTTATCAAAATGCATGTAGTTTTTGAGTTGAAAATCCGACAAAATTACCTATATTCGAACACGTTAAATACTAACGCAACAATCTTAAATCATAACTTAAAAATACTTAAATCTATTTTATAAATTTAAGGGCGGTATTCACCGACGGCTCATAACTTATGAGGCTCATAAACCTATTCACCAAGCAATAATAGTGAATATTTATGAGCGCTCATAAGACTTATGAGTGGTCCTGACTACTCATAAAGTTATGAGCGCTCTCTCCGAAAACTAATTCGAAAACCTTCGAAGTAACCCTTCAAGAAAATTCACTGACTCATTTTGTCGGTACTTCTTGGATCCTTACAAAAATGAGTCTCACACGCACACATTGTTATTCCTTTTGTCTTCAGGAACTTTATTTATTGTTTCAATTTTTTAAGTTCTTTTTTTAATTCACGCGGTGAAGATAATTTTTTTGTTCGTTTGCTGTGAAAATTTGAAAAAATAGGATAATAAAAGGTGTGTATAATGAATCTGCTCCAAATAGAAAATTACAGAAAAGTACAGGATTGTGTGTTCCATGAGTAAAAACATTACCCAAACTGTTCTTCATTCTGTCACTATGTGTTCCATGATGTTTTTCAGAACAGTTAAGAACAATATTTCCTGCACCTACTTTTGTGAAGGAGAAAACGATTGAGAAATGTTGAAGTACAAGTACCAGTTGATTTGTTTGTCTGGGATAATAATAAGCTAAAATTTATCTCAGAAAAACGTTTTGCTTAAATCTGACAGTTTTGACAGTTTTCACACATTTATACTGTTCTGGTTCCCAGTTCCGCAAGATTTTCTGTGTACATATTCTATTCACACCCAAAACAAATGTAATGGCCTTTTCGATTGGGGACAGAATGACAGTTCTTGTTCTGAAAAGAACAGAAAATTGTTCTGAATTTGATTTCAGAATCAAAATGAGAAGCGTTCACACGTATCGAATCGCTGTTCCGGATTGCCAATCGAAAAGGCCATAAATAAATTTGATTGATTGTGCATTCGATATCTGTCGAAAACTTAAAACTCACACTTGCCAAATCGCAAAAATCGATGTGTACATGAATTTCTGTGTACACAGAAAAAACTCACTCTTGTGGAATTGGGCCCCTGATGTAGTTTTTCTTCATTTGACACAGCTAATATAAACCAACATTTGACGTCTATCTCCCCTTCAAGCGAACGAGTCCATTTTGGATCCGCTAACGTAGCAGACAATGTGCGAACGAAATAATTAGCGAAACTAAAAAGTAAAGTAAGAAAATTTCCCTATATAAAACAAACTTAAACGTGCAATGATCTTCACCCCGAGACAAAACTAAGAAAATAAGTGGAAAGAAATTAAAATTACTGTAGTCACAAAGAATTTATTTATGTGCATGCAACACTCATTTTTTCAAGGATCCAAGAAGTACCGACAAAGTGCGGTAATTTTTGAAAACAGTTTGATTTCATAGTTTGGGGGTACCTGGGGAAGAGAGAGTTGTTCTCATTTTCGAACTTCGAAAAAGAGCTATGAGTGGTTGGTGAATAGCACAAATATTATTTGAGTTAGGAGCCTCATAAACTTAAGAGCCGTTTATGAGTGGTCGGTGAATACCGCCCTAACTGTAGTGAATGAACATATTCTTAAAATTGTGTGATTTTACGTTATCATTAATTGAATTTATTAGAAAATAGTTGTTATTAAAGACTTAAGATGGTTTATTGACCAATTTGGAATATATAAGATGAGTGGAAGTGATTAATAAAATCTTTCCTTCGGCTTTTTTGGTCACTGTGTTTTTGGCAATGAAACAAAAGTTACATATGCTTTCCCGACGTTTCGGCAGGGGTTGCTGCCTTCCTCAGGGGAACTTTATTAATACAAAAAATACATTTGTTACAATTTAGAAAGCAATAACAATTAAAACAATAAGAAATACACTCACTATTTAGAAGTTAAATATTAAGATTGACAATGATTATTAAGGGCGGTATTCACTGAGCACTCATAAACGGCTCTTAAGTTTATGAGGCTCCTAACTCAAATAATATTTGTGCTATTCACCAACCACTCATAGCTCTTTTTCGAAGTTCGAAAATGAGAGCAACTCTCTCTTCCCCAGGTACCCCCAAACTGTGAAATCAAACTGTTTTCTAAAATGACCGCACTTTGTCGTTCCTTCTTGGATCCTTGAAAAAATGAGTGTTGCATGCACATAAATAAATTCTTTGTGACTACAGTGATTTTAATTTATTTTCACTTATTTTCTTAGTTTTGTCTCGGGGTGAAGATCATTGCACGTTTTAGTTTGTTTTATATAGGGAAATGTTCTAATTTTACTTTTTAGTTTTGCTAATTATTTCGTTCGTACATTGTCTACTACGTTTGCGGATCATAAATGGACTCGTTCTCTTGAAGGGGAGATAGACGTCAAATGTTGGTTTATATTAGCTGTGTTAAATGAAGAAAAACTACATCAGGGGTCCAATTCCCCAAGAGTGAGTTTTTTCTGTGTACACGGAAATTCGTGTATACATCGATTTTTGCGATTCGGCAAGAGTGAGTTTGAAGTTTTTGATAGATAACGCATTTTATTTACATTTGTTTTGGGTGTGAATAGAATGTGTACATAGAAAATCTGTCACCCTTGCCGAATTGGGCCCCAGAACAGTATAAATGTGTGAAAACTGTCAGATTTAAGCAAAAAGTTTTTCTGAGATAAATTTTAGCTTATTATAATCCCAGACAAACAAATCAACTGGTACTGGTTCTTTGACATTTCTCACTCATTTTCTCAACCACAAAGGTAGGTGCAGGAAATATTGTTCTTAAAGGTAGAACTATAATAGTCGGAAGGGCACTGAAGCTAATGTCAAAAACCAACGAAAAGTAGCTTTCTGTACCGAGAAAAAGGGAACACACCCATAATGTAACTATCATCTTTCTCTTTTTGGCCTTCCTATTTCACCAAATGTCAGTTTTACTTAAGTGAGGTGCGCTCGGGAACTTGACGAAACCTTTCATTCCGCAATTATAGCCGCGTCATAAATGCTTTCCGTGTATTCGCTTGTTTTTTTCCGACCACTTAAGTGCCCCTCCGAGCATTATAGTTCTAGCTTAACTGTTGTGAAAAACTTCATGGAACACATAGTGACAGAATGAAGAACTGTTTGGGTAAGGTTTTTACTCATGGAACACACAATCCTGTACTTTTCTGTAATTTTCTATTCGGAGCAGATACACATATTATTATTATTATCCTTTTTTTCAAATTTTAACAGCAAACGGACAAAAGAATTATCTTCACCGCGTGAATTACAAAAAGAACTTAAAAATTGAAACAACAAATAAAATTCCTGAAGACAAAAGCAATTACAATAGGGGTATTCACGATCTGGTGCAACAAGCCTAGTAAAATTGTAAAATTTTATATTTTTATAATCGATCGTGAACGCACTTCTTTTATCTATAGTTACACTGTAGCAAACTCACAAAATTTCACAAATAAATATCAGCTGACAAAAAGAATGACATTTGGCGAGCTATCAAATACACAAGCGCAAACTTTACTATGGTGTATTTTTCTTTTACAATAGGGTTGGAGTATAGCAAAAGTGTAAAAGTGTAAGAATTTGACATTCAGTATATTTAGTTGTTGTAGTGCAAGAAAGTGTTACACTTTTACACTTTTGCAATGATACAAGACCAGTTACATCGGATCGTGAATACCCCTAATATGTGTTGCGTGCGAGACTCATTTTTGAAATAATCCAAAAAGTACCGACAAAATGAGTCAGTGAATTTTCTTGAAGGGTTAGTTCGAAGGTTTTCGAATTAGTTTTCGGAGAGAGCGCTCATAACTTTATGAGTGGTCAGGACCACTCATAAGTCTTATGAGCGCTCATAAATATTCACTATTATTGCTTGGTGAATAGGTTTATGAGCCTCATAAGTAATGAGCCGTCGGTGAATACCGCCCTAAATCATTAGAAGAAAATAAATTGCACTTCAAATGAAGTTGAGTCTATTTAAAACAAAGAAACTTTAGAAATGATATTTACGAAGATGAAATGAGAGCGCAATAGACAGCAGAGATGTTTTGTGTGTCTTGTTTTCTGTTCATGTTGTTGTTGTTATTAATTATATGTAATGTTTCAAGAGTGTAACGTTTTGACACATGTTTCTCTGTCTGTAGGATTTTAACACCTTCAAAATCTGGAGAGTGACCGCTTTCGATGCTGTGGCAAGCCAGGGCTGTCTTTGCCGGATTATTTGATTTGATATCAGATCTATGATTGGCGATGCGTTGGCGAAGAAATTGCTTTGTGGTGCCAATGTAGCACAGGTTGCATGGTTCATTTGGTTTACCATTGCAATCAATTTTGTAAATGACATCGGTTTGTTTGTCTTTGTCTGGTTTAGTTTTAAGTTTTGTGGAGAGGTGACTGAGGGTTTTATTGGATTTTAAGGCCAAGCGAACATCCGTTAAATTTTTGCCGATGACTTCTTTGAAATTCTCAGTCAACCTTGGAACATAAACCATACTTTTGAAGTAACCAATATTCGGTTCGTTATTTGGTTCACGGGGATTTTTGCGTTTATGCTTTAAAAGCAGACTACGGATTATCGCTGATGGATAGCCATTGTCACTTAGCATTTTCGTAACTTTTTTCTCATTTTGTATGGTGGAATCGTTCATCACTCAGTGCAAAAACTTTGCTTAGGAGGTTCGAGGCAGTATTCATTATGATGTGTCCGGCTTGATTTGAACGAAAATTGACTAATCTGCCCGAAACTGTATTCTTTTGGTACCAGTCGAACACCAGATGTTCATTTTCTCGATGGATTTTAACGTCTAGAAAGGCTATTGTACTGTTTACTTCCATTTCGACAGTGAACTGTATTTTCGGATGGAATCCGTTGAGGCTAAGCAGCACTTTTTCGATATTCCGTTTATCCATTACTGCGAATATGTCGTCAACATATTTTGCGACAAACGTAGGTTTCTCTTTCATTTTGTTGAAACATTCCTCTAGTACGTGATCTAATACTAGGTCCGCAATGGTGGGTGACAGAGGGTTTCCCATCGGCATTTCAAAGATTTGTTTGTAAATATCATCTTTGAATTGGAGATAATTGTTCTCTTTAAGACAAAAGTCAAGGACTTCGAGAAATTTATGTTGATTGATTTTGGTGCTTTTACTAATTAATTCCCATTTCTGTTTTACTATATTGATAGCTAGTTGAATGGGAATATTAATGAAAAGAGACACCGCATCAAATGAAACTAATACATCATCGCTTGTTAGTTTGATATTTTTTGCTTTCTCAATAAATTCAAAAGAATTTTTAATTGAGTAGCTTGAATTTGTCGACGCGCACTGTAATATTTTGCCAACAAACTTTGAAAGCTCATAACATAGCAACTTCATTGATGACGTGATGGGGCGCAGGGGCATGTTTGCCTTATGAATTTTTGGCAACCCATAAATAGATGGAAGCTGCGCTGTGTATGTGATCATTTTTGCTTTTTCCCTGTCATCAATAAAGTTGTTGTTGCTTAACCACTTAACTAGATCATTATTGCGAGTCTGTAGTGTTGTTGTTGGATTATTCCTCACCCGCCTATAGCTGTTACGATCAGACAACAATTCGCACATCTTATCGTCGTACTCTGCTCGTTCCATCGCCACGGTGACGTTGCCTTTGTCAGCTTGCACAATGATAATGTTTTTGTGCTGCTTAAGGAAATTAATTGTTTGTCTATTCACATTAAGCACGTACTTGGCAAACCGATCATTTTGTTGGTGACGTTGGAACGAGTGCAGCATATTACTATATTGCGCCCTGATGAGTTCTTGTTCTCTTTCGTCTTGCACGTTGCGAATGGAGAAGAAGTAATTCGCAACGTGCAAGACGAAAGAGAACAAGAACTCATCAGGGCGCAATATAGTAATATGCTGCACTCGTTCCAACGTCACCAACAAAATGATCGGTTTGCCAAGTACGTGCTTAATGTGAATAGACAAACAATTAATTTCCTTAAGCAGCACAAAAACATTATCATTGTGCAAGCTGACAAAGGCAACGTCACCGTGGCGATGGAACGAGCAGAGTACGACGATAAGATGTGCGAATTGTTGTCTGATCGTAACAGCTATAGGCGGGTGAGGAATAATCCAACAACAACACTACAGACTCGCAATAATGATCTAGTTAAGTGGTTAAGCAACAACAACTTTATTGATGACAGGGAAAAAGCAAAAATGATCACATACACAGCGCAGCTTCCATCTATTTATGGGTTGCCAAAAATTCATAAGGCAAACATGCCCCTGCGCCCCATCACGTCATCAATGAAGTTGCTATGTTATGAGCTTTCAAAGTTTGTTGGCAAAATATTACAGTGCGCGTCGACAAATTCAAGCTACTCAATTAAAAATTCTTTTGAATTTATTGAGAAAGCAAAAAATATCAAACTAACAAGCGATGATGTATTAGTTTCATTTGATGCGGTGTCTCTTTTCATTAATATTCCCATTCAACTAGCTATCAATATAGTAAAACAGAAATGGGAATTAATTAGTAAAAGCACCAAAATCAATCAACATAAATTTCTCGAAGTCCTTGACTTTTGTCTTAAAGAGAACAATTATCTCCAATTCAAAGATGATATTTACAAACAAATCTTTGAAATGCCGATGGGAAACCCTCTGTCACCCACCATTGCGGACCTAGTATTAGATCACGTACTAGAGGAATGTTTCAACAAAATGAAAGAGAAACCTACGTTTGTCGCAAAATATGTTGACGACATATTCGCAGTAATGGATAAACGGAATATCGAAAAAGTGCTGCTTAGCCTCAACGGATTCCATCCGAAAATACAGTTCACTGTCGAAATGGAAGTAAACAGTACTATAGCCTTTCTAGACGTTAAAATCCATCGAGAAAATGAACATCTGGTGTTCGACTGGTATCAAAAGAATACAGTTTCGGGCAGATTAGTCAATTTTCGTTCAAATCAAGCCGGACACATCATAATGAATACTGCCTCGAACCTCCTAAGCAAAGTTTTTGCACTGAGTGATGAACGATTCCACCATACAAATGAGAAAAAAGTTACGAAAATGCTAAGTGACAATGGCTATCCATCAGCGATAATCCGTAGTCTGCTTTTAAAGCATAAACGCAAAAATCCCCGTGAACCAAATAACGAACCGAATATTGGTTACTTCAAAAGTATGGTTTATGTTCCAAGGTTGACTGAGAATTTCAAAGAAATCATCGGCAAAAATTTAACGGATGTTCGCTTGGCCTTTAAATCCAATAAAACCCTCAGTCACCTCTTCACAAAACTTAAAACTAAACCAGACAAACACAAACAAACCGATGTTATTTACAAAATTGATTGCAATGGTAAACCAAATGAACCATGCAACCTGTGCTACATTGGCACCACAAAGCAATTTCTTCGCCAACGCATCGCCAATCATAGATCTGATATCAAATCAAATAATCCGGCAAAGACAGCCCTGGCTTGCCACAGCATCGAAAGCGGTAGTAAAGTACTCGTGATAATTCAATTTTATTTGTTTTGCATTGAAAAAAAAATACATTAGGTATGCCATTCATTTTTCTGGAATCTCATTACCATTTCTACTCAACTCTTTATGGAGCACTCAACTCAAGTAACAAAAAACCTGGGTTGAATATTCGACCCTATTTCAACTCGAGCTCTCGATTCTGCTTGTAAACGTAGTAATTATTGTGGTCATATTATGTTCTTCTAAAATGTGCGCTGCAACGACAGAACGATTGGGTTGATTTAATTAAACGAATACAAGATATATGGTCTTTGAATCTCTTTTTGATGCCTCTTTTGGTTTGCCCAAAGTATTCCTTTTCGCAGTCATTGCATTTCACCGCGTAAATACCTGATTTATCTAGATCATGGATCTTGTCTTTTGTCGAACCAAGGTAATTACTGCGTTTGTTATTGTTTTAATAAACAATATCGTAGCCATGATCTTTGAACTTTTTCTTCAATTTGTTCGTTATTTGTGGGACAAAACTCATTGACACCCGTTGATTTACAACTTTTTCGTTTTGTATGAACAAAGTGGTTTGATTTGAGTTTTTGGTTTTTCGTGAATGATGCATTATTAACTCATCTACCATATTGATTATAACCGTTTACACGTATAACTTCTTTGATATAATCGTATTAATTTTTGAAATTTACCAACGAAAGAGGTAATTAGCAAAGTCTGTGTACTAATGAATGGTATGCAGATTTTCTGTGTTGGATGGGAGCATGAAAGTTGAAGGTTATAGTGCTCATTGTACTCGTTGGCTTATGATAAATCCCAATTTCATGCTTTCTCCTACACGTTGCAATTCTAGGTCGAGAAATGCCAATTTGCCATTTTGTTCCTCCTCACAAGTGTATTGAAACATTTTGGGTATTCAACATTTCGAGAGTTTTTTGGATATCCGTTTTTTTTTTTAAATAATAGTAAAAACGTCATCAACATAGCGCCACCATATCCGCGGAAGTAGATAGATAGATAGATATAGATTTATTTTGCTTCTCAAAGAACAATTTACAAAAAGTTTTTTTTCAAAAATCGTTAAGGCATGGCTGTGCCGTCTGCCCGATTGACATTATATAAAACAAAATTAATGGTATTTCCTTTAGTTTTCATAATATTTATACTATACAAAATCATTAGTGTATAATCTACTTATGCAGGTACATATATAAGCAACTTAAAAATTCTCCGTTTACTATTTTCTTTCTATATGAAATTGCTGATTTATAGAAATTGAAAAGACAGATTGGATCACCTTCGCAGTTAAGGAGTTTTATAACTTCTTCTTCGGATTTCACGTCACCGCTAAGAAAAATTCTTCTTACTTCCTTCAAAATTGGACACACTCCAATAAAATGGATAACATCTTCTCTCACTCGCATGTTACAAAGGCTGCAATATATTGGAAGGTCCTCTCGATGGGGAATGAAGTTAAGGCTTACAAGCTCTCCTCTTATTTTGAAAATTGCCGAAATTAAGCTTGAATCATATTCGTTGCGAAAATAGTTTCGTTCACAAAGATTGTGTTGAAGTTGGCTGTATATTACTCTGTGAACTGAAGAAGAGGCTTCACTTATGCTATCAACTCTTAATTTTTCATCTATCTTCGAGATAACGTTATAAAGAACCTCTCTGGCGCATCTTGAATTCGTTTGTCCTTCTAAGTTTAGATCAAAGCTCAGTCCACAATATTCAGCAAGCTCACTCAGTTTTCCAAACCAAAGGTTCTTTTTTTCCACAGTATGAAGAGCTATAATTTTTGGCAGTCTTTCCTCTGACATGTCAAATACTTTTATTAAATATTCCACATGGAGCTTAAGAGTTTTGACAAAAAGTGGTGATAGTCCTGTTTCGATGGTGATCATGTAATTTGGGGTATTCCTCGGCAATTGAAAACAACTCTTCACATAATATCGTAATAACTTTTCTACGGTCTCGTATCTTTCATATCCCCAGGTCTGGGCAGCGTACATCATAATTGATTCGGCCACGGCTACAAAAACTTTGTATTTAACACTATGTGACACCAGCTTATTCGAAAAACACTTTCTCCATGTTGCACTTATAGCGCTTTTAGCTTGTATAAGTTTGCTTCTCAGATGTGGTTCCAAATTCAGGTTAAAGGGTTATGAGAACTCCAAGATATTTATAAGCTTTTACAACTTCTATCGGTTCTCTTCCATAAAACCATTTCTCCTTCCTTGATAATCTACCCGATCCATTTTTAAAAATCATTACTTTAGATTTGTTAAGGTTCACAATCAAATTCCACAATTGGCAGTACCTACATTTCAAGTTTATTGATCATCAATTGTAGAGTTTGAGGTGAACTAGCAAATAAGATGACATCACCTGGTAAGAAGTCTATAAGATCATTGATGAATAAGGCGAAGAGATATGGACTTAAAGGACATCCTTGCTTGACTTCCATCTTGGTTTCGAACCAGTCTGAGATTTCTTCCCCGTTCCATACGGCTGCTTGGTTGTACTCGTAAATATTTTCTAGGATCTTTCCAAATTTAGCCGTCATTCCTATAGTGTACAGTTTGTAAAGAAGAGCACTTCTATCGACTGAATCAAAGGCCGCTTTAAAGTCGACAAAAAATACATATAACTTTTTTTTCTGTTCAAGAAATGATCCAGCGATGCTTCGGAGAATGAAAATGTTGTCGACCGTAGAGTATCCTTTTCGGAAACCCGTCTGAAACTCGTGCAGTTTTTTGTTAATCTCTATCCATTGGTACAGTCGTTCATTCAAGAGAGTGGTGAACACCTTGTACGAAGCATTGAGCAAGGATATTCCGCGATAATTATTTGGATCATTTATGTTTCCTTTTTTGTGGACAGGTAGAATCACTGCTTCCTTAAATTGATTTGGAATTTGTCCCGTTTCAAAAATAGTATTAAAAGTTTGAGTAAGCTTTGCGATAAGATCAGGTGTTCCGTGCTTAAAAAATTCAGTCGTAATTCTATCAGCACCTGGCGATTTTCCATCTTGCAGTTTGTAAATGATGCCATTAACTTCTTCATACGTTAAAAGGAGAATCCATAATAGGATCGGTGTATGAAGGTGCTGCATATTGAATCTGAGGGCTGATATTTGTTGGATTCAAAAGTGTTGGAAAGTGCGCAAGCAGTAAACCAGCCCTAAGATCGACGCTAATTTCAAGTCTTTTGCCATTTAAGTTTTTAATCCCTTTCCAGAATTCTTTCGAATTTGTACAAGAAGTGAGTTTTAAAGCTTCATTTTCGTTGAATTTAATTTTTTTCATTTTACATATATTTTTGAAGGAAATATTAGCTTCATTGTAGCACTTTTTGAAATATGGGTTGTTACACTTCCGGAAAGCAGCAAGCCAACCAAAAGATCTCTTACGAGCTGCCTCACATTCTGAATCGAACCATTTCTCTTTACTTTTAGATCGTGTTGACCTCTTGACTGGATACGAAGATTTTATTAAGCATTCAATATCACCAATACTTAGTTCGTGGTCTGTGAGCATGTTGCGCTGAAGATTTAACCTGTATTCGTTAGCTCTAGTTTCCTACCATATTAGTTTTGCAGGGAGTTGTAGTTTTATAATTTCTCTTTGTTGTAATACATCAGGATGAAGGCTGACAATAATTGGCAAATGGTCTGAAAACGGCACACCTAACACCTCAAGATCAGCTATCAGAGCTATCCATTCACCTCTAGCTAAACAGTAGTCGAGTACAGAGCAACCTTGGTGGTCCACAAAAGTATATTCTCCACATTTATCTGATACACAAACACCATTCATGATTCTAAGCCCGTATGAGTCGCACAGTTCCAGTAGTTTTCGTCCTCGTGAGTTGAGCATCGTGTCCTTAGAATTTCGCATTTTACCGGCAAATAAGTTTTCTCTACCATCTTCGTCACCTATTCTGGCGTTTAGGTCACCGATTATCATTAAGTTATCATCCTTGATGCTCTCCAGAATATCCTTAATTGCTTCAAGATCACTTTCCCAATGATTATAATTAATGTATGACGGTATAATAATATAATTTACTGTATTCAAAGAAATTTTTAAATAAGTGACTGATGCTCCATCCGTAATAAATTGAAGTTGCATATTGGTAATTGTTTTTTTGTAGCCCATAAAGCACCCACCACTCGGTCTTCCTCTTGAACACTGTCTTACAGCCGGAATCCACATAAAATTGAAGTTTTTGAAGTGACAAGTATATAGATTATAATCGTTTTCAACTACAAAAGTTTCATACAAAAAACTATATCATATTTGTTAATTAACTCGTAAAAATTTCCATACATAAACTTATTAATAAGACCTGCAACGTTATAACTTAAGATTTTAAAATTTATAAATTCAATATTTTTAATTTTATTAAATTGGCAGACGGCACTGACACCCTATGCTTTATTTAAACTGGAGAATAAATTTTTGGTTGATATCCCTGCTAAGCTACTTCCAACTTCAGAACTAGGTGACGCTGGCAAATGGTTGTTTACTGCAGTGCTCTGACGTAAGCCATCTTCCATTAATTGAAAACACAGCTGATTGCTTACATCTGTCTGGTACAAATTGTTTGACTCTGCAATTGCATTGCCCGCATTATTCAATAAAAGTCCAGATGTTGGGCTCCAGCGATACACTTTATCATTTATTATCATTTTGTCGTCTTTCACAGATACTTTTATATTCGGGTTGATTTCGATGAGGCGGGTTCGTATTCTTAGTAGTCGGTTTCGTTTTTGTCGGATTGCAAAGGGGAGGTCTTTACAGATGGAGACTCCAGTGTTCTGCAGTACATTAGCCGATTTAAGCGCGGCTATGACTTGCTCCTTGGACTCGAGTTTAACCACAAAGTTTTTTGCAACAGCGTTCGTCGATCTAACTTCATGGATGTGCAAGTTGTTTACTTTGGGTGGTGGTTGGATTAAGCTTAGGCAGACTCCTTTCACCCTTTCTCTTTCGTCCACACCTTCTTGCATCACAATTCTGAACAAGAGATTATTTTCTGTGTTTTTGCGCTCTATTTCATCAATTCGGCTTTCTAAGAACATATCCGCGGAAGTACTTTTCTATCATTCATAACTTTGATCCATACATAGTTAAACTACATCTTGGTAAATCAACTTCTCGTTCCGGGTAGATCAATTCCGTTCAGATGTCTTTTCAACTCCGCTAACGCTAGGGCAACTGGGATACTCGGAAACAATGAGCACACATCAAAAGAGATCATGATCTCATCAGAGTTTATTTTAACATTTTTAATTTTTTGCACGAATTCAAACAAATTTTTAACAGAAAACCTTTTTAACGGAGGTAGTTTCTTTATTTCTTGCACTAACCATTTAGCCACTTTGTAATAGAGAGTGTTGATGTTATCATCAATGACAATCGATCTCATTTGTTTTCTGATTTTATGAATTTTTTGTAGGGCATATAAATTAGCCAATTTTGTATTAGAAACAATTAAGAAATGTATGATCATCACATAATTTGCCTCCCCTCCCCCCCAGAACAAAATCCTAGTAACGCCACTGGGATCATTACCTTGGTTCTACCGCTTACCAAATGAATGGTGGTAAGAGACCGGAATGAGTTAAGCGTGGTTCACATTATCAAACCTGAGTGTCACCCGTGTTGAATATCAAACAGAACTGATAATGTGTACATGCTGAATGATGGGTTGTCATTCACAACTGCTGCTCACAAAATTTTTTGGTACTACGTGACAACCCTCGGTTTGTTGGGTAGTTGCTCGATGCTGTGTACGCAATTTCATTCATAATCCGTCATTCACGGAACAAAACACGAATTTTTATAGCAAACTAGGGGAAAAAGTGCAAACAAAATAAGAAATAGCTCGTTGTGTGTCAAGTAAAAAATGAATTAACACGTTTCGTGTCGGAAATAGCCTCGAAATAAAAAGAAAAAATTTATCCGAATTTCTTTGCCTGACGCCAAAAAGAACTGATAAGTGTGTACGCGAAACTTTTCACGCAGGTTTGATATCCAACACGCGTGACACTCAGGTTTGATAATGTGTACCACACTTTATAAAAACAAAATATTTCGGAAATTTCCCAATGCTGCTGAAAAATTCAAAGTTTTACCAGTACCTAAATTTAAGAATTCCAAGGTTTTAAAACATGAATGTCCTACATTCATTGCATTCAAAATTTCAAAACAAACTAGTGCGTTCAGCATATTTGTTATTAGGGCCATTGGAGGGCAACACTAGCTGCGTTTTATTATCTCTGGGTCTGGGTCGAGGTTATCTTTTAACATGCATTGCAAAAACAACATGGGATCTAGGTTTCTATAGAGGTTAATTTCAATAACCCAGATAAAGGTTTTCACTCTGACCGGCAGAGGGCTATTTACCATTGTGAATGGATGTCAGCGATTTGTCAGCAGTATTAGGAATAGAGAGGAAAAGAGACAAGTGCTTATATGAAAAACAAATAAACATAAGAAAAAAAGAGACTGATATACAGCACTGCTTTTGCACTAACCCACATCGTTTTATTTTCACGAGGTGAACCATATGGGTTATGAGCGATAATAAAACGCGGCTACTTTTCTTGTTTTGAGAATATGAAGCCTGAATGTTGTTATTATATAAATTTGTTTGATTTAAAAGATTTATGAAATTAACTTTTTAAGAAAGTAAAAATGAATTATTGTATTGTGTGACTTTTCTTATGTTAATTGGTTCAGTTTTTGTAGGCTAAGGTCGCGTTTCCATTTGCAAGAAAACTTCTGCAAGAAATGTCTGACAGTCTGTCCAACAGTGACTTGCAAGTGGAAACTGCGAAGCAAGTTCGATTGCGACAGCCCTTGCATAACTTCAGGTTTAAACAGGTTGGCATTGACTCGCGACAGTTCTTGCTGCTTATCGCAATAGTTTCGTATATATTGCACTCGCGGCTGGTTACCGTCTTTGTCTTTAATCATAAATGAGTCAAAAAATAGTTCGTGAATGGTCGTTACGAGTCAGTGTAACCTGTGTGTTAAAAACCGAAATAAAAAAAATTGTTCTTAATAAGATCGCGGAAGAGTTCCTCACAAATGAGAATAAAGTGTCTCGGAAAAATTATAGCTTAGTAGCAAAATGAACTAAAAAAATAAAAAAAAATAATAACAATGTAATTGCAGCTCTTTCTACTGGCGATTGACGATGTCTTGACGGCCAGCGTTGGAACATCAGAGAGGCAGGGCATTCAATGGAGACCGTTTGAAAGGCTTAGCCACTTAGACTATGCCGATGATATATGTCTCTTGGCAAATAACATCAGCGGGCTGAACGGGATGTGTCAAGCTCTGAAGTTAAAAGGAGAGGCGAGTGGTCTTAAAATAAATAGCAAAAAGACAAAAATAATGCTCACAGGCCGCTCCACACATCAGCGTATTTTAATACAGGAGACGCCAGTTGAAGAGGTTGAACAATTTAACTACCTTGGAAGTATTGTTTCAGCAAATGGTGGTACTGATCTGGACGTTCAAAGTAGAATAAATAAAGCTCGCGCAGCCTTCGGTTCTCTCTCCCAAATTTGGAACTCATGTCAAATCTCCTTGCGCACAAAGTTGAGATTCTTCGAATCCAATGTCAAATCCGTGCTGTTATATGCTTGCGAAACCTGGAAAGTCACGACTACCATCTCAAAGAAATTGCAGGCTTTTGTGAACCGTTGTCTACGCCATATTCTAAAAATTCGCTGGCCACAAATTATATCAAACGAGGAATTGTGGCGCAGGACAAGCCAGGAGCGGCTGGACGTTGACATAAGAAAGCGTAAATGGCAATGGATTGGTCACACACTGAGGAAACCAAACGATGAAATAGCAAAGCAGTCATTTGAATGGAATCCTCAGGGTGCACGGCGGGTTGGAAGACCAAGAACAACATGGAAATCAACAGTTCTAGCAGAAGCAGACTCCCAGAGAAAGACGTGGCCACAGTTAAAATATCTATCTGCAGACCGAGAAGGATGGAAACGATTTGTTGGCGCCCTATGCCCCAACCGGGGTTACAGGACTTGATGATGATGAATTGCAGCTGCTAAACGTTGACGTCTCCTCACCATGATTTCATAGTTTTAAATAAACTAGTATCGCCCATGGTCAAAATTCGACCTATCTCTCTTAATATTTTAATGGCAACATATGAATATAAAAATTAGATTCTGCCAGAACAATTGGCTATACCTTTCAAATAAAAAAAATTATGAAAATACGCTGCCATTAAGTCAGTTAAATAGTGAGATAAGAAAAGTGTTTACGTTTTAATATATAGACAACCAAATTTCTTGCGACATTAATGGCACTCCTGTGTAAATACCTCTGCAATAAATTGCGACAGTATGATGCGCGAGCTTCTTGCAAGATATTTATTGCAGAAGAAATTGCAAGAATTCATATAACAATGTAAACGCTACTGCAAGAAACTTCCGCAAGACTTCCGCGAGCTTACTTGCAAATGGAAACGCGGCCTAAAAGTCATTTATTCATATTTTTTTAAATCTGCAACGTTTCAGGCCTGACGAAGAGGATAATCATCCCTGAAACGTTGCAGATTTAAAAAAATATAAATAAATGACTTTTAGCCTACAAAAACTGAACCAATGAAACTAAAAATAGTACAAATAGTGCTGAAAATTGAGAATACTCTGGAAAGTCAAATAGTACTGAATTCAGTACAAAAGTAAGCCCTTTTTGCAACTATGACCTAAATCTTTGATTCGATGTCGCTGTGCAAATGCTACCAACTTTAAGGCGAAGTTTTCCAGTTTTACCAACACTCAAATGAAAATTGGGCAGCCGATTTTCAACTTTTTTATTTGTTTTTATGCTGTCAAAAGCGCTGTTCACGTTGTAATCTATTTCAGATGATTTTTGATGTCAAAGTTTTCTATGCTGTCAAAGTTGCCATGTCAATCTGTTTCTCGCATATCACATTATTGTTGTCAGAACAAAAATAATTTAAACCTCTTTTTCCCAATACTTATTCTTCATTCCTGCTTCATACTCTGCACTGTCAGATCCGTGCTGGCCTCAATAGCTACAACGCCTAGTAGTGGACCATGAAATGTGCAAAAAATTAACTCTCATGATAGTATAGGGTCTATATGCAAAGCTTATAGTAAATTACTATCAACAATTTTTTAACTAGTATTCTGCCCAATAACTAAACCCAAATAAGATGAACATTTCTTAAAATAAGTCCTTAACGTAAATACTTACTTGATGTTCTTGTTGCAAGCGCGAATCCTGTACTAGCTACGACCTTTCGCATTTTGCATAAATAATAAAATCTTGTCGATACCTACTGAAAACAAAAATAAAGAATTCGCCTCTTTGTGTACCGAGGCCAAAACTTGAAATATCCACAGATGCAAATGGAGGAAGAATGAAAACAAAACAACCATATCGGTGGAAAATAACACATTTATCTAACAAAAAGTAGTAAATATGTAAGTAGGTAGGTAATTGCAAATTGCACGTTATTAATGGTACTGATATCCGCTATGATTTATTAAGGTGCGGTAGAGTAACTTTTAATTTGATTTGCTATTTATTGCAATTAATTTAACTAAGTAAAACCAGTTTTAAAGTTTATTACTTCAAACCTTATTAGACTTATCAGTTCTTAATTTTGCATACTGTTAACCATTGTATGAGTCATAAATATGAAAATTGTCTCTTAAGTTTTTACTAGTTAGGTTATTGAAAAATTAAAGCCAGCAACAATCCAAAGGACTGATTTTTATTTAAAACCCATTTATTTCATTATCATCAAACCTTGTTAAAGCTGAAACTAAAACCATCCGGTGTGCGATTCAGTGAAAGCTTCCCGGGTGGTTTAAAGTTATGAGATTTTGGAGTTGTTGGCTGGTATTGGTGTGGCTGATATTGCTGAAGAGGTGGCTGGTAGTTTTGATGGTTTGATGGTGGCTGAGGTGGGCTATATAGTTGTGGTGCATAGGATGGTTGTTGACCATAGCCTGGATTGTTAAAGCGTGTGTCATAGCTTCCATCGTCATACTGGTTGTTGGGGGTTTGATATTGTGGTTGTGCTTGGTAACCCGGAGTTGGTGCTGCTTGTGGTGGTGCGGGAGGGGGAACTGGTAAATGGTCACCAGTTGGTTGAAAACTAAAAAAAAACTCAATTTCAGCAGTTTCGAGCAAAAACAACACGAATACGTGTCAGATAAAAACGTTTATAAATTATATAATTATTCAGAAGACACTCTTTTTTAACTGTTAATTACCGTTATTTATTCAAATTATATTGAACAATTAAATTTATTCTGTGAAAATTTACCCGTTTTTCCCAGCAGTGTAAGAAATTGTGCGGCGCTGTCCAGTTGGATCTACGTAGCTATAACTTCCATGGCGAGTTCCATCAGAATCTGTTTCTTCTTTAAAATTTATTCCATCTTCTTGGCTATATGCAGCACCAAATTTTCCATTTCCAGATAGATATCTTTGTTCGCTTATTATAGCTACAGGGCGCTGATTTTGTCGATATTCTTGACAAGTTGTGACTACCACAAAGGCAGATATAATTGCCTGCAATTAATGAGTGTATAGGTATATTGTGTAGCACAATGCACAACAGAATATTTTTACTCTTTTCACATAAAAAACCACTCACAATTCTAAACATCCCCAATTTAATTTTAATTGCAATCAAAGACTGCTCACTTTTTTCTTATTTATGAGCCTCTTTTCAATGCTAAGCAATTTTTTGCAGCAGCCAATCCCACTAAACTAGCTTCAAAAGTGTGAACACGATTACTTTTATACTCCGGTACGAAAAACCTTGGAAAGTCAACAATTAAGTAGTGTAAGTAACACAGATTGGCAATGGGAGCAAACAAAAAACTGATCAAGTATTTTTATAGGGGTGAACACATTATACAAACATAAACCTGTTTATATGTATGCAGCAGTAGCCGAAAGTTAGACAAGTACAATGTTTACTTCCACCCGGAATCAACAAAAGTTGATTCATAAAGTTAACCATTATTAAATTTATTAGTAATTTTAGAAAGAACAATATTTTTCTATACCTAAAAACCTTGTATTTAGTTTAAATTTAAATTTATTTTCTAAAAAAAAAAAGTGCTAAAACCTAGGAAAGAAAATTTCTGCTGCACCTACAGAAATTCCATGCAAAATTTTAATTTTATTTTACTTTCAGCTACAAAAAATGCCATGATTTCAGCCAGGACCGGAAACTGACAAAATAAGCAAAACTAATTCCGTATTTACAACAACAAAAGAATAAACCAAACAATTTTTTTTTCACTATACTACAGTGATTTTTATATATGCATTAGGGTGGTCGTTATAATGGTTTTTTTTAGTTTTAATATTTGGATGAGCCTAAATCAGCTTTAAATGAAGAAAAAAAAAATCCCTAATTGTTTCAGATTTTTATTTTCATCCCGCGTAAGATATGCTGACAAACTCAGAGCATGTAGGTGAGAAGTAGGCAAGAAAAAAATCCTACTGGAGGGGGGGTAATATTTCCTACCGCTTGGACGGGACGGGCAATTTAATAAAATAATTGCATAAAATAGAAAAAAATAATTAAAAAACAACGGCAACACTTGCAGTAATGTCTTGTAGCTTTTTGGAAAGCCAGAAGTCCATTTTAATAGTTGATTATTAAATAAAATTTTTGAATAAACAATTTCAGCAAAATTTATTTTCAAACCTATTGAAAATTAAAAAAAAAACAATAATAATTGTTCTTCAAAATGTTGAGTTTGAAACAATTTTTTGCCAAAACTGTTCATCAAAAAACTTAATTCAAAAACAAATCGTAAGAATGGATTTCTGGCTTTCCAAAAAGGTACAAAGCATTACCGTAAGTATTGCTGTTGTTTTTAAACTAATTTTTTTCTATTATAAGCAAATATTTTATTAAATTGCCCCTCCCATCCAAGCGGGGGGAGATATTACCCCACTCCTATAGGATTTTTTCTTGTCTAGATCCCACCTACATGCTCTGAATTTTTGTGGCAGATCTTACGCGAATTTTCTAGTAGGTATGCAAAAAAAGGGGAAATTTTATTTATACCCCTACAGCGACTATAGGGGATGAAAATAAAAATCTGAAAAAATTAGGGAATTTTGTTTTCTTCATTTAGAGCTGATTTGGGCCCATCCGGGATGACCTTTTTTTAACGACCACCCTAATATACATACCTAGATGGCCAACATAGGATCTTTTGTAAAGAGAAAACGTGAAGCTGTGCGACCATTTTGTTCGAGGCAAAAAATTTCAACAAAAGAATTAAATGCTTTAGTGTTTCTGTAAATAACTTGTTATATCGTGGAATTTAAAAGGGGAAATAAAATAATTTTGGTATCAAATGAAAGGTATTATTTCCATCTCTTAAAGGGTGATAAAATTATATAGGTACGTTTTATATATTTTGAGATATTTGCATTTAACTTCTTGCGATAAATTTTTTCTTAGTCTTGCATTTTTGTACACTGATCTTTTAAAATTCTATAACATGTTCATTTTTTAGTATAAAAAAAAGCTTAAATTGTTGGCTTTAATTGCAGATTGGTGATTCCATTCTCGCGGGTGCAACATTTAGACTCACTTTGAGTTCAGCTGGCATTGATGCTGATTTGGCTTCTTCTCGCTTGATGGCAATTTTGTTCTTAAGTTTACTTAAGATTTTAAAAGCAAAGATTATTGTTGCGGATGTAATGCAAATTGCTAGTACAGTACTTGTTGCTCGGTGGATTATGTTCTCTTTTTCCAGTCGTTCTATTTTAGTCGTAATATTGGAGTGAAGATGCTTAAGTCTTTCAAGTGACAGGAATTCTTCGTTTTCTTTTAGCATTGATGATGGTTGCAGAATTGCTGGCATAGGATGATAGTTTATTATTTCTTTATTGATAATTTCTCTTCCGTCTATTTGGATTGAGGCGTTTACATGGCGAATGATGTAGGTTCCTTGAAGATTCAGCGTGTCGTTGTTGATCATAACGGGGGCGTTGAATTGATTGAGGAATAGAATTCTTGGTGATATCTCCTCTACCGATGGAATGTGGTCGTTGTTTATCTTCACGCAATTTGGTTTGGTGCTTTTAAATAAGTTTGGTAGTCATGTAGAAATGCTTCTATCGATAATATTATCTTTGTTACATATTGATACTTGGTTAAATTTTTTACATTCTTTGATTATTCCAAAAAAAATTGTTTTGCATTCTAGTACATTTTTGTATGGTATTTTATTAAGAGTATTGTTTCTTTTTATGGCTTTAACTATTAGGACATTACATATATTGTTTTCGGTTGTAGGTAAATCTAATATGTAGATTATATTTTTATTGTCAGAGGCGATTTTTACATTAGAAAATTCTTAAGCCTCATCAACATTTACAAATGGAAAATTTTCATTTTTGATAATAGTTTCTGTTATATTTATTTCGTTGTCACCTAAAATATATGAATTAACAATATTGGATTTTGTCCGGTGTATTGCGTATGCAATATTTATTATTTCCTCTTTTATTACTTCTAATTTGTACTTGATTTTCATTACAATGTTGTTTTCTACATTTTCTTGTTCTTTGAATGTTTTTAGTATATTATTTGTTAAATTTTAAATTTCGTTTATTTTATCTATCATTAATCTATTTATAACAACTTGATTATTATTATTTGTAAGCATATCATTCATTTTATTTGTTAGTATTTCATAGTCGTGGTGGTCTGGACTTCCAGCGATCCATTTCCACGTTGAGCCTAAAAAGTCTAATGACCGTTTTGGTTTTTCTTTAGTTCTAAGTCTACTTAAATAATTTTTTATTCGTTGAATCTCAAAAGGAAGGATGGTATATAAAGGATGATGGGTTTTAACGTTGGAAATAATGGCGTTTTCTAATTGTTCTATGGATTTTTCGTACATTTCAATATCGATGACGTGTATGATTTTGAAGGATCCATTTTGAATCTTTGCACTTCCTGTGCTAATTTTTATTAGCTGTGAACTAGTATAATCCAAGATTTGAACATTTGCAATGCACAGGGGCACAAAAAGCCTAAAGGGAGAAAATTAATTTTTGATTAAACTTTTGTGTATCGTTTTTCCTGACGTAGTTATAACAGTAGTGTACCCATTTTCCTTAACTGTTTCTTTCTTGTATTTGGGAGAAAGTTTGTTTCCTAACCTCTTGTTTATTTTAACATAAATAGTTTCTCCAACAGAAAAGTTCTTAATAGGATTTTTTGTCTTATTATGGTATTCTAAATCTGCAATTTGTTATTCTTTTGTTATTCTTTTCTGAACTGTATCTTCTCTTTCTTTTTCAAGCTATTCGGGATTGGTTGACAGCTGCCTAGTAAAAAATAATATGTCTATTGGCCTTTTTCCTGTTGTTGAGTGGATAGAATTGTTATATTCGAAAATTGACTTATCGACAAGTTCCGGGAATGTGTATAGGGCATTTTGTGATTTTAAACATCGCATCACTTTGGATAAAGTCGAGTGAAAACGTTCTATTTGTTCATATTTACGGAACTAGTATATGGCGGTGTTTTGAATACTTTTATGTTAAAAAAAGTTTTCTAACATAAAAAGAACTGAATTTGAATTAAGGGACTTTCCGTTGTCTACAACTATGGTGTCTGGAACACCAAACGAGAGAATTAATTCCCTAACTGGTTGCTTTATGTCTTCAGAAGATCTAGATTTGAGTAATCTTATGCTACATTTCCACCTAACGCTAATCTGAGATTTAATAAGATTTACCTCAAATCTTCTTTAAATCTTGAAGATTTACCATACAAATAAATTTCGTTAATCTTGGAGATTAGAAATTAATCTTATTAAATCTTCCTAGGACAAATAGTTTTTCAAATCGAACTAACCTATTTTAACATGGTGCTGAACGATTCATTCGAGACTCGATCCAGTTCTTCATTGTTTGACACGAATAAAACATTCTGCCTCTTTTGCACTTCATAAGAAAAATTGAAGCGCCATTTGCATTTTTGAAAGTATTGTCAGATTTAATCTTTTTTAAATCTTTTGTGCGGTGGAAACACCAAAAAGATTTATTTAATCTAAACTGAGATAAACCTTAGGTGGAAACATAGCATTACTAGAGCATATTTTGAAAACTTATCTATAATAATATATATCTATGTGTAATATGCGTCCAGGGTGTAAAGGGATAGGTGTTGGTTGGATCATAGGTTTGCTGGGGTGACGATCGTACTTATGTTCTTTACATATTTTACAATCTTTTACGATTTTTTCAACCTTGCGACGCATCAGTGGGAAATAGAATTTGTTTAAAATTTGTATTTTATTTTCCTTGCTGTTGCGGTGGGCACGGTTATGTTCTTTGATGATCTCGGATTCTTGTTGAGCTTCATCGAATAAATCGATGACTTTTTTCCTAGCGAAACGAATTCTGTACTGTTTGAAATTGATAGGGTAAATTTCTTGGATTCGTCCTAGAATTCTTTCTTCTGTTTGTAGACCATTTATAACTGATGGGTTAAGATAACGTTTGAAGATGTCGATTATTTTTTCATTGTTGAATTCCGTTTCTATTATTGTATGACGATGGTAAGAAGGAAATATAATTTTGAAATCATATGAGGCTGTAGTTCCCTCGATTAGGATTATTTGGTTTTTAAAGACGTTTATTGGTTCTTCTGCAATCTGAATAAGATTTTGCCCAGAACTTTCGTCACTGTGTTGTGTGACGGTTAGGGAATTGACGTTTCTGTCTATGGGTGCTCTTGATAAGCCATCTGCAACTATTTGTTTTTCCAGGTTTGTACTTTAACTGATAGTTGTACTCCTCTAGAATTGCTTTCCAACGCTTTAACTTGTTATTGGTTTTTTTGTTGCTTAAAGCCTAGTTTACAGTTCCAGTGCGCAAAAAAAATCTATGAAAATATTCTCGCATGTCAAAAATAATTGAGGTGAAATGTAAAATTAATTGTTTGCATGATTGGTTTACAGTTTCATGCAAAAAAAAAACAATGCTGTCATGGAATGTCATGCAAAACAATGGACCGGCAATTGATTTGCATGCGAGAAAAGTGTGGTGAATAAAATATTTTTTTTTGACGGTCGGTTTATACTTAAAAAAAAAAATATATTCACCTCAAGGCATTATTTGCATGCAAATCGTTTTCGCATTCCAAAATAATTATTTTCCATTTTTAGGCCTATAGATTATTATTTAAGGGTAAATGAATGACTCAATGGGTGGCTTAGGCCAAGGCAAACGTTTTTCGCCTGGAATAGTATTCAACTTGGTGTGCAGAATAGGTGAAAAATCGTTTTGAAAATTTTTATTTTTTTTCGCATGGGAACTGTAGGTACACTATGCTTAACGCGTAAGTTAGAGGTTGGTGGTCCGTAAATATTTTCACGACTGATGAACCGCAAAGGTAAATTCTTAGAGAATTGAGAGCCCATATAATGCCTAACATCTCCTTTTCGTTAGTCGCAAGTTGTTCTTCAGATTTTGAGAGTGTCCGTGATATAAAAGTTATCGGTTTCTTATCTTGTTCTAAGACTGCGCCAATGGCGTAGTCTGACGCATCTGTTGTCAGATGGAATTCTTTTTAAAAATCAGGGAAAGTGAGAATTACGTCTTCGGAAGTTAAAGAATTTTTAATTTTGTGAAATGCTTCAAGGGCTTCAATATCTAAGTTTATCAATTTTTTGCTTGAGGATTGCTTGGACGTCCCGACGTCCGTCCATCTTCCCCCCTTAAGAGGACTGTTAAGGGTTTTTCCATTTTTGCGTAGTCTTTAATAAACCTACGATAAAACCCAGACAGGCCTAAGAAAGAACGCAATTCTTTCAGTGTTTTTGGACATGGAAATTTTGCAATTGCCTCTACTTTATTCGGATTTGTCTTCATTCCTTGGGACTATATAATGAATCCCAAAAATTCCACAGTATCTTTTAGGAACTCGCATTTATCCATCTGAACTTTCAGATTTGCGTTTTGGAGAGTTTAAAAAATTTTGGATAGTTTACGAAAGTGAGAATGTTCATCTTTGCTAAAGACGACGATATGGTCTATATAGACAAAATAAATTTTGCCTATATGTTCTCGGAGAATGTCATCCAATGCCCTTCGAAATATGGATGGTGCATTCTTTAACCCAAATGGAAGTCGAACGAACTCGTACTTTCCATTGTTAACTAAGAAGGCTGTATTTTCAATGTCCTTCTCGTCCAGTTTGATTTGGTGAAATCTACTCTTTTAGTCGATTACCGAGAATATCTTATTTTGACCGAGTTGTGATAACACTTCATTGATTGGAACGGCCCAAATTTGTGCGTTGCGTTGTAAGGCGACCCTGAAGGTCTTATTATACCGTCTTTGAGGAGTTGGTTGATTTGTTTATCCACTTCGTCTTTTAAGGACACTGAATATGGGTAGGATCTAGTGTAAATCGGATCTTCAGTTGAAGTTCTAATTCTGCCTTTAACTGTAGTGGTGAAGATTAATTTTTCATCTGGTTCGACGAAGAGATTTGAGTAAATTTGTGTTAATTTACAAAGTTCAGTTTTTTGTTCTTCTGACATATGATTATCCCTGATCGTAACAGAACTTATTGACTCTGATATTTGTTGTTTGAGTCGAATTTTGAACTTATTTTTTATGAGCATATAGTTTTTTTTTGTAAAGATAACAGCTAACAGGTTTTTGAGGCTGTCGTTGCCTAAGATTCCATGGAAGGATTTTAGTGTGGGAAGGATAAAAAATTGTATTTGAATCGAATTAATGCTGAAAAGATTTACCATGGTGTGGTGGCTTTCTTTCTACTTTTCCGCCGACTGAATTTGCATAAAAATTTTGATTGTTAGGAATTGAGTTTTTAACTAGACTTTGTTGAATGTAATTTTTGTTTAATCCCGTTAGCCCAGTCAAATTAGTCAAAAAAAGGGCATCAAATCGCATTTTTCGATGGACAAAATTTTTTTTATGGAATCTGTTTAGCTACGTCTCCTGATCATAAAAACGAGTTTTTGGGATTTTTGAGGTTAGGGAAGACCCGCCATCTTGAAAAAGAGATTGGTTTTGTTTGTATGCAATAACTCGCTTGCATTAAATTTTACAACTAAACGTCCTATTACAATCTTGTAGAAGATAAAATTACCTATACAATAAGCTATCAACAACTTCTGTATGTGGTTTCATTTTTGAGATATAACGGACCAATGTTCCCCTATGGGTTGTGTTTTGGGGGTGGTATGACTTTTCTTGAGTTTTCTAGGTAACCGTTGATATTTTTGGATGATGCTCTTAGAATCATTTTCAGTTCTTGTATCGACTTATAAAATGAGCTATCGATCGATATCATCGGCCACGAATTGTGCGAGTTATCCAATTCATAGGATCACACTTTATGAGTAAGGAGAAAAACATAAATATATTTTTTTTTGAAAATGTTTATCTGGTGAATCGTACAAAAAAACTACTACTTAAAATGTTGTCCATAGTAATGATAACAATTTAACATACATGGTACGTGGAGTTGCATCCGCACCACACGAACACTCCTTTAAAAGGACTTGGGGACTTAGTGCTCATTTCAAATAGAAAAAGTCTTGATAAACGGACTTTGGAAAAAGCGTAGGATCTGTTTTCAGAACAGTCTCGGATTTTGTATTCAATACAAACAAATCTATGGAAAATCTTTATTAAACGGACGCGAAGCTCTAATAACCGGACAGATCACAGATCACAATTACGTTAACAGCTTAGTAGGGGATTTCTGGGGTAGCTAAATTGACGTAAGTTGAGAGTGTATGATTCCTATTTCTCCACCACGTTTCGATATTGTAAATGTTCGAATGGTCTCATTTTCGTAGTTATTTCATTTTGCAATGCCAAGAAGAGTAGGTTGCCATTTGGCAATCTTTCTCTTAACCGGGCAGCTCTGATAACCGGACAAAAAATAGGGAACCGAACGATGAATTTTCGCTTATTGCAACTTTCACTGTACCAGGTATACCTAAGACTCAGAAGTTTTACATGAACCCATTTAAGAAATATTTTTAGTAAGGTGACCAGGTCTACTATACCTACGGTGACCATCCGTCCCGGTTTTCCCGGGATTGTCCCGTATTTCTATAGCCTGTCCCGGTTTATTTTTTAAGAAACCCGGGACGTACAAGTGTCCCGTATTTAGGTACTTATAGATTATTTGTACCGTATTTGCACGTTCTCTATGCAATGCAACGTTATGTAAATCCTAATTCATAAAATATTTTCCGACTCATTTTATTTACAATACTCTTGTGTCAAAAAGAGCACGAAAAAGATAAATCTATATCGTTTAAATGTCTAATAAAAATATCCGTATGTAGTCACTATTCTATTTAACTCAGATTTAACTCTGCACTGAAAAACTGGGCCTTATTTTAATTATGAAATTAAAAATGTTAAGTTTATATTCTTTTTAAGTTTTAAGTTATGTTGTGAAGACATTATAATTTATGTTATTGTTCTTTTTTTTTCTGTTATTATGTTTTTCTTTAAGAGCGTTCTGGACTGAAATGGCGATTTCTTGAATAAGATTGCGAAGCGTGTACTTATCCGATCAAAGCGATTAAGGTGTCTATGGACAGATAAACTTATTTTCTATGCCATCATTGGAAAAAAAATTTAGTTTTATGCTCTAGATTTTGTGTAAAAGCCTCTAAGAAATCGAGAAAATGGCTAAAATGGCTGTTTTTCAAAGTAAATGTAGCCTACACTATAGCATTTTTTGCAAATAAATGTTTAATAACATAAAATTCCATATTTTTATTATGCCACTATTGGAGAAATTTTTTTATTTTGTACCTTATAAACATTTTAATAATGTAAAACAAAAATGCTTGTGAATTTTGAAAAACCCCATTTTTGACAGTCAATTTTTTATACCTAACGGTATTTTTTTGACAAATTTTTTTGCAGTGGATACAAATTCAATATATTTTTCATTATTTTCTTTAATTATGTAATCATATTTGTATCATTTGATATTGAAATTTTTAATTCTTAAAATGCACTTTTTGACAGAAAGCTTATGTAAATTTAGAATTTAAAATCAGTTACTTTAAGATTTTTTTTTTAAATACAATAATACGCCTACTATTGACCAATTAGTAAAAATGCAAAATTTTATAAAACAAAGTATCTGATGAAAGAAAAAAAACGGTCTTATATATGCAAAAAAAAAGTTAGCAAATGACTGGTTTTGTTCAGTTCGGAACACTCTTAATATTTAGATATTTTAGATATTACATAAAAATTATTGAAAAGTCCAATAATTTTTTCACGTTTTTTAATTTTTAATTTTTGTCCCGGGTTTTGCTCCCAGAAATATGGTCACCGTAACTATACCTAATATATAACAAATATACTACTGTAATCATTTTGGTTTGTCAATAAAATCTTATCCTTATCAATGAACAAGAAAAAAAAACAAATCTCTGATCGTGCGACCTTCGAGAGTTTGTGCAAAATTAGATTCGGAGTTTGCCGACAACTGCATTTTTTAAGGCGATACAACGTTCGCTGGGCTTCGTCTATGAAGGGTTACACTCACATTTCTTAAAATGTATTTTTGGTGGAACGAAGTTAACCGGGTCATCTGGCAAAAACGAAAAACAATTTATGTTCACTTCCCCCCACAAAAGATGTGCTACGACAGCATATATTTTGGACGTATCACCAGGTACAAACGTGGCTAGGAAACGACCAGGATCCGGAAAAGTGGGGTTGGAAACAAAATACAAAAAATGTATGTTCCTGTGATGACCACCAAGGAACCAGCTCCTCCCGAAATAATGAAGGTTATTTCTTGTTCCTGCGCATCAAAATGTGGAGCCGCTTGTGGATGTCACAAAGCGGGTTTAAAATGTTCCGCCGTCTGTGCACACTGCAGCGGTGAAACTTGCAGCAACATCCCCAAATGTATTACAATTGCTGAAGATTATTGCGAAGATGAAAGAACCCTGCTCTTGCAGATTCATAACGATGAAAGGACACCAAACAAAACGATTTTTGAAGCTGATGTATGCGATGATGAAATGCTACCAGGACCTTCAAAAATCTCAAAATATTCCCCTTAATATTATTTGTCTCCCCTTCAAATACTTTCACAGAGAAACCTTAATGTAAAATACACTTTACCTCTTTCTTTTATCATTTTTTCAAATTATTCTGTTAATAAAAACCAATCAATAAATTTGAATTCAATTAAGTTTTTGTTCGTAGTACCTAGGAAAACTCATGCAATACCTTTTACATTTGGATTGAAAAAAGATAACTCAGTTTTCAACAACAAGAAATGTAGGTGTCTTAAGTTTCCCGGCTGCTTTAAAACCTTCTGTGTGGTGCGGATGCAACTCCACGTACCATGTATGTTAAATTGTTATGTAGTAGTTTTTTTGTACGATTCACCAGATAAACATTTTCGAAAAAAAATATATTTATGTTTTTCTCCTTACTCATAAAGTGTGATCCTATGAATTGGATAACTCGCACAATTCGTGGCCGATGATATCGATCGATGGCTCATTTTATAGGTCGATACAAAGACTGAAAATGATTCTAAGAGCATCATCCAAAAAAATCAACGGTTACCTAGAAAACTCAAGAAAAGTCATACCACCCCCAAAACACAACCCATGGGGGAACATTGGTCCGTTATATCTCAAAAATGAAACCACATACAGAAGTTGTTGATAGCTTATTGTATAGGTAATTTTATCTTCTACAAGATTGTAATAGGACGTTTTGTTGTAAAATTAAATGCAAGCGAGTTATTGCATAAAAACAAAACCAATCTCTTTTTCAAGATGGCGGGTCTTCCCTAACCTCAAAAATCCCAAAAACTCGTTTTTATGATCAGGAGACGTAGCCAAACAGAATCCATAAAAAAAATTTTGTCCATCGAAAAATGCGATTTGATTTCCTAATTTGACTGGGATACGTGTCGACTAAGAATTTTAATATTTTGCCGTCGCTCGTCTTACATTCAAAGTATGGTAAGGACGAGCTTCTTAGCCTAAAAAAATGAATATCTGCATATTCATTGAGTGGGTCGTCATAGAATCTATTAAGGAGTTATAATTATCGGTGTCAGACTGGGAAGAATATGCGTGCTGATGGGAGTTATTTGAGATAGTATCAATTTGTTCATTGTTTGGGATGAGCTTGGGTAATTGATTGGATCGGAATAGGGTTTGGAGGTTTTTGAAACATGGAAGTTTCTTTGCATATTGTTTTGATTTGTTTGCATCGATGGAGAAGGGGTATTCTGATTTAACGGTCTTTTACCAAACAAATGGTTGTGGGGTTTTGGTCTATTCATATAATGTATTCCTCTCGAACGAATGCTTTGATCGATATCCATTGGTTCAGATCTATTATTTAGAAACGGTTTCGGACCAAGTGGTCGGGGTGGAACAAATTGTCTTTTTTGTTGAAAGGGATTATGCTGGGTATACTGAGGTGTTTGGTAGAAACGTGGTGGTACGTTTGGATAATGTTGTGGGATATGTGGTAATTGTGGATAAAAGGGTTGCGGTTGTTGTGTGAGGTGAATTGGTCTACGATGTAGTGGTGTTGGAGCTGGTTTTCTATTGCTAGGAACATAAGCATGTTGTGAACGGAAGCTTTGATTTTCAAGCTTTTGACATAGGTACAGAGCTTGTGGAAGGTCAGCGGGTTCTCTTATACCCAGAAGTCTGGATAAGTCCCCTCTAAGGCCTAAGGTATCTAAAGCCTTCTCTCTGTACGTTTCTATCAGTATGTGCATTGCATCTGGAGCAATTTCCATGCTTGAAATTTTGTGTAAAATCAAAGTCAAGTGTTGGTATACAGATTGGTAATATTCTTCAACACTATAATTGTGACCTTGAGTCACAGTTGTCATCTGGTATTCTAGTGTACCAAGATCGCGTTTATCCTCGAATGGGTGGGCAAACATTTAGATATACACTCCCAATTCAAAGGGGTGTTATATGATTCTAGCACCGCATCTGCGTTGCCGACTATCTTGTTTCGAATAGTGTTTAAAATACCGAAGTATTAAGGAGTGCCTTTTTGACTATTGTAGAGGTTGAGGATTCTCTCAACGCTCTTTCTCCATGAACTATATTCACCTGGATTTCCAGAAAAGTCTCTAAGACTTCGAACTACATTTGGTATTTTTTCGAGCTCGTTTAGGTTTTCGACAAAGTTTGCGTCTATGGTCTGTTCTACTCCTTTGTAGAAATTCGCGTGCGGATTGATAATCGCTTGAACGATGTCTTTGCATTGTTCGTTGCACACTTCATGTAATTTATATATCTATAATTTGTTAAACTTAAGACATTGTGTAACGTTAGGCCCCCTATGTGCCAACAAATGTAAATTTATCATAGTATCATATTAGTTATAAGCCAGATTGTATATATTATGTTCAATAAAAGAAATTGAATTGAATTGAATTCGTTGCACACTCTTGTGACGATACTTGTTACGAGAGTTTCAAGTTCTGGTGAAGCCATTACTTGGTTTCGGGTGGTTGGGTTTGGTGGAGGTAAATTGAAATTGGGAAGTTGAATGTTGCTAAGGTCTGCAGAATTTAAAGGTAAGTTTTCTATAGTGGGATTGGGCGTGGTGCTTCGTTTTTCTTTTCTAGTCTTAGGAATTTTGAAAGTTAAAAAAAAAAAATTTTGTTAAAATATTTTAGTATCGTATTGCTTAGAATCTAAATATTTGATAATTAATTTCACTTTTAACGTTTTACTTTCTCTATAAATTTTGTTAAATTTTATTTCGTCCAGAAATATTTTTTTTAGTCTTATAAATTTTGAAAGTAAAAAAAAAATTTGAGTTAAAATATTTTAGTATCGTATTGCTTAGAATCTAAATATTTGATAATTAATTTAACTTTTAATATTTTACTTTCTCTATAAATTCTGTTTAGTTTTATTTTGTCCAGAAATAATTTATTTTAGGCTTTTTTATATTAATTTTGTTTGAGTTTTATTTTATATAGGATCTGACTATTTTCACTTATATTTAAATCTTAATTTTATGTCTTACGTTAGTAGTTTCAGGCAGATTCCACGCTGGTAGGTTGCTGTTTGTCCTTTTTACAATGTTACTGGGGAAGCTGTCCTACACTCCCTCGTGGTACAGTTTTTCTTTAGATTAACTGTAGTAGTTCCTTGGTGGGTGTTGTTTTGAATAACTATTGGTTGGGATGGCCTTTTTCTCCTTTTTTGCTTTAAGCACACTTTTGTTTTAGTGCAGGATTAAAGTTCTATAAAACCAAATTTAACACTCGCGGAGAGCTTCTTTAGGTCGACTTTTTGCGGAGTTATTTATTCTTAAAACGTACACGTTGGGTTTTTCTTGCTAAGTTTCACTCGCGGCGAACTATTTTAGGTCGGCTTATGTTTGTGAATTAACACGTGGCGAACTACCTTAGGTCGACTTACACTTTTTACTTAGCTTAAACACGTTGGGCGCCAGTTAAATTTTCTTTTATTGAAATTCCATAAAAAAAAATATTTAAGTTTTTTTTCTTTTTTATCTTATTTATTTTATTGATTCATTAACTTAAATCGTTGAGTAGAAAATTATAACTGACTTAGAATAAAAATATCGTTCTTAATGTTAGCTATCGCACTTCTACCTTTCTTAACCTAAATCGCTGACGCAGGTCTCTGGATGTCGCTGTTACTGACCGATATCGAGGTCATCCGCTGGAATCCGATATCGCACGATTGTACTGACGGAAATCGATGTGGAAATGCAGAGAATTGTTATTGCGGTGTTTGCAATTTTGTACGCTCGTGTTCAACGTATTTCGGTTTAACTGGTTGGAAATGCAGACATCTATTATTGCGGTGCCTGCAGTTTTGATTGCTCGTGTTAATATTTGTGAGCCTAACTTATACAATAAAGCACACATAGGGTTATATGCAAAAAGATGAGTTCAAGCTGTTTTCTCACTTTTTTGAGAACTTTCTTAGCTTCATATGCAAACAAAAAATTACTGGCCAAGTTAGATCTCATGTGGTGAGTTCAATCTCACAGTGATGAAATCGATCTGATTTTGAAAGCCCTAATGAGATAGAACTCGGTTTGCTATGCAAAAAGGTGAGACAACAATTGATTCCGTGAGATCGATCTCACAAATTATTGAGCATGGGTTTTCTCTTACTCAGCTCATATACAACCGTCAAGATACCAGGATTTCAGCTTAATTTTATTACAAATAAAGTTTATTAAAATTGGAGCGAAGAACTTTATTTGGAATTTTGTAGAGAACAGGATATTTTTCAACTTTGTTTAGTGATTTTTGAAGAGCTGTATTTTTGTGGTAGGTGGCCGTATTGCAATGAAAGAAAATTCATTTTGCGGTTTCATGTTTCCTGTATGGAGGATTGTTGGCAAATATTCTTTTAAAGTGAAATGATACGCGACAAAAATTTTCTATTTTCTTGGATTTTTTTTATTTGATCACTAATATTTAAGCAAATAATGACAACATACAAAACTCAAACTTGAATGAGTACCTACCACGTACCTAAGAAAACCTTTTAAAATTGTGTAGGATTATGTTTTTACATTTTGTCGTTAGAAAATAAAAGTAAAAAAAATTGAAAACCCGTTCAATAAATTAACATCAAAACTTACAAGAATATTTGAGGTATATTAATATGAAAATCTGCAAACCAACACCAGGTAATAATTCAATACAAAAAGGGAAACAAATAAGCAAGAGACAATCACAAAAATTATTTTTTTTTTGTGATTTTCTAAACGGCGAAAGAAAATCCATAAAATCCTTAAGAACTGCTTAGAATACATATTCCAGTTTTTAGAACAGCCCTTCAATTTTGTATTTTGTCACTATTTGCTTAAATATTACTGACCAAAGACTAAGGTATCTCCTTCAGTTTAACTCAGATATCTCAGGCAAAACAAAATTGAACACCAACACAAAATAAAGTTAAGTGAAGCTGAAGCTGAAAAAACATGTTACATGACTTATGCATTCAATTGACTTAAAAATTTAAATTCAAAAGAAGTTCACACCTTTATGAAAATAAAAAATATTTGTCTTGCGCAAAAAAAATATTTGAAAACAAAAATAAAAACTAGAAAAATTAAGCAGTAGGATGTTTTTTGTTTCATCTCAAAAAACACTTAAAAATTTGTATTTAAATCTTGTTTTCTTAATTTTTTTGACTATCGCATTTAGCTTTTTAAACGCAATTTCATACTAACCACTTTTTCAATTATTTTCTTTCCGTTTGTATGTATATACACCAAATCAGTTTTTATAAACATATTATGTACATGTAGCATCACATTTCATTGCTTTAAACCCTAGTACTCGCAAAAGTTTACGAACATAATCTGACTTAATTTTAAACACCAATTTTCAGAGAAATTTATGATTTTTCGTCTTCTACGCGCTGCACAGAAACAACATTCACAAATATTTAAGACGAAGAGCTTTGAGATCGATCTCATATTCATCGAGTCAGAGGTGTTCAGAGCGAACTCTTTTTTTGCATATAAAATCGAGTCTGAGTTCGGCTCTGATGAATCGATCTCACATGTGAGTTCAAGCTCGTTAACTTGGACTCAGAGATCTTGCTCAACTTTTAGCATACGACCCATAATGTATATGTAAAACAAACCATCTTTCAAACGCATGTATGTAAATAGGGTACGAAGTAGCAAAGGACAATCGGCAAAAATGTATGGAAGGTGGTCTAGCAACCAATAACAACGAGACGTATGTCGTTGGAAAGGTATTTTTATGCGCTACAATAGTCACTATGGTGGCTCATTTCAAATCACTGTGTGAAATAAGTTATTCGTTAAACAACGTTTGGTTTTGGTACCATTAAGTGTGGACAGAATATATACAAACTGGTCTTACCAGTACTAATAAGATGCATGTCGTTGAAAAGGTATTTTTATGAACAATAATAGTTACCATAACAACTTATTTAAAACCACTGTGTGGAAATAGTTATTCGCTGTTTTAGGGAATTTTAGCACAGATAAAATGTATGGAGCATGAGTAGCAATTAGCGAATAACTTTTTTCACACAGTGATTTGAGTTAAGCTGCCGTATTGACTATTGTAGTACATAAAATTTTCTTTCCAACGACATATGTCCCGTTGTTATTGGTTGAACTTGCCATCACACTTTTTGCCCATACTAAAAAAAAAACATTTTTTTCACACCAAAATGAACCACAATATTTCATTAGTTTACGAATAACTTTTTTCACACAGTAATTTGAACTGAACTAATATAAAAGATATTGTAGGTAATGGAAATACCTTTCCAATGACATATATATTGTCGTTTTTTGTTACACCAGTTTTCATAAATTTTCCCCATACTAAATATATTTTATTCATACTAAAATGCACCAGAGCACAATCCTATTTAGCGAATAACTTTTTTCACACAGTGATTTGAAGTAAGCCTCCATAGCAACTATTGTAGTACATAAAAATACCTTTCCGACGACATATGTCTCGTCGTTATTGGTCTTGTAGACCGTTTTGTCCTATTCTCCTTTGACCTGCAATTGCGGGTAGCACATATTGAGTAACGATCATGAAAACAAAAACAATGACCACATACCTAGTTCCTAAAAAGAGAGAACAGAGAAGCAGATTGGTTTGTTTCCTTTTGTTTTTTTTTCGACCTCTTGAAGGAATAAGATAAAATTGTGCCTTTTTTCTGTGTATAGCTCTCCCATATGTTAGAGTAGTAGAGAAAATAATTTAAAAAGCTGTCCTTTCTCTTAAGAGGAGAGAACTTTTAAGATAGCTCTTTTTTTGCACGAATTTCGTTTTCATAGACATTTTTTTCCCATATGGATTCTACGTCTGTATAGTTTATTATCTGTGGTAACATTATGTTCTTCTTATATGTGCGCTGAGGGGTTCATTTAGAGTCTAAAAAAAAGTTTTCGACTTCCTAGCTCCATTGCGTTAACCGCCATCTTGAATTTAACGAAAATCGGTTTTTGTGAAATAACTCTCCTATTTTCAACTTTTGAGCAAAAATGTACCTAACAAAAGTTGTTCAAAATTATCAAAGTTAATTATCTACAACTTTGGTCATAATCTTTTTTGTCTCCGATTGATATTTTTCGACTAAATAAAAAAAAAACCTATTTAAAATTTTTTTTCTCGTTTAAAACGCATAATAAACAATTTTCAAGAAAAAATAAAGTTATTTATTTTTTTCGACTCATTAAAAGAGGATGACACAAGGAGTTTGAAAACAAGTTTTTGACCACCCACCCCTTTTAGGTTGGCCGCCATATTGTTTTTAAAGAAAATCGATTTTTGTAAAATAACTCGCCTAGTTTTAACTTTTGAGAAAAAAGTATTTAACAAAAGTTGTTCAAAATTTGATTATCTACAACTTTGATCAAATATTTTTTTGTGTACGATTGATATTTTTCGACTTAATTAAAAAAAAACCTATTTAAAAATGTTTTCTCGTTAAAAACGCATAATAAACAATTTTCAAGTAAAAAAAAAGTTATTTATTTTTTTCGACTCATTAAAAGAGGATGACACAAGGAGTTTGAAAACAAGTTTTTGACCACCCACCCCTTTTAGGTTGGCCACCATCTTGTTTTTTAAAGAAAATAAATTTTTGTGTTGTTCTGCTGCTGCTAAAGTTGGTGGAAGAGTTGCAAGATTGAACTTTATTTTTGACACAGATTTGGTGAAGCATTTGAAATGAAGCTTTTCACGTTAGCCAGTTAATTTTACGTTTCACCGATTTATCTAATAAATCTATTGGAAAGTAACTATCTAGTCTTGTCAATATTATAAGGCATTTTGCTAGCTTTTTTAATCTACATAGTTTAAAAATTCGCGCGAATTTTTTATTTTCACACCCAAATTGGTTCTCTCTTAGGCAAAATATTTTCTCCGCTCGCTACGCTTTGCGCGGATGCCGATAAAATATTTTTTTTTTATTTCAAATTTTAACTGATTGTAGATAGTATTTGATTGAAGATCTATTCTTGCAAATAAGTTTAGTTTAAATTTCTTATCAAGAAAACTAATCTATGTACCTACATATAAATTCGAATGCCACTTCTTTTGAGTGATACTTTTGCACATTCCGTTTTAATTTTATTAATATGACCCATTTTTTTCTTAAATTTTCATTGTCTGGATAATTATGCAAGGCACTTGATTTAGGAATCCGAATGAGATTTTGGTTTTTAAAGTCTATAAGGCACTAGCCCTACAATTTTTAGTATAGCAAATGTTATGCTAACACATTTTTGAGTTATATTTAATTAGATACAGGTGTTTTGTATCAGGAATGTACACAAGATTACTTCCTTTTCTTAAACCTTCACAAAACTCAATTTCGAAAATTAGATCACCGGTATTCGACATAATTAAAGCAATATTACAGCACGTTGCACTTGACACCCAGACCCAACTAAAGAATGAAAAGCTTACAAAATATTCTACAAGCATGATATAATCAATAAGCAGATTTAATCATCTTTCTAATGGTAAAAACTGGTTTTTGTAATTGATTTTTTAAAAAGGTACAGCATATTTTTTACTTCAAGGCATATGGCCTTATGACACTTTAAGAAAGTGTCAAAGGGCCATATATAAGAGGCATATGGCCTTATGACGCCTTGTAAAAGTGTCGTAAGACCATAAGACAATATGGCCTAAAGTCACAAAAAAATATGGTCTTATGACATTTTGGCAAAGCGTCAAAAGGCCATATGTTAAAATATGGCCATATGACCCCTTACGAAAGTGTCATAAGGCCATATTTCAAAATATGGCCTTATGACGCATGGCCTTATGTCACGGCACCAAAAAAACCCTATCTAATTTTTGGTGCTGTAACATAAGGCCATGCGTCATAAGGCCATATTTTAAAATATGGCCTTATGATACTTTCGTAAAGTGTCATATGGCCATATTTTAACATATGGCCTTTTGACGCTTTGCCAAAATGTCATAAGACCATATTTTTTTGTGGCTTTAGGCCATATAATCTTATGGTCTTATGACACTTTTACAAAGCGTCGTAAGACCATTTGCCTCTTATATATGGCCCTTTGACACTTTATTAAAGTGTATTTATACAGAGTGAGATAAGCTTGTTCGGATTTGTGATTCATTAGAACATAGATAAAAGGATAAACCTGAAATTTTAAAGTTATATTTTATAAATAAATTATGCTGAATTTATATGTAGGTACATAGATTAGTTTTCTTGTTAAGAAATTTAAACTAAACTTATTTGCAAGAATAGATTTTCAATTACATACATATCTACAATTAGTTAAAATTTAAAATTAAAAAAATATTTTATCGGCATCCGCGCAAAGCGTAGCGAGCGGAAAAAATATTTTGCCCAAGAGAGAACCAATTTGGGGTGTGAAAATAAAAAACTCGCTCGAATTTATGTTTTCTATTTTTTGCACAAATTCAAACGAATTTTTAACAGAAAACCTTTTAACGGAGGTAGTTTATTTATTTGCACTATTATTTCTTGCACTAACCATTTAGCCACTTTGTAACAGGAAGTGTTGATGTTATCAACAATGACAATCGGTGTCATTTGTTTTCCGATTTTATGAATTTTTGGTAGGGCATATAAATTAGCCAATTTTGTATTAGAAACAATTAAAAAATATATGATCATCAAATAGTTTGCCTCCCCCCCCCCCCCCCCAGGACAAAATCCTAGTTACGCCACTGGGATCAGTACCTTGGTTCGACCGCTTACCAAATGAATGGTGGTAAGAGACCGGAATGAGTTAAGCGTGGTACACATTATAAAACCTGAGTGTCACCCGTGTTGGATATCAAACAGAACTGATAATGTTTACATGCTGAATGATGGGTTGTCACTCACCACTGCTGCTCACAAAATTTTTTGATACTACGTGACAACCCTCGGTTTGTTTGGTAGTTGCTCGATGATATGTACACAATTTCATTCATAAGCCGTCATTCACGGAACAAAACACGAATTTTTATAGCAAACTAGCGGAAAAAGTGCAAACAAAATAAGAAATAGCTCGTGTGTGTCAAGTAAAAAAATGAATTAACACGTTTCGTGTCGGAAATAGCCTCGAAATAAAAAGAAAAAATGTATCGGAATTTCTTTGCCTGGCGCCCAACAGAACTGATAAGTGTGTACGCGAAACTTTTCACGCAGGTTTGAAATCCAACACGCGTGACACTCAGGTTTGATAATGTGTACCACACTTTATAAAAACTAAATATGTATTTCGAAAATTTCCCAATGCTGCTGAAAAATTCAAAGTTTTACCAGTAAATTTAAGAATTCCAAGGTTTTAAAACATGAATGTCCTACATTCATTGCATCAAAAATTTCAAAACAAACTAGTGCGTTCAGCATATTTGTTATTAGGGCCATTGGAGGGCAATACTTTTCTTGTTTTGAGAATATGAAGTCTGAATGTTCTTATTATATAAAGGACAATCGGCAAAACTGTATGTTTATGTTTATGTTTATGTTTATTGTTTATTCATCAATCAGAGTGAACTCTTACAGACTATTACAAAAGTGTTTAAAAATAGATAAATAAGTAAAATAAATAAATAAAATAAATTATATACACACGGAAAGAATTCTTGGATCATATCACGAAAAATGAGCTGCAAATTACGAAAAATGAATCCCGATTTATACCTTGGCTCGGGATTTCGTAATTTACGACTATTTGTTTGCAATTTGCAAAACTGAGCAAAATGAAGATATTGATACTCAAAAATCGTATATCAACCCTCTTTAAGTATCAATTATGCTATCGAGGGAAAACAAAAATATCGAACAACAAATCGAAATTTGATCCTAATATTCCTCAATTGCAAAATTTGTAAATTTGCAAAAAAGATTTGTGATCACCACTTTTATTTCGTGATATTGCGCCACTTGGACACATAAATTCCTGCTCTTACCCTTCATTTTACAGGTATACACATTTAATTTAATTTAGGTATTCGAAATAAATACTTTACGCTTGACTCTACTTGGATTTGAGCTCGCAACCCTCCAGTTGCGGAGCGAGCATGCAACCACCAGGCCAATTTGCATTACAGATTGTTGGTGTCACACATTGATGATTAGATACCTGCCATGTTGTGGTGCTTTATTTCTTCGAGAAGTAAATTGCGACAAGAAAGTCGTGATTTAGAAATATTTTGTTGGTTATTTGCAACTATTCTCATGGAGTTGCGAATTACGACAAATAAAACGTAATTCAGTGACTTTGCAATGTTAATAACTAAATTTTTATCGCAAATCAATATTTATAAATGCTGTTTTCGATATTATGCTATTGGAGAGTAAATTACGCCAAAACAGTTGTATTTTGCTATGAAAAGTACAAACTTGAATCATGGATTTTAATTGCAAATCACGAAGAAACAAATTTTGTAAATTGCTACGTTTTGACTTTTAAATTACCAGTTTTTGTATTAATTTGGGATTAAAATGTCTTGATTTACGAATTAAACATGATTCGTAAATTGCAACTGCAAATTTTTCAATTGGTGATTTTTCAATTCTTTCCGTGCATATATTGAAAAGCATATGATAAATAACATGCAAATCTTGTAAGAATAAATTAAACAGAATAACATTGATGGATATAAAATGTAAATTTAAATAAAAAACAAAAAATTTAAGGATACATTTGTAGAGTGATTATTAAATCTTTTTTGAAAACATCTCTGGACACATTTGTAAAAATATCAATACGATCAATCACAGAATGGAAGGTGGTCTAGGAACCAATAAAAACGAGTCGTATGTCGTTGAAAAGGTAATTTTATGCGCTACAATAGTCCCTATGGCAGTTCATTTCAAATCACTGTGTGAAAAAAGTTATTTACTAACCAAGGTTTTGTTTTGGTACATTTCAGTGTGGAACAAATTTATACAAACTGGTCTTACCAATACCAATAATATGTATGTCGTTGAAAAGGTATTTTTATGAACAATAATAGTTTCCATAGCAACTTATTTAAAATCACTGTGTGGAAAAAGTTATTCGCTGTTTTAGGGAATTTTGGTACAGATAAAATTTATGGAGCATTTTTTCATACAGTGATTTGAACTGAACTACTATTAAAGGTACTGTAGGTAATGGAAATACATTTCCAATGACATATATATTGTTGTTATTTGTTTGACCAGTTTTCATAATTTTTGCCCATACTAAATATATTTTATTCATACTAAAATGCACCAGAACACAATTCTATTTAGCGAATAACTTTTTTCACACAGCAATTTGAAGTAAGCCCTTATAGTAACTATTGTTGTTCATAAAAATACCTTTCCAACGACATATGTCTCGTCGTTATTGGTCCTGTAGAGCGTTTTGTCCTATTCTTCTTGAATTGTTTGATTTAAAAGATTTATGAAATTAACTTTTTAAAAAACTAAAAATGGTACAAATAGTACTGAAAATTGAGAATACTCTGGAAAAGTGAAATAGTACTGAATTCAGTACAAAAGTAAGCCTTTTTGCAACTATGATCTAAATCTTTGATTCGATGTCGCTGTGCAAATGCTACCAACTTTAAGGCGAAGTTTTTCAGTTTTACCAACACTAAAATGAAAATTGGGCAACCGATTTTCAACTTTTTTTATTTGTTGTTATGCTGTCAAAAGCGCTGTTCACGTTGTAATCTATTTCAGATGATTTTTGATGTCAAAGTTTTCTATGCTGTCAAAGTTGCCATGTCAATCTGTTTCTCGCATATCAAATTATTGTTGTCAGAACAAAAATAATATAAACCTCTTTTTCCCAATACTTATTCTTCATTCCTGCTTCATACTCTGCACTGTCAAATCCGTGCTGGCTTCAATAGCTACAACGCCTTGTAGTGGACCATGAAATGTGCAAAAAATTAACTCTCATGATAGTATAGGGTCTATATGCAAAGCTAATAGTAAATTATTATCAACAATTTTTTTAACTAGTATTCAGCCCAATAACTAAACTCCAATAAGATGAAAATTTCTTAAAATAAGTCCTTAACGTTAATACTTACTTAATGTTCTTGTTGCAAGCGCGAATCCTGTACTAGCTACGGCCTTTCGCATTTTGCATAAATAATAAAATCTTGTCGACACCTACTTAAAACAAAAATAAAGAATTCGCCTCTTTGTATAACGAGGCCAAAACTTGAAATATCCACAGATGCAAATGGAGGAAGAATGAAAACAAAACAACCATATACCGATATGGTTGTTTTGTTTGAAAATATCACATTTATCTAACAAAAAGTAGTAAATATGTAAGTAGGTAGGTAATTGCAAATTGCACGTTATTAATGGTACTGATATCCGCTATGATTTATTAAGGTGCGGTAGAGTAACTTTTAATTTGATTTGCTATGTATTGCAATTAATTTAACTAAGTAAAACCAGTTTTAAAGTTTATTACTTCAAACCTTATTAGACTTATCAGTTCTTAATTTTGCATACTGTTAACCATTGTATGAATCATAAATATGAAAATTGTCTCTTAAGTTTTTACTAGTTAGGTTATTGAAAAATTAAAGCCAGCAACAACCCAAAGGACTGATTTTTATTTAAAACTCATTTATTTCATTATCATCAAACCTTGTTAAAGCTGAAACTAAAACCATCCGGTGTGCGATTCAGTGAAAGCTTCCCGGGTGGTTTAAAGTTATGAGATTTTGGAGTTGTTGGCTGGTATTGGTGTGGCTGATATTGCTGAAGAGGTGGCTGGTAGTTTCGATGGTTTGATGGTGGCTGAGGTGGGCTATATAGTTGTGGTGCATAGGATGGTTGTTGACCATAGCCTGGATTGTTAAAGCGTGTGTCATAGCTTCCATCGTCATACTGGTTGTTGGGAGTTTGATATTGTGGTTGTGCTTGGTAACCCGGAGTTGGTGCTGCTTGTGGTGGTGCGGGAGGGGGAACTGGTAAATGGTCACCAGTTGGTTGAAAACTAAAAAAAAACTCAATTTCAGCAGTTTCGAGCAAAAACAACACGAATATGTGTCAGATAAAAACGTTTATAAATTATATAATTATTCAGAAGACACTCTTTTTTAACTGTTAATTACCGTTATTTATTCAAATTATATTGAACAATTAAATTTATTCTGTGAAAATTTACCCGTTTTTCCCAGCAGTGTAAGAAATTGTGCGGCGCTGTCCAGTTGGATCTACGTAGCTATAACTTCCATGGCGAGTTCCATCAGAATCTGTTTCTTCTTTAAAATTTATTCCATCTTCTTGGCTATATGCAGCACCAAATTTTCCATTTCCAGATAGATATCTTTGTTCGCTTATTATAGCTACAGGGCGCTGATTTTGTCGATATTCTTGACAAGTTGTGACTACCACAAAGGCAGATATAATTGCCTGCAATTAATGAGTGTATATGTAGGTATATTGTGTAGCACAATGCACAATAGAATATTTTTACTCTTTTCACATTAAAAACCACTCACAATTCCAAACATCCCGTATTTAATTTCAATTGCAATCAAAGACTGCTCACACTTTTCTTATTTATGAGCCTCTTTTTAATGCTAAGCAATTTTTTTGCAGCAGCCAACCCCACTAAACTAGCCTCAAAAGTGTGTACACGATTGCTTTTATACTCCGGTACGAAAAACCTTGGAAAGCCAACAAATTTACTTACACATATTGGCAATGGGAGCAAACAAGAAACTGATCAAGTATTTTTATAGGGGTGGACACATTATACAAACATAAACCTGCTTATATGTATGCAGCAGTAGCCGAAAGTAAGACAAGTAAAATGTTTACTTCCACCCGGAATCAACAAAAGTTGATTCATTAAGTTAACTGTAATCAAGTTTATCAGTTATTGTAGAAGGAACAATATTTTTCTGTACGTAAAAACCTGGTTTTTAGTTTAAATTCAAATTTATTTGCTTAAACCTAGGAAGGAAAATTCATCCTGCACCTATAGAAATTCACTGCAAATGTTTAATTTTATTTTACTCTCAGCTAAAAAAAAAATGCCATGATTTCAGCCAGGACAGGAAACTGACAAAATAATTGAAACAAAACTAATTCCGCATTTACAATAAGAAAAGAATAATCGAAACCATTTTTGTTTTTGTCATTATACCAGCAGCTTTCCAGTCGTGTAAAAGGGGCATAAATCCATGCTTTAATGACATTCATTCGCACGAAATTAAATAATGGCACCTTACCTTGATGCTCTGTTATTATACTGGCAAGAACGAACAGGTTTGTTCCTTATTGAGTACTGTAATTTTTTGCAAAATAGTGTCAACAGAAATAATATGTATTTACTCCAAACATTTCGATTACGTCATAAATGGCAAGAAGATGGAGTAAATGGAAGAAAATCGAATATAAAAAGTGTGTCAGTTACATATATGATAACAAGGCGGATTATTGAACTATTTATATACATATATATCTGTATAGTCTAAGAGCCGACAGCAAATTTTGGGAGTGGTGGTATAACCAAAATCGGAGTATGAGGGATTATAGGTACATGTATCGTGATATCAAATAGTAAAGTCTGGCAGGTTTTGTTTTCAGCCTTTGGGAGGGGTGGGGGGTTATAAAGTGCTAGATCCCCTGATTTATTTTCAGGGTTATAACCTCTTTCATTTATTTTTAAAAAATTGGATATGATTCCCTGTCATTTTTCCTTAGCATAAACACCATAATCTTGATGGTCCGATCAATAGAACTCAAGATATAACCATTTTACGTGAACCTTATCATCCCTTTTTTGGAGATTTTCAACCAAACAAAAAATTAACAAATAAAGTCTCCACAAAAACGCCAAAAAGGTTTGCTGAAAAAGGTAAAATAATGGGTCCTATTTATCGGATTACCAAGATAAAAGTCTTGAAACTTAGGGAAAATGACAGAACATCGTATCCAATTTTTTAAAAGTGAATTGAAGTTCTAATGACGCTACCATATAAATAGAGAACTACGAGGCTTTTAAACCCCTACCCCCACCAAAGGCTGAAAACAAAACCTGCCAGACTTTCATATTCCAAATCATAATACATGTACCTATAATCCCTCATACTCCAATTTTGGTTATACCTCCACTCCCAAAATTTGCTGTCGGCTCTTGGTCTAGTAGGTATAGGTACCTGTAGTCTCATAAGAAAATTATCAAAATTGTTCTAAAAGTAAGGCCAATTATTTGTTTTTGTTTTGGACATCGTTGCCTCTAGTATACAAGTCAGGCTTTATTTATAAAAGTGATGTCTAAAAAATTTCTTATTTTTGATTTTAAAATAAAGGAAAGTGAAATCTGTCTGCGAATAAAATTCAGTCCATGAACGGTCAACGTTTGAAATACATAAATGAAGATACCTAAGCTTTAAAGAAATTGCAATCATTAGCCGTGTTTTATTATTGCTCATAACATAACCATAACCCATGTGGTTCACCTCGTGAAAATAAAACGGTATGGGTTGGTACGAAAACAATGCTATATACCTATATCTTTTTCTTATGTTTACTTATTTTGTACGTAAAGCCTAAGCCCGTCTCTTTTCCAAACACTGCTGACAAAGTGCTGACATGATTCACAGTAAATGGCCACCTGCCAGTCAAGATGAAAACTTGTATCTAGGTTGTTGAAATAAATCTCGATAGAAGCCTGAATTCCATATTGTTTAAGTAATACGTGTTAAAAGATAACCTCGACCCACACGCAACACCCGGAGATAATAAAACGTTTTTCCAATATTATTGTTGGTAGATATCTACTTGTTTCTTGAACTGCTTTATTGTTCTGATCATCTTAATATTAATATCATTATGAACTATGCTTGAGGATAATGTATTTTTGTTCAGTTCTGAGAGTGCTCAATCTAGTTCAAATTTATTTGTGTGAACTATATCAATCGTTCAATATGGTTGGTGTCTCAAATTTCATAATAAATATGTATATATGTACGTAAATACGCCTGTGGCATGAGCCGGTTCAAGTTTCAGCACACTGAAACTCCATATACAAAAAGAAAATATAAATTTTGTGTGTATTTTATCATACTACGTTTTCACCAAAAGATTTATGTGGTGTTTTCACCGGATGAAAAGATTAAAAAGATGATTAACTCTGAGAGCACACTTCAAAAGCAAATGGGGTTTCTTTTTTTCTTATGAAGTGGAAGTGAGATATAATAATTTTTTTGTGTCAAACAGTGAAGAACTGAATCCAGCCACGAATGAATCCTTCAGCGCCATATAAGAATGGCGTTTTCTATTGACACCTGGTAAGTTGCTTTCCACACCACCTGCATTTCAGCACATGAACCCTATCTGGGGGATAAAATTTTTTCCAATTTGACGTTCAATGTATTTCCCATAAGAGAAAAGCAAAACAGAGTCATATTCATGTTACTTTTTCTAATAACTTTTGTATAAACAGATACAACTTTTATGATTGCAATAGAATAACAAAACATGTAAGTTTACAAATCTAGCAAAAAATAAATCAAAACTGACGCCTCAAATGCTTCAAATTTAAGATGAAAAATGTAAACAAACTACCTCTACAACGCGAAACAACAACACCATTACTCGTTTGAGAAAAAAGCAACACAGAGACGTAGCCAAGATTATTTAGAACATGAACAGTTTTTTGTTTTCTTTGTTAATAATGTTTGTATTGAAAATGAAGATTTTTAAATACATATCAAAATTTTTGTTTGGAATGGAAATTTCTTGCATATATATTTTCCAATTTGATTACAAAAAAAAACTTTTTCAAGTATTTTTACCTACGTACAGAATTTTTTGGTTTGGAAGTATGTAAATATTTTAAATGTTTCTTCGTTATACCGAATTTACACGACTGGTGAAAAGCTGCCAGTATAATGACAAAAATACTGAATTTGTCCATTCTTCTGTTATTATTTTGGTCATTATATTGCCAGTTCCCCAATCGTGTAAATGCAGCATTAAGATTAAGACGCAGGCATGATTGAAGTGTTATTATTCCTGATATTTTTTGGAGGGTACATATTTTGAAAATAAGAATTGTAAAAAATTAAACGCAAAATTTTATTTATTCAATAAAGGGTGTTATTGACCTCATGAGCTTCGCTAGTTTCTAAACACAAAATATATTTTATTGATCTTTTGCACAAACAGTGTACAAATATTTGTACTCCTTTTTTCTCAAGAACACAAATACACATAAACGCAATACATAAATATATAGAAATACTTTATACCTACATCTTCATATAAACTACTGCAAAGTTTCGGTGACGTAAGAAAACAGTTGTAAAATATATAATATAAAAATCTTCATAATTGACTCTTGTCTATCAAACCCCTTCCCTGACTACGCACATGACACCAATTTTGCTTACGACATAAATCCATTTTGGAAAGCAACAACAACAATACAGGTTTGTTTACATATTTCATCTGCAAAATATAGGAAGTTATACATAAGTTTTGATACATATTCTTCTTGATTAACTAACTCACATAAATTCTTTTTCTATTGCAACTATAAAATAAATACGTGTTCATAGAAAATTAATTACCAAAAGTAATGTTTTTCAGACCTTTTTTTGGTTTTCTCTTATGGGAAATACATTGAATGTCAAAATGAAAAAAAATGTATCCCCCACATAGGGTTCACGTGCTGACTGCTAGGTGCCGTGACTCCATTCGCCAATATCTATATTATACCCGCCGGCCGACCAACCAAATCTTGTCAATATTTCCAACCACTTATGCCTTTCACTTGACATCAAGCTGCCAACACTAAGAGCCATATTTCGCACTCGTCACAATGAAAGGACCAACACTTCCCCCATAACAATCAATTTCTTTTCATCGTATGAAAGGAACCATTTACTAGCAAAAATTGCCGAATTCCGCAGAACACATAAACGACAACTCATACTTCGCGACGTGGGAATTGAATCCGAAAATCCCATTTATATCCGCGAATGTTTGACGAAGAAAAACCAACAAATTCTTCATGCTGCACTGAATCTTAACACACAAAAATTAATAACAACAATCTTCACATCTCGTGGCATCGTGAACATAAAACATCAAGTGCGTGGTGATGCTGTCATAATAAACAACATTGAGAGCTTGACAGCGGAGTTTAATGATGTCAACGATGAACCAGCAGTGTTGCTAGTAATCGTCGAAGATAATGCCGATAATACAGAGTTGCCTATTAAATAATGCCGATACTGCAGTGTTGCCGATTAAGTAGGAAAACTTATTTATGAATTTGTAGGAGCTTTAACTAATGCCTTGTTTTTTATTTATTTATTAAAATTTAAGTGTTTCACTATTAATTAGTTTATTTAAAATAATTCTAATTTGTAATGTACTTATCAATTAATTACCTTTTTCTTTCATTCTTTGGCTTATATTCTAATACATTTTTCTTTTTGAAATTTTTTATTTAGTAAAAGTGTTGCCAGTAATCGTCGAAGATAATGCCGATAATACAGAGTTGCCTATTAAATAATGCCGATACTGCAGTGTTGCCTATTAAGTAGGAAAACTTATTTATAAATTTCTAAGAGCTTTAGCTAATGCCTTGTTTTTTTTTTTATTTATTTATTAAAATTTAAGTGTTTCACTATTAGTTAGTTTATTTAAAATAATTCTAATTTGTAACGTACTTATCAATTTATTACCTTTTTCTTTCACTCTTTGGCTTATATTCCCATTCTAATACATTTTTCTTTTTGAAATTTTGTTTTTTAATAATTCAATTATTTTTTTAATAATTTTATATTTAATGTTTCTTGGTGTTTTAACTTCAAACTTAACTTTTTTAACAGCACAACAATTTACCCGAAGCTCTCTTTCAGCGATGGCATTTTATACCAATTCATAACATTTCTATAGTTTCTCTGTTCTTCTTGGTTTGGGGTTTATTATTTCGTAAATACCAGAGTTGAGTAGTAATCATTACAAAAGAAATCAATTACGATTACATGTAATTTGTAATGAAAAAGTTCAATTACTGATTACACGTAATTGTAATTGAAAATTTCAATTACAAATTACATGTAATTGAAAAAAAACAATTACTTGATTTAATTACATGTAATTGGAAAAAAGTAATTGAACAAAAAAAAGTAATTGAAAAAACCTGTAATGATTACCTTTTTTGTAATCATTACACACAAATGTAATTGATTACAAAAAATATCAATTACATTTAATAATATGTGAAGAAAACCTTTTAGACCAGGCAAAATAGCTCAAATCGTATGGGGAACCTTGAAAAAATTAATTCATGGAATATTAAAATTGGAATCGACGCAGAATTGCAACCTATAACATATCCAAAGTTCCCCAAAATCCCAAAATTCAAATGATTTTACGTACTTCAATGGCTATTATACAAGCGCGATTTTTAATTTGTTCATATCTTGGGTATAAACCTTTCTAACAATCTTAAATTTATGCCTATTCTCCTAACGATCTTTAATGTATGCCTATTCTCCTTAAATGAACATAATATATGGTACGCAAAGATTTTTCCTTCACATTGTGTTAAATGTAATTGATATTTTGTGTAATCAATTACATTTGTGTGTAATGATTACAAAAAAAGTAATCATTACAGGTTTTTTCAATTACTTTTTAGTCTTCAATTACTTTTTCCCAATTACATGTAATTAATTGAAAATTTTCAATTACAAATTACATGTAGGTAATTGTAATTGAAAAATTCCAATTACAATTACATGTAATTGTAATTGGAAAAAGTCAATTACCGATTACATGCAATTGACCCTGTAATCAATTACAAAATGTAATAATTACTACCCAAATCTGGTAAATACTATGATGGCGGGTGAAAGAAATGGTAATATAACGATTTCCGATGATGGGGGCGCTTATGCAACTAAAGTCATGGTAAATGTTTTAACCGCACAAAATAGGGGTTTTAAAGTTTGCCATTTTAATGCGCAGTGTGTGTGGTAAAATCGACGAATTTAGAGATTTGTTTGAAAGTTCCGAAGTTGATGACATTGCTGTTTCAGAAACGATGTAAACGACATGTTTTATTCCATGGTAGGTTATAGAATGTATAGATAGATAGATAGATATAATGTTTATTATTCGAAAAAGAAATTATTTACAATGCAATTAAAAAATTAACAATAAGGCAGTGGAAAAAACCGTGTGCCTGGGTTGACAAACTGAAATGACTTATGATAAAATATGTTTACTTTTATATTTAATTATGTACGTTGCTAACTTATAGGGTTATTTATACATTTTCAACAATTTATTATTAAGTGAAAAAAGAATTTATTACAATGAATAGACATAAACTTCAAGGGGATTGTGAAACAATCTCTACCATTGCTGAAAATGATTAATGAAATGCCACCTGTATGCTTAAGCATTTTTTAAAAACAAGTATAGGTCCATCCAACTCCTTCCACTAAAAATGTCTATAAAATCAAAGTAGGAAAGAAATACCTTACCGAAGCAGCGTTTGTGCAAACCAGCAAGTATATGGCATCTGCCTACGAAATGATAAGTATATTCAACTTCACGCATGTTGCAAACCGCATTAGTGCCACGTCTCTAAAATTGAAATAGTAAAGGCAAAGCATCACATCTGGCTTTAAAGATCAGAATGTATATAGAGTAGATTGATTTGAACGGATTGGTGGAGGTGTTGCATTGTATGTCAAGGAGGCGCTGAAAACCAAGGTACAATTTTAATCTCCACCCAATAGTTCCTTTCAATGTCTTTTTATTGAAATTACGAGTCACCACGATAAACTTTTATTAGGCGCTGTTTATAGACCCTATTTAAATATTTATCTATCCCTTTTTTATCTTATTTAGAAGATAATAGTAAATTATTTCCAAATATCGTCATTTGTGCTGATTTCAATTGCAACATAATTGTAGACAATAGTTGACTGAGAGTATGAAAACTTTCAACCTTCATCCAGTAATCGTTAGCAATCCAACCTACTTCACGCAAAGTTCAAGTACTCTTCTTGATATTTTTTTGTGACCGACATTAATAAAGTAATCCTGTAGATTTGTTAAGATTTAGATTTATTTTTATTCTCATTTTACAAATGTTTACAAATATATGATACAATCAATTAAATGGCTTTGCCGTCTCCCTGATTGACAATAGCCCTGTTTTTTAGTGCACTTTTATCTTCGCTTAGAAAAAAGTAGCATGTTAATTACAACAACAAACTGGTATAATTCCGTATTGTTGTTGTATTTAACATGCTACTTTTTTCTAAGCGAAGATAAAAATGCACTAAAAAACAGGGCTAATGAACGTAAATCCTTCTATTTTGTATACATTAAATAAGTTACAGCTATCATTTAAAAAAATATTCGTTTATAATCCTGTTTCTATAACTAAGTGCCACTTTACAAAATTTGGATAATTTAGATATGTTTGCTTCATTTAGGAGGTTTAGGGTTTCGTCATCCGTGAGAAAGTCGCTACCCAATATGTATCTTCTGGTTTCCCTTAATACCGGGCATCTTCCCACAAATTGTAAAATATCTTCACGCTCTGCCATATTGCACATGTTTCAAAGTATTGGTAATTCTTCACGATGCGGTATAAAATTAAAACTAAGAAGCTCACCTCTTAGCCGGAAAACAGTTGAAATTTGATCAATGGTGTAATCATCTCGAAAATAAATAGTTACGTTCGTTAAGATTATAACTCAGTTTACTGTAGATCATTCGGTGTAGTGAATTTGATGCCACTTCTTTGTAATAGATTTCATCTAATCGAGACATCATCGTATACATCGTTGTCTTCCAAGAACTCCATTCACTAGCGATTAATTCAACACCAGCAACAGCATCTTGTGAAAGTTCCATCCAGTCTTTACACCATCCTGTCTTGGAGTGTATAGCATGAAGAGGCGCTTATTTTGGGAGACGATTATTCGGCATCTTAAGTACTTTATCAATGTAGTCGACTTGAAGTTTTAATTTTTTGACAAATAGTGGAGACAGTCCCGTTTCCAGCAATATCATGCAATTCGGAGTGCTAGCGGCCAAGCGAAATATTCGTTTGATATAGTACCTGAGGAGTTTTTCCACTGGTTCATATTTTTTACCATCCCACACTTGAGCTGCATAGAATAGAATGGATTGAGATACTGCCTCAAAAACTTTATATTTACTGCTATGTGCAATAGCCTTGTTGGTGAAACACTCCCGCCATGCAACATTAATAGCTGTCTTAGCTTTCGAATGCTTATCGGTGAGATGTCTATCCATGTTGAGGTTTCTGGTGAAGTATATTTTTTTTTAAATTTGATATTGGAGATTTTCAACGTGTTTTTTCATGAAAAAAATAAAAGATATTATTTTGAATAACTTAAAAACACTTATTTTTAAGTTATTCAAAATAATATCTTTTATTTATGAAGTATACTCCCAAGTATTTGTACTCTTTCACAACTTCAATTTGTTCATTGTTCAAAGGCCATTGCTCGTTGGCACTTGACTTCCCTCCACCTTTTTTAAATATCATAACTTTCGACTTGTTTAGGTTGATCAACAACAAACTCCAAACTTCACGCTCTGCCAAAAGCAGAGTTTTTATAATGACTCCAGCGTCCTCAACACCTCCTGGTAATGCTTCAGTTAGATCTTCTATGAATAACGCGAACAAACTTGGGCTTAGCGCACAACCTTGACTTACTCCTGACTCCGTCGAAACCAATCCGATACAGTTTTGCCGTTCCAAACCACTACTTTGGTGTCCATGTACAAGTTTTGTAGTACTCGACCAAACTTAAGTGACATTCCTAATCCATGTAGCTTGAACATCAATGCATATCTGTCCACGGTGTCGAAGGCTGCTTACAAAAATGTAAAAAGTTTTTTATTTCTCGAAAGAAACCAGCCTGCGATGCTATTGAGTACAAATATGTGGTCTATTGTAGAGTAACCTGTTCTGAACCCAGCTTGAAACTCACTTAGTAGTTTATTTGAATCAATCCAAACGTTCAATCTTTCAAGTAGTATATTGGTAAAAATTTTATAAGATGAGCTCAAAAAGGAGATGCCTCTATAATATGACGGATCCTCTATGTTGCCTTTTTTGTGGATCGGGAAGATCAGGGCATCTTTGAATTGTTTAGGAATAACCCCATGTTCTAGAATTTGTTTGAAGACCCTTTACAATTGTTTAATTAGTTCTTCCGTTCCATATCTATAGAATTCTGAGGGAACTCTATCGGAGTATGCTGCCTTTCCATCGGATAGAGAATTTACAGATGCTTTAACCTCTTCTTGGGATATTGACTTGTCCAAAATGTCTTCATGGAAGCCAGGTGAAGCGTATTGAATCATGCATGGGTTTGTGGTGTCTGGGTTTAACGGAGGACTGATTACACCGTCTATACTCAGGATTTCGAATTTTTATTATTATGGTGTAAGCAAAATCATCTTCTACTCAACATAAAAAATGCAATGCTGTATCATTTTATAGAAGCTCTGTGCCTATTTTATTTAGTTACTCTGTAGATTCTGTCCTCTTGAATAGTTTAGAAAAAGTTAAAGATCTTGGAGTAATTTTTTACCGGACTTTATCATTCAGTGATCATGTTGATTATATAACGTCAAAAGCTAATTCTATGGTTGGATTTATTAAAAGCAATACAGTGGACTTTACCGATCCTCATGCTCTATTATCCTTATATAATGCATTTGTGAGATCTATTCTTGAATACTGCGATACTGTCCGGTGCCCCGCTTTCCAGGTGCAATCTAATCGTATTGAAAAAATCCAAAGGAGATATACGAAACTCATTTTTGTTAAAATGAGGTGGGGACTCTCACCAAGCTATGAAGCAAGATGCTTATTTTTAGGCATCTCTAGACTGGATAACCGCCGTTAAGCCCATGACATAATGTTTGTAAGAGATATCTTGTGTTATCATATAAAATGTCCAAAATTGCTAGCTTTAGTTCCATTATATGCTCCCGAGAGACTACTTAGACAATGGTATTTGCTTTTTCAACCTCACCATAGAACTTGCTATGGATTAAATGAACCTCTATCAAGATGTATAGCGAATTTCAACTCAATTTGCAACCAAATTGATTTAAGTCAACCTAGATTAATATTTAAAAAATCCTTAAATAACTTATCAATTTAGTGTTATATACTTTATAATGTTTTTTTAGTTATTTACTTTTATAAGCTGAATAATCTGTTAGCTTTATGCTTGTAGATCAAATAAATAAATAAATACCCATTTAGCCAGGCATATTATAGGTTTCTTGCCTGCATACACTCTTTGTCAAACCATGGTTCTCTATAAGTTTTCCTTCCCTGCCAATTATTTACCGATGCGTGATATGCCTCTTTTATACTGCTCTCGATTTTAGATAGGCTACTTTCATGTTCATGAACCAGCAGAAGTTAATCCAACTGTCTTCTATATATTGGGCCAGTTGAGTTTGACCAATGCACTTTCGGCATCAGTTCTAATTCTAAACTTTCTTCATGTTCCTCCTTTCTGCATTTAAATGACACAATAATCGGCATATGTTCTGAATAAGGTTTCTTTTCTACCTCGAAATTGGTAATAAAAGAGTTCCAATCACCACCTGTAATGCAATAATCAATGACAGAGCTCCCCTGCTTCCGAATGAGTGGCATAGTTCTAGAATTTTCACACCTCTTGCATTCTTAGTTGACTCCTTAGTCTTCCTATTTCACCCCATCCGTTCATTTTCAACACCACCTTCGTTTCCAACTCTCGCATTTAGAAACTAAAAAAATCATTAAATATGCACTTATTATTAAGTCCAGCTATATTGTATGATACAATTTTTAAAATCTTTAAATTTTCCCTACTATAATTATCTATTTTTAAAATTAGTTCTTTTGCAATTAATTGACGGGCAGACGGCATTACAACTAAAAGTTAGGTTGAGACATCAGAGATGTCGTGTGTGAACTGCTGGAATCAATTTGGTTTTTGCTCTGCCCCGGAACGCTTCCGTCAGAAATGTCATTCACCAACTGGTCTAACAATGACATTCCGCACCTTCCGTCAAATTTTAGATTATTGTCGCTGTTAATGCTATGTTTCCACCAAAGGTTTATCTCAGATTAGATTTAATAAATCTTTTTGGTGTTTCCACCGCACAAAAAGATTTAAAAAAGATTAAATTTGACTGCACCTTAAAAATGCAAATGGCGTTCCAATTTTTCTTATGGAGTGCGAATGAGACAAAATGTTTGATTCGTGTGGTTTGTTCCTTGCCGACTTTCAAACAGTTTGAAACCGTCCGAAGTCGTTCCACACTTGAAAAATTGTACTGGTCCGCACCAAATCTGGCGGTCTGAAACTGTTTGAAACTGTTTGGGACTAAACCAAGGAACAGGGTTGATGAAGAACTGAATGCGAGTCTCGAATGAATCGTTCAGCATCATTTAAGAAAAGGTTAGTTCGATTCGTAAAACTATTTGTCCTAGGGAGATTTAAAAAGATTAATTTCTAATCTTCAAGATTTACGAAATAAATTTGTATGGTAAATCTCCGAGATTTGAAGGAGATTTGAGGTAAATCTTATTAAATCTCAGATTAGCAGTTATATCATCAACCAAAACCCCTCATATAAATATTATATAAGTGAAGTGGAGAGATAAATAATTTTCAAAATATGCACATTGCATATTTTGCCTCATAATTCCTTAGAAAAAGATTAACAAATAAAGAACTTCGTTCTAATTACAAAATATGCACTTTGCATATTTTGTTTCATAATTCTTAAGAAAAAGATAAATAAATAAAGAACTTCGTTCTAATTACAAAATATGCACTTTGCATATTTTGTGTCACAATAATATTTATCGCTCCACATAAGCTTACAAATAACTGCAAGGTATGCACTCTGCATATCTTGTGGAAATAATTTTAATTTCAATTAGTCAGTTCTCGATTTAACCCAGCGGCTCCATTAGCAATATTTGAGGCAATAAATTGCCTCACTCATTGCTATTGCCTTTAAAAATGCAAATGGAGACGCTTTTTCAATGGCAATGGCAATATTGCCTAGAAGATGAGAGGCAATTATTGATTTCCATCTTCAAGGCAATAAATAGAGGAAAAATGGGATTCCCCGTAGTTGTGAATGGCTTCTTTATTGAGTTTTTCAATTAAATCGTAGAATATGAGAACGCACATGAAAAAATATAGTGAATTAAAATTAAATTTTATTAAAAACGGGATTTGAACAGCATTTGCAGTCAAATATTTCTATACACACATTTTATAATTGAAATTTCCTGGCAATGAAAATGCCCACCCAAGCAATAAATTGGCATTCCTATTCCAATTGCAATTGCCTCAAAAATTGCCAATGGAGCCACAGCGTAAGCTTGTCACGGGTAGTTCAATTCCTTTGTTTTAATAAAGATTCATAATTAAAAATTGTGTACCTTTTATTTTTTTTATTTTTCATGCACATTCATTCTCGTTTCTGGCGCAGTCGGTAGGATATACCACGAAAAAAAAAAATAAAAACACCATAAATAATCCGAGAAAAAAAAAATTTATTTTGACAAAAGAACTAAGTACTTGCTACTCAGTGGTATTTTATCTCTACGAAAAAGAGAAACAAAAAAATACATAAACAAATAATCAGTGGTATTTTATCTCTACGAAAAAAAAATACATTAACAAATAATCAGTGGCACTTTTATCTCTACGAAAAAGAGAAAAAAAGGAGTACAAAAATCGAACAATTCCTGTGGAAAAATTTTGTAATATAATACAAAATAGACATTCAATAAAAAAAGAGAACTCAAAAATTACAACAAGAAACATCAGCAGATCTAAGTATCCAACTCATCTACTTCAACTTCAACTTTAATTTCAACTTCAACTGTAACTACCTATAGGGTGACATGGTCGACATTGCACCACCCTTTTTTCAAATGGTCATAGTTTCTCTAAATGTAATTATTTTTGCTTGATTTCTTAACATCATTTATATGGATTTGTTAGACAAATTCGTGCATAGTTAATTTTTGCATATTATGTGTATACTTAAATCTAAAATTGATTATTCAGAAAAAGTGAAATGGTGCATAGTGTACCATGGTAGGTACTAAATGAACCAGTCTTATGTCCACAATGCACCATGCAGGTACTCAATGCACCACCAACTAATATCTAAAAATAAAGCAAGCATTTCAAGTGATATTGAATATTATTCAGATGGGAATTCATTGTATCTTTAAGAATAAAAACAAAAAAAGTTCATTTAACACTTCCAAAATATATAAGAATTTAATAATAACAAAAAAAAGTAAATAAATAATAAATTAAATATTTCTCTTCAAGACATTAAAAATAACAGCTAGGAAATTCAATAATACCAGTTATGCTATGTTCCCACCAAAACGAAATCCGAGATTTCAGCTAAAAAATTTCGAAATTTCAAATGGTGGGAGCAGAATTTCTTGGAGATTTCGTTGAAATCCAGAGCTTTTATTGAGATTTCGTTTAAATTTCTATGACATTTTTTCCCAGCAGTTCAAAATATGAAAAGTTTTCAACCGAAATCTCAGATTTCGTTTTCGTGGGAACATAGTATTAAACGGATAATAATAGATTAACGTATGTTTAGTTTAAAAATATATTCAGAAAATTTGTATAGTGATTGTTGTCTTCGCGTTGCTCCTGATACAGAAGGATCTTTAAGAATATATTTTATCTCCTGTTCATTGTTTACTGCAAAATCTGGGACTTGTGGCATACAGAAAAAGCTCATTAGCGTTTGATTTTAGTCTAAAAAATTAAATGAACCATTCGTTACTACTACATGCACCATGGTGCATTTAGAACCATGTTATTGTGGTGCATAGTGCACCACCCCCTCACTTTATTTTCAAGTCAAAATAATTCGCTAACTACCCAATTATATTTGAATCTATTTAATTTTACCAATGAATAAAACAACACAAATAATTTTTATCGATGTTTGATAAAAAAAGGCACCACAACTTAAGTGAGAAAAAAAAAATAACTTAAGTCAATTTTTCGATTTGCACTATAAATTACAAAAAAGGCTTGTACATGTACGCACGTACCAACAACTAGCACCAGACTGAGATCCACTGACATTTTGGGGAAAGGCACGTAAGATAATGTGAAGTTTACACGGATGTAACTGTCAGTATGTTAGATTTTGCCATGGTGCATGGAGTATGGAGTACCACTGGTGCAATGTCGACCATGTCACCCTACCTACGGAACAAGAAGATCAATAAGCAAGTTTTATTGTGATGGTGAAGATGGTGAAATATTTTTTTTTTTATTACGTTTAATTATTTTTTTTTCATACATATATATAAAAAAATTTTTTTTTGGTATTTATTTTTTTTGTGAACGTTATTTTATTTAATACACCTTAATGGTTAATGCTGCTTTGATAATTTAAATGTAAACTTATTTCCTCTATCTACATACATGTCGAGCCCACTAGAAGACCTTAATAAATTAAAAAGTCAGTCAGACGCAATAACCGAAATTGTAAACCAATTCCAATTAGATTTAGAATCTCGTGGTAAACCATCTTCAGTAGACCTTTCTTCACCGGAAAATAATATGGCTACTACACTTTCACTCACAATTGATCCACTTAAATACCTATCTGGGTTACCAGAATTCTCAGGAGAATATCAAGATCTCCAAAATTTCTTGAATCTTATTGATAAGATCCACCCACTTTTAATTAAGTACGATGCACTCAGTCAGAGTATATTTTCCGATAAAATAAAAGCTAAATTAAAAGGCAGGGCTAGAGAAGTTGTCGAAATAAATAACCATGTAACTACATGGAATGAAATAAAGACAATTTTGATTAATAACTTTGGTGATAGAAGAACTCTAGAAGAACTATTCGACGAGTTAAGAGGAGCTACATTTAGAAATAATAGCGTAGAATTTTATAATCAAATTAAATCCACACTAAGAAGGCTTAACAATAAAACAAAACAAATCTTTGACGCAAATAGTGCATCTTCCGAAGTCAACATTTCTCAAAATATACAATCCGCCTTGCACATATTCAAAGCCAAATTACCAGAGCCAATGCCATCATTGCTCTATTGTAGGAACCCCAAGACTTTAGAGGAAGCCATAAATATCTTGCACGAAGCAGGATACGCATACCAGAGCCAATGCGATCATTGCTCTATTGTAGGAACCCCAAGACTTTAGAGGAAGCCATAAATATCTTGCACGAAGCAGGATACGCAGTCCGATCGCACCAAAGAAAATAATAAAACTTTCCATTCGAGTTCGGGTTATAATAACAGAGTAAATTACAGAAATGATATAAATTTTAACACAAAAAGGGAACAAACTCAAAGAAATCCACAATCACGAAATCAGAATTTTGTCTCCAAGACCCCTAGCGCAGGAAATTCAAATTCTGGAAATTTTAATAATAATCGTTATAGTAACTTTAAATACCCAAATAATAGATATTTTAATTATAGAAATCCCAATCCAAGTAATTTTTATCCCCAGAATCCAAATACAGGATACTCAAATCCGGGGCACACTCCCTTTAATAATAATTATCAAAACAATAATCACAACCAGATTCCTAATCCATACAACAATAATCCTAATGTTAACACTAAAGTCCAGAATCCTTACCAGAATAGTCAACAATCATCGAATATAAACAACCAAATTGAGCCAATGGATGTCAACCATCAGTGTGCCATCGATATCGGAAATTTTCCGGAACCAGCCCCAACAAACTATGCTACATAACTATTAAGGACAAAAAATTCTTAATAGATACCGGTGCTTCGAACTCGATAGTTAACCCTCAAATATTTAAGAATTATTCTCTCGTTAAATTAGATAAACCAATAGCCTTAAGATCACTTAAAAAGGAGACTATAATAACAGAAAAGGTAGTAATAGATTGTTTCCCAGAATTTGGAAACTCAACAGATAAATTAGAATTTTTTATTTACAACTTTCACGATAAATATGACGGGTTGATAGGAAATGATATATTACTAAAGTATGATACAGAAATCAATTATAAAAACAAGTGGATTAAAATAAACAATACTGAAATAAAATTAAATTTTAACCATATTAAGGAGAATACATTATATCAAATAGATCCAGGGGAACATTACTATAGAATTCCAGTCGAACAGAAATTAGGAGAAACGTTAATGAATAAAATTAAATTAAACGAACATATAACGGTTTTAGAAGGTCTTTGGAATGTCGAGAATTTTAAAGCAAGAACCAAAATACTAAATACAGATAGTAAACCACATATACTAAACTTATGCAAACCTTTTAGGACAACAGAAATAGCCGAAATATATGACTTTAATAATGTCGAACCTTATGAAATCAAACAAAATTTCAATAGTAACTTTATTCAACAAATTAGAGTAGAACATCTCAACATAGAAGAAGAACAACAACTTAAGAAACTAGTAGAACAATTTAAAGAAATATTTAGTGATTTAGAACCACTTATTTTTACCAATGAAATAAAACACATCATAAAAACCACAGACAATACACCAATTAAAAGTAAAATTTATAGGTACCCATACATTCATAAAGTCGAAATACAGAAACAAATTCAAGAAATGTTAGAAAACAATATTATTCAACCAAGCTCCAGCCCTTACAATAGTCCTGTATGGGTCGTCCCCAAGAAACAGGACGCATCGGGGAAAACCAAATGGAGATTGGTTATCGACTATAGAAAACTGAACGAAAAAACAGTGGACGACCGCTATCCAATTCCTAATATTGATGAAATATTAGACAAATTGGGAGAAAGCAATTATTTTTCGACAATCGATTTAAGGAGTGGATTCCATCAAATAGAGATGAATGAACCAGACGTAGAAAAAACTGCGTTCTCTGTCGATAACGGATATACGAATTCCGTAGAATGCCATTTGGGCTGAAAACGCCCCAAGTACATTTCAAAGACTTATGGACATAGTATTAAGGTAGGGTGTCCATAACGCGTTTGAAAAAAAAGAGGACATTTTCGAAACTTCAAATTTCTACTGTTAATCCCCCCCTCGGTCACCACACCATCATAAATATGACCAAAAGTTTACTTTAAATTTATTTTATAAATATACTACATATTTATACAACCCACCTGGAAAAATGGCAAGTTTTTGTCAAGTTTAATCGAGGCACTGGAAAAGCTTCGGTAGGGAAAATCTAGACAAGGCAAGCTTGTCAATTACTCGCCAGGCCCCCGCTAGTAAAAACTTGTTGGATATGTCTTGTTATCCCATCACAAATACCCCATATATGACAAAAACAAATATTTTATACCCATCATACAATGGTAAGACAAATTAAAGTATATTCTTTTTCATTTTCAACATTGCATAACTGTATTGCGAAATAGCTCAGTAATTAAGGCATAGGACTGGCAATCAAAAGATCGCACGATCGAATCTCAGTAAAGACATTTTTTTTTTTTTTTATTTGTCTCTCGAGGAAAAAGGGTACTTCACTGGCGAGGCCCTAGAGAATTTCTAGAGTTTCTCTTGCTGGGAACTTGCTAGTATCTATGTAAAACTTTCTAGCCCCTCGCCAAAAACTAGATTGTTTTTCCAGCCGGGAAGTATTGTATATAGGTAGGTACACAAGAAGCAGCAGTTTTAATACTAGATAGGTAGTTTATTTTAACATCTTTTTTAAGAAAACATAATGATATAAATCAGTATATTTTATAAACACTTTTTAGCGCTTCAAACTAATAAAACTAAAATACATAAACACTTAATTGAATCCTAAATACCGCAGAATTTTAGTAAAATGTAGGCAAAATAGGGATTAATTTTCTTCCTCATCCGAAGTGTCATGTTTTTGGGAGCTCCGAATTTGATTAAGATACTTATTTTCATATAAAAAGGTTTCATAAAACTTTTGACAGCTAAAATCTTTTAAATTATAGGCAACAATGAGAATCCTACGAATCGATTCCCCATTCAGCTCATCATTCAGCACAATTCTTATTGTTGTTGCAATTCACATCTATTCTTCGACACAAAATGAAATTAAAAATACAACAATGTAAACAAATGGGTTTTGGAGGGTGAAACGTACGAACGATTGGCTTCTTTATTTGATATTCTCTGGTATTAATGCTTTATTTTATATTTTAGGGGACAATATAAAAGAAAATTAATGAAGAGTGTGTTGAATTAATATTTTGGTCACTTAGGAAAAAAAAGAGATAAAAAAGAGTACAAAATAAAAAAGAGTAAAAAAAAAAGAATTTGACGAAAAAAGAAAGAATAAGAAAGATCAGAGTCAAAAAAGAGAACATGTTCTCTTTAAAAGAGATGTTCTGGAAACCCTATATTAAGGGAGCATATACATAGGAACTAAATGTTTGGTCTATATGGATGACATTATTGTCTTCTCTAATGGACTCGAAGAACATATCAAGAACTTAAAGTCTATATTTTCGAAACTTAAGCAGGCCAAATTAAAAGTTCAGTTAGACAAATGCGAGTTCTTAAGGAAAGAAGTAGAATTTTTAGGGCATGTTGTCAACGAAGAAGGAATACAACCTAATACGAAGAAAGTAGAAATAATTAGAAATAACACCATTCCCAAAACACAAAAAGAAATAAAGAGATTTTTAGGCTTATCTGGGTATTACAGGAAATTTATTATGAACTACGCAGACATTGCAAAACCCATGACAAAATACTTTAAAAAAAATGCAAAAATTGACATTAACGATTTAAAGTATATAGAAAGTTTTGAGACCCTTAAGGACAAATTGGTTACGTCTCCAATATTAATTTACCCAGACTTCAACAAAATGTTTGAAGTCACTACGGATGCAAGTCAATACGCTATAGGAGGCGTATTATCACAGGAAAATAAACCAATTGCATACGTGTCTCGCACACTGAATGAACACGAAGTTAATTACTCAACTATTGAGAAAGAACTTCTAAGTATAGTTTGGTGTTTTAAACAATTCAGGCCCTATATTTTTGGGAGAGAAATTAGATTTTTTACAGACCACCAACCAGTGTTGTCACTTTACCACAATTGTGGTAGATCTACCACTTTTTTTCAAGATATTGATAATCTACCACTTCTACCACTGAAGTCAAAAATTCTACCACTTTTTGCTCATCCATAACAAACAAAATTTGAAATTGAAAAGATAATCCGATCATTCAGGAAAAAAAGTCCCAAAAATTTTTCAATTCAAATTTTTCAAAAAAATGCCTGTGAATTTTTGTCTCTATGTACTTACCTGAATGCAGCCATTGGAATTATTTAGAACTGATTTCATTTAAAAATAGATATCTAGTAGATTTTTTTGTGTGTCCTACAAATTTGTTTATAAAGTATGGGAAAAAGAGGAAACTTCTTTTGGTTACCCTCCTCGACGACAACGCAACGTGTGCAGTGTGCCCTAGGAGCAATTCATAATACGCTTTCCTGATTTGTTTTTTGGTTTGAATTTTGATCACCACATTCAAAACTTCAGTGAAGAAATACATTCAGAAATAATAGAACATATATTACTAAAAATTGTTTTTCTTTGATCTTATAAAATAGGTACATAACATATGTATATTAAACTAATGAACTAAATATTCTTTGTCAACTTGCTTCAAAATTGTGATACACAAAACATGATTTCAATTTTAATAATAAAAGAAAACCTGCTTTTTAAATTTTGTAAAAGACATTTAAAAAAAGATTTAAAGAAACACTTGTTTTTTTCCACAAATTTAATAATTAATTTTGCCAACGTGTTTCGACTTAATTAGGACATCATAAGGGCACTCCTGTCCTAACTAAGACGAAATGCGTTGGCAAAACTTATTAATAAAATTATTAAATTTGTGTAAGTGTTTCTTTAATTTTTTTTTTAAATGTCTAAGATTAATTTCCACCAAGTGATTAACCCTAGATTTATTGATTATATTAAAATTTTTAAAAGATATACATTTTTATAAATTCTTATTGATATCCCAGCCAAAATTATTAAGATCTGATATATTTTCATTACTAAAAAAAGCGCACGCTTTTTAACATTTTCCAAACCTTCTTTTTATTATTGGCAGAATTTTGTAAAACAGAATTTTGAATATCAGAATTTTGAAAAGCAGAATTTTGAAAAGCAGAATTTTGAAAGCAGAATTTTGAAAAGCAGAATTCTGAATTTTGCAAACAGAATTTTGACGCAGCCAGAATTTCGACCCCAATCCTCAAAAAAGTCTTCAAAGTGTCTGATTCTCAGGCCCCTGACGTCGACGTGTCTCCTGCCCGTTTTCGAAAGGAGAAATTATTGCAGTTCTTTTATTTTAGTTCAAAAACTCAAAATCAATTATTGATGTTAAATAAAAAATCTTTTAATTACTAAACAAATTTCCATTGAACTTTGTACAGGCAAAAATATCGTTAACTTTGAAAACTATTGAAGTTTCAGATTTTGCAGTGTAAAGCATTAATGGCCAATTTCACGAAAGGCTTTTGATTATTTTAAAAGCCATTTAGCCTTAAAATTATGTTTTTTGGTTTCACCAAATGCTTTTATATTTAAGAAGATTTTAAATGCCCTTTTAAACTAAAAGCTCGTTTTTGTTTCATTAAATTATAAAAGTCCTTTTTGTTGAGCCACTCCAGTCAACAACAGCTGATATTTTGCTGTCAGAATAATTATTGTCCCGCATCCATAATGCTTTTTCACTTTTTCTCATAGCCTTGCATGTGCGAGGGAAACAACCTCTTTTTTTGAATCCAGGGATGTGAGCAAACTCAGTAAAATTAAAATATCCCTAAAATATCCCTTTTCTGTATTGGTGAAACTGACAAATTTTAAATGTCTGATAGAATTTAGAAGGAGTTTAGATAAAAGTAATTTTAGTGTTTGTTTATGAAATTGGCCATAAGTCTGGTGAAAATAAAACGGTGTCCGTATTTCACGTCCATTTACTATTTCATTTGTTAAGAAGGCATTTGTGCTACATGTCATGGATTGCCCGTTCAGTTTCTCAGTCCCCCGATTAGTATTTACAGGATAAATGTCTATATAAGTAGGCGTAGTTTTAAGCATAATTATATTGGCTAATTAAAACCCTTATAATATATTTTTTTTTCTCGTACAACGCGTAACTATGTTTTTGGCGAAAAAACTATGAAAACACTCAGTCTCTTGGCCTCGCTCAGTCCCCTTGCACTTTATCGGCTAATTGTCTATCAAGAAACCACAAAAGTGTTCAGTTAATGCTAGTTTTCCTTGTATACACTTGTTAATGCAAACTTGCTCTTACTATCAAGGGGGCTTAGATTTTTAAAAGAATATTCATATAGGTGACTATATCTCTCCATTAGGCAAGGGGTACGATTTTCTAAAAAAGTGACTTAATATAAGAAATAAATAAAAAAGCTTAGTTCTCTAAACACATGTTTTCAAAAAATGTCAAATGTGTGTAAAATTGCTATATTTTTCATTTTTCTGACTGGTTGCTTTCAATTATGTGAAAGGAAGCTCTAAATCAACTAGAGATAGTCCATTTGCTTCCAAAAATGTTATGTCAAAAATATCTTCATCTTCTTCAACTTTTTGTAGAATCACCCACATACTTCGATGAATAAAATGGTTCTCTTTGACTAAAACAAAACTTGAAAGCTAAAATATTTTTCCTTATTTAATTTTTGGATATTAAAATTTATCTACCACTGAAAAACTGGATCTACCACTATTTTTTAGACTTATCTACCACTTTTTTTAAACTGAAAGTGACAACACTGCCACCAACCCTTAGTTTGGTTAGACAATTTGAAGGAACCTAACGGTAAACTAATACGTTGGAAACTTCAGTTCAGTTATAATTACAAAATATTTTATAAAAAAGGCAACGAAAACAAGGTAGCCGATTTTTTAAGTAGAATAGAAGTTAACACGTGTGAAAATTTAGCGAAAATAAATCACATTACACAAACGGTAACTCCTAGTAATCTATATAAAAATCAAATAATATTAAATAAATTAACTTCAGGTTCAACATATATACAAAATAAGCAAATATATAACAAAAAACGTAAAATAATCGGAATAAAAACCTTAGATGACGAAAGTCTAGTTCAAATCATCAAGAATCATTTTAGCCCAGAAGTAATTAGCGCGATATTGGTTAGTAACGAAATTTTTGAAAGAATTCAGACTGTATACTCCAATCATTTTAAGGGTTACAGAATAGTTAGATGTAGCAAAATATTAAAAGATATAAAAGATGAAGAAGTAATGAAAGAAAAACATGAAGAAAATAATCATAGAGGGATAAATGAATTGTACGAGGAGTTAAAAAAGGATTATTATTATCCTAACATGAAACATAAAATAACAGAATTTATTAATAACTGTGAAATTTGTATATTAGAAAAATATGAAAGAAAACCTATTAAAGTACCTTACAAAATAACAGAAACTCCGTCTAGACCTAACGAAGTAATTCATTTAGATGTTTTCTATACAATAAATAAATCTATTTTCGCTACAATCATAGATAAGTTTAGTAAAACTGCCTTGTTCGTTAAAATGGACAGTCGCAAGTAGTCAGAATTCAGAAAAGCCTTACTTAAATACATTAGTGTTTATGGAAATATAAATAAAATAGTGACAGACAACGAACTAGGAATGAAATCAAAACTAATGAAAGAATTTTTAGACGAAAAAAATATTGAAATTCATTTTACTTCAAATTCAAATCATAACAGTAATGCAGACATTGAAAGGCTTCATAACACTATTAATGAACATCTAAGATTACTAAAACATACAAAAAAACATCTCCCTATAGAAGAACAAATGCTTTTAATAAACGGGTTCTATAATAACACAATACATTCTACTACACACCATAAACCTTTAGACTTTATACAAGGAAAAGTTAAAGATGAAGAATATGAAGATATTTTTAAACGTATGGTTGAAAAAAAAGAGAAAACTATAAGTATTTTGAACAAAGATAGAAGTGACGTAGAATTAGAACCAGGTATTAACTATATAAAAGAAATTAGAGGAGGTAAGAACCATTCGAAGTATAGAAAAATCAACACAGATTTGATAGATAGGGAACACGTTAAAGATGTAAAGACAGGTCTGAAATACTATAAAACCCATGTCAGAAAAAAAAGAAAATTTCAGAAAAAGCTAAATAATACACAATAGAACAAAATGAAAATCATAACTGAAACTGAAACAAATTTCAAACTCATTTCAGGAAATGATGATGCGGCCAATTATACTCATTCTCTTCACCATTTTCCTGCAAATTTATACGCAATCAATAGAGATACAAGATATAACCAACAACGACGGATATATACATACCTATTAAACTAAGAGATAGGAAATTAATAAAGAACCACATTAAAGTCCTACATATAATAAATATTACCGAATATGAAGTAACCAAATACCAAATCTACAAGAATATAGAAAAATTAGAACCCAAATCTGAGATTATAGGACCAATGCTTAGTACTATAAAACATAATTTCAATCTTTTAGAGAATAAAATAAACTTTCTAAAACCCCACATTAAAACTAAGAGAGCCCTGTTTAATATTTTAGGTCAGGGACTTAAATTCATTGCTGGTACAATGGACAGCGAAGATGCGTTTAAAATACAGACGAAACTTGATAATGTAAATCTTAATATAAAGAATATCATTTATGAAGATAACAAACAAATCAAGATAAACCAAGATTTGTCTGATCAAATAAAAAATATTACGAAACATATAACAACCCAACAATATAAAATAGAAACCAACTTAAATAATTATACTAACGCAACACATAAACGACTTAGCAATTTAGAAGAAGAAATGAGATATATACAACATGTCTACCAGCTCAATTATGATATTAATTTATTGAAAAACCACATTGATGATATAGATCAAGTAATAATGACAAGTAAATTAGGTATTCTCACGAGAAACATCTTAACTCCTGAAGAAGTAGATATGATTCCTAACCCCGAAACATTCCAATATATTAAAATCGCGGTAACGTTTTACAAAAACCAAATCGTAATCATTTTGTTGATTCCCCAGTTTACAGAAATAGACTTAACAGAAATACTAATTGAACCTATACCAAACAAGCAAAACAAGTCCTTGCACACGAAAGAAAAAACCGTCCTTGTAGATAAAAACAAAAATATATATTATAGTACAGTAAAAGATGATCTTGAAAATAATTTAATATAGATCAATGATAATTGTATCAAAAACATAATTAAAATGGAAGAAGCCAATTGTGACATGCAGATTCAAGAGAAAGAGGAGATAAGTGAAATTACTAAAGGAATAATTGTAACAAAAAATATTAAAAATACATATATTGTTCAAAATTGCAATGATCTAGAAATTAATATTGAGGGAAATAAACTTATCAAAATAGAAAATTGTAAAATAAATATCAACAACTTAATGTTTGAAAATCTAGAAAAAAAGATTCATGATCACATAATATTACCTAACTTTCTTACAAAAATCAAAGAAAATGTAACATTTTATAATTTAGATTTAGAAGAACTTAATATAAATAACATACAAAATAAAAATAAAATTAATTATATTCAATATCAAAACCATGTAAAACATATCACAACCTGGAGTATTCAAACTATAACTCTATTAATGTTAATAATTATAATTGTAACAATTTTCAAGAAAAAATTAACAAAAGATGTAAAAATTAAAATTAAAAATACTTCGTCGGAGCCTCAGACGAATGCGGGGGGAGTTATAGCATCAACCACAACCCCTCATATAAATATTATATAAGTGAAGTGGAGAGATAAATAATTTTCAAAATATGCACATTGCATATTTTGCCTCATAATTCCTTAGAAAAAGATTAACAAATAAAGAACTTCGTTCTAATTACAAAATATGCACTTTGCATATTTTGTTTCATAATTCTTAAGAAAAAGATAAATAAATAAAGAACTTCGTTCTAATTACAAAATATGCACTTTGCATATTTTGTGTCACAATAATATTTATCGCTCCACATAAGCTTACAAATAACTGCAAGGTATGCACTCTGCATATCTTGTGGAAATAATTTTAATTTCAATTAGTCAGTTCTCGATTTAAGCTTGTCACGGGTAGTTCGATTCCTTTGTTTTAATAAAGATTCATAATTAAAAATTGTGTACCTTTTATTTTTTTTATTTTTCATGCACATTCATTCTCGTTTCTATTAGCGTCAGGTGGAAATGTAGCATAAAGTAAAATCATTTACCTGCAACCATTAATGATTTTCCGTGAATTTGCGTCTTAAGATGTTTGTTTTTCGCAAAAATTTCAGTTCTCAGCACTCAGCTTAATTAATTGTCTTCTTCGGGTTCGTAATCCTGTACGATCAATTACACTAGTTTACAAAATTTTGGGTCATGGTAGGGTCCTTAGAAAAAATATATTTTCTAGACTAATTTTGGGTCACTGAACACGAAAATCAAAATTATTTTTTTCTTCCAAAAAAGCGTTTTCGAGATATGCGCAAAAATCATTTTCTCAGCTATTTTTTCAGATATTCCCATAAATCTCGCTAACGGCATAGTTAATTTACTTAAAATGTGTACTTTATGAATGATGTGATCTGTCTCTTTCCGACGATGTACTGTTTGTATAAGTCGGACTGAAATTTTATAAGTTACAGGCATTCAAAGTTTGAAAAACGAGTATTTTTGAAAAATTTCTAGCTTTTGGTTGCTTCATATGGATAGAAAAAAAATATTTTAAATAATTTTAAGGAGTCAAGTGAAAAACAATCTTTTTAATAAAGATTTGAGCCAAAGTTTTCCAAAATCGGACGATAAATGTAGAAGTTATTAAATAATTAGTGAAAAAAGGCAATTTAATTTTTTTCAATAAAAATTATATAAATGATTATTAGGGTGTCTGTTATTTCCCAAAATCATTTTTTAAAATCAGAAACCCGAAAATCAGAAAAATAAAAATTCTATGTCCTTAAATAAATTTTTGACCAAAAATTTTTTGTCTTAGGTGATGAATCGTTGCATCTTAGGCCATTCTCTTTTCCAAACAAAGGGGAATTGAACACACCAAACTCCAGACCAATAATGACGTGATATATATCGTTGGAAAGGTATTGTTATAAACTGCAATAGTTACTAAAAGAGTTCATTTTAAATCTCTATGTGGAAAAAGTTATTCACTGACCAAAATTGTGTTTCAGGGTATTCTGGTGTGAAAAAAACTATCCTTAACTAGCGAATAACTTTTCTCATTTAGAGATTTGAGATGAACTCTTTCAGAAGATTGCCAATTTTGTTGTTAATATTACTCTGTCAACTGTCGTTTGGATTTATTGTGTTTGTCTTTTTTCATCTTGTGTAGAATGTGAGTGCAGTGTCAAATAGTGTGTTTCCTTTTAAGCCTAGTACGCTGCTGATGCGAAACGAAATTTTTAGTTGGTCTCCAACAAGACAACGAAATGCTTACGAAAACGAAGCGGAAAAATATTCATTGACAGTTGCACAAATTCAAAAAATTAAAGCAAATGCAAATGCAAAAAAATCACAAGCAGCCATGCTGTAATGAAAGAAACAACAAAAATAAACACGAAAAAACACAAATGTCATTTTTTCGCACACAATAAATGGTCTGGGTAATTAATTGTGTGCGAAATAAGAGTGTAGACTTCTCCAAATAATCTGCTACAATTTTCAATTTCGCTCATCGAACAGCGTACTGCAGAACGAAAAGTAGAACTAAATTTTTAGTTTATGATTTCGTTGTGTCATTTTTGTATGGGATTTTTCGTTTCGCATCAGCAGCGTACTAGGCTTTAAAGTTAATTTGTCGTTTAATAGTTTGTCTTGTTCTGTTTTGTTTGATTTATAAATTTCGTACTCTTCTAATGCGTCTAGTAGCCTTCCTTTCTTACAAAAATGTAATGGGCTTAGGTTCTTGTCAACATTTAAGTAGTTATGTTTGTTGTCAATTAGGTGTAAGGCGTAGTTAGATTTTGTATTTGGTTTAGGTAAATGTTCTGTAAATCGTTCGTAAAAAGTTCTTCCTGTCTGTCCTATATAATATTTGTTGCAATCGTCACATTTTATTTTATAAACTCCTGTGCCTGTTTTAAGGCCTGGTCAAACAGAGCGCGGTCCGGCGATCTTTGTAAAAATTTACAAAGAAAATTTGACCGTCGCGTTCTTTCTCTCCCAGTAAAGTATTGACCGTCCCGTCGGATCGCGCTCTGTTTGACCAAGCCTTTAATGTCGAGATTTCTTTTTATTTGTGTTAATTTTTGTATATTGTTATTTATTTTGAATGACATATTTATGTTTAGTTTTTTTAATTCGTTTTTTATTTTCTGTGGCAGGATGTTTGTGTATTCCATTGAAATAAATTTGTTGTTAGTATCATCGTTGTTATTATTTTGATATTTGTTTTTAATGTTCCTTTTTCATTTTGTAGGTAATTTGTCGATCGTCTCATTATTGTATCCATTGGAGTTTTCAATTTGTTTAATCGTATTTAGTTCGTCGTTGAAATCTTTTTTGTCCATGGGTATTGTTAATAGTCTGTTGATCAATGAGTTATAATGCTGCCACGTTCTGCGAATATGGATGGTGTGAATTTTTGTGGATTGTTATGTCTGTGGTAGTAGGCTTTCTGTATATTTTATAATATAAAATATACAGAAAGTTAATATGTTAATTTGTTGTTGCTCTTTTGGATAGTCAAGTCGAGGAAGTTTAAGCAGTTTTCTTTTTCAAACTCTATTGTGAACTTTATATTGTCATTTACTTTATTTATGTATTCCTTTAGTATATCTATTTGTCTATATGTTCCGTCAAATAGGATGAAGGTATCATCAACATATCTTAAGTATGAGATTATTTTTTGGTGTTGTTTGTTGTTATTTGATAGGATATATTTGTTCTCAAAAAAGTTCAAATATAATATATCAGCCATTAAACCGCTGAGTGGAGATCCCATCGATAGACCTTCTTTTTGTTTATAATATTTGTTGTTAAATGTAAAATAATTTTGTTTTAATACTATTTTTAATAAAAGTATTAATTTGTCAATTTCTGGTTTGGTTATTGTTGCGTTTGCTTCGAGGTTGTCTTGTAGTATTTTTGTTGTTTCCTCTATGGGGATATTAGTGTACATGTTTGTGACGTCAAATGATATCATTTTATATTGTGATGATATATATATGTCTTTTAGTTTATCTATAAGTTGGGTTGGATTAGTTAGACTTTGATTATTATGTGATATGATATAATTAACCAAGGGTCTTATCGGTGTTCCATCTTTGTGTATTTTTGGAAGCCCTGTGAAATGTGGGGCCTTTGCGTTTGGTTTTTTAAGTTGTAGTTTAGTTATGTTTGTGAATAAATTATATCACTGATTGATTGCGTTGTTTATTTCTTTTACATATTGTTTTATAGGGTTATTTGGTAATGTGTCTATGTTATTGTCGAGTATAAATGCGTCTGTCTTGTTAATGTACTCCTGTTTGTCCATAATAACGACGGTGTTCCCTTTGTCGGATTTAGTTAATATAGCATTATTGTCTTCTAACTTCTTTTTTATGTTTTTTGTGTCTTTTAAGTTTTCTTTATAATTCGTTTGGATGTTATTAAATTTTTGAGTTTTAAATTTTTTTAGTTTTCTACCTGCCCGTATCTTTCTTAACCTTGCTCCTACCGAAAATATGAATAAAGCTTTTTTGGTAGTAAATTTATCTTTCTTTCATTTTGTACTGAGCGCTTTTCCGCTCAAACGCTTAGTTTTCAAAATATTCACGAAATATTACAAAAGGGGAACTTTAACCCCCCTCCTGCCTAAAGCTCGCGGCCCTGGGCTTAGGACTTTCAGTATGTTATACCTGGGAGTCACCCCTACCACATAAAATAATAACCCAGAGAGCACGATTTATTGCATTTATTTTTCCTTCGTTGACTGGACTATAATAGCAAATAGCTTCAAAACGTAAACAATTTCTATTTACTCTCTTTGCCATAAAAGAGAAACAATTGAGATCATTCACTCGCAATGACGTCACGACTCAATTACCTGAACTGTCAAGCATACCTTGTTATTCTTATACCATGGCCTGGCCTGCCCAATTTTTGTTTGTAATATGAACCAAAATATACTTTTCTGATGGTCTTTGATGCGCTGAGTTCGAATCTGAAATTGCTCTATCACGTCACGTTTTTGAGATATTCGAATCTAAAAATAAAAAAACAAATGCATTTCTTATACAAATTTGGGGTTATTTTTTTTTTTGCAAGATACTTTGAAATGAGGCAAAAGGAGGTGTTGGGGAATAGAATATAGGAATTTGAAAAGAAATTTGAAATGAGAAGAGAAATAAAAAAGAAGGAACCGGATGAGGATATAGCAAGGGGGGAGAGGTAGGGATAGAATGTCCACTACGGAGGCGATGGCATGCTCGTTCCACTCAGCTCAGCTCGCCGGATGTATGGGAGCTCTTGCCCCGTAGCAAGACCTCGCCTTTTCAAAAAAAAAAAAAAAAATGCCAACTAAAACTTCACCAACACGACTCACACCTTGGGAGCGCTGCTGCTGTCGACGCAACGCGGCCGTATCCCTTGCCACCTGGGATCCGACTGGCCTTGAAATGCGAATCCCCCTAACCTGTAATAAGGATTGTTTTCTCTCACTATCGAACCATACTTACTTCACCGAAGGGGTCTTTGGCCACCGTACCGCACTCTTCTTCTTGGAAGCCCAATAAAAAATCTATGGATTTCATCATCAGCGGCGGGATTTACAATAATTTTTATTTACTTAATAAACCTACAGCCTTATTAATAAACGCATTATAGCCAGAATATAGCGCTATGCACACGCTATAATGCCACCGAACGTGAAAACCTTATTCATAAAACCAAAGACCGTATAATACCAAGATACCGCATCTCAACCAACCACCAAAAATCAGCTTTAGATGCGGTCGGTCGGGGGAACGGAAACATTCCCACGTATTGTATCACATCCTCATTCACATTCAAACTCACAAAACACATACAGACATGCAAGCCTTTATTCGCCGCAGACCCACGACTCAGCGACCGCGCCACCGACGATTGTTAAACTTATACATAGACGGGGTTCTCACCCACACATCTATGGGGTCACCACTGGGGTCGTCACAGTACTAGCGCTTTGACTGCGAATTTTTACACTAGATGCAATATCTTGGTATTATACGGTCTTTGATAAAACTTATACAACGTAGAATAGGCTCATTATAAGCTAAACGCGTTTGGAGGTTGAATAGTGGCAATATAAGGATATATTAGTATCGGAATGTCACTAATATACTCACAGAAGTGAAATATTCAGATATGTATGCCTACACACAAATACATAACCTATTCTTCCCAATAAAAACTGAGCAAAAGGCATAATGAAACTAAACAACAAAACAGTTTTTATGTCAAACATTTTTATTTAATTTATGCACATAATGCGTAGGTACCTACTATTAACAATAACAACGAGAACTGTATTATAAAAAAAAAACTAAAAATAATCCAAACGGAACGGAGCTTTGGTGGCCGCCGGCGGCGGCGCAGCAGGAAAAATGGGGGTTGATTTGTTCTTTTTCTTTTAATAAAAATGCACTGAGTAAACGGAATATTAAATAGCTTAGTTTTATTGAAATATTTATTAAATATTACTAAAAACGACACAAGGAAACTTCAAAATTATAATTATTAACACAGAAATTGAAAAGACCCGAACCGACAGCATTATTCTTTTGTAGAGCTTTTTAGCAAAAATTTCAAAATGTCAAACTCACGACCACCCATTTTCTTTTTTTATTTCGGAGGCCAATACACTACAATTCAACAGAATGAGCACATGGATTTTCGTAGTTGGTTTATTATTTTTTTTTTTTCAAACATTGTGCATTGTCCGAGAATAAATATAAACAATAAAAACTATTTCAACCACATTTTTTTTACTTCCATCCATTAACTTTTATTACCAGTTTCAATATTTGAGCTTATTCAGTTGACACAAAAAGACTGCATTTTCCTTATGGAAAGACTTTGATGAGAGTCGGAGGAAAAATAGCAGTTTTTTTTTTAATTAATCTTTCTGTTTTCTTTTCCCAACCAAAGAAGAAGAAGTAAAGGAACTGGTATATCGTGGAAACAGTGAAGCATTTTTCAAAATTGTGTGAGTTACACAAACACAATTGCATTGCCCCAGGGACGCAGTGCAGTTACACGGCTGAAGGCTGGGGCGCTCAAAGGAAGCCAGATTTAAAATAGAAAAAAAAAAAACAATTGAGATGCTTCCGTCATTTTGCCGAGCTGTAGAAAAGTGTACATAGATTTTATATCAAAAAAATAGTGAAAAAGCCTATTAGAATGAATAAAAAAGTGAAATGAAAGTTAATTTAGTGAATAATTTGAAAAACTTTACTAATAAGAAATATATAAAAAAATTATGTGGTGCTGCATTTAATCATATAAAAACGCCTATAATACGGTGCACGAATTTTTCTTTTCACAGATAAGTTTTCTATCATATTCTACTTAATAAAGTGATGTTTTTTATCGTTGCGTACTTTTAAACTGAAATAAATACTTCTTGACAAAGTTATAAAACCAACAAGATAAATAGGGGCAAAAGCAGAAGGGCCTTTAAAAATATTTTATTTAAAGCGTTAAAAAATATTTCTGCACTACGGGCGCTAAACGGATTTGAGCGCCTTGCCATCACCAACAAAAACTAGATCGACCCTGTGCGAGAATTTCTCATTTGACAGATGAGTCTCAACGAAATCAGTGGATTAAAGTATATTTTTGTTTTCAACAAATTTGCTATTTTTATAGTAAATTGCGATAAAATATTGATTTTAAAGTATTCTTAGATAATTTATTCACCTAAATAACATCACTTCACGTTACTTTATATGGAAATAACAGGCAAAACTAACTCTTAAAATAAAATATTTGTATATTCCTTAGTATAGGCGTTTTTAGAGGATTTAACGTAGCCACCACATGCTGTTTTATTTTTTTTAAAATAAATTATTGACAGTATTCACTATTCTAACCTTAATTTCACTTTTTTTATTTAGATTAATAAACTTTTTCACTTGTTTAACAAATTGAAATCTCGAAACACTTCCCTTCAGTTCGGCAAAATGACAGATGAATCTCAATTTGTTTTTTTTTTCAATTCTTGCTGCTTCACTCACGTACACTGTATATGTGATATACACCACTTCCTTTACTTCTTCTTCAATGTTCCCAACATCATAAACAAACAATAAGGATAATCAAATGATTCATTAATGCACAATGTTAAGAAAAAATGGAAAAAGTACCTTTGAAAATGTGTGTCCTTATTCATTTGAAGTGGAGTGTAAATGTTTGGATTTTTTTTATTGGTAATTGCGTCTGTCAAAGGTGCCGAGTTCTTAGCTGTCACATTGACTTTGACAATTTGGTAGAGATCTCTATTGATTTTTCACGAACAGCTGATGTTTTCTTAGAGATGTGCAAGTAAATGTAATAGATTTTCCCTTTTTGGTACTTTATTTGACACAAGCGTTGTATAACTATAGCCGTTTTCCTTTGGAGGTGGCGAAGTACTTACGAGTAGATGAAAACCCTAATCTAGTACTACCAACTGCACATGCTCTCATGCGCGAGTAGAAACATTTTACATGGGAAAGCAGTTTGATGTGTTCCATTGAAAAAAGCTGGCAAAGTACTTGCAAGTACTTCGCCACCTCCAAAGGAAAACGCCTTATAATGGGTAGGAAAATGTTTTATGAATAAGAATTTGTGTATCATTGAATAGTGGCCTTATACAGTGTATGACTATTCATCTGTTTAGTGGAATCTAATGAATAAGGCTGCTACAGTTTAAGCTTATAAATAAAAAAAATCAACAATTATCATGACATGACCTACACTTACATTGAGAACTTATAAATAACCAATATGACATTAAGAGCTTCTTGAAACGGATGAGTAAGGTAAAACTCTTCCTTAAATTAAAAAAGTCAAATTAATAATACAATACAAAAAAACGAAGTTGCATAAAGAAAAGAGAACAAACAAAATCAAAATCTCTCCCTTAATCGGCGAAATGGTTGCCTTTCTTTGTTGGCTAAAAGTGATTCTCCTATCCACCAAAAAAAAGATACATCCGCTTTTCAAAATCACAGCCTGTCATAGGACTAAACTCTTTATCTCCCAGACTTCATTAACGGAACCTTTCCTTCCTGGCTCGAACCAACTCTTCTTCCTTTTCTCCTACCTACAGAGAGCTCTGTGTGGGTATCTCAAAGGGGTTACGCAAAATGTTGCCTCTCAAAACTGGGCCTTTGAGGAGTCTATATCCGCAAAAGGCTAACGGACCTAAAATACTACGTATCAATCTCACTTTTCACCAAATAAAAAAACAATATTACCGAGTAACAAAGACAAAAAAGTTAGGAGAAAAATTCTGATAATGGGTTAAAATAAAAGGAAAACAAGATCTATTTATATTAGGGTGGTCCTTAAATTGGACATTGTCTTGGATAGCCCTCATTCAATTCAAAACATTGAAAAACAATTTCCCTAATTTTTTCAGATATTTATTTCACCCCCCTGGTCTCCCTTTTTCACTTCAAGGTACAAATAATGGAGTTAGGGTGATTCTTATTCGATAGACTAGATTCAGACGAAAAAAAAATCGTACTGGAGGAGGGGTCTATTGCCCCCATTTTAGGCGGGAGGGGTAATTTTCTAAAAATTTGACCCAAAAAAGAAAAAAATTATTAAAAAACAACAAGACCACTCACAATTGCATGCTAGGTATAGCTTTTTTTAAAGACATGAATCCAGTCTCTAATTTTTTAAATCAAGTTTTTATTGTAAATAGTCTCTGAAAAAAATAATTTTCAAACTCAAAAATAAAAACAAAAATAATAATTTTTTTCGTTTGAAAATAGTTTTTTTTCAGAAACTATTTACAATAAAAACTTGATTTAAAAAAATATTAGAGACTGGATTCATGGCTTTAAAAAAAGCTATAGCATGCCATTGTAAGTGGTCCCGTTGTTTTTTAATAATTTTTTTCTATTTTGGGTCAAATTTTTAGAAAATTACCCCTCCTGCCTGAACAGGGGGAAATAGACCCCCCCTCTAGTACGATTTTTTTTCGTCTGAATCTAATCTATAGCCGTTTTCCTTTGGAGGTGGCGAAGTACTTACGAGTAGATGAAAACCCTAATCTAGTACTACCAACTGCACATGCTCTCATGCGCGAGTAGATACATTTTACATGTGAAAGCAGTTTGATGTGTTCCATTGAAAAAAGCTGGCAAAGTACTTGCAAGTACTTCGCCACCTCCAAAGGAAAATGCCTTATAAGTTCTGATTTTTTTCGAGTGTTATAAGATTCACCCTAAATCCATTATTTGTACGTTGAAGTGAAAAAAGGGAGACCATGGGGGTGAAATAAAAATCTGAAAAAATTAGAAAAATTTGTTTTCTCTATTATTTCATCAAGCATCATTTGATGCCTTTCCAAGTTGGAATTGAAAAAAAAAACAATATAAGGACCACCCTAATATATATATGTTATGTACCAACTAATCATATTCTTATAAACCTCACTCCCACTCACTATAATCAAATTACTTTTGTCAATTCAACAGATTATTGTATCTTGCACACTTTTTGTCAATTCAACAGATTCTTTCATGAACTGTTTATATCTTGAGTAATATGAATTCGCAAGACGCCAACTTCTTTGGCGTCCCTACACATAGTTTGAAGATTAAAAGATTCAGATTGACATTGAATTAAACTGTCTACTCGAGTGGTTGTCTGTACATTTGTATTTTTATTAATGTTGATTGTATTTTTATATTTTAAATAAAGTAACGAATTAAAAAATTAATCATAATAAATTGGTGTCAGAAGTAAAATGTATTTTATATTTTGTGTTTGCTCATTCCTTCATTTCCACATGTGAGTTACCTACATATTCATATACCTATATTTGTGTTTTTGTGCGTATCCAAATTATTCACCTACATAATATTTGTGTGTATATTTCGATTAAACTCCATTGAATTCTGAATATTGTCTTTGTACTCTACGAGTCGACAATAATTAATTGTGTTCTTTCAATTTAATTGCTATTGTTTAGGAACAATTTAATCTGTTGTTTGGTATTCATTACAGTGAGAAACATTTGATTAAGCACATCCGAATTTTCTTTGCTTTATATATAAACAAAAAAAAAAAACAAATAAAGATGTCTCAGGCAAATAATGATGAACTCGAGATGCAATCTCAAAACTCAGAAATCTCTGAAAATCTTCCAATAACGTTTCTAATTAAATTTATTAAACGATTTGATGGTTCAAGAGACGAACTTCCTTCTTTCATATCAGATTGAAATAAAGCAATTGCTCTCGCATCCGTCTCACAGCAACCTATCTTATTAAGCTATATAGAAACACAAATTTCGGGCAAGGCAAAAGCCGCTTGTCTAAATCGTAAGTTCGATAACTGGGATGAATTGAAATTTTTTTTAAAAACAATGTACCAAGATAGTAAACATTATTCCCAATTACTTTGTGAACTGACAAACTTAAAACAAAACTTCAACGAAACAGTTAGCCAATTTGTATTTCGTGTAGAAACATGTTTGAAAAGAACAATAAATAAGAAGGTTTTATAATACAAATTCTATATACTACTGAAATAAATCAGCCAAGTAGAAGACTTAGCATTAAGGATTGGACTTGTTGAATTATTGATTCAAAATAGCTTTTTATGGCCTTTAGTCCTATAAATTGGCGTTTCGTTCGGCTTACTCACTTGAACTCATCAGTGACATAGTGAGGGCTTTGTCATACGCAATTTATATTAAGTTCAGTTCAACTTACATGAATTTTTCAACGAAAATCCACTGTAAACTATATCCAACAAGATTAGAATTCCTAATCATTAAGCTGGAAGTTTTTTTGCCCTGGGCCAGGCATAGTTTCTATATAAGAAGGTTTTATAATACAAATTCTATATACTACTGAAATAAATCAGCCAAGTAGAAGACTTAGCATTAAGGATTGGACTTGTTGAATTATTGATTCAAAATAGCTTTTTATGGCCTTTAGTCCTATAAATTGGCGTTTCGTTCGGCTTACTCACTTGAACTCATCAGTGACATAGTGAGGGCTTTGTCATACGCAATTTACATATATTAAGTTCAGTTCAACTTACATGAATTTTTCAACGAAAATCCACTGTAAACTATATCCAACAAGATTAGAATTCCTAATCATTAAGCTGGAAGTTTTTTTGCCCTGGGCCAGGCATAGTTTCTATATAAGAAGGTTTTATAATACAAATTCTATATACTACTGAAATAAATCAGCCAAGTAGAAGACTTAGCATTGAGGATTGGACTTGTTGAATTATTGATTCAAAATAGCTTTTTATGGCCTTTAGTCCTATAAATTGGCGTTTCGTTCGGCTTACTCACTTGAACTCATCAGTGACATAGTGCGGGCTTTGTCATACGCAATTTATATTAAGTTCAGTTCAACTTACATGAATTTTTCAACGAAAATCCACTGTAAACTATATCCAACAAGATTAGAATTCCTAATCATTAAGCTGGAAGTTTTTTTGCCCTGGGCCAGGCATAGTTTCTATATAAGAAGGTTTTATAATACAAATTCTATATACTACTGAAATAAATCAGCCAAGTAGAAGACTTAGCATTAAGGATTGGACTTGTTGATTTATTGATTCAAAATAGCTTTTTATGGCCTTTAGTCCTATAAATTGGCGTTTCGTTCGGCTTACTCACTTGAACTCATCAGTGACATAGTGAGGGCTTTGTCATACGCAATTTATATTAAGTTCAGTTCAACTTACATGAATTTTTCAACGAAAATCCACTGTAAACTATATCCAACAAGATTAGAACTCCTAATCATTAAGCTGGAAGTTTTTTTGCCCTGGGCCAGGCATAGTTTCTATATAAGAAGGTTTTATAATACAAATTATATATACTACTGAAATAAATCAGCCAAGTAGAAGACTTAGCATTAAGGATTGGACTTGTTGAATTATTGATTCAAAATAGCTTTTTATGGCCTTTAGTCCTATAAATTGGCGTTTCGTTCGGCTTACTCAATTGAACTCATCAGTGACATAGTGAGGGCTTTGTCATACGCAATTTATATTAAGTTCAGTTCAACTTACATGAATTTTTCAACGAAAATCCACTGTAAACTATATCCAACAAGATTAGAATTCCTAATCATTAAGCTGGAAGTTTTTTTGCCCTGGGCCAGGCATAGTTTCTATATAAGAAGGTTTTATAATACAAATTCTATATACTACTTAAATAAATCAGCCAAGTTGAAGACTTAGCATTAAGGATTGGACTTGTTGAATTATTGATTCAAAATAGCTTTTTATGGCCTTTAGTCCTATAAATTGGCGTTTCGTTCGGCTTACTCACTTGAACTCATCAGTGACATAGTGAGGGCTTTGTCATACGCAATTTATATTAAGTTCAGTTCAACTTACATGAATTTTTCAACGAAAATCCACTGTAAACTATATCCAACAAGATTAGAATTCCTAATCATTAAACTGGAAGTTTTTTTGCCCTGGGCCAGGCATAGTTTCTATATAAGAAGGTTTTATAATACAAATTCTATATACTACTGAAATAAATCAGCCAAGTAGAAGACTTAGCATTAAGGATTGGACTTGTTGAATTATTGATTCAAAATAGCTTTTTATGGCCTTTAGTCCTATAAATTGGCGTTTCGTTCGGCCTACTCACTTGAACTCATCAGTGACATAGTGAAAAAAAAAAAACTTCCAGCTTAATGATTAGGAATTCTAATCTTGTTGGATATAGTTTACAGTGGATTTTCGTTGAAAAAGTATTTTAAGTGTTGCCATTTGCTTAAATTTTTTTTTTTAATTTTAGTACTATTTTCAGAAAATTGCTCCTCCCGGTTAATTGGGGGGAGATAGACCCCCCCCTCATTATGAAAAAATGTTTGTACTATGTCTCTCTAAAAAACCCTATTATTATTTTATGTCGCTGGGCGAATCATTTTGGGCCGGAAAAACCAGCATTTTCGAAAATCGATACTTTTTGAAATCTCAATATCTTTTTATTGGGGCCTTATATCGAAAAAGTCTTCATAAGAGTTCTTATAGAAAATATTATTGTTTATACAAAAAGTATAAATTATTTTTCAAAAACTTCACCATTTAAGAGAAAACCGCAAAATACCGTTATTTTTGACTTTTGTTCATTTTATATAAAATATTATATCTTTTAAATAACCGCAAACAAAAATATTTTTTGTATATTTTCTTGTGGAAGGGTAAATAACCTACAAACTGTGTAAAAATAAAATTTCTTATTTTCAATACTTAACCTTTTTGAAGTAGCAATATCTTGTTACTGGTCACTCGTGTGGAAAAAAGTGTGTTAATATTTTTTGTAGATGACATTATAGTCTATAAACTGAACATAAATTATTTCATGAAAATTTCGTTATTTAAGATTTAAAAGCAAAAGCCTGGAATTTCAGGTTTTTGACGAAATTTTTCAAATAATTATATCTTTAAAATTATTACTCTTAGAAAAAATTTAATTTTTTTTTAATAGAGGGTAACATAGTATACAAACTTTGCCTATAAATGTTTTCAATAACACTCACCATTTCTGAGTGATACGCAAAAAAGGGATATTTTCGTCAATTTACGTTTTTTGAAACGCCGATATCTTCTTAACCATCAGTCAGAGAAAAAAAGGTGTTTTAACATTTCTTGTAGATAATCATATTATCTACAAGTTTTGTATGCATTACTTTTTAATACCATGTACCGTTTCAAAGTTATATGTGGAAAACCGGTATTTTCGACATTTAACCTTGAATAACTTTTAACGCAAGCCAGTTTCGTTTGTAGACTTTCGCATGCGTATTCCTTAGGCACAAATAAAGATAATTGCATTCAAAAATCTTCACTTGGAATTTTTCCGCAGATTGGCAATTTATTTGTACATTTTTCCTGGGCTACAAGCTCTTTAACAGAATATCCTGGGGTGGAATCGGCTAAGGTGATTTGTGATAGTTGACAGTCACAATAATCAAATTCGTTTTGCGTAAGGTGATTGTCACATGTGATAATCATATTTTTGTGACTTTTTCTTGTGACAGCTATTTTGTTGTCATTTTCATATAAAATCCAAATTTTATTTTGAATTTCTGAGGTTGAAAAAGAAAAAAACTAATCAATTAGTGCCTGTGAAATCATGTTTACCAAACCGTAATGTGGAAAATGAAAAACATTTAGATACCTACAACGGAAATACGCGAGGATTAACATTAGAAGCAAACCCAAGCACATAATTCTGTCCACACACATTTGTATGTAAAAATAAAATAAAATTGGGTGGCGCAACAGCTTATGGAGAACCAGGGCCTAGTGACTTACAACTCACAACCATTCCTGTGTGCATGTTTGTTGGCAGGAATGGAAGGAACCTACAGTTTTTTGCCGAGTCCGAACGGCTAAGTGAGAAGCACTTTTTCATGACAAGTTGGAGGATTTGTCAGTTCCTCGCAAGAGGCAGTACCTCGAATAAAACATTTCTGTTTTTAGGTGGCACGGCTGGGAATCGAACCCACACCTTCGGCATGACAGTCCTACGCACTAACCATCAAGCCACGAGGTACTACACCCATTTGTATGTATATATGTACATATAAGTTCTACTAGACGTCCACAAATGAAATCTTCTGTTTCATTCAATGGCAACTAGGCGAATATGGTTCAAGTCCACTAAAACATTCCAACACCCGGTCTCATGAAATTGATTTCGAATCCTCCCATACAAAAACTTTCATTTTTCCAACAAATCAACAAAATGTACATATTTCTTTTTTAGTGAAATAGCACACGCCGGGTATCCGCAAGTACGTACGTCCATAAGACATTGGACTAGTTGAAACACATTTGCATACACATATTTTTCGGTTCATAGATTTGCCAGCTGCAGTTTGATTAACACACATTTCTCCTCCCCTATTGTCCAATTCCAGTAGTGTGCAAATGCAATTTTCTTGGATTTGATGGATGCCAAATGCAAGTTAGTTCGGAATGGACCGCTAAAATGGGCAAAATTATAATTTTGAGACAACTTCTTAATGTTTCAAAATCAAATAAATTAATTTTTGACAGGTCACAGTACTTGTCAAAGTGATGCCAATTTTATAATAATTTTTGGTGATCACCTTACACAGACGGAAAATAAAATGTGATCACATTTGATTATCATAAATGTGACAATCACCAATCACCTTAGCCGATTCCGCCCCTGAATTTAAATATACATATGATAATAACTATGATCAATTAAAATATAGACTGAACAGGACTCATCAAATCGCTAAAGAAAACCTATTAACTGAGAAACAAAAGTCAAAAACTAATTATGATCGAAATGTTCATAATCCAACTTATTGTGTTAATGACTTAGTATATTTAAAAAACAATTCATCTAGAGCTGGAACTTCTCGAAAACTTACTCCTAACTATAAAGGTCCCTATAAGATCTTAGAGATTCATGGTAACACAAATGTTACGTTAGAAATAAAAAATAAACCAGTTAAAGTTCATGTAAATCGTATTAAAGACGCTCATATTTCTAATTCATGAAATTCTCATTTTACTTAACTTACACTACGAAAATTTCATTACAGGTTTCCCATATCAGAGGCGAATGCCGAAAACTTCAAAATCAATGAAATCACTAATGGTAGTGGGTTATTCTATGAAAATCTGGGCAATGTCAGATTTTATTCTGATCATTGGCAATTAATCACTTATACAGACATATCATTTTATAAAAAGAAATTAGAATTGATAGAGAAAATTTACGAAAAATCAAAGTCTCTATGTGAGAAAAATTCTGGAATATCACTAAATTCTCATTGTTCTCAAACACTTGATTTCTTATCAATACAAGTTACAAAACTTATTCAAAAAGAAGGAACATTAGCTCACTTAATTAATCGTCATAGAACTAAAAGAGGTATCTTTAATGGCGGAGGTTATGCTTTGAATTGGTTATTCGGCGTTCCCGATGCTGATGATGCAAAATATTATAGCGAAGCTATAAAACAAGTAGAAGACGACGATTCTAAAGTTCAAATGCTTATGAAAGAACAAATTCAAATTATAAAAACTACTATAACTAATTTCAATGAATCAATTAGCATTCTTAAAGTCCACGAAAATATTTTTAATGAAAATATTAAAAAATTCAACTACTTTATTAATAAAGTAAACAAAGAGGAAGATATGCTCCAAAATTCAATTATAATTGAAAATCAGTTAATTGAACTGACCTACTTAGTAAATGAATATGAATATATATCAATTAACTAATTCTATATTATTCGCAAAAACACAAATAATTCATCCAAGTATAATTACTCCAAAGAAACTCATTGATGAAATGAATAAAAATATACTTTTCCTTTCCGATAGTAAAACATTCCCAATTCCATTGAACTATGAAACGGCATATAAGTTGCTAGATATTTCCAAATTAACTGGATTTTATCAAAATAATAAACTTGTATTTATTATTCAAATTCCTCTTCCTAGAATTAACAAATTCAATTTATATCAAATATTTCCATTACCTATTCCTAAAAATATATCCACATGTGCATTTATAAACCCAGCATTTCCTTATTTAGCAATGTCAAAGAGTAAAATGCATTATGCTCAATTAAATGACCTTAAAAATTGTAAAGATTTGTCTGAATTTGATAAAATTTGTGAAATACAAATGATACATTCAAGTTACGATAGACCAATTTGTGAGACAAAACTATTAACTACAACTCACAAAATTATACCATCCTCGTGTCATACTTACCTAGTAACAGGCACAATAGCAGTATGGCATCCATTAAAATCTAATAAATGGATTTTTGTACTGAGTGAACCAGATCGACTCACCATAGATTGTAAAGATACTGAAATCTTTGATCAACTCATACACTCTACTGGAATCTTAACTCTCAACGGAGGTTGCAGAGCGTATTCAAAATACAACCAGCTTATATCCAAAGGAAAAATCACTTCCAACTATACAAATGTGATACCCGAAATCAACATTCTAGAGGATGACTGTTGCAAAACTCCAAATTCATCAACACACAATATCACCATGTCATTGTCACCGATACATATTACCAATGTCCGACTAGATGAATTAAAACAGGCTTCTCACAGAATTGATATATTAAAACAACACATTAATGATTTATTACAAAAAACTCAAATAAAACCTAAAACTAATTGGCTTCTCATTACAGGACAAGTTATATTACTTATACTGGCTCTAATATTAATGAGAAAAGTCTTATCTTTTTTGGGAATCTTCAAAATCCTGAAACTTCTATTTTGTTGCAAACAAAACCATCATGAAGAACAACAATGCTGCTTAGTAAGAATCTACAACTATTGTGCTTCAAATCCACATAATTCAGAAGCAGACATCTATGAAGTTCCTGAAAACATTTCCTTAAGAACCCGTAACATAAACAAAGGAAGAAGACCTATATCCGCAAGAGAAGGATACTCAACCACCGACTAAAAAGCATTAGTTTTAAGAAAAAATTTTATATTAAGATAAAAGAAAATATTTCAAATTTCAAGAAATTTAATATTAAGATAAAAAGAAAATATTTCAATTTATAAGAAAAAAAATGTGTAATAAGACTAAAAGAAAATACTTCAAACTATAAAAAAAAAGAATATTTTAGCCTAAAAAATTTGTTACACCTAATTTTTCATTTAAACGGGGAGGTGTTATGTACCAACTAATCATATTCTTATAAACCTCACTCCCTCTCACTATAATCAAATTACTTTTGTCAATTCAACAGATTATTGTATCTTGCACACTTTTTGTCAATTCAACAGATTCTTTCATGAACTGTTTATATCTTGAGTAATATGAATTCGCAAGACGCCAACTTCTTTGGCGTCCCTACACATAGTTTGAAGATTAAAAGATTCAGATTGAATTAAACTGTCTACTCGAGTGGTTGTCTGTACATTTGTATTTTTATTTGTATTGATTGTATTTTTATATTTTAAATAAAGTAACGAATTAAAAAATTAATCATAATATATATATAAAATAAAATATAAAATAAAAAAACTATGGCGCCAATTTGAAACTAAATTTCGGAACCAGGGGCCTCCTCTGCAACTCAGCGGCGTAGACTCGTTTATGTGGCCAATATGCCACTCCAAAATAGCTCCTTTTAGTATTATGAATGAAGGATATGTTTGCTATATGTATATCACGTTAAATCTTAAATCTTATATTTCAACTTGTTTGTTACGGTGAGGGCGACTTTGCTGTATTTTGTTATATGTATGTGAACCCATATAATTAACGGTACGTTACCTATTCTTTTGACTTTTTTTTTTTGTAGAAATTTCGAGACAAGAACTATAATCTTCTTATATATATATATGTTACTTGTCGTCCTGTTCTTTTCACGGACTTTCGTTCCTTTTTGATTGTGCAGCCCTTTGAGGCGCTCCTAAAAAAAATCCTCGGCTGTGCACGGATTATTTGAGGGGCTAATCGTGCACTGTTCTCCACGATCCCAGTAATCAACGGGCGGTCACGACCTTTTGCGTTCGTCGCCAACCTCCAATATTCGCCCTTACCATTGTATAAACACTCTATAGTATTCTCATGCAACACGATTTTGTAGGCTTACATGTGGTCGATAGGCTCGCTGTGATCGCCTTACCGAGATCTCTTAACAAAAACTAGTATTAAAAGTGGCCACTAGATGGCCACGAGATTTTTGACTTCATGAGAATACTAAAGAGTTTATATACAATGCCCTTACTATAAAATTAATATGCACTATATCAATTTATACTATCTACAACTCTTTTTTCTGTATTCACCCAAACAAATTATTATTCTTTAAGAAAAAAATGAGTTTTACAGAGGATGGGTATATTTTTTTCGCCCTCAGATAAAATCACAAAAAAACAACACTGCCTTTCTTATATGGGTTTCTTCAAATATTTAACAACTATTTAAATTAGCACTTAGTTTTAAACCAGCACTAAAGATGATCGTTACAAAAGATGATAGGGTAAGTCGGTCGAATATGCCAGTGTGGGTAATATGCCACCGTTCAATATATTGCAATTCTAAGTTGATGCTGAGAACGCTGACATTGCAATTCGCTCGGTTACGCTAAGTTTTCTGGGCAAAGGGATGCGCAAGTTATGAGGCAGTTTGGTTTGGAAAATATTCATGAAAATTTAAATTCAAGTGTATATTTATTTAATTGAGTGCAATTAAAACCGTTTTTTTTGTGTTTTTAGTGCGATATACGAAGGTTTCTTCTAGAGCCCCCTAATGCCCGTGTATTTAAATTCACGTGTTACCCGTGTAATTAATTATCCGTACATGAACCCGTGTCTGTATATTTACACGTGTATTTATAATTACCCGTGTATTTAGCAATTCACGGGTAGTTACTATGGGAATCGGCACATATCGGTAATTCGGATGCAAAGGAACTTGAAAATCGGTCTAATTATTGTTTGAATAGTTTAGAATTGTTTTATGACAGGAATTTCTACTAGTACATTCGTATAACACAGATATTTCTGTATTATTTGTATATTTATGCTTTGTTTTACTTCTTAAAGTTCAAATAAAAAAAGTTTTTTTATTTAATTTGGTAATTACTTACATACATTAATATATTTCGAGGGTTAGTTTTAGGTCTAAAATTAATATTAAAAATAATAATATATAAAAAAGAAATAATTACCTAAGATATTATTTCTTGTATACAGATTATAATGTTTCTGTATTATATTTAAATTTATTTGGTTTTTCTGAACGGCTATATCGATTCTGAACAAAATTTTAAGAGTTTGTTTTAATGAAAGATAAAAAAATCTTAAAAATTGGCTTTAGATACATCCGCCCCCTGCCACGGAACCTTTGCTTTGTTTAACTGAAATACTACTACTATTCTACTATTTCATTATAATCTTTATCCGAAATAAATTAAGAATACAGTCAGTTAAATGAAAAATAGCCACTAAGCACTTGTTTTTTTTTTTCAAATGAGAGTAGGTAGGTACGAGGTAAGAGTAGTGGGAGACGAAAAAAAATCGAAAAAGGTGTCAAATATGCTAGACCTGGTACGGAGCATAGACAAAGAATGATTTTTATGTATGCTGCAAAGCGTCCTTTTTAAATATAATACACGACGTCTGGTTAATCATCAGAAAGAAGCAACGTTCTTTTAAATACACGTGTATTTAAATAGTACACAGGTACACGAGTATCAATTCCTTAAAACACCGTGTCACGGGTACCCGTGTAATAAATCGTCCGCCCAAAATCGAAGGCTCTAGTTTCTTCCAAGAAGGTAACGCTAGTTTGTGTACTTAATGTTTGTTTGTGTCTAGACTTGATATGTTCCGTTAGTTTTCGTTCAGGGATACTTTAATATTTTTTCACGTTATGGGGTAAAATGCCACGTTTGTTTCGTACCAACTGGCATTTTACCCACTTAAGTGGCATATTACCCCCTTTGATTTTAGTTTCTTTCAGAAAGAAAAATGCCTGAAAGATGTGACTGGGTGCAATGCTCCAATTGTCACGAATGGATGCACGAGGACTGTCTCCAAAATGGAATCTACCCGATATGTCCCATCGATTAAATGCCATATTAAATGTTTGCTGGCATTTCACCCCTTCAGAAGTGGCATATCACCCTCAGGTGTGGGTAAAATGCCACTTTTAAGGTTTTTTAAAAACTTCATTTGCTATGAATTAAAAGTATTAAAGTTTTGTTTTTATTCTTTTATTTATTAAATAAAACAACAACCTAACGAAACTAAGAAAATCTTTTTTTTTTTTTTTTTATAATGAGCGCGCACTAAAGGGGTTTTGACTACCCTTAAGATGATGAACACAGTGCGAGCGATTAGGAAAATAGGAAAGGGTTAGAAAGGAGATACCGATGCACATTGGTTTTGAAGTTTTGAATATCAAAATGGGAGGGGAAAATAGAGCTTGGTAAAGCATTCCACATTCGTGTTGTGCGGCTAAAGAAAGAATCTCTATACTTGACAGTACGTCCGAAGTTGGGCTCAAGGGTAAACTGATGAGCATTCCTAAAAGCACGAGTATTGCGGTTGAAGTTTTTAAGGGGAGGAATGCAACTGGCTATTTCACTAGAACACTGTTTATAAAAATAGCGATAAAATAATGTGAGACAAGAAACACTGCGGCGGTGTTTCAAAGATGTAATTGATAGCGTAACAGTTCTGTCACCTATCATTTTTAAGGTTCTATTTTGTATTCTATCTAACAATTTCAAGTGAGTTGTAGGGGCACCTGCCCAGATGTGAGAGTTATACTCAAGCTTTGGTCGTATGAAGGCTTTATAAATTACAGCCAGTTCAGAGGGGGAAAAAAATTTCTTACATCGTCGAAGAAAGCCTAAACACTTTGCAGCGTCTTTGGCAACTTCGAATATGTGATCATTCCATAAAAGGTGGTCTGTGATGCACATACCCAGAACTGAAAGTTGTTCATTTTCTTCGATGCAAGTTCCGCTCATGGATAGCGGCATTGGGGGTGGGTTTTGCTTTAGGGACAGCAGACAGCATTGGGTTTTTGAAGCATTAAATTCTACACGATTTTTATTTCCCCACTGGACAATGCTGTCTAGATCAGAATTTAATGAGCTTATCATACGCTGCCGTTCAAGTTCCACATCCGAAGAATTGGGAAGTGAATATTGAAACGAATATGAAAAGCTGAGGGGGCTGTCATTAATTTAATGGATTAGAAGTTTCAGACAAAAGATCATTAATGAAAATGAGGAAGAGAGTCGGAGACAAAACGGAGCCCTGGGGCACACCAGCATTTATTTTGTGAATATCAGACTTGAAACCGTCCAATACAACTTGTATTGAACGGCCAGAGAGGTAGTTTCTAATCCAACGAAGAAAAGATTGATCGAAACCAAATGCACGCATTTTCGATAAGAGAGCTTGGTGCCAAACTCTATCAAATGCTTTTGAAATATCAAGTGCAACAATTTTACTTTCTCCAAAACGATGTAAAGATTTGTTCCACTGTTCGGTGAGATATACCATCAGATCACCAGTGGACCTATTGCTACGAAAGTCATACTGCCGGTCATTAAGAAGCTTTCGTTCTTCAAGATATTTCTTGAGCTGATAATTTATCAGCGTTTCCATGACCTTGGAAAGAAGGGACGTAAGTGCAATTGGACGATAATTAGAGGGAGAAGAAGATGCGCCTTTTTTAGGGACAGGCTGGACAAATGCTGTTTTCCATCCACTCGGAAAGAGACCAGTAGAGTAGGACAGATGGAAAAGCTTACGCAGTGGCTTTGCCAGCGTTGAAGAACACCTCTTCAGAACAATAGAGGTGGGATACTATCCGGGCCAGCGGATTTGTGTATATAAAGATCTTTTAAGACTCTTGCAACTGCACGAGTGCGAAAGAAGATTTGTCCCATGAAATCATTACCGCTCTCAAGTACAGGAGGAGTCATAACACTCTCTGGCAACGTCGAATTAACAGCAAACTGTGCTGCAAGCAAATTGGCTTTCTCTAGTGAGCTGACAAAGGGAGTGTTATTGGAGACGAGCGTTGGAACCGAAGACGAAGTGGAGTTTCGAATATTTTTTACAAATGACCAAAAATTTTTACTACCTCTGGGACATTGTAGTATTTTTTGCCGTAATTTTTGGTCATGCAAAAATTTGGTTCGACGAATATGAACGTTACAAGTCTATCTAGCTTGTTTGAACTTATTCCGGTTTTCCTCAGAAGGGTTGGCCTTATATCTACGGAAACTTACTTCTCTTTCTCTGATAGCCTCTTTACAGCTCAAATCAAACCATGAGTTCTCTTTCAGTTTGATAGATTTTATGCTGTGAGGGATAAAATTTCTCATTCCGTAAAGAATCAAGTTTGATATCATATCTGCACAGTGTTGCCAGAAACACCGATTTATCGTAATTCTCCCGATTTTCATACCTGTTTCCGATACACCGATTTTTGATCGAAATATGACACTTTTCCCCGATTTTCAATATTTCTTAAGCCGAATTGAACAGATCTACCCATTGCAATTTATATTTCCTGTTTGCTCATATGCTGAAAGCGACCAAGCTCGTCACGTATGTGTTAATCAAAAGCTTGTTCTTAGTTTTCTACATATTTGCTTTATTTGGGTTTTGGAAAATGGCTGCGTGCATGCGTCAGAAAATTCGTTTTAATAATGAATCGATGCTGTCACTTCATAGAGAATATTACTTTCTAGAATAGTTGAAGTTCAAGGAATGCAATTGTTTGACTTTAAAAGTATCTGAATGAATATGTATATTCAAAATAAATCAAATTAGCACTTTATTTAATTTAATCAAAATAAATACATTTAAAATAATAAAAATAAATTTTTTCTCTTATGTCCTACGTTTTCCTTTCTAAGCTAGCTGGGTTAGGTGCTATAAGCACAAACACTCGAATTTATAAACTTTTTCTAACTCTAGACATCCGTCCAACTCAAAAAAGATGTAAGCTTTCTTGACTGTTGTCCTAAAGTTGTCTAACCTGGACAACGGAATTGGTTGCCTCAGATTTGACTAACTTGACATTTTATTTAATCAAATAAATCATATTTCCAACTACTGAAAACTTTTAAGAATCTGTCCATCAACAACAATCCTCCAAGAAATCTAATGAATAAGGCTGTAAGTTTTTAAACATAGCACTAATGGTGCTGAACCATACAAGACTATTAAATACCTAAGGGAAATATTTATTTTTGATTTTGAAGTCTAACGCAGGTACTGTTTACTAACAATATTTATTTATTTATTTTCACCTTCAAAAAATTTGTTTCAAATGAAATCTGATTTTATTTACTTTTAGAATGAAAAAAAAATATACAATCTGAAAAACATATTCGGAAGAAAATAAGCAAACACTTTTTTTTATAAAAAACTGAGGTGCTTTTGACACCTAGCATGACTTTTAGGGTTAAAGCTGTTTCCCCGATTCACACCGATTTTTAATGTGGCAATCTCCCGATATCAGAAAATATTTTCTGGCAACACTGTATCTGCACTGGAGTCAACGTCACTATCGAGGAAGCATAGTGACCAGTAGGGTGGCTTAAACATCGATAGTCTGCTGTTTCGATAGTATCGATAGTTTCCAAAAAAAATATCGATACTATCGATAGTATCGATAGTTTTTTCAATATAAACCTGACCTCGTCAGAACCACTAAAATCATAATTATATAAACTTCAAATACATTGACGAAAGTTCCTACAAAGCTTATCTTGATTATCAAAATGAGTGCCTAAATGCATTTAATCAGTCTAGTAAAATAACTACAAAATAGTAGTGCAATAAAAACAATCTATGTCGTTTTCGATTGGACGTTCGGAGTAATCCTTTTCCACTCCATTTTAATTCCTACTACTCCAAAAGCCATCGATTGGCTGTTCCGAGTAATTTTTTCGGAGTCTTTTTCTTTTGAATATTTTTTTTTGTTCAATGTTAATTCCCAAACTTATGTCGTTTTCGATTGGATTCTCTGACTATTCTACTCCTTTTTGATTCCAATAGAATATGAAAACATCGTGTTGTCAAATTTACACACACACTACTGAATGACGCCATTTTATAAAATGGCTTCTTCAAGCATTCATCACTTTTGACAAGTAGTGCGACGAAAAACTGTATGTGTATGCGTGTGTTCCAAATCTACTCCTTCTTCAAATCGGGAACAGAAAAGTACTCCGAAAACAGTACTCCGAACAGCCAATCGAAGGCTTTTGGAGTAGATGGAGTGAAAAAGGCGTACTCCAAACGTCCAATCGAAAACGACGTTATTCACATCACAGAGCGACAGGCTTTTAATTATTTACTTTTGTGAAACCACTAAAATTCGATATGATATATATTTATTAAAAGAAAATTTAAGATTTTACTTCTTTCATACCTAAAATAGAAAAAAAAGAGTTGGAAAACTATGCACCAACCGCTAAATTCTTTTTAGTTTGCCTCCACCACCATTTTGATTTTGCATTCGCCCACTTACGAAAAAGCGGTCGGTGAGGTGAGCACTCTTACGTCTGACGGCAATTATGTGCGCGTCATATGAATTTCTTATTTTCGCTCGGTTTCGTACGACCACTTAAGTTGGCTTCCGACTATTCTAGTTCTACCTTCTACCTTAAGTTTGCGGATCCAAAACGGACTCGTTTGCTTGAAAGGAAAGAATCTATGGACGTTACACCAACGAGAATACAAGCATACTAGTGCATTTTGATGCCCATCAACAAAATCAAACTAAAGACACAACATAATTTGACTTTAGATCAGACATCAGAGAGACAGAGATTGAGATTTACGACAGCGAGATAATCCGCAAAGAATCTATGGACACCACCGGTCGCACAACAGTAATACACGCCACGCATACTAGTGCATTTTGATGAATTTCTGGTAGTGAGTTTCATGAAAATAGAAGAATGTGAATGACATTTATAACTAATAAACTTGTGAAATGAAAAACTATCGATAGTTTTTTAAAACTATCGATGTAGGCGATAGTTTTTTACTATCGATACTATCGATAGACTATCGATGTTTAAGCAACCCTAGTGACCAGTTAAAGTTCCTGAAGAATTCATTGAGACCGTCCCAGTTGGCTTTCTCGTATTGCCAAACGGTTCTCTTAGGAGTTTTCTCTTTAACTGAGTTTTTTTGGCACGAGAAATTGGCAGATATGACACAATGGTCTGATGTGCCTAGAGGCGATAATACACGTAAAGTGTATTTATCAGGGTCCGAGGTAAGAAACAAGTCTAGTGTATTGGCGGATTGACCTGCAACGTCAGGGATTCGCGTTGGCTCGTCAACGAGCTGAGTTAGGTGGTTTAACTCAGCAAAGATCTCAACATACCTTCCTTCGGGTGTTGTCTGGCCAGAAAAGCGAAGCCACGAAAAATTGTGTACATTGAAATCGCCCGCAATGACGATTTCAGTGTGAGGATAATGGGCAACAATTCTTTGAATGGAGTCAGACAGATAATCAAATTCGTTAGAAGTTGAATCTCTGTCCAGGTTAGGGCTCCGATAAATAAAACAGGTATGGATGATGCGCTTATTAACCGTGAATTTAAACCACATGAAATTGAAGTTTGTGTTTGAGCACTTAACTTGTCATTTACTATTAAATTTCAATTGTTTACTGTTTAGTGTGGCATATTACACCGACTCACCCTATTGTAACATCTTTCGCTGCCGTTGTAGATCTTCTTTGTCATTGCCAAAAATTCACCTGATTGGTGGAGTCCTTAATGAGGTTCAATGACCTAAGTGATATAGATAATAACTATTTATCGGTATTTGTGCCTATTTAAATAGAGCAACAACCTATTGTGACTTCACTTTTTTTATCTTTTCCCTTAATATATATCCTTACTTAAAAGACCATCTACTCCTCTCTTACTAAA